>JAQFVV010012415.1:4303965-4974189 GCA_028023455.1 Epiperipatus broadwayi | reverse complement strand
AGGGGATATGAATGGAAAAAATATTGCTAATGTAGCACAGCAAATGATATAGCAATATCAACAACAGTTTTAACCTATATAGAATTGCAGAAAGAAGAGAGGGGATGAGAAAGAAGAAGTGAGAATGTTTTATGAATTTTTGCTAACATTTTTATAATATTCATTTCTTTGTTTTTCTTTTATTATTTACATTTTTTTATTTCTTGAACTTATACTAAACTAATTATTATAGAAATTAATATTTAAACACAAATCATTAAATATGATCATTATTAAATGTAATACGCCTAACATTATGTTTTTTTTATTTCTTGAAATTTATAATAAAAATAACAAAGCTAGATTCATTGGAGTAAAGCATGATAAAAGCTCCTAAATATATATTTCAACTGATAAGATCTTTTTAATTAGGCAAAGGCTCTCAAAGATCTTCAAATGTGACAGATTGTTATTGATGGAATTAGAAATGTTTAAGTTTTTATGGATAGAAAGGAATAAAAAAAAATACAAGTTAAAATTAATGATAAAAGAGTTGAATATATGAGTGGATATAGATACTTGGATAATTGACTGAGTCATGCTGGAAGACGCGATAAGAATAGCAATGGCAAAGATACACTTATTTAAAGAAAAAAAATTGTAAACATTTGAAGAGAGAATTAACAAAAAGAGTATTCTGTGTGAAGTGGTTGTCAAACATAGACAATGAGAAAAGAATTAGAAATCTATTGGAGGCCATTCGAATGTGGATTAAGAAATGAGAAAATTAACCAGATGAATAAAATGATAAGTGAAGGAGGGTTGAAAAAAGTGAAAGAAAAAAATGATTGATTGAGGAAATTGGACAAAATTGATTGGATATATACTAAGAAGAAAATATATTTTTATTGAAGAAGTTTTACAGGAAATAGTGAATGTAAATAAGAAGAAAGCATGGAAAAAAATTGACCTTCCTGGATGATATAAAAGACAGAAAGAGAGGTGTAAAATTAAATATCTGGGCAATGAACAGAATAAAAACAAAAACGGGATGTGTTGGCTGGGTGGTTGATCTTTGGACCTAATCACATGACAGAAAACTATTGATTAACTGATTGATAAAATTAGATTATAAAATAAATTTATCTAATATATAATTTAGTTTTTAATACGATTTTTTTCATTCTTAAGTAATAATTTATTTATTTTTTATTACGTTAAAAAAAAGGTGGTCACAAAAAATATAAATACTATAAATTTATTTTTTCATCAATTCTATGTACTTGATTGAAAATATATTGATACATACAATAAATGAAGATTGATTCATTCAGCTTTCTGACAATTTTCTACCCATACAATTGTATAAATAATACAGAACCATTACCAAATTGAATTCCAACATTTTTACATCACTTGCCTTTCTTATCATTAGAACTAAAATAAACTGAATTTTTTTTTTAATAGCAAATAGTAAATCATATTATTTTCACACTTTTATTTCGTTATCTATGAATAACGTTTTATATGAAGGTAGAAAAAAATAATTTCTCATTATTAGGTATCTTCTTAAAAAATATGAAAATAATTGAGGAATAAATTTAAATAAAATAAATTATATTTTTATCCACATATTTAAGTAGCATTTTTGTGAAAGCAATTTTTTTTCTAATTACAGATTAAGTACATCTATCTTATAATAATACATTAAGCCTTTCGAGAATATGGAAATAATTGTTGTATACACATATGAATAAATTTAAATAATATAAATTATATTTTTATTCACTATTTACAGTAGATAAACTGTCTACTATTATTTAATACATGTTCACAATTTTAAATTTTATAAGATTATATTTATCAATTTTAATATGACATTCAAACTTGCCATATTAGATTAACATTTTTTGAAAATTTTTTTGCTGACTCATAATTATTATTTTTTTTAAAAAAATGATAATAAATATTTTATTATAATATGCAATTTGGAAAGATATGAAAATAACATGAAAATTTGTTTTAATATTACTTTTTTAAATATAATATATTATAAAAATAGTTTTACACTTATATGTACATATTTGGGTGTATTTTAATACTGTCTAATCTTAAAAATGGACTACATGCGTGTGAATAAATCAAAAGAAAAAGAATTATATGATTTTTGATTGGTTGTAAAGTAATATTTCACTAAAGATTTAATTTATCAGTCTTGATTGTTAATCTTGGACATCAACCTCACAATTTATCTAAGCATTTTTGTTCATTAATTTAATCTTCAGTTGTAAATAACATTTTTCCTTTAGCAACTTCTTTTTTCTAAACAGATGGGAATCAATCACTATACATGCACATTACTGTCATATTAAATCAACATTGTTTTTGTTGATTATAAAAAAATTCTTGATCAAAGTCACATGATAGAGACTTTGAAAAGATAAAAGTGCTTTATTTTTGTATCTAAATGCAATCATATAGGCTAATTATAAGTATCTTGAATTGAGAATGTGAATATTTTTATGTTATTCACTTTATTTCCATTTTCTTTATTACACGTATTAAGACTCATGAAATTTTAACAGCATATTAATATTAAAAGATGTTACAACTAATGTAATTGACTAAGACATTTACTAGTGCCATTTCAAACTGTAAATTCTAAACAGATAGTAATCAACAACTAACATCTCTTAATATTAACATGCATTTAATGTTAAAATAAAGGGTTTATACATATAATAAAGAAAATGGAAGTAAAGCAAATAGTATAAAAATGTTCACACTCTCAATTTAAGACACATGATTAGCCTATATAATTGTTTTTAGATACAAAGATAAATCTCCCTTATCTTTTCAAAGTCTCTATCATGTGGCTTGGATCAAGAATTTCCTCATAGTCAACAAGAACAATATTGGTTTAATAAGACAGTACAGCACCCATGCAGTGATTGATTACCGTCTGTTTAGAATTACAGTTTGAAACTGCACTAGTAGGTATCTTAGTCAATTACAACTTCTTTTTTCTATCCTTCTTCTTTTTTGCTTTCTAAAAATTCTTCTTATTTCAGGTCTAAGAAACTAGTTAGATTATTTAATGTTTTAGATCACATTCTTTTTTGGCATAAGAAATATAAAATCATTAGTGCAGGTTTTGTCTAAATAAATGTAGCACAAATGTGATTTTAATAATAAGAAATAAATTATTTATTTTAATAAATAAATAATTGAATGGATTTACTGATTGGAAGTTCATAAGAAGTATTGAGTATTGAGAATGCAGAATTGGAATCGATTCAAAGAGCTGAAGCTCCAGAATTGGCCTCTCTACCACTGAATTCTATTATTGGAATACTAGAAAATAGATAAAGAATCAAATTGAACATACAATATATATATATATGAAATTTCTAAGGAAGATAAAAAAAAGAAAAGATAATTGTATCTTTAAAATAGATGTCATTATTGTATAACAGAATCAATTACATGATGAAAGTAAGATTGCAGTTTGCAAAAGTTATCATAGATCTATTTAATAAAAATATTATGATAAAAGTAAAATGACAAAGTAATTAATATAATGGAAAAACAAATAAGAAAACTTCCACGATATTAATTGCATTAATAATATTTATTTGAAAATATAAAATACTAATAATAGATATGGTTATAATGTTTAATTGATGTTCTTACAAAATAATTAATGATATAATACTTTTTGTTAGTTATATCACAACAAGGTTATTATATTTCATCCTAACCCATTCTTTACATTAGTTTTATTATGCTCAAGATCTTTATTCAATTCCTAACTTCTATCGTTAATCTGCTCTTTCTCTACTTGACACTCCAACACACTTTTATAATTTCCCTATCTGTAGAAAATGCCTAAATCAATTCCGCTTTCATTTGATAATTTTTTAACAACTAAATTATATTAAAAACTTATGTTAAAAAATATTATTTAAATGTATTATTCTAAAGTATGACTTAGCTTTCTTATTGTAGTTTTGATTTTTTTTTATTACTATTAATACCATTGTCTCTAATTATCATCATTCTCATTTACTGAATAAAAATACATTATTACATACAGTACCTTCTAAATATCAGATAGCTTATGATGGCTAATAATAAAGATTATTCATTAAAATCAAATTTAAAAACAAAATAAAGTAATACAGTGCTATTAAATTTATTAATTTTAAAAAACATATATAAATTTATAGAAGAAAAATTATTCTATGCATTTGATCACATTAATAGATTTAACAACTCAATAATGATTGCCAATTGGGCTCCATCTTTGATTTGGATGCTTTAATATCACATGATTTTGAAGCATTATTTTTCAAAATAAAAAAATTTCAAAATCTTTAGTTAATAAAATATTTTCAGTCATCTAGAAATATTTATAAGAAAAGATCAATATATCTTTGGTGTTTGACTACTTCCATTGTCTTATCTTTAAACCTATCAATGCCAAAAGTTTCAAGATGATAACATGCTAATTTAGTGGGGGTTTTTTGTTGTTGTTTATAAACTAGTAAAACAACTTTTCCCCTTTCCAATGAAAACATTTTAATAACCATAATATTCTCCATCACTCAGAATCTGATTGTACGTAAAAGAACTAAAAGATCAACTTTCTGTAAAAATTACCACCAAAAAACTGCATTTTATAAGCCTATATAATTTTGTTTTTCTTTATGTGTCTTTATTTTATTTTATTTTTCAATAAATGATTTTATAAAAATAAAAGTATGCTATATAAATGTAATTATTAAGTACATAAAAAAATTCAGATTTAGATAAAATTATTATTATTATTTTTCTGGATTTAGATAAACATGCTGTATATATTCTTTTTTTATTTTGTTATAGTTATCCTCACTACTTTCAAGTTTATCATTAAAAGCATCCATTAAAATCCAAAATAATAACGTTTATTCTTTTTGACAGTAAAAAAATAAATGCAAAAAGAGTTGAAGAAAGATGTTTTGGAGGACATTAAAAAAGAAAAGATCTCATCAGTCTAGCTGAAATCTATGGGGAAAAAATAATTAGAAAGAAATAATGCCACTTGATAAATCTTAGGTTGAAAATAAATTTTTTATGGAATCATACTTGGTAAAGATAAACTTATATTTATTTTGGTTTTTTATCTGAAAACTTCAGTTTTCTCCTTAAGCATACCAAATTCAAGTCCTTGTCTCATGGCCCACCAGGAGTCATAAAACATTTTCTCAGCACATCCCTAAGCAGACATAATGTTTAATTAAATGATTTTCTATTAACTTGCCCTGTCTATGTTTCTGCAGGATGAGCACAATTTGAATCATTAACAATAAAAAAAAATCTGCTCCCTTTTATAACTCAAACATCCATCTTTATTCTTCCCAGAAAAAATCATTAACAACTAAGCCAATGGAAATATTCCTTTTTGTAGAATAAAATTTTGTTAATATTGATTTATTAAATTAATTAACAGTAAATATTTTGTACTAAAATCTGAATTATTCTTCTGAAATAATTAATATTTCATAAATATTTTGTGAAAAAAGAATGTGAAAAAAAGGTTAGAGAATTAATTATATGGTTTTTTTTCATTTCCAAAATCAAAATGAAAACAATAAGTATTAAAATCATTAAGAGCAGACACTATCTTGTGAAAAGAATAAAAAACATAATAAAAAAAAGATGATTAAAAAAGACTGGCAAAGAAAATTATTATTTTTAAATTGAAATTATATGTTTTCTTTATAACTAAAAAGTGAAAAAAATAAAATATTTAAAAAAGATTTTTTTAAATAAAAAGAACTTGAAAGTTTGGGTTCAAATTCCCTCTAATTACATAATGCATTTATGTAAACAGCTGAATAAAAAGGAGAAAAAACAAAACAATTCATCTGACTAAAGAACATGTATCATTTCATTAAAGCATTTTAGGCCTTTTTGATTTTTATGGCTTTAAATGCTTTACTGAAATGACATGTTTTTTAGTCAGATTACTCATTTTTTAGTTTTTAGACAGCTGTTTACATAATAGCATTATTTAAAAATTATTTTTAAATAATTTATTTATATAATAAAATCAATGAACTTCATTCAGTTACACCAAATTTATAAATAAAAAAAAGTGATAAAAAATTTGCTATCTTAAGTTTTAAGTGATATCATGCAAAACATTTATTTTTTGTTTATTCATTTCTCTAAGCAAGATTATATGTTCCACTACATCAATTTTATCTAAGAGCTTGGTTTTCATTTTTTTATTTTTCTGCACTCATCAAGCATATAAACCTTCATCCATACTGTATGCACATATTAAATTTTACTAGTTTTCATATATGATTGGGAATATCTGCATATTATAATTTAATATAAATAAAGTGTATTTATAGGTAGACATACACAAATTAGTTTTACTCATAAAATGGATATGCTATTTAGAACAGTTGTTGGTATAGTTCCCTACCTAGATGATATCTTGATAATTGCAATAATAAAAGAAGAATTAGAAAAGCAAGTGGACAGTCTATTTAAAACTAGAAAGTGCAAAAGCCAGTGTAAATACTAATAAATGTATATGGTCTATGAAAAAAATAAAAATTTCTAAGACATATAATAAATATCAATGGTTGATACCCAGATCTTGACAAAGTAAAATCAATAAAAAATAGTGAGAAGCTTAGAAATGTAGAAGAACAGTGGGTGTTCCTATGACTTTTGAATTTTTATGAGGATTTTATGAAGGAAAAATCACATTGTTATCAGCATTGTATCAACTCAAAAAGAAAAAATAATGGACTTGAATCAATGAACATGATAAGGCTTTTAAAAATTCTAAGGGACTTGTTAACCTCTGAAAATATATTGGTACATTACCATAACAATCTATTGGTGATAATAGCAACCACAATGCATCTGGATATAGTATTAGAACAGTTATGTCTCAACCATGTTATGGAAATGAAAATCCAATCACAAATGCCTCCAGAGTTCTAACTTCAGTGGAAATAAAATTATAGTCAAACAGATAACAAGATCCTAGCTGTTGTTTTCACAATCAATATGTTTACAGGTGGAGATTTCAAATTTGCATGTGCCATTACCCTTAATGACTATTCTTGGCACTAAAAAAATCCAGAACATGTGAGTCAGCAAATGCTATGTTGGATTAATATTCTATCCAGTTATGATTATAATTTAGTTTATAAATTAGGAAAAGAAATTGGCCATGAAGATGCTCTATCCTAATTACCAGACAATTAAGAAAAAGAATATGTAATTAAAAAAATAAATTACATAGACTTGTTGAACTCCAAAAGTATCAACAGCATCATTATAGCTAAGTAGATCAAGCATCATAAGGAATATGCCCAACTTATGAAATGAATCAACTTTGACTAGCCGAAGATATGTCCAATAGGAATTAATAAATCAATTTAGAACTTGTGTACTGGACTTTCCATTTGTAATGGATGCATGTTGGCTACTTATCATATGCTCATTCTTCCCAAGGGCAGAATACTTGTACTGAATCTACTACATCAAGGTCATCCTGGAATTGTCAGGATGAAAGTATTAGCTTAATCCTACTTATGGTGGCCAAACTTATCAACTGATATTGAGCACATGGTAAAAATATTTCATAACTAACAACAAATTGTTAAATTGGCAGCTAAACAATTTTAACCATGGGAAATGACTCTTTGGATTCATAATCATCTAGATTATGCTGGCCCATTGAATGGACATATTATGATAATAGTAGTAGATGCTTATTCACAATGGACTAAATATAACTTAGTGAAGAGCACAAATGCTGAGTGAACAATAACACCATTGAATGAAATATTTGCTACACATGGATGTACAGAATTGATAATGACAGATAATGGAAAGATTTCACTTCACAAAAGTTTAAAAAGTATTTTCAAAACAAAGGAATTAAATATATTCTCACTCCACCACATCATCCTGAAAGTAATGGAATTTCCGAGAAATCTGTGCAACATTTAAAAACGTGTTGAAAAAACAAAACAAAATAAGTATGTTGAAAGCTTTAGTGAAAGTGATGTACAGTCAGTATTTTATACCTAGCATTGTGACAAGTAAGATGCTGTCAGAGTTTGATGTGTCATTTTTTCTACAGTCACTTAACTAAATTGTTATCCACTGCTAATAAAAGAAAGAGAAATTAAAATTTTATAAATTTCTTGGCAGGTGAAAATGTATGGATATGTGATCTAAAACATGAATGGATATCTGGTGTAATAATGGAAGTGTTGAAGGAAGCAAGTAAGATTGATAGAATTACACAATTGGAGGGACTTACAAAGACATGTTAATCAACTTCACCATCATTATGAGATACTTTACCAGATATCCATCATATAAAATATTTAAAGGTAAAATAATTAAAAGAAATATATTATTGAATAATCCAGATAGGGATCTAGATTTAGAAGTATTGATACAAAATAAAGAAGAGGTTGTACATAAATAACAATAAGATTTAGCTACTCCAATAGATGAAATTGAAAGAATAACTACTAGAACCTCATGAATCTGCCAATCACCTGCTAAATTTAAAGATTATGTCTGCCAGTAAATCTATGATTTTTTAGATTGGGGGGAGAAATGGAATGCCCACATATATAATTTAGTATAAATAAAGTGTATTTATAAGTAGGTGCACACAAATTATTTTCACTCATGATTGCTCCCCTAAAATCATTTAGAAATAGGGTGCTGCAAAAATGAGGCTGAATGTGTTGAAATCATTTAATGATGCTAAGGCAAAAAAAAGCAGCACTCTAAGGTCAGATAAAAATGGTTCAGAACAAAGCATAAAAATTTAAAATAGACTATTCAAAGGAAATAATTGTGGTTATTGTTTTTATTTGTTATCTTGTGAAGTAAAATGTCTAAATGTTTTCTAGTTTAATGTCTGTATTAATTAAATGTTAATAAACACTATTATGTA
The DNA here is from genome assembly GCA_028023455.1 of Epiperipatus broadwayi. Taxonomy (NCBI): domain Eukaryota; kingdom Metazoa; phylum Onychophora; class Udeonychophora; order Euonychophora; family Peripatidae; genus Epiperipatus; species Epiperipatus broadwayi. The sequence goes on along the minus strand of JAQFVV010012415.1, from coordinate 4,965,218 downwards.
CCTGTTCTTCATATACTATGTAAATTATTGCTGTCTGACTGGTCTTTAGAGATCCTTAGAACATTGCATTGATATACCAAAAGCAATAATTCATTTTTTTAATATTAATTCATTCCTAAAAACAATTTTTTTAAAAAAACAACACTTCTCTCTATTAAACATGCTTTGTATTACTAACTTATTGGGTTCACCACTAGTAAGTACAGTTTCATCAAAATCTAAGATGCCACAGCAATATAATTGTTTCTTCATCTTTTAATTATGCTCCTAATCTTGAATTAAGATCTGCTTTAAGATTCCCTTTTTCTCAACTTACAATCTTTAATAATCTTAAAGTGAGATTTATTTTAGGATTCATTTATTCTCAATTTAAACCATTAACCATCACATGATCACCATTTCCAATGTGTACACAAGCTTTTAAAACAGTGACAAACTCTCCACACAGTTGTGTCACTTAGTGCAAGCCATAGTAATCAATTGATGTAAGATACATATTTTATGCACAAATTTTTTTTGTATCCATTGATTACAAGGGCTTGCACTGTGTTGCACAATTGTATGGAGAGTTTATCAGTTTTTCTTTAACTTACAACCCTCATATATTTAAGATGTATATTTGTCCTTATTTTGTATTATCTTGCTTCTATTTTCCTCTGTATTCGTTGAATTATTTTATTTATGCTTCTTAATATTTTACTACTAATATTTACATTAAGCAACAGTAATAAAAAGTGATGTTACAATTGATAACAATTGTGTTAACAGCTGAATATCATTTCAAAGTGTGGAATGTCCTACAATGACATGCATATTTCTCAAAATTACTTTATGTCTTCAATTAGCAACTCATTTCTGGTTGAAAAATATTAGTTTCAATATGGTTGATTTATCACAGCATTTCTGTATTAAAGTACTTATAATCTTTAAAGACTATCAAATGATGAAAATAATAAATGTGATCAATAAAGTACCAATCAGTATCAACTAGTATAAGATAATTTGTCTTTATTTAAAACTACTCAAAAAATTACTTGCATGTTTCAGACCAACTTACTGCAAGATCTGCATTGAAAACTTCTAAATAGGTATACTAATATGACCACTTTTAAAGGCATATATCAATTTATTCCAAAGCATTGATAAAAATAAAGCATTACTTCTAACTAAAATTTGTAATTTAATAATACTAAAGTCAAAACCAAAAATTCTAGTAATAATTTTCAGCTAGGAAAACGGAGGAATGGGAATCTCAATTTAGTCACGTGAATGAAACTATTGTACTCTGCTTGTCATTTTGGTCCGCAAAAATCAACTGATCTTCAGGTAAACTAGCCAAATGCACACTTTTATTTTTTAAACGTATATATATTCCAAATATTCAATCTGTATATATGTTTTTAGAACCCTATATACATATAATTTTTCTAGTAACAACTGACTGCACAAACTAGATGGCGCTAGAGCAGAAAACCCATTCTTTTTTATATATATTCAGAAAAATATATTGATCACTAAAAGAAGGTTTGCCTAGAAATAAATTAATATTTTTGAAAGTGTGATTTCTCTTCAATACTTCATAAGAAGTGTTTCAATGCTGCTATTGATAGTATCGATTTGTTACCAATAAGAGTTTTATAAATAATTTATTGGAAGTAGTAAAAAAGCTAACATTAAAATAAGTCAGCAACTCTTTTTTTAAAAGTTTTTAAAACCTGACTTTTCCCCATCTTCAACGATTGCATTTGTTACATTGTTAAAAAATAAAATGCAAAAACTTATTTTTAAAAATATACAATAAATTTTTAATAAAATCATTAATAATAAATAAAAAGGAAGTCAAAGTATCTATAGAAAATATTCATGTTGTCAAAATCAATTTATTGATTTGTAATAAAATACATTAAATCTTTGTATATAAAATGTATTTATTTTCTCCTATAACATCTGTAAATTTGTAATAAATTGACGATTTCTTTATTCATACTCCCAGACTAAGAAAACTATAAAAAATTTAAAAGTACTAATATTTCCACACCACTGACACATTATCTAACATATATATAGTATTGTGACTTGAGTTTAAACTTTGTGATGTTATATACATAAAAATTTAGTTAGCTTATTTTAATTCTAAGATTATCTAAATTAATTTAAAGGTAATTAAAATAGTTTAAAGTTGTTTTTAAAAACACGTCATAATGTAAAACGGTCGTATATATTTTTAACAAGCGATGAATCAAAATGTTTTATTTTTATCTCGAGGCAAAATTTTAAGATTAATATTTTTTATGCGTACGGCGATATAATAAAATTAATGATATATATATTATGTTATGGATATATTAATAAAAGTATGAAAATAGTTTTACATGATAGTAATAATAAAATAAAGTACGTATTGATAAATTTATATATTGACACTTTATTTACAGCATGCATTTGAAAAATAATATTTAACCATAAACAAGCAAGATATTAAAATATTATAAAAGTATGTATATGTGTGTACGTTGGTATGATTAGACACTATTAAATTTTACTTATTTAAAAAAACATAGTTTTAAAATATTTAATTTATTTAAAACGATTATTTAAAATATTGATTAGGGTATAAACTGTATAAATAGAAAGAAATGCCTATTTTATTTTAAAATATGCTTTAAATATATTTTAGGTTTTAATTTATAAAATTATATTATTTTTATTATTTTTAAAACATATTGCAATATTTATTTAATAAAGTTTTAAAAAATATTTTAACATGCTAGTATGTTAGAAAAATAATTTTTATACAGTGGACAAATGGATAATAATAATTTTTATTAGTCATTCATTAGATAAGAGATTATCCAATAATGAATAATATGTCTGTAGTGTAATTTTCATTATACCACACTCATGCATTGTAGGAACTGGTTTCTACCTACTTTTAATACCTTGTGGAGGAATATAATTATAAACATATGACCAAAGACATATGAAAAAGATATATGATTCTGAAGATGTACATTTCATTCTGAATGAGCACTCATCAGTTGGCCCAGACCACAATCTCTAACACATATTTTTATCACTGTTCAGGATGGATGGATGGACGGATGGATTGATGGATGGATGGATGGATGGATGGATAGATAGATAGATAGATAGATAGATAGATAGATAGATAGATAGATAGATAGATAGATAGATAGATAGATAGATAGATAGATAGATAGATAGATAGCACATTACTACAGTTTAATTTATAAGTGTCTCATAATTTTGACGCAAATATTTAATGAAAGTGTATTAATAATTTTTATTACTCATTCATTAAATGAGAGATTATCCAATAATAAATATTTCTGTAATGTAATTTTCACTACATCACTCTCACAAAAGGTAGGAACTGGTTTCTATTCACATTTAACACTTTATGGGGGGACATAATTATAAACATATGACCAAAGACATGAGATCAAGAGTGGGCAAAAGAGAGTATGATCATATTAGAAAAATGAATAAGAATCGAATATTTGATTGAAATGCAGAGTTGAAAAAAAAAAGATAAGGAAATAATAGAATGGTTTATGAGATACAGATGTTATAGAAAGAGAAACATGGAGGAGAAAAATTCCGGAAATTTTTGGTTAGAATACCCTCAGCAGTGAGGAAATTCTGAAGATATAGACATAAATGTATAATACAAAGAAAATCTGTAAACCTGTAATAGAATTTTATAGTCAAAATACAATTTATTAAAAGTATGTTTTTATCTTATATTTTGTCTACCTCATTACACATACACTCTTGAACAATTTAGCTTAGAAATTGCTAATTGATTTTTACAGAGATTATAAAAAAAAGTCTATTTAGCCGATTGAAAAAAAAACTTTGTCTCATCCTGTCACTTCAACAATCTAATGTCACATGACCTCACGTGCAACTTACCATAAAATTTATTTTTAATTTTATATATATTAAAAACGTGTTTAATTTTTTTACGATTGTTTTTATTTTAAATAACCATATTCACGAAAGACTTCCAGATTATCATTAACTTTCAGTTCTTTTCAGATTTTGACATTTTAATGGTAAAACGTTAGCCCTTTTTTTTTTTTCAAAAATAAAAAAAAAGGAAGAAAGAAAAATGATCAGAATAATTTCTAGTTAAGTTTCAAAAATTTATTATTCTATAAGAGTACTTTAGAAATGTTTTGAAAGATGACAACTTTCCATCAAAATGTCAAAGAACATAGCTAACAAAAAAAATAAAAAAATATTGATGAAAAATCATTCTTACCTTGTCAAAAATGAATAAAAATTTTGATTTTATTTTTATGGATTAATCATAAAAATCTATAAAATATAAGTTCATATGTTACAAAAATCTTCAAAATAATTCATCGATGAGAATTTGTTATTATTCATTTTTAATAATAATAATGCAAACTTATAATCATTAGTTATCAGGCATAAGCCAGGACCTGCAGATCAAATTAGACCACTTTTTATAAAACTTTTTTTAATATTTCTTACTATTCCCTTCATTAATATTGTCAGTTAATTATTTTATTTTGCTACCTATTTTTCTGTCTTTCATAGGCTGTTATAATTTATCTATAATTATTCGAGCAGATTGACAGGTTCAAAACCTTTGGCTGATTTGAAATTTCAAATTTTTAGCTTGAATGGTAAAATGATGTTAAAAGTAGCTAATAGATGTATAGCCACATTACTTCCAGGTGCAAAATCCCAGAAACTGGCTTGGAAATAAGAATTATATGCACTAAGATATCTGATAATCACTGATTGCTTAAACTTACAGTAAACTACATTTGATAAGAAAGCTAATATTGTTTTACTTTACATGCTAGATGATGGTATTTAATTGTACGATTGCATAATTACAATGAAATAGAAATTCACAAGAGCTTAAAAGTAAAGTGATAAAGTTTCTATCTTTTGACAATTATTTCAGACCAAATTGATCTAGGCTATAATAATCTTTATAAAAATTTGAGGCTGGTTCTTGCAATTGTTACTGTCCACACTTGCATCATCTTAATAAGAATTCAAAAAAGCAGTCAGAAATAGATTTCATTTTCATCTGTTCAAATAATTGAATAATGAATTAGGTCAAGATTGTTAATTAAATTTAATATAGATGGCACTATGATATTTTTATTAGTTCCTAAAATTAATATATAACCAGTATGAGAATACATAGAAAGCTTAGTGTGTGAACTTAATACAATATAACTTGGAACATTAAATTAGAACAATTAAATAATGTATAGAATTGTTTTTCATTTAAAATATGTTTGATATTCTAGTTAGAATGTAATTTATAATAATAAAATATTACTATAGAAATAAAGAGTCATTGATTTATAGATAATTTATTTATTAAACCAGTAAACATCACATGATCACCATCTCTTATGCTAGCACATAATTGTTATTAAACAGGCAAAACTCTTCATACAATACTTATGTGCTAGCATAAGAGATGGTGATCATGTGGTGTTTAGTGGTTTAACACCAATCCTGCCTAATAGGATAGTAGTGGATATGGTTGTTAAAGAGCCAAAGACACCAAAATGTATGGGTGCTGAACTGAGTTCAGACCCATATGACTACATAAGCTATTGAGCTTAGATTGAAAATATTATTGTGTTTTCAATTTCATTCTCATAGTTTTGTAGTTAAGTAGCTGCTGGAGGGTTGCATTAGATCCTAAGATCTAGGTGCAGTGCTCTCATATCCAAGGCTCCTCACTGATGAAGGCCACAAGCCAGAAACTAGTCTGGGGATATTGGATGAGTATGCACTAGATGGGGATTTTATGCACAAGCCTTCTGGCATCCATTGATTACTCTGGTTGGCACAGGGTGGCACTACTGTATGGAGAGTTGCCTGTTTAATTTATTTATATAAAAATAAAGGTCACCACATTAAAAGATATCACATAGGATATCTTAATCAACATTAGGTGTGCTGAATTTTATTGACCATTATTCTGAGTACAACTATTTGACTATTAAACATCACATGATCACCATCTCTATACTAGTACATAATTGTTGTAAACAAAGGCAAAACTCCCCATACAGTAGTGCCACCCTGTGCCAAACAGAGTAATCAATGGATGCCAGAAGGCTTGTGCATAAAATCCCTATCTAGTGCCTACTCATCCAATATCCCCAGACTAGTTTCTGGCTTGTGGCCATCATCAGTGAGGAGCCTTGGATCTGAGAGCACTGCACCTAGATCTTAGGATCTAATGCAACCCTCCAGCAGCCACCTTTTAATTCTACTACAAAACTATGAGAATGAAATTGAAAACATTATTAATATCTTCAATCTAAGCTCAATAGCTTATATATTCATATGGGTCTGAACTCAATTCAGCACCCATACAATTTGGTGTCTTTGACTCTTAAACAACCATAGCTACCACTATCCTATTAGGCAGGATTGGTGTTAAACCACTAAACATCACATGATCACCATCTCTATACTAGCACATAATTTTTGTAAACAAAGGCAAAACTCTCCATACAGTAGTGCCACCCTGTGCAATGGATGCCAGAAGGCTTGTGCATAAAATCCCTATCTAGTGCCTACTCATCCAATATCCCCAGACTAGTTTTCTGGCACAGGGTGGCACTACTGTATGGAGAGTTTTGCCTTTGTTTACAACAATTATGTGCTAGTATAGAGATGGTGATCATGTGATGTTTCGTGGTTTAACACCAATCCTGCCTAATAGGATAGTGGTGGCTATGGTTGTTTAAGAGCCAAAGACACCAAAATGTATGGGTGCTGAATTGAGTTCAGACCCATATGAATATATAAGCTATTGAGCTTAGATTAAGATATTAACAATGTTTTCAATTTCATTCTCAGTTTTGTAGTAAAGTAGAGTTAAAAGGTGGCTGCTGGAGGGTTGCATTAAATCCTAAGATCTAGGTGCAGTGCTCTCAGATCCAAGGCTCCTCACTGATGATGGCCACAAGCCAGAAACTAGTCTGGGGATATTGGATGAGTGTTTCTGGGGATATTGGATGAGTAGGCACTAGATAGAGCTTTTATGCACAAGCCTTCTGGCCTCCGTTGATTACTCTGTTTGGCACAGGGTAGCACTACTGTATGGAGAGTTTTTTATATTTGACTATTCATATACAGAGTATACCATGAAAGTATTCAATTTCATAATCAGAAACTTCCTATTCATCAAAGACAAGTTTACAGTTGATAATCCAAATTATTTTCAATGTATGAATTAAAACATGATATTGTAATTATAAAAGTATTTGATTCGCATGATCAGGAAATTTTCAGATCAATAATATAGAAGTCAAAACTTGGGGGGAAAAATCTTATTTTCATAATGTACAAATAGTTTAAAGTACCACTACATAGACTTTTAGTGAAAATTAATGTGGGATAGACAGAATAAAAATTTTAGTTATTGTTGTGATATGAAAATATTAAGAAATGAATTCTATATTCTGGGGGAAAAAGAGAGAAAAGTCCTTTTTTGTTTTTTGTCAAGTTTATAAGTTCAAAAGAGAGATTATTTACAATGTTGATATTAGAGTTATTCACAGACCCTAATACATGATTGCACCATCACTAAAATTAAGCAGTTAAAAACAGAAAGTGTAGAAAAGATTAATATGCTTTGATAGCAAATTATGATCTTACTTTAATATAGAAGATAAATGTCTTGAGGTAAATAAAATACAAGCCATTAAACAAAATTTTGAGGAAATATGTAAAAAAAATGTAATCAAGGAGAATAAAAATTAACATGCCTATACAAATTTTAAAAAAAATTAAGATTATTAGTTTAATATCAATCAAGTATTAATATACTTAATTGGTAACTCATCTTTATTTTTAACATGTTGCATAAAAAATGTTTAGAGTATTTTGAAAGTAAAATGGAATTTTTTTTATATGTGTAACCAGGATATCAGTTTTCTCTAGACTAACAGATTCTAATAAAATATTACATAAAAAATATAAAAAAATGTGAATTTCATATGTACTGCATTTATCTATATATCTGCAGGAATTTACTTGTTTTGTACATTATCTAATTCTCACACATCCCATCAAGATGTTTCAATCTGAGTATAAGTATTGCACTGAAATTTTAAAAAATATACATTTCTTTTAAAATTGTTCTAAAATACAAAAATAATAATGGTGGCAATTCAGCCATGCATAAAAGTAGCAATGAATCACATATATACAATAAAATAAAATTGATATAATAAAAAAATATCCAACTATGATAAGGCTGACTGGATATGTAATAAGTACAACTTCAGTTAAAAAAAATACTAAAAACTAAGTACAGCAAGTTAAGAAAGTGTTACTTGTGTCCCAAGACTTCTAACGGTTACATCCACAGAACATAATAAATATTTAATGAAGAATAAAAAAGCATTAAATTTGGGGCTAGAAAATAAAAACAAAAACAATGTTTTAGAAAAAATCAATACAAATTTAAAACATCAAAACTACAGATATGCAAATTATAGGGTTGTTGTCTGATTTCCTTCAGAATTAAAAAAAATTGACAGAGGATGAATACCTTTCAGAAAAAAATATCTAAATGTGATGAATCTGGAATATTTTAGACAAGAATACAGAAATAAACATACATTCACAAAAAAGTAAAACAAGAAAGATTTTTAGTCCTGGAAGAATAAATTGATCTTGATATTATATGCTGCACTGCAGATGATATAATCAGATTAGTGACTACTTCTAATCTAAGAAGCCCTTATGTTCTCATAAATAATATTAAATATCCTTTATCTGTATTGAAAAAACAAAAAAAAAAGCCTGGTTCACACCATATTATGGGATTCTACAAAAATTTAACACCCAAAGTTCAAAAATATCTGAGGGCAGAAAAAACTGAAATTCAAGGTCTTACAAATACTTGTAATCAATGCATCAAATCATTTTGAAACTATTCCTATAAAAATGCCATGGCATTTTTATCTCCCCAAATGTTATTCATTCAAGTGTGCCAAAACCAGGCACATTTACTTTGAGTTATTCAGATTCAAGCAACTTTAATGCAAACATGATGTTAAATTGATAAAATAGTAATAATAATTCACTGTTGCTGATTTAAAGTCATTTATAAATAACAAAGAATGGGAAAAAAATCCAGAAATGCATTCTGAAGAATTTATGAAGTGATGTTATGAGTGACTTTAAAGGATTTCCAAAGATTGATGGAGAAGTTAAAGCAATTCTTTATGCAATATAATTATTTGGGGGAGATTGATTTGTTTTTAAGACTGATAAAAAAGATAATGAACATACTGAATGCCATAAGAAGTTCCTAGTAGATAAAGAATAACAAGATCTGAGTGATCAGTAGAAGAGAAAAAAAGGTATCAGAATCATGGATATTATTTAGTGATTTCAAATTGTGCAAAATGGTAAGAATAAACTTATGAAATATAATTATTGGATGGAATACAACATTAAAATTACATGTCTGATTATCAAAGTACATTTTGATGAATTAAAAAAAAAACTATTTCTAATAACATTAAGATTTTTAACCATATATTAGAATAACAAAACAACTTCAGCATTTAAGTTTTCCAGAAAAAGAGAAACATCTCATCTACATTATAGTATACCAAAATTATTAGATTTTCTAGAAAAAAAAGTAATATTTTAAAAGCTAACGGTAAATCTTTTGTCTTACTCTATCAATTTTAAATTGATGTGTACCTTATGTAACCATTTTATCAGCAGTTCTTTATTTACTTGACTATATATTAATAATTCTATCACTTTAACATAACTTTTTTTTAAAAAAAAAAATTTAACAGACATTATTTTATCCATCTGTAAATTGTCAAAACTTTATAGTAATTGTTTGCTTTTTAACAATAGACATGTTTCTATTGTGTCTACAGAGTGTGCAACTGAGCAGAGTTAGCCTTAAAATTTTATTCAGGTTTTAATCAGGCAAAAGATTTTTCTTTGTCAATAATCCAATATTAATGAAATTGCTATGTAACTATTTTGTTTAGAGAATAGAATAACAGTAAAAAAATTATCAAACCACTATTGTCCAGCAACTGATAAGTCTTATGGGTATTGCTTATTTTTTACTATTACTCCTCTATGAGAGACTGTGAACTATTTAATAATGTTATTTTATTTTATCTATCTTACAAAGCACAAAATAAAACAAGATCCCAATTTGACAATAATCATTACAAATTCTCAACTATTTTATAAAAAACGTATCTTCCAGACTTTAAAGAAACTCACTGTCATTTTTCACTGTAAATAGAACAATCTAAAAAACTCAATTACTAAAATCAGAAAAATTATTTAGGTTTGAATAAATGGTATACAGTTGTAATAAACTATAAAAATACACTTTTTCCAACATAAAAGGCAATCTCTATTATAAATAGTTAGAAAAGTGATGGCAGATCTTTATACTGATGGAACTATAATATATTCTTTAAAAAATGAAGTTAGTATAATATCACCTCATATCAATCTGTCTAACATAAGTTAACAAATACATCAAAATATTCAATATATCCATGTAAAAGAAGACAGAATAGACAAAGTAACCATTCCACTAAGCACCATTAAAATAGATACCAATGACCACAATATCTTAGTTGTATATATTTAAATAACTTTTACTGTATTATTACTATTTAAATAATCTTTATTTGTATGTATGTGGGTTTGTGTACTCATACTTATTTTCATTTATATTCTGAAAACAATTCATCATTATTATAGTTAGAAATGGTGATCATGTGATATTATAGTTAGCCTCATAAATATATTGTAATGATTAGACTAAGTATATTTCAACATTTTACAACTTCTCTATTTATTTATTTATTTGTATAAATTACACAGACACCACCTGGCTTTAAACGTAAGGAAATAAATTAACACTTGTATATGTAAAGCAATATTTTATTCAATATAATAAGTAATATAGGGTATATGAGCACAGACTTTCAGATGACCCATCACTCTCCACTCTATCTAATAACACTGATACACTCAAGCACATATATGCTGAAAAGATAAATAATCACCAATATACATATTTCATGCTAAACCAGCAATCATCAGTTGGTCCAGATTATCATCTCCCACACATATATACTATAAGTGCTCAGATATATATTAAGATAGACAATATTCATACTTTAATGGACAGGCTCCAATCTACTACACACTCCAACTCTTCAACCATCCATCCAATTGAAAATCTGATGCTGGAATGCTTGAAGGCCACCCTGAGGCTGAGATTCTTGTCACATCCATGTTGACCTAAGTTCAATCTGAACCCCATATGTACAGGACATAATCCATTTAATACATATGCAAGGATGGGCAGACATCTCTACAATGTAATAACTGAAACACAGGCTTATATGTCCTGTACATATGGGGTTCAGATTGACCTTAGGTCAACATGGGTATGACAAGAATCTTGGCCTCAGGGTGGCCTTCGAGCATTCCAGCATCAGATTTTCAATTGGATGGACGGTTGAAGAGTTGGAGTGTGTAGTAGATTGGAGCCTGTTCATTAAAGTATGAATATAGTCTATCTTAATATATATCTGAGCACTTATAGTATATATGTGTGGGAGATGATAATCTGGACCAACTGATGATTGCTGGTTTAGCATGAAATACGTATATTGGTGATTATTTATCTTTTCAGCATATATGTGCTTGAGTGTATCAGTGTTATTAGATAGAGTGGAGAGTAATGGGTCATCTGAAAGTTTGTGCTCATATACCCTATAGCCTGTGTTTCAGTTATTTCAATATAATAAGATAACTATTACACAGCTCCATTTGTAATGCCAAGTTAAATCATGTAGAACATAAGTTAGTCCTTATGAATGATGGTAAACCAGAATTCTTTACATAAACAAAAAAAAAAAAACCCAATTCATTTACAAGTGTACTTATTAATTGATATACAATTTATTTTTTTTAATAAAATTAATAAATCATGTAACTAATTCATTTACAAAATATAATCATTAATTGATATGTAATTAATTTTTTTTAACAAAATTCTTTAATCTTTATATGTCATAGTATTAATATATTCATAAATAATATAACACATTTGCCATACTTTTAACCCTGACTTCATTAAACTTAAATATAAGTCTACCCATGAATGAATTACATTTTTTTAAATTGCAGGTCTCCTTGTACTTATACATACATATGCTCTATATGAATTAGACATCAACTCTATATTTATCACAATAATCATAAGTAATGGTCTTTTTTAGATCCTAATTCTAAATGTCACTGCTTATATAGTGATTATAAAAGGGATGATCTTTTGATCCTAACCATAAATGAATAATCCTTCTATACAATAATTATAAGAAGTGGCCGTTTGGTTCTAAACCTAATTTGAAACAACTATAATTTATACAGGGATGATTCATTCTGAGATCAATCCTTAACTTATTAACCTGAAAAAAATGTATTCTCCCATAAGAATGCAAACATGTGTAAATTATTAAACCTGAAACAAACAACTGCACATATATAAATCCATCTACATAAAATTCAATTTCCGGTAATCAAATATAAGTTTAACTATGAAAAAATGAGACTAAAATGGAAATAATTACATAGTTAATTACAGTTATGTGAGAGTTAACACTTACATGATTATCATTATTTCTTTATATTTTCCTCTTATTAATAACTTACATAAAATTCATAAACCCTAGCATATGTATGTGATATATAATAATTATTCTTTTTTTTAAATAATTTTAACATGTAAAGAGAAGTTATTACAAATTCATTTCTTTCTTCTTTTTTTCAACTGACAGTTTCTTTCAAAAGTACAAATCAGACTTTAAATATTAGATTCATTCCAAATAAAATAATTATCATTTACTTCTTTCTGACAAATATTAAAAGTTCATTTAGGTTGATAACATAGCTTTGTAAATTCTAGCTGCCTTTTAAATAAGCACTAATTTTTCCTTTCAGCTTGAGTTATTCAAAATATGATTCAAAAGTGTTCTTGGTTAGATCTAGCTAACGGTTAGTGGTGTCCCTCCCTTTTATTTACAAGATATAGTGAATTCCTGGGATTTGAATGAAGTAGTATTCCCTTCTGTTCAAGAGAAACAAAACAATCGATTTTTATATCAAAACTTAGTTTGTGGTCGAGAGGTCAGCGCGACTGCCTTTCACTTGCAGGCAGTTGCCCGGGTTGCGGGTTCGCGTCCCGGTCGATGCTATGACACTTTTAAAAAAAAAAAAAACTTAGTTTCTTTGTTGTTAAACCTCATTTTAGTTCCTTTTTTCTTTTTTTTTTAAACCAAATTTGCACATCATTTTGCTTAGAAAAAAAAATCTTATTTTTTTTTCATATGTCATAGCATCGGCCGGGAGGAGAACCCACAGCAACCGTCTGCAAACAATTGCTTGTTTGCAAGGCAGCTGCTCTGACCTCTCGGCTAACAACGCTTGACATCTTTTTTTTTTTTTTAGTGAAATAAATAATGGATTGTTCATTTCAATCGTCAAACTTAAAACAAAAAAAAAAGATTACACTTATTAAAAGTTTTCTTAAAGTCCACTGGACATTTTACAGATTGTTCAGGTGTTGTTTGATAATAAAGTTTATCTGGAGACTTTTTTTTTCATGGCAAATGTGGAGAAGAAGAAAATTATGTGAGAGAAAATTATGTTTTATTTTTTTCCAGTTGTAAGTAAAGTTGATGATCAGAAAAATTCTTTTTTTGCATAGCTCTGTATAAATACAATATATTCATATAACAAGCAGATTTAATGTTTTATTGATTTTGTTGTATTTCATTATCCAACCGATTAATCAGCATGAGATGCAGGTCTTCATTTAATTTTGTGATAATAGTGATTCCATTTTATTTTGGAGACAAAGTAAACTTTGCTCTATTTTTATTTGTATTTGTTTATCCAGCTGCCACTTGATATAAAACATCACATTCTTTTTATCCATCTAACTTTTGTTGTGATTCAAGCTTATCCTCATATATGTGTATGACTAATTTTAACAGCTCCTGTTTGCTTTCAATTTCTTTAGTTTAAGTTCATTATGATCTACTTACAGTAGGTCAACAGGTTCACCTTCTGCTATTTTTTTCTTTATTTGAATATATTTGTGCTCATTCTGTACATTTTCACCCTTGGTTCAGATTAATTTAAAAGTTCATTATATAGTTTTTGTTCATTTTCTGATTTTAAAAGCAAAGCAATTGAGTCTGTTTATTGTCCATGATTTGATCCATTATTTCTTCTTGAAGTTGTATTCATTCATTTTTTAGCTCATCGCATGTTTGATTTAGATCATCCAAATTTTGATCTGTTTTAATTGGTGTGTAAAAATTATTCATCTTTTGAACCATATGTTTATAATGGTCATTTATGTATTTATAATAATTATCAAATCTTTATCTCAAATTTCTTACATAAACTGATGATTATTTGCATCATTTCTGCTTCTGTAATTGTTGCAGTAACTCTCAGGAATTTTTTCTTTATTAATATCTTTATGCTTTATATTTGTTTATATCAATCACTACTTAGATGTACATTGTCCAAACTATCTTCTTCACAGCTAGTTTCAGAAGTGTTTGCTTGCATTGTTTCCTGCTGCTCTTAATGCTTTTTATTTTCATTTTCTATTTTAATAATCCTTAAAAATTTTAAATGCAATAAACTTATTGTGTGCAATACAATTATAACTGGATACACCATCAAAGTCACTAGATCATCTCCTGGACATATACTTATATGGCTTCTTCGTGGAACAACTTGCTTTGTTTTTTCTTGTTGTTGTTTTTGTTTTGTAATTACAATATAAAAAAATATATTGTCTGTTCAATCATATCATTCATCTAACTCAGGCAAATGGGAATTTATACCAGAAATATTAATACTTACATCCCAAGTAAACAAATATTTACAAGTTATTCCAGATGAATGAGGGTTTCTAAACAAAGTAACAAATATAATAATAATTTATTTACAAGTGTCCTTATTAACTGATGTATGATTTATTTTCTTTAATAAAATTAACAAATCATGTAACATTAATTTATTTACAAATTATAATCATTAATTGATATAACAAAGTCTTTTAATCCTTATACATTTATAGTATTAATATATTCCTAAATAATATAACACATTCAATGTATGTTAACTCCTGACATTAATAAACTCAAATATAA
The DNA here is from genome assembly GCA_028023455.1 of Epiperipatus broadwayi. Classification (NCBI taxonomy): domain Eukaryota; kingdom Metazoa; phylum Onychophora; class Udeonychophora; order Euonychophora; family Peripatidae; genus Epiperipatus; species Epiperipatus broadwayi. The sequence goes on along the minus strand of JAQFVV010012415.1, from coordinate 4,949,931 downwards.
TTCTGTATGAATTCATAAATATAACATTTCCTTGAATCACAGGTCTCCTTGTACTTATACATACATATGCTCTATATGGAATAGACATCAATGCTATCTTTGTTACAATAATCACAAAAAATGTTTTTTTTAGATACTAATCCTAAACATAACCACTTATATAATAGTAACTATAAAAGGGATGTCCTTTTGGTTCTAACCCTAATTAAATAAATCTTCTATACAATAATTATAAGAAGTTGTTTTCTGGTCATACACCTAATTTAATATGACAAATTATAAAGGGATGACTTATTCTAAGATTAATTCCTTATATGAATGTGTGTTTGATATTTCTAAAAGTAAAATTTGCATTTTTCACTCTCTGCTGAAAATTTTGCTATGCTTTTTTTTATAACGGCTTTAAAATTCACATATATTTATTTTCTAATATTTTAAATACAAAAAAATTCAAAAGATGGTGGTAAAATCAGATATCTCAAGCTCTGCAGATGATGGATAACCATTATATATGTTGTGCTAATTTTACGAGATTACTTTGAGAAAATATTACAATTGTTGAGAAAATATTATGATGGTCTAAACCCTTGATTTTTTGGAAAGTTTATGATTTTATTTGTATTGTAATTGTATAATAATTATTAAAAATCAAAAATAAATATTATTACATATTTATTTTTTACAGAAAGATTTTATTTTTAAATATAAAAGAATATATTCTTTTGAATATTGTTATTATAGAGATTATGTTCACGGGAAACCCAGCTATCTAGAGATGAGGTTACTCAGCACATTCTTATAATATTTAATGATATAAAAATTACAAAAAAAATTCAAACTTTTAAAGCATAAATTGATAGATTTAATAGTTATTAAAAATAATTCATCCATATTTTTAAATCAAACATCAAACAAAGATTTCATTCATTTTGCAAACTGAAATGGCTCCACCTGAAATTGATGATATGACAGCATTTTGTTTTGATTAAAATCTAATTTTTAAAATAATTCCGAAAATCAACTGTGATTTTTAAAAAAATTTTAATTTCTAAACAAAAATATCTATTGAATGACGTCAAATTTATTATATTCTGATGAATTATTATGATTTAATATCAAAACAAAAATTGAAAGTTTAAGTCTAGTGAGAATAAAGCAATCTGTCAGAATATTAGTAGAATAAAAAAGTGGCTAAACATTGAATAAACAATTATGCATATATAAATCCATTTACATAAAATCCAATTTTCAGTGATCAAATATGAATTTAACTATAAACAAATGAGACTAATGGAAATAATTACATTAATTGTGGTTATTCGAGACTTAAGAAATTTATATGTGTGCATTGCATTTATATTGTTTTTAAAAAAATATTTTTAACAAGGAAAGAGAGGTTATTGCAAATTCATTTCTTTTTTTTTTAACTGAAAGTTTCTTTCAAAAGTACAAAACATATTTTAAATATAAGATTCATCCAAAACAAAATAAATGTAATTTACTTCTTTCTGACAAATATTAAAAGTCTGTTTAGGATAATTTCTAATTGCCATTTAAATCTGAGCTAATTCTTTATTTCAGCTGCAGTTATTCAAAATATAATTTTAAAGTGTCGAGATTAGATCTAGCTAACTGTTAGTAGTGTCTTTGCTTTTTATTCACAAGACATAGTGAAAATCCTTGGATTTGTATGAAGTGGTATTTCCTTCTGCTCAAAAAAAAATATCAAAACTTAGTTTCTTTTTTTTTTTAATCTTATTTTAGGTCTTTTTTTAAAAACCAAATTTCCATATCATTTTGTTAGAAAAAAATATCATATTTGCTTTTTATTATTATTGAAATGAATAATGGTTTGTTCATTTCAATATATATATATATATATATTAAAGGAGACTGCATTGACAACAGATTGAGATTGCTAGTGATATTGATATTGTTTAAGTGATGACTACTTTCATGTATTTATATATATAATTTACAATGCTAAGTAGTAGATGTAGTTTTTGAAATCAACTCATTGCAAACTGTTTTTAAATATAACTGAATAGCCTCCAATTACAATGATGATGTATTTTGAAAGTTAAAAAGATACCTCTTTGATGTTATCCTTCATATATCTGGAGGATTATCTACAATGCTTATGCTGCTAGAGGGGATGAATTATTTTAATTAGTCAGATATATATATATATGTCAATTAGGTGTATAAACATTTAGCAATAAATTTCTGATTGATTAAAAGAATTCATCCCTTCTATTGTAGACAATCCTCCTGATAGATGAAAGTGGACAAGATTAAAGAGTTTTTTATTTAACTTTAAAAATACATCAACATTTGTTTTAGCTGGAAGGCTATTTAATTAAATTTTTTTTTTAAAAAAACAGTTAATCCCAAAACAATATGTATAAAACATTATGTATATATGTAATTGTGAATATATCATTGTTTCCAAAACAAATTTGCAGTTAATAAAACAAACTTTTAAACATAAAAACAATCTTTTAGAAGCAAATTGGACAGAAAAAAAATAAAAGCAGTGAATTTAATGCAAAGAATCTCAAAAGAAGTATTATTCTTATATCTCCTTTACTTTTTTGCATTCCCTCATATATTCATATATATATATTACTTTTTATAAATCACATATATACTCTAATGCAAATAAAATATGATTATGAATAATAATGTAAAATTTGTATTTTTATATGTATATAGAATAATGATTATATGATTATATGTTTAAATGTTGTAGTTCCGATGAAGACTGCAGGACAGTCGAAACTGCTAGAAAATTAAAAGAATTATATAAAAAATTTGCATTAGAGTGTATATGTGGAGATTTATAAAAAGTAATATATATATGAATCTCAAAAGACAAGATTGATATATTAAATATGTTTTATTTAATTCAAGACATTGGAAAAAAAATAATTAGAGAACTGTCAATAAAAAAAAGCCATATATCACATGACCCAATTTTTTAAGCTTGTAAATAAAAAAATAATGAGCTGTGCTAAGTGCTCTAACAAGTATTATTGATAAATGCTACAAAAGAAAAGCATTTAAAAATCTCTACCTAGAAACCACACCTAATCCTCAGACCATTGGTTTCATGCTTTGGCACTCCTTAACTGGAGAACAATGTTTATTATAAAAATAAATTATGTTGCAACTCATTTGTTATTTATATAACATTATCACTTACTATTTATCCATAATAAAGTAGAAATAATAACATGAAATACATTCAATTATAAACTTTATTATTTTCACTTTAATCTATCAAAGTACTGTTTTATCTCTTTCTTTGAACAATAAGACAAATAAGAATAAAATAATATGGTTTAATTTATTACCACGTACATGTATACGTTTTGATCACAAAATATATATATAAATCTTTAAGTTATTAAAAAAAAGAGAAAAAAGTTTTTTGAATAAGAAAATAAAAATAAGCAGATAAAAATAAAGTGAAATTTCAAAAAAGAAAAAAATAATAAGAATTATACTACACCACAAAATAGCAATAAGATGATTAATAGAATGATTTTTTTTATATTTATATACTAAAGTAAAGAAGTCTTAAGTATACACTAAAATATTAAAACAACTTACATAAAAGTAGATTATATATTGAAAATAATTATGAAATAGAAGATTGTGGAAAATAAAGATAAACCACAGATCCAACACTTTTAAAATATAAGCCACACCCTCCCCACCCACAGCTACACTCTTGTAGTGATGACTGTATCATTAAAAAATGGGCATCAACTCTAGTCAAATGAAATTAACATGAGCTGATTTCCTGAAAAAATATCCAAGTCTTACCTAGTCTGGACTCAAATTTCAGATTATGAGAATAGAATAAATATTGTAACTATAGTGCCACAGAAATCTTACTGTAAAACAGAATAAATAACTGATAATTTTCATGATTATTTAAGAGTGTTTAAAGAATGAAACAAATGACAAAAAAAATGCTTAAGGTTATCGGTTTAATGTGCAGATTTGCTAAAACAAAATGATGATGCAGAATAAGTATTTTATTTAGATGCTATAATAATGACTCTCTTTTGCCACAAGTGTTGATACCTCTATAACATTACACACATTATTAATTAAGTGAAAATCAAAGAGTATATTCTGGATAGAAATAACTTCTAGTTTGATAAATGATCAATAATAATTATTAATACAATTCTATAAAGTAGTTTGTGTCAAAGCCAAGAGTTCAGCATGTTTGGAACTTTTAATCAAACTATTGTAAATTATTATTGATATAATCCCAAGCAAATGATAAAAAAAGAGATTGTGACCTGGGCCAACTGACAAGACTGATTCAGCACAAAATGTGTAACTTCGGGATCATTTATTATATTCACATGTCTTTGGTTATATGCTTCAGAAATTGTGATAAAATAGAAAGTAAAAGTATACCCCCAAAAAATTGTATATAACATTTAAATTACAATATGATCTACATATGTCTGATTCATTTGAAAAAAAAATGAAATTGATATTTAAAAAGGAATGCATCCAGTGTGTGTGAGGTTGGTCTGATTTATGTCTGACGTATGTTTGTGATATGATTGAATTAAGTTGAAAGATGCAATGAGGTTTAAATAACTGTTGAAAATATATATATGGGAAGATAATTGCAAAATTAAGCAAAAAAATATTTTAAGAATTGCATAAAGTATTATTCTTACATAATATACATGTTGAATATGATTTCCTCTAATTACATCTAAACTTCAATATATACATTATACTTAGTGTTTTCCTGAAGGTTTGTGATAGCACTCTCATTGGTCAGGCCAGCAACCCCTGAAGAAGAGGGGAGAATAATATCTCTCGAAACGTTATGCATATACTAAACTGTTTGATGTGCTATTACTAACAGTTGAATGTATTTGGAATATTTAAATAAAGTTAAATTTTTCTAAAGACATTCAATACTCATATTAGATGATGGAAATAGTCCAATATAAAAATACATTTTACTTATATTGAAATATTTTAGATTTTGTAAAAGATGCATTATGATATTAAAATTTTATATATAATTTTAATAAATATATATAATGATTCTCTTTTTTTTGTTAAGCATCAATAAAATTCACAGTGAAAACATTTTTTAAAATGCTAATATAAAAAAAAATAATGGGAGAAAAAGCCTTAAAATACATTTTTTATATAAAAAACGGTTTAGATAAAAAAAAAAAAAATACATTGAACTTATATTTTTATTAAAAGAAAAAAGAAATCAAAGTGGTTTTGTTGCCATTAAAACAAAACAAGGCTTTTAAATATATATATACACACATGCATTCATATTTGAGCAAACAAATGTATATATATTCAACATTTAAATATATATATATATAGGTTTGTAAAATAAATAAGTAAAACGTTTTAAAATCCATCAGTACTGAGAAAGAATTTAATACTATCGCTTTAGAAAATGATACGTTTTCCAGAATCTATTGTCAAAAATAAAACTATCTAAAATGAGTAAAACCAATAGTAAAACAGGAATAGCTCTTTATTTTAATACTATCTACAATGTGATTAAATAATCAGTAATTACAAGATAGTACGAAATTTAAATCTCCATCCTTTCTACTATTTGGTAATCATTGATCATTCTTAATTACTAGATATGTCACTAGAATAGAAAACTATTCCTATTTTATCACATATTGTGTAAGTAATGATAACTGCAAAAAATGGTTTAGATATCTAATTACTTATGTATCCATGAACCTGTTTTGTCTCTTATGTCTCTAATTTTTGTTTCTCTAATATTTATGTAAGCTAAATAAAATATCATAACCATTGAATAACAGTGCTAAAATTTTCCTGTTTAAATTAATGTAATTATATATCAGCAGATTCTGATCTCAAAGTTCTTGGTGGCAAATTAAAGTACTGGGAGGTTTTAAATCAGACCACAGACTTCTCCATTGTATTCCCTACATTCCTCAAACTTACCAAAAGCTCAATTAATCTGCAAATTCAAAAGGTGGTCCCTTGAGGTAAAATTCCTTGATTTCCTCCTCAAAATCAACTTTCACTCCCTTCCCACTAATCAATTTTTGATCAACCATAGGGGTTTCGACAAGATTTTTCCTCTATGACAGCTCTGTAAAACCAACAATGAAACCCTCCAGCACTTCCTACTCAAATGTCCCTTTCTGCTTGAAGTGAGATGTGTCATCAACTCCTGTCTTTTCTCACACAGGAACACCATCTTCAACCTCCAACAATCCATAGAAACAGGGGTCTTTACAACTATCAGACTATCAGTTTTCCTCATCTATGCACTCTGGCTGCTCCGGTGTGCTATTATTTTTGATCAGAGAGTATACTCAGTGAATCAAAAACTACAGGACCTAACTCACTCTCTTAAAACTAGAGATACCAAACTAGCCCCACCTCTGCTCCTCACAGACATTTGAGCAATCCTCCAACTTCCATCTTCTCAGCCTCTGTCACAGGACTTAACCATTTAAATGTGTGACTTGTGTGGTCACTTGCTCAATGAAGATATGCATCTTGGACTTGCAACCAAAGACTTTTCTTGGCCTGGACTAAACACCTTTTCCACTTCCCATCCCCTTTTCATATGTATCCTCCCCTCTCACCATGTTGCTCCTGAATTTTCATCTTACCATGTAATCACTCCTTTGTAAACTTTTTTCTAACTGTATTTGTATCTGTTTTTTTTTTATGAATAATCTTTCATCACTGAGAAAAAAAAAATTCTTGGATTACAGTTCAGCTCTGTCAGTACTGATGCTCAAACATCTTTTAAATTCTTAAGCAAAAAACTATTCAATTAGTATTATAATATTACCAGTTGTATCCAGCCTATAATGGGCCATGGTTTTTTAATTGATTGCTTTAACAATTTTTTTTAAGATTTAATGTAAATTAAACAAAAGATTTTAATATTATATAAATAAATGTAATTATAAATTTATTTAATGCACATTGATTATGTAAGTAATATTTATTAAGGCAATAAACCTCAAATCATGTACACTTGAAAATGTGAAGATAGGGACCTCTGCAGGTCTTAATCACAAGCTTACACCTTGGAAGAAAAGAGGGGAATAAATGTACTCAGTCATTTTTTATTATGGTTTATTAATGATTTATAATTAAGTTTATATAAATATCACTAAATATATAATGTTTAATTTTAATAATTGTTTTGTAACCTGATTATTAACCTGCAAACTTGACATATAAATAAATGTGAGAAATTCACAACTGAAAAAAAAATGTTTGGAACAACTTGGCCTTCAAAAATATAGCTGACAGGATATTAATAAATCTAAATTAAAATTTACGACCCGCTTCATAAAAAAATTATAGTTATTAATGGTGGAATTACTTCCTTGCATAAAGTGTCATAATATAAATGACAGTTTAGCTATAACTGAAACACACAGGCTTATTATATACCTGTGTCTATATATGTAAAATATAGGGTATATGAGCATAGACTTTCACATGACCCACCACTCTCCACACTATCTCATAACACTGATATACTTGAATACATATATGTTGAAAAGATAAATAATCACCAATATACATATTTCATGCTAAACCAGCAATCATCAGTTGGTCCATATTGCTATCTCTACGCATATATGCCATAAGTGCTCTCAGATATATATTAAGATAGCCAATCTTCATACTTTAATGGACAGGCTTCAATCCACTCCAACTCTTCAACCATCCATCCAATTGAAAATCTGAAATCTTTTCAACCTATATGGGTTCAAGTGTATCAGTGTTATGAAATAGTGTGGAGAATGGTGGGTCATGTGAAAGCCTGTGCTCATATACCCCTATATATTACAGATTAGTTATGTATAGTTATTTATGTAGAAAAACAAATTTAAAGTTTTTTTTACTTTTTTAATTTTCAATTGTGAATTTGATAGCATTACTTATGGACAAAGATAATAGTTTTGTTTACTTGGTTTGACATGTGACAGCCTCACAAACAAACATACATTCACATCATGTGACAGCCTTACAAACAAACATACATTCATCAATCAGACAACAGAGAAAATAGAGATTATATATATATAAATTATTTATTTTTATTTCAAAAGTTAAGAGTTTAAAAGCATAATGCTAAGCAAATATACATGTGGGTATGTATACTGGTAAATGTTTTGAGAATAATCATAATAAATAAAAACATGTTTATAATACAGACTCTTAGATTGATTTTAACAAATTAGAAAATAGGATAGTTATCTTTAGTTATATAAAATATTTCAGTTAAATTAGTTATATAAGCAGCTAATACTTTGTCAAATTTATTTTGTACAAATGATATAGGTAACATAATGGCACTGAAAAAAAAATCCATTTGAAGATGCTCTGTAATAATGCAAAAATTCAGTAGTAAAAATTATAAATCCAACTAATGTATTCTTCAGGTTGCTGAAGATGATAATAGTAATTTTGCAATTGTAAAGCATATGTGCAAATGAATTGATTGTGTAAATGAATGTAGAAATTAAATATTTATATATTGTACCATTCTTTTCAGCTAGTATATTTTGAATAAGTATTAATCACAAAAAGTAAAAAAAAAAGAAAATGAACATTAACAAATTGTCAAGCATTGGGGGTCGAGAGGTCAGTGACAACTGCTTTACAAGCAGTTGTCCCGGGTTAGCGGGTTCGTTTCCCGGCTGATGCTATGACACACGAGGGAAAAAAACATTAACAAATTATAATTTTACTCCATTTATTAAATTACTGATTAAGGCAATCTATATTTTTATGCAAAATATTTGTAATTATAATATGCAAGCACATTTATCAATTAATAATAATAATCTTGATGATAAACTCTTAAAAAGAACATTTTAAATGATTGACTTTTTAAACAACCAAAAATGATCATATTATTAAGAGATAATACAGTAGTCAAATACTTTATCTTACATCTTAAAAACATTATTAAAAAAACTTCTCAAAAGTTAAAAGACCTACCCCATGTTTAGTTGGAAAAAAGGACAGAAATGAGAAAATATATATATAAACTTTAATTGTGGAACACATACTAAGTAAAAAGTGTGCAGTTGTGAAATGCTAAGAAGATTATAATATTGCTAGCTTTTTAAATTCTTTTGAAAAAAAATAAAAACATATAATCTTGGATTATAAATATTGTCAAACAATTTATTTACAGTATATAAAAAAATACTGCAAAATATATTAAGATAAATAAACATGTATATATATATTATCTTCCTATAAATATATGTACATGCTTCAAAGAGTCTAATAGTATAGTGATAACATATATGACTGTGAGTTTGAATCAGTAAACTAGAACACTAATTTATGATTTAATCAAGCTTAGAATATTTCTTGCATGTAACCTGCCTATGCCCAATCCAGTTCTAAACATACGTTGTTGGTTAGGAAATGGGTATATAAGTGTTCTTAACTACAAGATAAGACAAGAATAAAAAAGAACTTAAAATCCCATCAACTAACAATTGGCAAGTTTGGTAAGTAATGCCTTCTCCTTTATTTTGGGAGCCATTAGAAAAGAGAGATGAATGAATGGAAAGATGGATAGGTAGGGAAATAATGAACAGATAAAGAACAGGTATAAACATATAGATGAATAAATACTAAAAAACTATATATATATAACTTTACAATTTCATAGTTGGACATCGATGTAAAAATATATATAATTATTTCTTACTACTAATGAAATAATGTTCAACAGTGAATTACAAAGTGGACTGAATATTATTTTAAGTACAATATTTTCATAAATTATCTTATACCAGAATTTGAAAATAACTTCAAATATAAAAGAAGTCAGCATTTACAAACATTCAAACAAATTGTTTTGTTAAGTTTGATTTTTAAAATTGTTTTTTAAATGATCATATGGCTTTCTGAATTTTTTATAAGCATTTTATTATTATTTTTTTTTTTATTAAGGTAAAAAAAACACAGGTGACTGATCACCCGCTACATGATATTACAGTGTTCAATGTTACAAGGTAAAAACGAAGTACATATGCTCGATAAATAACATATCCACAAAAGGGTTGTATAACCTTACTCAATGTGTATCTATATATGGATGAGCACAGATCTGCACTGCCCAAAAACAATCCATCAAGGGAGCACAGCAGCCCATCAGAGCAGGAAAGGTGCTGAAAACTTTGACCCTGTACCCTCCTGGCAGGTATTCCAGAAGCGGCAATAATCGTCAACAGCCCACACCCACAAACCAGACCCCCAACGACCGCCATCATCAACCCCTGTGAAAGAAATGAGGAGTGCAGACCTGAGCCCTCAAATATTACAACAAAACTCTATCACTGTTACAAAAATATTTCTAGCTGGAGTGTATAGCATCCAGTTTGTCAAATGAATTTGTCTGTGGTTATGATCTTGATAAAAGAATTGTTCACTTTTATTCCTTGAATTTCTCAATCATTATTAAAAGTTATTCATTAGGTGACTTCGTTAAAACAGTTGTTTCATCTTCCTCAACCGTTAATCCAATATATTATTATAAGCCTTCTGCATAACGTTATTTACCCCATACTTTGATTGTAATGCCTCTTCATACTTAAATTCTTGGTTATTAACATTAAATAATTTGTTTGACTTACTTCTCTCATTAGTTTCAAATTTCGATTTTATAGATTTGTTCTTATTAATCTGATTTGCTTTTAGATAATGTTTTCAATTTTTAACTTTTATTAATCGGTTTCGCTTTTTAGATAACGTTGTTGAAGCTTTCATCGACATTCGCTTTCTCTTTCCCTTGTGATATTTTGGGTGTCATATAGTCCAAATCACTTGAGGTGCTCTCTTTGTTAACTGGATTCTCTTCTTCCATCAGTTGTTTATCCATATTGCTGTTTTCTTGACTCGCATTTCCCCCTCTATTTTTTTTTTTAAGTGTCATAGCATCGGCCGGGACGCGAATCCGCAACCCGGGCAACTGCCTGCTAGTGCAAGGCAGTCGCGCTGACCTCTCGACCACCAATGCAAGACATTTTTTTTGATACGTTCTCTGCCATTTCTGTTTTCACAACGATGTCAGTTAAAACCTTGTTGCTGTTAGAAAACTAAAAGTTTTCTTCATTTTGATAATAACACTTAAAGGTAATGAGTTTACCCTCAGTTTAGCTTCAAAATATTACAGTGAAAGCATTATAGCTGATTTTATAAACTAAATTTCTAACAAACAATCGTAAAGAAGAAACGTGAACATTAGATATCTTCTTAGTATCTGTAAATTTGGAAATCCTTAAAGATTTTCAAATATGTATATAAAAGATAAGTGCTGACTTTGAGTTAGTATTTTGATCTGGTGTCCGGAATATTCTAACGTCTCACTGAGAAATGCCAAATACATAAAACAGATCTCAGGATAGGGATGATTTCTACATAGAGACTTTTTAAATGCTATCTCTTGCTGACATTTATTTTTTATTTATTTTTAGTTTTTGTATATAAAAGTTGATTTTTAAAAAAAAAAATTGTGCAAAGTTTTTTTTTTTTTTTCAAAAAATAAAATAAATAAAAACGATCTAAAAAAATCGACTAAAAGCCAAAACTGAGTTATTTAAAAATTTTTATCAGTATGTGCTGCGGATTAGTTACTACAGCAAAAAATAATTTTTAAAAAATAATCATAGGTTTGTGAATTTTTTGTTTAACAAATATTAATAAGATTTTTCTGATTAATGAATGGTAACACATTTAGACAAAAAAATCTAATATTATAATTTGATAGTTAAGAGAAGGATGGGGGAGGGGGCTCAATTTAAAACAAACCTGTTAAAAAAAAAACACAAGATAATAAATTTCAAAGGAAAAATTATTGTTCAGAAATCAAGTCATAAATCTTCATACGAGTAGGAAAAAATAGCAGGAGGTTAAGAAAAAGATGTTTTCGGTTGGCTCATATTAATATTAAAAGGCTGCAAGTCTAAAAGGAGGTCGTCTATATCAACGCATGAAAGATTTAAAGAACATAAATATCTCACCTGCAGAAACTTTTAAACAATCTCATTTTGCTTAAGTTTTCACAAAAGTGATGTTATATGATTAATGCCTCAATAAATCAATAAACAATAAAATATTAAAAGGCAGGTAGCCATTATAGAATAATTGATCTTTAATCATCAATAAAAGTAAAAGGGAGGATGTGAAAATAATAGAAGCATTCAAATGTCTAAACATTAATAATACTCCACCCTTAAGATTAAGAATATAATTGCAAGAATCCCTAAATGAAAAAGTATAAAGCAAAAAGAAAAAAGGCATTTAAGTGAAAGTTGTTTTTTTTTTTTAAAAAAAAAAGTAAAAGAATTAACGCAGAATGTTGTAAAATACCTATTTCTTTTCTTAGTAATTTTTATTAAAAATAAATAATCGATTTGTCTATTTCTCAATATATTTATTAAGGGTTTATATATACATTGCTGTTTATTGACTGGTCTGTTGATCCTTGAGGTCCATACTATGTCAGCGTACTATATGGTACTTCCTTGATCTTCTAAGTCAATCTTCGTTTATGAGACTCCATGTATCTTTGTGTTTAATAATAGGCGCCAGAATTAGATCTCTCCTTCTGAATTCCTTTAATTTGTGGCTAATAAAAATTTCTTCGTTTTGATGTGGGTGGTTGAAGCTATTTCACGGGAATTTAAAAGAAGTTTGAGCACCGGACGTAGAAGAGATACAGTACTCCAGAATCCGACTTTCTACCCTGCACTAAAGAACACAAGGCATAATTTCTATTTATTTCATATACATAAAAAGTATATGATTAGAGAAATAATAAAATTATAATTAAAAAGGTTTAGACATGTTAAATAAATAGAAAATGATTGCTGGTCCAAAAATCTATCAGACTAATAATTGCAATTTAGATTTAATTAAAAGGGATTTGAACACAAACTTTCAAACTTCTTTCAACTATCCATTCCACATGACCACATACATGCGCAAAAGATAAATTGGAGATCGTTAGTCTTTTTCACATGTATGAGGTCATGTGTATCAGATGTATACGATGGAATGGATAGTTGAAGGAAGCTTGAAAGTCTGTGTTCGAATCCCTTTTAATTAATCTTAAAATTCGGTATTTACAATATATTAGTATTGATTAATTTAGATTTAAAAAATCACTATTAAAAAAAAAAAAGAATAAACATTTTTAAAAAAAATATAGATAAAAAAGAGAACATGATATTTGAATAAATAGAAAGACTTAAAAAAAGCTTGATCAAAAGAGTTTGACAAATTAATATGAGCATATATGATATTCTATTAATATATAGAAGGAACATCCTTTGCAATAACAATTACATACATTTAATTAAAAAAAAAAAAAAAAGATAAAATTTTGAATAAAACTTGAAGAAATATCACTTTCTCTTAAAAAAGTAGGGTCCAATATATTTTAATATTAAAATGCCAAACACATATCTTGACAAGCCTTTTTTTTTATATCATTGTACATCTTATATTGACAGTGTCAGAGAAAGAAAGAAGTAAAAAAAACCAGTCAAACTCAATGATAATTTCAATTTTTGACTTTACTTTTTTTTTTTTGTCTTTCTTAATCCTTAAATTCATTTCTTCTTTAAAGCAATTTTCTAAACATATCTATTAAAATTTGTGCAGACATGTAATTTTGATGCCTTGCAAAATGATAAAGTAAATGATTTGGGAGGTAAAGATTCTAAATCAAAGTTCAATCTGTCATTTCTAGAGCTCAAATGTCACATAATTTTTTAGTTTAATTTAAATGTTTTATAAATACATTGATATTTATATTTCCCTTCTATTTTATAAAAAGGATTTAATGAGATATTATTTTATATAGCGCTACGTTTTTATATACTGTAATAGTGATATTAGCGATTAAGCCAATGCATATGCACTTTAAAGATAAATTATAAATGAATACTCTCACTTTTCCCGACACAATACCATATCTTGTGTCGGAAAAGTGAGAGTATTCATTTATAATTTATCTTTAAAGGGCATGTGCATTGGCTTAATTGCTAAAAAGGATTTAACTAAATGGTAGTCTTGATCTCACATATATGTTCATACATAAGTATATCTGACAAGTTATCCTTTTTGTGTGTGAAAAAAATTTAATAATTTAAATAAAGTAAATATTAGAGATTTTTTTAAAAACTTTTTTTCTTAAAAGATTTTTTTTTTTTGGCATTTATATTATTTAGTAAGAGTAGAAATCATTCAAAAATGAATATGGGCAATCTAATTTCATAATGGAAACATAAATAAAGTAGAAAAAAATGAAAGTTGAACTTGAGTTTTGTAATTGCCATGAAATACAAATTACATTTACATATAACATGTACTTGTGCTCACTTTTGACATTTTGTAATAGTATTTTTTTAACTACTTATTTAGAAAACTTTACTTACTTTATCTATTTATAGCTCTCTAATGTATTAAATTCTCAGCCATATTTTTACAATTAATATTAACCATTTAGAATGGCTGTTAGATGTCATTTAAATGAGGTTGCCTTAAGACTATAGTAGATTTACTATCATCATATCCAGATAGTTAACAAATTTACACCATACCTTCATAGTTTTAAAAAGCATTGTTAAATTATTATTTTTTTCAGAATTTATGTTATCTCATTTTAGCATAATAAATTTTCAAAATAAAACTCCTATATACAAGTAATTTAGCTGTTGTAATTATATTACAACAATACAACAATGACTTATTTATTATCTTAATATTAGGTTAAAATACATCTTGTATTTCAATATTTCTACCTAAAAGTTACTACAATATTTAAATTAATTTACATTTTCAAATTAGTACTCATCCAAACTTTAAAATTTGAATAGTGTTTATTTTATTACTGATAAATATTTTGAATCTTTTGAACATTAATTACTAAATTCAACTCTTTACAGTCTGTATTCTTAACATTAAAAACTAATCCTTTAAATTGAAAATAATAATATATTGATAAAAATACTGTAAGTCAAAAAACCAAAAGTTAAAAACTATATCATCATCATCAGTTTCAATAATAATTGATCCAACACAAGATAAAGGTGTAAGTTAATTCCAGTTTCTTCATCATAGGTTTTCATATTCACATCTCTATAATAAATTTTCATGTGTCATTCATTCATCTTACATATAGTCTCTTGGCATCAAGTTTAAGATTTTAACTATATGCCTGCCCAACTCAATTTGAACTTTTTAATTCTTTCAACAATTGTTTGTTCACTCACCTAGGTATTTTATTTTTGATATCTCCTTTTCATTGCCAGAACTAGTGTAGTATTCAGTATCTATACCAATTTCTATTAAGCTTTCAAATCTTAACTCCATATTAAAAATTGATAAAATATATTTAATCATATACCTTCTTTTTCAAATTCAGATATATTTAGTTTTAATTTTAAGTTATTTCTATCAAAAACATTTCATCTTAGTTTAATTATAATTCTCTTCATTCATAATGCCTGTGTTAACAATCTGACCAAATTATATATATTTATTAATATCTACATCGTTATTATCAATCTTTATTCATTATTTTAGGCTTTTTAGCATTTACTTTTAGTCTTGTTTTCTTTATTTTATCTGAAACAGACGCATTATATGTAAAATCCAAATGACTTTAGTAATCATTTATTTTGTTCCTTTAGTTTTCCATTTTAATCCACAAAATATTTCCTATAAAAAAATAAAATAGAAAATTATATACCATTATAATACTAGCTAGAAAACAAAATTTTACTAAAATTCTTCCACAACAAAGATAGTTTATCTATTAACAAATAGGCCTTTTTACATGTAATTCAATAAGATGCATACAACCTATATATATACACACACACAAAGCCTTCCCATCATTCACTTCAAAAACTAACTTCCTTTAACATCAAAGAATGCCTTCATGAAATTGATAGCCTCAAATTCAAGAAAATTTACCACCAGAGATTCTATTACTTTTCTTTTTAATTCACTTTGTTCATAAAAGATAATCTCAACATTGTCAAATAATATTTTATGACCTGTATTCATTTTATGAATATACAAAGCTGAGTTATGATATCTATTTCTATCCCTACTCTTATAAACTTTAACTCTTTATATTTACTTTGATCTATATAAATTTTATGACAACTGCAAGGAATCTTACAAAGTACACCGGGAATAAATTTGCTAGCAATTGAATTTAAATCAAAGCCTTTCTTCCAGAGATTTTTCATACCACCTATTAAAAACTGATTCTCATAAATCAATTTATAAATTTATAACTTAAATGGTAAAGAAATAAACTCTTTATTCTCATTAACAATTAAATCTTTATTATTAATAGACTTATAATTTTTTTTATTAAATATAATGTTTCTAATAAATTCATGATTATACCCAAAATCAATATAGTCAGAAGTAAATAGAATCCTCTGAATGTAATCATTATTTTCAAAATTATTAACCCTTCTATTCCTATAATAAAAATTAAATAAAGAAATTTTCTTATGCATAAAATAGATGATAACTATCTGGCCTCATCATATTAAAAAAATTTTTTTTGTTTAATAAAATGACTAAAAAATAAAACAGTATCAATTTTATCAACACTTAAAATCTAGAAATTAAGTTTCAAAAGTTCTGCCCCCCACCCCCATCAATAGTAAAATTAATATTTGAATCAAAAGCATTCAATCTATCAAAAAAGCCCTTCACATTATCTTCCTAAATAACAAACAAACAACCATCAACATACTTAACAAATAATTTTAAAGAAACAGAAAAATGATTAATAATGCTATGCTCTAAAAATCAATATAGAAAGAGCCCATTAAAGGAGAAATATCATAACCAATAACCCAACCCTCTTTAATCTTATAAAACACATCGTAACACATAGAATACATAGAATCTTCTAATAATAATAGTAGGAAATCATGACTTTAGAACAGAAAGAAACACATTAATGCTTTTAATCCTATCAACTGGTTGATGCATACCAAGTAATCATTATAATAACTACATAAATAGGTAGTTCTATCAATTTTTTTTATTTCCCATAATTTTCATAACTTAAATTAACTAATATATATATAACCTTAAGACTATGTGCCTAGATGCGACAGTAGGGATCTCTACAAAATCTTAACACAAGATCAAGATTAACGACTGTAAAAGACAAGTCATTAATATTGTGTTAAGAGTTGTAGAAGTCCCTACTGTTGCATCTAGGAACATAGTCTTAAGGTATAGCTTTAATATATATTACTTACGTAATGAGTATGCGCTTTACAAATTATTAATTACAACTTAAATTAACTTAGATTTTATTTTGTTACTAGATCAGAATTTAAAATAGAATACAAATACTTCTCATTCAAAAAGGCCACCTTAGTATTTTTTTAATAGGAATAATATTCATTGGCCTTCAATCTTTTATTAAGATCTGTTTGCTTCAGGGCAAAAGTAAATTTTTCTTTGCCTATTCAAAATTACCTGTAGAAATATTTTATTATTACCAGTAATATTTCTACAACATTCAATAGCATAAATAAAATCAATTACCACATTCCTATTGCTAAAAAGAGCAAAGAAGGGGCCTTTACTTAAAATTGCTAAATTAAAACTATATAAAACAAAATTAAACAAATTTGAAACAGATGAGACTTCACTCCTTTATTAGAATACACTATATTTAAATTTCTTTTGTTAACATCTTTTTCCAAACTTCTTTAATAATCAATTAAACTTATTAAAATATTTCTTATTAAAAACAAATTGATATTTTAATCTAAATCACCTTCAGAAGAAATTTAAAATAGAATAATTAAAATTACTTCTAAAATCTAAATTCATTCAAAATAAGTAATATCTATCAATTGAATTACATAAACTAAACATATTTTTTACTAATAAATCTGTTTAAAACCAATAACTTAAACTTTAAAACAAAATCATATTTAAAAAAGAAAATCATTTTTTTTATATCTACCTTAATAATAGAGGATTGGGGGGAAATATTATAAAGCCTAGAATTCTTAAAAAAAATTGACTTGAGCCTATTTGACTAATTTATTAGACATATTCCTTAATTTCTACAAATTCAAATCCATCAAAAAAAATACTTCAATTTATCCTTCTGTATAACAGACAAACAATCAACAACATACCTAATAAATAATTTTAAATAAACAGAAAATTTATCAATAACACTACTCTCCAAAAAATCAATATAGACAGAGCACATTAAAGGAGAAATAACATAACCAATAACCCAACCCTCTTTAATTTATAGAATACATTATTTACACACAAAATGCATCGAATTAAAGAAGGTTGTTTATGTTATTTATTTTTTAACATGTTCTGTCTAAATTGATTTTTTAGACAGTAGGGTTATTGATAATTTTTCCGTTTCTTTAAAGTTATTTGTTAAGTATGTTGATGATTGTTTGTTTGTTATACAGAAGGATAAATTGAATGATTTTTTGATGGAATGTTTTTAATTCTAATATTAAATTTACTATTGAAGAGAGTACATTTAAATTTGTAAAGTTAAAAATTTTAAATGTAAGTGTTGATATATGTTTATAATGTTTTATTTTGTAGTCTTCATTAAAGAAAAAAAAGAAATATAATAATGCCGAACAGTTATCAACTTTTTATTTATAAGAGACTTTGTTTATAATTTTTTGTTATAGGAATAGAAGGCTTAATAATTTTGAAAGTAATAGTTATATTCAGAGAACTCAATTTGCTTCTAACTAGTTTGAGTTAGGATATAATAATAAATTTATTAGGAGTATTATATATAATAAAAATATTTAGAGATCTGTTAATAATAAAGATTTAAGAGTTAATGAGAATAAAGAGTTTATTTCTTTGTCATATAAGTCACCAGTTAGTAAATTATTTATAAGAATAATTTTTTATTGGGTGGTAGGCTTGGAAGAAAGACCTGAATTTAAATTCATTACTAAATGATTCAAAACAATTGATTACAAATCTATTCCTGGAGTAATTGATAAGATTTCCTATAGTTGTCATAAAATTTATATAGGCCAGAATAAATTAAGTCTTAAAGTTCATAAGAGTAGAGTTAAAAATAAATACAATAACTCAGCTTTGTATATTCATGAATTGAATACAGGTCATAAAATATTATTTGACAATGCAGAAGTTATCTTTTATGAAAAAAGTGAATTAAAAGAAAAAATAAAAGAAACTTTAATGATAAAATATTTTGAATCTGAGGATATCAATATCATAAAGACATTCTTTGATGTTAAATAAAGTTGGTTTTTGAAGTAAATTCTGGGAAGGTTATTTTATTGGTATTTATAGGTGATGTGTTTAGTTCAATTTCACTTGAAAAGGTCTATTTGTTAATAAATAAAACCATGATTGTGGAAGAATTTTAATAAAGTTAACTTTCTTTGGCTAGTATTGTTAATGTTATATGAATTTTTATTTTATTTATTATTACTAGTATATTATTAGGCAGTATTTAATTTAATAATAAGATATTTATATTAATAAATTTAATTGGTTGTTAAAAAAGTTTGAAAATACAAATGTTGATAATAATAAAAATTTAAGTATAGTATATTATAATAAAAGACCTGATGCATTATCTATTTTAAATTTGTCCAATTTTGTTTTAGATAGTTCTGATTTGTCAATTTTAAGGAAAAGCCCTTTCTTTGTTCCTTTTAGCAGTACAAATGTATTTGAAATTATTTAGGCTATTGAATGAAAAATATTCCAGATAATAAAATTTTGTACAGGTAATTTTGAATAGGCAATTATTTTTTTTCCATATGTCATAGCATCGGCCGGTAGGCGAACCCTCAACAACAGTCTGCAAACAACTGCTTGCTTGAAAGGCAGCTGCACTGATCTCTTGGCTAACAATGCTTGATAAAATAGGCAGTTTTTTGAGAAAGAAAAATTTGTTTTGATTTGAAGCAAATAGATTTTTTAAAAAAAGATTGAAAGCCATGATATTACCTTATTAAAAAAAGACAAAGATGGCCCTTTTGCATTGTTAAAAAATAGTGATTTTAAAGTAAAGTTTTTAGAATTAAATGAATGGAAAATATTCCATTTTAAATTCCAATTTAAAATCTCATAAAGATAATTTTTTTAAGGTGTATTTTTGATTTTATAGGGAAAATTTTTAATAAAATTTTATAACTTCTTGTAATGTTTTTTAAGAATCTTATAAATTTCGATCAAGTTTGTGTATTTTCTTCTTTTGAGGCATTTGATAAAATTAATGGATGTGTTTTAGCAAATGATTGTGTTTTGATAGTTTAGATATTGCAAATATGTATCAATCAGTTGATAGGATTAAAAGCATTAATGTGTTTCTAAAGAAACATGAATATTTTTCTGCAAATAAAATTAAAGATATTCATGATTTGCTATTAATAGAGGATTCTATGTGTAATGATGTCTTTTATAAGATTAAAGAGATGGATTATTGCTTATGTTATTTGGCATTTAATGTGTTCTGTCTCTTTAAAATTATTTGTTAGGTATGTTGATAATTGTTTGTTTGTTATTCAGAAAGATACATTGAAGATTTTTTTTTGATAGATTGAATGCGTTTGATTCTAATATTAATTGTATTATTGATAGGGGTACTTCTGAATTTAAGTTAAAATTTCTAGATTTAGGTATTGATAAAATTGATATTGTTTTATTTTGCAGTCATTTTATTAAACAAAAAAATTAAAAGAATATGATTTTTGTTATAGGAATACAAGGTTTAATAATTTTGAAAATAATAGTTATATTCAGAGGAGTCAATTTGCTTCTGACTAACATGAATTTATTAGAAATATTATATTTAATAAAAATATCAATAAGTCTATTATTAATAAAGATTTAATTGTTAGTGAGAATAAAGAGTTTATTTCTTCACAACTTAAGTCATCAATTTATAAAATTGAAGTTTCCTGAAAGAAATTCATTCATTTAAATTCATTATTAAATAGTTGAGAATAGATAGATTGATAGCAAATCTATTCTTGGAGTAGTTTATAAGATTCTTTGCAGTTATTGTAAAATTTATATATATCAAGTAAATTAGGTCTTAATAAAAGAGTTAAAGTTCATAAGAAGTAGAGTAAAAAAAGAGATATCATATGAACTGAATATAGTTTGTAAAAATTATTTGACAATGTTAAGATTATCTTTTATAAAAAAAAAAAAAATGATTTAAGAAGAAAAGTAAAAGAAACTCTGATGATAAATTTGTTTGAATCTGAGATCATCAATCTCATGAAGATATCCTTTGATATTAAAAGAAATTTTTTTTGAAGTAAATGTTGGGAAGGCTCTTTTTTGAATATATATGTTTTTGAATTTCATTTGAAAATATCTACTTTTTAATGGACAAAACTATGGTTGTGAAATAATTTTAGTAAAACTTTATTTTTGATTAGTATTACAATGTTATATGACTTTTTATTTTATTTACCATTACTAGAACAGTAGTAGATAGTATTTAATTTTCACATAAAAAGATAAATGACTCTATTATAAACCACTCTCAATCCTAATCTAATTTATTCTTTAAAGTTTGCACACATCTTAGATCAGTATACTGCTGTTTGAAGGTTTTAATCACTACAAAAATATTCCAAAGCATATAGACAATTTATACTCATTGATTCTATAATTTCTTTTGATGATGTTTTTCCAGTTTTTGTAGATTTACATTTTGGAAAATGTAATTGTAGATGCCACTTTGTTTTCTTGTTGTTTCTTATTATATAATTCTCTGTATTTTTAGAGACTTCATGAATTTTTAAAAAATGGAAAAGTGTGGAGGTTATTTAATATATCTATAAAGATATTCCACATGGGCAAGAGAAAGGTAAATAACTCCATGTGCGTGCATGTTTAAAATTAAAAAAGTCAGGTATATATATTAATCTTTAACTAAGGTTTAAAGTTTATATCTGTGCTAGAGATAATCTCTAGTTTAGTAAATGATTAGTAATAATCATTATTGCATTTATCTGAGGTGGATGGTGTCAAAGTTCTCTGTGGAATGAGTTTGACTGTTGTAAATAAAAATTTAGATAAATTCTCGTGTAATACAAATATATATAAGAGATAGTGACCTGGGCCAACTGATGAGTGCTGGTTCAGCATAAAATGCATCTTGGGGCTCATTTGTCTTTTATTGTATCTTTATTTATATGAATTTAAGAAGAATGGGGAAGTATGGAGGTTGTTTAATATATCTATAAAGATATTACACATGGGAAAGAGAAAGGTGAATAACTCCGTGTGTGTGTGTGTATGTATGTTTAAAGTTAAAAAATCGGTTATATTAATCTTTAACTGAGGTTTGAAGTTTATATCTGGGCTAGAGATAATTTCTAGTTTAATAAATGATTAGTAATAATCATTATTGTATTTATCTGAGGTGGATGGTGTCAAAGTTGTGAGTGGAGTGAGTTTGACAATTGTAAATAAAAATGTAACAATGCAAAAATACTTTGTTATTAATAAAATGATAAAAAATAGAAAATAAAAGATGCATTTCTATTGATAGCATACATGTAGTGATGAACAGAAAGTTCAAAAATATTCAGTTAAATGTGATTTGAAGATAGCACGAATAAATTAAAATTATGTTATTTCCTGTAATACATTTATTGATCTAACATAATCTTTTTGTGTGTCATTTGCTTTTTGAAGAGATTGATCTGAATCAAAAATAAAGTAATAAGTATTTTTGAAATTTTAGCTCCATTCAAAAAGCTTTTATATTAATACACTAAATTATTAATGCATATTTTATATGTATATATTTTTAACCGAAATAAACATTAAACGGTTTTCATTTTAGAGGCAAGAGTTGAAAAACAATTTTCTCTTCATGTAAGAATACAGTAATATGAGAAATCTTTATAATTATTTTTCATTCCATTGTTGAAATGAATGCATAATAAGAATGATAATTGTATAAATTTTATTTCCATTCATTCACTTTTAAAGTGTTAATGAAATTTAACTTTAATTTCTGATAATGACAAATTTTATAATTCTAAGTAAGCAATATGAGATGGCACTGAGAGTAGTGGGTCGGTGAAAGTCTGAGTTCGAATCCCGCATATATTACATATATAAAATGCATGTTTAAGTCTGAACTATGTATTAATTCTAAGTAAGCTAAGAAAACTTTATACCAATGTTTAATTAATTATTGGAACAAGTTAAAACTATCTTTTGATACATATAAATTTAAACTTCTTTTCAAGGTAGATTTAAAAATGTAATTCTCTTTGAAATGAATTTTTAACTTGAATTTAAATTAGTTATTGCATTGTCTGACTAAAACAATAATATATGTGCACGTATATATGTATATATAAAGTGATGTAAATAAAATTGATTACGTTAGTGTGTAACAAATAGAAAGTAAAATAAATTCCCCACTGTTAACACTTAAAGGACAGTATATAGATGAATACTAAATATTAATTATGCAAATATATGCTGATTAGGCAGACTATTATGCAATGCACAAAAGAAAGAGACAAAGAGAGAACGAGAAAATAGCAATAGTGATATGAAAGTTTGTATGACACACACAGAGGCCAAGACATCCTTTAAGTGAAGATGTATTGTATTTAATCTAATATATAAAGAAACGTGAAAAGCTTTTTTAGATTATATCTATAATCAAGTTTAAAATGAGAACAAATGAAGCTGGTTATAAACATGAAGATTTATATCTTTTGGCATGTTAAGCTAATAAACACATGCTTGTTAAATTTTACTTCTGTACTGAGTTTTATTTTGATGTAAGATATAAAATGATGCATATATAGCTGGTAATGTCAATATTATTTTTGTATACAGTAGCTATGTAAGACTTGATTTTAATTAAAGTAAAAGCGATTTGAAATGAAAGTTCAAACATTCATATGGTTTTGTTTTTCGAAAAATATAGCAATTATATATATTATTTCTTTTGTGTCAATTTACTTTTATATTTTTTTGGAAATGTTTTTCACATTTGTATTATTGATGAAAGATTTTGTGTTGTTTAAAGCGATTGATACAATACAGTTTATTTGACAATATATAAAATTGCAAACTTTTGAATATATCATTTAATTAATATATTAAGATGATTGCTATATCTTGGCTCGTTAATCATGAAGTAAGAATAACAATTTATTAATCTATTTAACATTAATATTACAAATAAGATGTGCATATGCACGAGACATTGAACAGATGCAGTTGTAGATATACTGCATACAATACATACAAATATATATATATAGCAGATATATAAAGTTCAAATGCTAATCTAGTTAATATATGTACCAACAAATAAATATAGGCGGACACATGACGTTCAACTGGTAATCCGGGCTAGTCTATAACATCCGATTACAAGTTAACTAGAAAAGCAAGTTCTTTTGCTTACTAAGTCTGTTCACTAATTAATACAAGGTAGAAAATGTTGTCAAGCATTGGTGGCCTAGTGGTTAGCATAGCTGCTTTCCACACAACTGGCCTGGGTTCGCTTCCCAGTCAACACTTTGACATATGAAAAAAAGGTAGAAAATGTTTATCTTTACACTATAACTGATCTTCAAACCTGGGCGGCCCTTGAGGCATTTCAAAATAATAAGATCGAGGCGATCTGTAAAAACCTTAATCGGCTTGTTAAACCTTCAGGAGCAGAGATGCTGGGTATTTAATTATTTCCCCTCACTAGTTATCTCCTGTTGCTTCTTCTGGTAGCATAGTTATCTCGAAGACCATAATGAAACGAGCATTGTCTTTTTTTTATCTCCAAACATTTTGTGTGTGTTGCGATCACTTTTGTTTTCTGGAGTACTCTATTTTTGAAAATATGGGTGGTACTTATTTTACCAGCACAAATAATTGCTTTGTAATTTAATTTAGTCTTTTATTACTTAAATTCCTTTTATTATCGGATTGTTTATTTCTTGCTTCTGGTAATCTACTACTGTACTGTACGTTTTGCTTAATTGCATTTTTACCGAATTCGGATTAATCTGATTATGACTGTTTGTATTTCCTCTCCAGATTAATCTTATAACTTATTAAATACACTTTTTACAATGATAATTAATTATAATATAGTAAATTAAAATAATAAAATGAAATATTTTATTTAGCTAGGCTGTTTCATTTTTGCTTTAGATTTATTAGAGATAATAAAGTTTACAAATATTGCTCCAAGCAATACATTCTTTCTTGCTTAAAAATCAAATAAATTTTAGCTACTCTATATTATACTTCTAATTATTAGTAAAAAAATTTAATATAAACTTTTCTGGAAGTTTGACAAAAATAATTAAATAATAAAATTATAATAAAATTTTTTATAGAGATTTTATTTGAGTCTCAACGATTTTGTATATCATGTTATATTAGTAAAAAATTATATTGGCCATTAATAGATTAATTGTTTTTAATTATTCTATAATTAACTTTATGTCTATTGGTTCAAATTATCATGTGACATCCAGGTTGCAATAAATTTGTGAACATTGATTAATAAAATGAATGAATATTATTTATCAGATAATTTTATTTAAAACTAATTTATTAATATTGACTGATTATATATATATGTGTGTGTGTTGGAGATGATAATCTAGACCAACTGATGAGTGCTGGTTTAGCACGAAATATGTATATTGGTGATTATTTATCTTTTCTACATGTCTTGTGGTCTTGTGTATCAGTTGTATGAGAGTGTGGATAGTTGAAGGGTGCTTGAAAATCTGAGTTCAAATCCCCTATACTTACAATTAAGCTCCCAGGTTTGTGAAGAGTGCCTGGTTTTCAAATATTTAATATTGACAGCTGTGAATCCATGCACTCTCTCACACATGTGATATATTTATTTTAATTTAGATATCTTTTTATAATAAAAGAATGTTTGAATAGTTAGCAGTCAGGATTTGAAAATATAAGTAGAAGTTCTGAAGAAGATTGCTGGAATAATCAAAACTTCAATAGTGAGTTGTAATTATATAAAGCATAGTAAAAGTAATAAAGAGAGTAAATGATATTAACAAACTTAATACTAATATTTTTATTCTTTTGTAAAAATGAACTTAATTTGCCAAAACTGTTGGAAAAATGTTTTATTATTTTGACAAACAAATTGTTATTCATAATAATTTATTTTCTAAGCTACTATTTATTTGCAATTTATTATGCTATTAAATGCATTAAATAATTTAATGTCTCTCTCTATATAGATAAATTTCTCCAATAAAATTTATCACACTTGAAAGATATTAGGTGGAATTTTTCAGAGAAAGTGAATTTTCAAATCAACTCCTCTTTGAAACAGTTTTTATAGCCATTTTATTAAGAGTTTGACAATGATAATTGTATCAGTGAATACAGTCAACTTTTCTGTATAAGGTAAGCTTTTTAAAGAGCTATGCTAAAGAACTTTTTAATTTTAGAAGATTCTAGTCATAATTTTGATCTAGATAAAAGTATAATGAATATAAATTCCAAAAATAAGTCTTAAGATCTTATCAGATTTTGAAAAAGCAATTAACCTGAATTTTTGCAATGATAATATTTTAGATATGATAATATGTTGGACTATTTCTATCATCTATCATTAAATGTTGAATACCTAGAAAATTTTAACCTTTATTTAAACTTTTCAAATGTAAACAATTGCTAAGAATAACATGCAAACAGACAACACAGGTTAGTAAATTACACAATTTAAATGGTATTATTCTCGGCTCATCTTCAGATGTTGTTAGCCCAACCAAGAACAAAATCAACATAGGAGTTGAACTTACACCTTTAGATTCTTAAATATTGAATTTTAAGGCAATGCTTTCACCAACTGAGCCATTCTTGATACATTGTGTAATATTCTACTAACCTCTGTTGTCTATTTGTGTGTTATTACTAATAGTTGTTTGTATTTGAAAAGTTTAAACTAGACATTCAACATTTAATGATAGATGTTGAAAATAATCCCCATATTATCACATTTGAAAAAGCAGTTTGTACTTTGAAAATTGATAAGAGAACAATAGATGAAACTGCAAACCTAACTATTTCAAAAACTAGCTCCAGGCAGTATGATAGTATTTTGTCTAAAAAAAATTTGAAAATGAAAATAAAAATGATTATGCAACTATACATAAAACTAATACCAAAAAAGAAACTAATTTAATTGAAATTAATGATGAAAATATGAATGCATTTTTTGATCCAGATTTCATAGAAAGTAATTAATCAAATTCAATAATTAAAAACTTTACTAATAATAATTTTGTAAATGCTGAAGAATATCAAAATATACCAAACAAATTAATTTTAACTGTTCCAATGACAATTCTAAAATCTTCCCCAAATTCATAAATGAAACGGCACATCATAGCAATGACAGATTTAACCATTAAAATTATAAAATTCCCCATAGATGCCTTTTATAGATTTCTTACTGAAAAGAAAATGTGGGGAATGCTTTATAAAGTATTAAGTCACCTAATAATAGATACTTAGTACTAGAGTTTTGACAACTTAATTCAAAAACAGTATTCCAGAAGTATATTCACTTTATCAATGATAAAATTATCTGCTATATTGACATTAAAAGACCAATCAAAAAAGCAGGCCAGATTAAAAACTGTCATGTAAATTTCATAAGTCAAGATCTTCAAAGCATACTTGATAAATGTGGAAAAATCTCTGAACCCAGATAGATGTTTAAAAAAAGAGTACCAATATCAGGACTAAACAACAATACACTGCTCAACATTTTACTGAGTAAAAGCATTCAACCACCAGATAAATTAACTTTACACTCTACTGACAATTTTCCATTAATAATAATATTTAGTGACATACCATTTTGTGCTTTTATTACAAATCCAGGTGTCATTTCATCAAGGGTTGCCAAGACAGATTTTGTAAAATTATGGGCTAAAAATTCTAGAATTCATCAGTGTTCCAGAAAAGCAATGGCAATACAAGAAAATACAGTTGAATTACATTTAGTTAGTGGAAAAACAGATCAAGAAACTTTTAAACAACCACAAATCAGCAATACCATGTCAACAATGAATGTATTGAAGTCTATTATTAATGATACTCCACATGAACAAAATACAAGTAACAAAAATAACAACAGGTGATGTGATGACCTCTAATATTAATATATCAGGGGAATTGGAAAATGATTACAACACAAATGAGCAAGAAAATACCAACATCTCTTCAGAAGAAGACAGTTTTCACTTAGTAGTGAAAAAGAAAAACACAAAGAAATTTTAAAAAAAAGCCATTTCAATAAATAAAGAATTTAAATCAATGTATAAACAAACAATTAATTCCAATACTAAGAAGAAATTTTCAATAGAGGTCTCCATGCCTACTACAAAAAAAAAAAAATATAATAACTCATTTTCAGAAGACAATCCTCTAGAAAATACTAATTCAGTGTATTGGACTAAGAAAAACTATGACAATTTTCCATTTATCCAAGAACAATTCAAATATATCACAGGCGTAAACATGCTAAAAAGAAACAATTCTGTAGTAGATAATTTTAAAATGGGATTTTTTTTTTTTACAAATTTCTGACAATTCATGAAATAATTCAATAAATCTATCTACAAATTCAAGGAATATTAAAATGGAATGTTAAAACTTCATGAGTTTACTGTTTCATCAGAACAGGAATCATTCTAATCTGAATTTACAAATGCCTATGTAAAAATGATGGCAGGTCACAGATTATCTAGCCATTTCATAAAAAAAAAAAAAAGAATGCAGAATGGAAAAAAATTAGATACCAATGATTGGAAGGGTGTAAGAAAATTAAAAAAAAAAAATTAAGAGTTACAGAACAATTAATTTTCTAACAATTATATTTATATTTTAACAAATTATGGAAATCATTATTTCAATTAACATATATTATGCTGTTTAGACATTAACAAAATTGTCAAAAATTAATTTTCCCAATATCTTTTGAAATGGCTGCTCTTTAGATAAAAAAAAAAAAAAGAGTTGTTCATTTAAGTTAATGATCAAAATAATTTATTTAGCAATTCATTTCAATAAAATTTTAGGATTTAAGCCAACAAAAAAAAAACAAGTTCTAAAAGTGAAGGCACATCTACCAGCTTCAAATTTAGCCCAAACAAGACTGGGAAAATTTTCAGTTAACCAAATAAACTTAGATTTTTTCCCCAGGTAATTTACCGATAAACAATTCATTTAACAAAATAAAATTATAAATGGCTAAAAGTATTTTTTAGCTAGAGAATAAAATAATGATGGAAAATTTATAAAGTTGCCCCACCTGTATTTAACAAAACTCCTGGATAATATCTTCTCCTTTAATATTTTCTTTGTAAAAAATGTTAAGAGATGATTCCACCCTACCATTGACTATTTATAAATTATTTTATCTATAGAATAAATAGTACTTCCTATCCAAATATTTAAAAAAAAGTTATAGAAAAAAATCAATGATTATGATTAGCAATTTTGCATTAAATTGGTAGATAAACAAAAACTATTTGACTCTGAAGCATTCTTGTTGTGAATAAAACACTGAGATATATAACATTTAACTAAAGATATTATCAAATTTGAATAATAAATATCAAAATGTAAAAATAGTGTTTAAATTATATATTGGTAGTAAGAAAATTAACATTGTTAAAGTATATGGCATGATTGTATTTCTTCAAAAAAATTTTACAAAAATTTATATGAAGCATTTTGAAAGTGAAAGGTAAACATTAATTAAAAATAAATGGAGAATACAAACATGAAAGATAAATAAAAGTAGATAATAAGAATAAGAATAATGAATTAAATGAAGTTCATAAATAAAAATATTTTGAACTGTTATAATGAATTTTTAAAAAAAAATACTAAAGAATTAAACTTGAGTGGAATTTTTTTGTTAAAGCAATTTAATATTAAAAGAAAGTATGCCTACATGCCTATAAAAAGTTTTTTAATAATTGTATTCTTTCAATGCCTGTTTATAGATAAGAGATTTGAATATTTAATAATTCAGAGATCACACAGCAAAATATTAATAGATATGACCAATAATGAGAGATTTATAACAGAAATGGCTAAACATGTTACTAGAAGAGATTGCAACAAATGTAAAACTAAATTCCTAAAATAGATTCCAAGAGATTTTAAGATATTGTGAAGAAGGTCATATATTATACTTAGATAGAAGAGAAAAAAAAGTTTATTAGAATGACATAAAGGAAAGAAACTATATATTGGTAGTATTGAATATACTTTAAAAACATCATAAGCTGGATAAATAATGATGCAATATAATGATATCCAATTATATCATTTATAGTGAATCCCCATGAGAGTAATTACTTCAGAATTGTGGAAAGTCAGAAAAAAGTAATTATTAAAACATATACTTGACAAATATACATTGCAATGTGTTTTTAAAAACAATGTTTGTTTTTATTTTACCTATAATTTCAAAACAATTGTATATATTTTTATAAAAATAATTAGTTACTTATTTTTGAAGTAAAAGTCTTTTCAACTTTTCGTCGATATATATTGAATATTGAGTTTTAAAGTCACACGAAAGCTTATGAACAATCTGAATTTAAAATTTGCAATTATTATAACATTATTTTTAAAAAAATGATAAAGTTTATTTTTAATTAGAGAATGGACATATTTTTCATGAACATTTAAAAATATTAAATTTGATTGCAACATATTCATTTCACCAAAATTCTTTACAATTTGCTTTATTATTATTATTATTATTATTATTATTATTATTATTATTATTATTATTATTATTATTATTATTATTATTATTATTATTATTATTATACTTCCGGTGTTCTAGATTAAAGACGTGTTCAATTTTTTCTCTCTTGCTTTTGTTTTGTTTTACTGTATTTTTATTTATAAATATTAATTTTTATTGTGTTCAGTAAAATAGGATTTAATTGGATTTGCCTATAAAATGTCTTTCTGCAAGATTTGTCATGATTTACTACCAAAAAATGGAAATTTTGTTTCGTGTATGGGCTGTAGCACCAGTTTTCATTACACGTGCTCAACGTTAGGAGAGGCTACCTATAGACGAATGTCTTTAAAAAAAAAGCAGGAATGGAGATGTAATGTTTGTAGAATTCCACCTGATAGTAATGGTTCTGTTATGGTAAATAATAGTGATTCTTCGAATTTGATTTTAAGTGATATTTTGGAAAAATTAAAATTACTTCCGGTTATACATACGGCAATTTCAGAGCTTACAATTACGGTTGCGAAGCTTCAGGTTGACGTGGATTTTTTGCGGGGTAAAGTTGATAAAAATAATGATAATTTACTACGATTGTCAAATATGTATGATTCTTGTGAAAACGAAATCACTTTGTTAAAGGAAAAAATTGATTATATGGAACGTTCACGGTTGGAATGTGAAATTGAAATACAAGGTGTTCCCTTTTGTGAAAATGAAAATTTATCTTTAATTGTAACGAAGTTGGCGGAAAAACTTGAAATTGAAAACTTTACTACTAATTGTATTGAGAATGTTTATCGGACAAAATCTAAATCTAATAATATAGCTGGTTTTATTGTTACTCGTTTTGCTTCGCGAAATTTAGCTAAACCATTTTTATTGAAGAGAAATGTTATTAAATCGGTTTCTGATTTTTTGTTAATGGAATCTAGTCAGCGTGTATATATTAATCAACGTATAACTCCACATATTAGACAGCTGTTATGGAAGGCTAAGCAAAAAATGCGTGAACGTAAAGGTATGGCTTTTATACGTAATGGATTGGTTTATATTAGAAATGATTTAAATTCTCCGTGTGTTTTAATTAAAAATGAATCTGAGTTGTCAGCGTTTTGAAATTTATTTCCTAAAGTGAAGCTTGATGCATTTTATTCTCATGATGAAACTTTGTCTAATTTAAATGTTTTTCATATGAATATACGAAGTGTTAGATCTAATTTCGATGAATTTGTTGTGTATTTAAATGATTTTCCTGCCGGTTTTTATGATGTGATAATTTTAACTGAATCTTGGATTTCCATTGAAGAACAGCATTTATATGTTCTGGATGGCTGTTCAAATATTCTTTCTCCTCGTGCGTCTTCACGTTCAGGTGGTGTATTAGTTTTTGTGAAAGAAAACATTAAATTTACGTATCATAATCCATTTCTTGCCTCTGCAGAATGTGTTTTGATTCATCTGAATTTACCTTGTTTTGTGTTAACTATTGTTGCTTTATATAGATCGTGCACAAGTATCATTTTGGATTTTATAGCTGAACTTGATGTGTTATTGTCTGATTTACATACTACTTCAGTAATTCTTATGGGAGATTTAAATATAGATTTATGTAATAATCTACATGGGCCTACCGTACGATATTTGAATTTGCTTTATAGTTATGGTTTTAATCAAGCTATTTTTTCACCTACTCGTATTACGAAATCTTGTCAATCAATTTTGGATCATATATTTGTCAGACTAAACCAGAATCAAAGTTATGAATCGTCTGTACAAAATATTTTTATTTCGGATCATTTTGCAACTGTGTTGAGATTATTAAATTGTAGACCACATGTAAATACTCATTTATATATTAATAAGTTATCACATAATAAACTAAAAATGTTATTATCTGATCAGAATTGGGATTATGTTTTTGCTCTGCATGATGTTGATTCAGCATTTTTAAAATTTCAAGATATTTGTAAATCTTTAATTGCAAAATCTATGGTTAGTTTTAAATTGACTAGCAAAAACCGCAAGCGCTCAGCCTGGATAACGAATGATTTGATTGGAAAAATTAATCAAAGAAATCATTTAAAATGTTTGGGTGGAGATTTGTTGACTTTGAGGAAATTGAATACTGAGATTAAATCTGATATTCGGAAATTAAAATTTCAATATTATCAAAAATATTTTAATGATAAAAATATTTCTTTGAAATGGAAGTTGATAAATTCTCTTGTAAAGAAACCTTTGTCAAGTCAACTTAAATTTATAAAACACAATGATAATTTGATTGAAGTAGAAAATAATGAAAAATGTGTTGCTGACTTGTTTAATAATTTTTTTCAGATCTGTCAATAGATAGAACACCAGTACAAAAATTGTCTTTTGCTGATTCTTGTGTAAATTCTTTTTTGTGTACTGATGTTACTGATTTGGATTTGTCTGGTAAAATTGATCTCTTAAAGAATGTTCATTCAGCTGGTCTAGATAAGTTAACACCAAAGATTCTTAAGGAAAATAAGTCAGCTTTCATACCTGTTCTTGTTTATTTGTTTAATCTTTCCTTAAATGTTGGTTTGTTTCCTACTTGTTTGAAGGTTGGTTTTATTATACCTGTTTTTAAAAAGGGTGATCCTGTACAGCTTGACAATTATAGACCAATATCTATTATATCTGTAATATCCAAATTGTTAGAGATGGTAGTTAAAGAGAAAATGATGTCATTTTTATCTAAAAATAATATTTTATCTGAACATCAATATGGATTTATTTCTGGTAGAAGTACCTTGGACACTTTCTATAGTCATGTAAACAATTTGACAACTTCACTAGATAAGGATTTTAAAACTGTTGCTATTTATTTAGACTTGTCTAAGGCATTTGACTCTGTATCTCACAAAATTTACTTAAGCGTTTATATTCATATGGTTTTCGTGGTGGATTTATTTCATGGTTTGCGAGTTACTTAAAGGATAGAAAACAAGCAACAAATATTTCTAGTGTTGTAAGCTCTTTTATAACAGTTAACCATGGTGTACCACAAGGTTCAGTTTTGGGTCCCATTTTATTTATAATTTATATAAATGATTTATTTTCTTTACCTTTAGAATCTAAGATTTATGGTTTTGCAGATGATATTGCTTTATCTTATGCTGCAGTTTCATATAATTTTGTTGAAAAAATAATTAATGATGATTTAATCCTAATTAGTAAATGGTTAGCATTTAATAATTTATCAATTAATCTGAGTAAAACAAAAGCTATTAATTTTTCTTATAGGTCAAATATTCATTCGCTTAACATTACTATTTGTAATAAGTATTTTTGGCATTGTAATAGCACTTGTACTTGTGCTAACATTTCTTTTGTTGATAATATTTGCTATCTAGGTATTTTTATTGACTCCAGACTATCTTGGTCAAACCATATTGACTTCCTTTGTTCTCGTTTACGTAAATTAAATTATATGTTTTTCTACTTATCTAAATTTTTTCCTCGGTCAGCTTTGATTACTTTATATATTTCTTCTTATCAAAGCTTATTATGTTATAATATATCAGTTTGGGGGAACTGTTCTACTTTTGCAATGACTACATTGTCTGTTTTACAGAATTATACAATGCGTATCATTTTTGGTAGATCACGTGCCACATCTGTTAAAGATATTTATGCCACTTTTAATATACTAGATGTTTTCCATTTGTATAAATATAGAGTAATTCTTGATATTTATTGTAGGAAACTTCATTTGGATACTAAATCTTCTGTTGTAAATACTCGTTTATCTACTAAATATCAGCTAGCTTTACCTAATTTTCTTAAAACATCTAGTAGGAAGCAATTTAGTTATAATGGTCCTAAATTATTTAATATGTTTATAAGAGATTGTTCTGTGAATTTAATGAGCACTAGTTATTTGATTTTTAAAAAGCATTTATGGCACTGGTTATATTATGCTAAGCATTAGTTTTATTTTGTTTATTTTATTTTTGTTTATACTGTATGTTATGTAATTATTTACTACTGTTATTGAATTTCCAAAAGTAATATCTGTATAATTTTAATGTTTTATGTTATATTTATCCTTTTTTTTTTTTTTTTGTATTTTATTAGTGTTTTTTTAGTAAATACTCGTTTATCTAGTAAATATCAGTTAGCTTTACTTAATTTTCTTAAAACATCCAGCAGGAAGCAATTTAGTTATAATGGTCCTAAATTATTTAATATTTATTTATAAGAGATTGTTCTGTGAATTTAATGAACACTATCTTATTTGATTTTTAAAAAGCATTTATGGCACTGGTTATATTATGCTAAGCATTAGTTTTATTTTATTTTATTTTATTTTTTTTTTGTTTTGTTTATATTATATGTTATGATGTAATTATTTACTACTGTGATTGAATTGCCAAATGCAATATCTGTGTGATTTTAATATTTTATGTTATATTTATACTTTTTTTTTTTGTATTTTATTAGTGTTTTTAGTTGTTACATTTAAATTCCTCACACAAGATTTTTCTTGTATGGAATTTATCTCACTGTATTATACATTTATTGTTTGCT
Organism: Epiperipatus broadwayi; assembly: GCA_028023455.1. Lineage (NCBI taxonomy): Eukaryota > Metazoa > Onychophora > Udeonychophora > Euonychophora > Peripatidae > Epiperipatus > Epiperipatus broadwayi. Next base: position 4,914,467 of record JAQFVV010012415.1, on the reverse strand, counting down.
TCATAATGAATAAATAAATAAATAAATAAATAAATAAATTATTATTATTATTATTATTATTATTATTATTATTATTATTATTATTATTATTATTATTATTATTATTATTATCATCATCGTCATCACCATTATTATAAATAAATCCATTATATACTAGTGGATGGACTTAGAATAATTACTTTCCCATTCTCATTTTTTTTGGAATTATAATTAGCATGTGACATAATTGAAAATGATAAAATCAAATTATTAAATTTTCTATTTCTCTCTCTCTCTCTTTTTATAAATTGCTTCTTATAAAAGATAATTGACCATCATCCAACATTTCTTTAACTTTGATGATAATTAAATATGTCAGTTTGTCATTATAAAGCTGATCTGTACAATTTTCTTATTTGAGAAAGCAGTAAATTACTTTTTTAAAAAAAAGAAGTCTGATCTGCTTATGACAATTCAAGAAAAGTTTACCTTATTAAGGCAGAGATGTGAGATCAATCTGATACACTAAAAATATCAAGACATGAACTCTGACAGGCTTTTAGCAAATTTAAATGACATTATTAGTGAACGATATATAATATTTTAATTTCAGCATTAAGATTGATGTGCATTGCTTTAACAAATTATTTCTAAGTGAAATTTAACGAAGATAAAATAGACCAAATATATATGAAATGCATTTTCTCACCATAATTTGTAACTCAATACAAATCGAATTTTTATATAAAAATATAAAATTATCACTTTACGTAGTGCAAAATAAATATTTGATATTATTTTTATAAAAATGTCAAAACTAAATGCAGATAAATTTAATCTGATATTTTTTAAAATTATTTTAGTACAAGAATACAATGGATTTTGTTCAATAACAATCATTATTTTTTTCCCAAATATAAATTTATTTAATAAGTAAATTATATGTTTAAAAAAGAGGGTATTAAGTAAAGGGCATTAGATTGATGTGACAAAAGGTTATTCATTTGACATATCTATCCTGAGTGAGCCTTGTTGCTTGTTATGTACATCTTGCTTTAGAGCGTTTTTTTTAATGAGATTGAGCTTGGGGCATTAAGTCTTAGATAATTGTGGAACTGTGAATAGTTCCAGGTCTTTTCGAATCGAAGTTTTGATGTAAGCAATTGATCTCTTTTCCGTATTTGTGTTAATTTTTGAATGAAATAAGTATCTTCATTCAGGTGTGGAGTTGTGAAAGATTTCATACACCTAACTCTCCAGATGGCATATATCAAAAAAATTGAATCTTATTACTGCTATTGTTTTAGTTTTAATGCAGCCTTTTAGTGAGAAAATTTTGTAGTAATCAATTTTTGAATTTTCGTAGATAATTTTCGGGATATTACAAAAAACCAACAACTAATTATCACAGATCTGTTATAGACACAAATATTATATATTAAGAATTGTGTTTAAAAATATATATATATTTCTGATAATCTTTAATCATTTCTAATAAATTTTCTCTGCTTATTTTCAATATCTACATTAGGAATAGTAATTCACTACTTTCTCTATTTTAGAGCCATATATTGACAGATGGTACTGCTATATTCAAATTCCACATTAGATTTTTAGTTCATAGTCTTTTAAAGAGAGGGATATTAAATTTACGAATAGCAAACACTGTGGTTTGAATACGATTTCAGTATTCCTTGCTGAAAAAGAACAACCAGAAAACTACTCTTGTACTTTAATGTTTTAGGCTGAAGATGAGATATTGAATCTTTTTTGTTCACTTAGTTTTATTTATTTATGTTTAATACATTCTTTTAATTTGCAAAATTTTATTTTTAAGATTAATTTCATTTACTGAACTTATGTTTTAATAAAAAATAAAAAAAATATTTTTTTATTATTATTAAAAAATATAAGTTACTAAAAGCATGAAAGAAAAATGAATAAAAAAAGTTCATGATTGTGTTCAGAAACAAACATTTAAGAGTTGAATTGTACCATAGATACCAAATATATATATATATGTTTAAAATGTGTGTACTTTATATTAGTACTCGGTGTTAAAAATATATATATATTGTGTTTTATTGTTTTTAATGTTTGTTGATATCACAATATGTTTTTAAATTAAATTGCATCAGTACATGTGTTACATTCTTTATATACAGATACAGTATACATTGTTCAATAATTTCCACAGATTTTGGTAATTGCATGTAGTCTTGGAACCAACCGAGACAGATACATGACTTTTACTATAGTTTAAAATATAAATTCCCACCACTAGTGATCAGATATATTGATGATTTCTTAGAATCAGTTTTGATTATTAAATATTATTTCATGCAAAGAATCTTGCATAAATATTTGGAATTATATATTGTGACTTTATATTTTAGCATCTGAATTAATAGGCACAACCATTAACTGTAAAAAAAAATTATTGGCTTGATTTTCTTATCAAATAAACTATATCAATCTTTATTATCATTCTCATTGTGGTCAATAATAGAATCAGAAGTGAAATTCAGATGTCTGTTCCAATAGTGCACTATAATAGATTAAGCAGAATCTCAAGATATCTGCACATACCAAAAAATCATATGTGTTTTGAGGTTTCCCTTTTTAAAAGTGCAACTTTTTTTTTTATGCCAGACAAAAACACACACAAAACTGATATTGGAAAGAAAATATACAAGATAAAATATATACAAGCTTAACTGCAAGAAAAACAACAGTTTAAAATAATAATAATAATAATAATAATAATAATAATAATAATAATAATAATAATAATAATAATAATAATAATAATAATAATAATAATAATAATAATAATAATAATAATAATAATAATAATAATAATAATAATAATAATAATAATAATAATAATAATAATAATAATAATAATAATAATAATAATAATAATAATAATAATAATAATAATAATAATAATAATAATAATAATAATAATAATAATAATAATAATAATAATAATAATAATAATAATAATAATAATAATAATAATAATAATAATAATAATAATAATAATAATAATAATAATAATAATAATAATAATAATAATAATAATAATAATAATAATAATAATAATAATAATAATAATAATAATAATAATAATAATAATAATAATAATAATAATAATAATAATAATAATAATAATAATAATAATAATAATAATAATAATAATAATAATAATAATAATAATAATAATAATAATAATAATAATAATAATAATAATAATAATAATAATAATAATAATAATAATAATAATAATAATAATAATAATAATAATAATAATAATAATAATAATAATAATAATAATAATAATAATAATAATAATAATAATAATAATAATAATAATAATAATAATAATAATAATAATAATAATAATAATAATAATAATAATAATAATAATAATAATAATAATAATAATAATAATAATAATAATAATAATAATAATAATAATAATAATAATAATAATAATAATAATAATAATAATAATAATAATAATAATAATAATAATAATAATAATAATAATAATAATAATAATAATAATAATAATAATAATAATAATAATAATAATAATAATAATAATAATAATAATAATAATAATAATAATAATAATAATAATAATAATAATAATAATAATAATAATAATAATAATAATAATAATAATAATAATAGTACCAAAATATCACAATATCAACCAAGACTTTACATATATTCGTTATGTAGACGATATCTTTATCATAACCTCTAAAGATAATTCTTTAAATATACTACGTGATTTACAAAACTTAACCAAACTTTCATTCACCATCACATATGAAAATAATAAAGAACTTAAATATCTCGACCTCTCTTTATCGAGAAATCGCCACTTAATAGATTACAAAATGATTGTTAAACCATTTGAAATTCGCAGCTGTATCCACCCTAACTCTAACTCACCTGAATCGCATAAATTTGCTGGCCTTAATGCATTTTTGTTTAGAAACTTTTATTTATGTAAATATGAAGCAGACAGGAAAGAAAACATAAACAACTATATTAAAGATCTATTAGCAGCAGGGTTCAAATTCAAAGCTATTAAAAATAAAATCATAAAATTTAATAATACAATAAACAATAATGTACCTCGCACCAATCTACCTAGAATAACAATCCCCTACATTCCTAAAATATCTAACAAACTAATGAAAGCATTAAACGATAAATTTAACATAGCAGTTAGAACTCCACCTAATTCTAATAGATTGCTTAATAACTCTAAAGACCACATTGATCGATCGTTCACCCCACACGTGGTGTACTCTATTGCCTGCCCTCAGGCTGGATGCCATGCTATATATTATGGTGAAACGAAAGCTACAATCAATACTAGACTGGGTCAACATATTTACACATTTAACAGAGCTCAGAAAAACAGCAACACGTCCTCTGTATTCTTGGAGCATGCTAAACAATTTGGACACAACTTCACACCCGCCAATCCCATAATATTGTGCTCAGAATCAAATGATCACAAAAGAAAAATAAAGGAGGCACTTTACATCAATGGAAACATCCATGCCATTAATAGAAAGGATACTTGCTTCGAGATCTTGAAGAAATGGGCTACGTAATACTAGCTTATTTGAATATTTGTATTTGCATATTTTATTATACATTTTATGAAGGCTATGAATATGAGGCATGGATCCTCGAAAACGTTAAGCCGATAAACTTTAATACTAATTAATATCTTCTCTAATTAACAATTATATATTTTACATATAGTGAGAAGTAAAGCTATATTAATAATAATAATAATAATAATTTAATGCAAGAGCTAAATAATCAGTACTACATTTAGCCAGAATAGTAAATGTTGACATTGTGTTTAAATGGGTATTTGTGTAAGTGAATAAAAGTTATATTTTCAAAATATAATCAATTTGAAGAGTAAAATATTAGAATTGAATTTATTATTACTGTTCAACTAATGGGTTATTTTAATAAGTTTATCAATTTAAAATTATGAAAACTTTAAAATGTAATAGAATAAATCTTTTTTTAAAAATATCATAATGTTATAAACCATTTAGTTACAAAATAAACTACTATGTATTTTGCTTGTGAGCAATTAATGTAATTTGATATTTAATATTAAATATATTATATTTTAAATCTTCATTTTAATATTTTATCTTAAAATTTAATGCTTTTAAACTTGTTAAACCTCGAAACTTGCTTGCTTCCAACAATTACCATAGCAGTGGACACAAAATTTCTCTGTACAAATTTGAAAAGCAAGGTGTTGTGGGTAATATCTGATAATATCACAGACCACATAGTAGTAAGCTATAAATATAACCACCATCAAATTTAAGTAATCTTTGCTAAATTTTAGTGTACTAAGGATCTTATCAAATTTAAATCTAATTTAATCATTTTGTTAACCTTCTTTGACATGGAAGACGAAAGAAATCTGCTAGGAAATTTTGCCTAGCTCAGTGAAATGTTTCTTCTCATCAACCCAAATGGAGAAATTAAAACATCAATAACTATTTTCATTGAATACTATTTTAAAAGGGAACAAAATTTAATACTTTGCATCATAAATTGAAATTGACTATGGAATTCTACTGTATGTAGGAACATTTCTGTGAACATTTGTTTCTTCTTTAAATTTAAAATAACTTGCTGAAAATCATATTGGCTAATCTCTCTGAGGATTATCTTGAATATTATGATCATTGTATAAATTTATAGATTATTATATTGTGTAAATATATATTTATGAGAACTGGTTAAAACTACAAAGAGGTCAGGTTAATTCAAATTCGAGTTGGTGGATTACTTATTATTCTGCTTCATCTCATAATCTATTAAGTGACCTGAAATTTAACTATAGTCATTCAATTACTCAAACCTGTGGATTATTGAAATTTCTTTGTCATATGTGCAAAATCTTATCTACAACTTTGTGTATTGGATATTGCTACAACTGGTGGATTAAAGTATTTTCCTTTATGTACATCTCAGACAAAGGATTACATATTTAAATTGATTAACTTTATATATTTCATAAAACAATCAAGATGTTACAAATTATGAGAGTCAATATTTATAAATGGATAAATTTTTATGACTACATCTATTGAAATACAAATAATAATTGACATTTGTTCAAAGTTTGGGGAAATTATATTGTTGAATTTTGGTTATAAATTTCAACCTTTGAAGGAATTCACTACACCATATGGATTAAGCATTACTTGTATATTTGTAAATTTACTGTTAGTACAACCCCAGTGCTATTCAGATACCATTGGAATTTTAAAATGTGCCTAAATAAAATCTTGAACATTTATTCAAGATTGTGGATTATCCATTTTACAGAGATTATATAATTAATTTTATTATTGATTTGTTTGAATGTTCAAAAGGTTCTTATTACAATTTAAATAAAGTTCTCATGAAAATATTGGTATAACAAAAATATAGGTAAATGTTTTAAATTACTAGTACAGTTGGGCATAAATGTGTGCCTGCTATATTATTGATATTGGAGATATATTATCATACCTATTAAATACATTTGGTGCACATATAAGAATACCTAGAGATTATGCTAATAAAATCTATATGAACATCCTGGGATATTATCATCATGATTATTGATATATTGACTATATAGATTATAATTATTGTTGTTATTTTAAAATAAATAAAGTAGATAGAACTTCATTCTAAACTTTATTTTAATAAGGATTGCACTTCTCAACCAAGTGATCTCCCAATCTCAATGGTTTATTTATAGCATATATGCTATGTTTATATATATAATTAATAGACTTCAATGATTATAGAAAATAGTCAGTCGATAAATAAAAACTTAATGAACAGCTAAATTATTCTCTTTTTTTATTTATTTCTGTAATGGCAAAAAAAAAAAGTTAGATAAAAATTTCAATTTATAAAAAAAAAAACTAATTAAAAATGAATTTATATTAATTGAATGCAGGAACAAATATTATAAGATTATATGTCAAAATTCCATAAGTTACTAAACAATCCGTCAACATGCTGCCTTCCAATTATGAGAAAATAATACTGTTGACAATGGTCAGACATTTTCCGTCTGAAAAACTAATATAAAAATATTGAAATTATAATGTGCATTTCATTGAAACTATCTAGAAATAATTCGCTAAGATCTAACTAGACAACTACAAATTACGAATTGTCTATACAAGCTGAAGTGATAGTATCTAGAAATAAATTTTTTTCCTGTCTGACTCATCACAAGCCAAATTCTGTGCTCTAGATTATATAAAAAATCATAAGTCAGATATATTTTTTATGGATGAAAATTGAAAGTATCTCCATTTCCTAAATATTTTTCATAAATAAACAAGACTCTCTCATAAAGATTAAATTAATAATTAATATGTTTTCTTGATTAAAAAAAATACAACTCATTACAGTGAACTTTGGATTTTAATCAACCAAAATAACAAGTGGTTTTAGTACAGTGGATCATATGCAAGTATTGAGAGAAGTTATAGAAAGGTCCAGTGAATATAAATTGCCATTATGCTTTGGATATGTAGAGTATAAAAAAAGAATTTGATTCTATAAGCATTTCTTTAATAATTGAAGGATTATATTATTAAGGTAAAGATCTAAATTAATGAAGATTATTTAATTTATCTAGATTTTGCAGGTGGTGTAGTTGTTTTTGCAAATAATGCTTTAGAGCTTCAAGAAATGTTGCAAGAGTTATCAGATGAAAGTAAAAAAGTAAGATTAAATGTGTTTAAAAGACTAAAGTAATGTTCCATGGATTTTCTTAGAAAAAGAAAATAAAGATTGTTAATGATGAGTTAGAAGAGGTTAACAACTACAAATCAGATTATTACTACAAATCAAAACAACAGATAAAGTTAATCATAGAATTAAACTCGATTGGAGTGTTTCTGGTGGAAATAACTTAATATTAAAAGGAAATATGCCTATGTATTTGAAAAGGAAGGTTTTTAATAAATGTGTTTAACCAGTTCTTACATATAAATCTGAGACTTAGATACTTAACTGAAAAACAATACAGACTTCAGACCACTCAACAAAATATGAAGAGATGCATGTTAGGTGTATCAAGAAGAGATTAAAAACAAAATACATAGGTGAGATAAACAGATGTTACTGACATTATTGAAAGAATTAAGCGCACTGAAATGGAGTTGGGCTGGACATATTGCTGATAGAAATAATAATACATGAACAATGGATAGATGAAATAAGAAAGTGTGCTGGAATGATGCAGAGAAGAGAACCTAAAAATTGAAAAAGATAAATTGAACTTGGAGAGATATTTATCCTGTAGTAGTTCAATAATGGTTGAAAATGGTGCTGATGATATTTTTGTGGACTTTATAGATATAAATCATAAAATTATAATGTGCACTTCTGTATAATTATCTAAAAATATTTCTACTAAGATGTAACCAAGCAACAAACAGTTTCAAATCAGCTATATAGGTTGAAGTGATACTATTGAAAAAATAATATTTTTCTGCTTGATTCATTACAAAACTGAGAGTATAAGGCTGGAAGTGATCCACTTTTAGTCTGGATGAGTCTGACAAAAAAAATACTATTTTTAGACAGTATAATTTTAGTCTAATTAACCAGTTTGTAATTGATTGTTGTGCTGTTATATTTTAGCTAAAATCTTTCTAGATGAATATAAATAAACTCCCATTGCAATTTCAATATTTACATCTGGGAGTTCCATGAAACTCTACTAATTAATAACTTACTCTTTATGGGAAAATTTTATTTAGTTGTGACAAATATTTGGGAAGTTAAAATCTTTCCACATTATCCACATATAAAATATGTTTGCCTTACTTATAACTCATACTGTAACAGTCAGATTTGTACACTCATGCAACAAAATTCAGAGCCCAAGCAAAATATACCAAAGCTGACCGTAGTGAGGTGGTTGAGACCTCTAATCCGACCAAACTCCAACTCATCTGCCAGTACTCCAAATATAACACCTTATGAGTGACATTCCTGGGGCTACACTCAGTTCTCATCTAACCGCGAGCTGACATAGAACAGGGAGAAACACGAGACTTAAGGTCATTACTAACCTCTAAATAAGTGATATATAACACTCAACACCCTATTAATCTCAACTACCAGACATACACATATAGCATATAAACTCATTAAGAAATTGGAGTATGAACTGTGACATTTAATAATATACTGTGGATTGGATAAAATACTATGGATTGGATAAGATACTGTGGTTTGGTTTGATCTAGAGTCTGAGCAAGAAAGATATACAACAGTTTATATTTAAAAGGATTTATTAAAACAATAACAAATGATCTAACACAAAATATCATAATGGCAGGGATTGTATAATCTTCACAAGGTATTCAACACAGGCAAGCATGTTACAATAGTTGGGACTGTTATCAAGTACATCTGTTCCCTTTTAAACATATTACAATACATGTGTGTGTGAGTTATAGAGGTCATGCCTAATTATTTAATATGCTTATCTTATGAACTTGACTTGCTTAAGTTAGAAGTTGATACCTTAGTAGAGATGATGATGAGTACAGCCAGTTTTAAAGGCTGTTATATATACTAATTAAATGAGCAACTAAATGAACTCAGAATCATGCAGATTCAACCTGATAACCCAGATTCAAACTCCAGTCTAAAGCTGAATGATTAATTAATATGGGAAAAAGAACTGGTTACCATTAAGTCCACATATATGCGCTATGGCGCTATATAAAATATTAAAGAAATAAACTTGCAGTGCGAGTGTGTGATTCTTCAAGAGTTTCAGCATCAAATGCTCGGTTTGCTCTGAGACCGACGGTTTGCTGCTATTGATATATGAACATAAAGTTCAGGAAGTCGGATTAGCTTTAGGAAAAATCTGGGTCCGCATGCCCCCAGTTCTAATGAAGATAGCCATAACCCGAACTAAATAAAGGGGCGGTTTGTTACCGTGAACCCTTGTCAGAGGCAGCAAAACGTAACACATATAAGTGTACTATATAAAAACACACCCGCAATGCACGCAATATATATATAAAAAGCAATAAGTATGCATATAATTAATTGCGCCTAAAACAGATAGCTTTTATCTGTCAAGCTAATTCAAAACAGTTCTTAAAATTAGCATTATAAGTATGCTAATAAAATGGGCTTAAACTATATAAAAATAATCTAGTTAAGATCCTGAATCTGCATATAAATATTCTTAATGAAGGAGGGAAAGTATATTCGATGGGACTTAATACAAACATTAGCAAATATACTTTATCATCTCTAGACAATATATATATCCCCTTCCAACTAATAGATATCAAAGGTTATAATATAAGATCGGTTAAGCAAACCTTGAAAAAATACGATTTTACAAAATATATATAACTATGATAATAACGAGTGGTTAGCGCATTCGTTTATTACCCATATTATAATTTCGAAACAATGATTTAATAAAATAAACAATGCTTTTAAAATGTCTAAGTGAAGATCACAATTATCTCCTTTATAAATTACCTACTTAGTTTCATTGTTTCGAAATCTGAGCATATTATCACATATTAAACATAACAAAATGCATTTAAACAAAATATTAAAATTACTGAAATTAGGCAAGACCGTTAGTTTGTAGGGATTGAAGAGAATAAATTTTGGACATTTAATGAGTATAAAAAAAAATATGAAATCTTTTAATTCATAAAAGATTTCAGCAGTTTATAAAATTAAAGTAAGTGATCATTTTTTTTTACATTATATATAAAGTTACACAGATTGATAGTTTCTTTTTATAAGAGGGTAAAAATTAAAGAGTTTTTATAATTTAGATAGAACGTTCTTTTTAAAGTGTTAGAAGAATTTATAGATTAAAGTTCATACCGCAGCTTTTTTGAAAATGATTACCATCTCTCTCTGCCTCCTTGATTGGACTTGAAGCGTATATCAATGATAGTGGTTGGAATAGGGCGTCTGACAGCATCATAATCTTCAGTGGCCTTTCAGATAGGTTAAATTTCTTCATATTCTCCATGCAGGTTGCTGGAAAGTCTATTCAAAGGTATGTTTAGAGGAACTGAGAGCAGCCATCTGGCTCAAGAGCCAGTAAATATATTATTTTACTCGATCATTTTGGATTCTGGTCTCCACAATAATTTACAGGAAAGCAAGCCAAAGAGATCTTTTCAAAAAAATCTGCAATATTTATATTCCCTAGATCAAAAGCCAGTGACTATCTATTTTAAAACACCATTCAAACTTCTTCTAAGTTTTAGCCTTAGGTCTCTTTTGATTCTTATCTTTTTTTTATCTTGTTGCCCAAACTTTTACTGGTTTGATCTGGGAAAAGAAATTCATTACAATCGTAATGAATGAGCTCTAGAACAATGTCAATAACCTAGGGACCATCTGATCCCACCTGCGAATTATTCTAAATAAAAATCTGCGATATCTATATTCCCTAGATCAAAAGCCAGCGACTATCTATTTTAAAACACAATTCAAACTTCTTCTAAGTTTTACAGCAGTCTGTCTCTTTTGATTCTAATCTCTCTTTTTTATCTTGTTGCCAAATTTTTACTGGTTTGATCTGGGCAAAGAAATTCATTACAATCATAATGAATGAGCTCTAAAACAATGTCAATAACCTAGGGACCATCTGATCTCACCTGCGAATTATTCTAAATAGTCTTATTACCAATCTGTGAATTTCGCATGTGATTTATAATTTACCTAAACCAAACTTGTTAAAGAATATTTAGCCACATTTTCTAAACAAAATAACCCTTATACAATATATTATTTATATAAATGCTGCGATATATCCATACAAAAATTAATATCATTATCATTTACAGGTGCTTGTACGTGTGACAATAAACATACAATTGTTTGAATACATATAAAACTGTGATTACATATATAACTGTATAAATGAACATATCGCTGTGTGGACACATACAACTGTGTAAACATATATATACAGCTGTGTAAAGGCATATACCACTGTGTAGATACATACACACTTGTACTAAAGAGTGTTCAAAACCGGCATAGATGTGTCTATGGAGACATAAAGGTGAAACAGATAGAAGGGCAGTAATATCTGTTTCAATACATAATCTAAAACAGGATTCTTAATCCATGAATCATGATGTTGAATGGTGACATGTAACTGACTGTTGGAGTCATGTAAAATTTGCTCACAATAAAAGATTTCTTAATGGGAAATTTTAAATTCAAAATAAAATGCATAAATAAATCCAAAGAATTTCTGAAAGTGCTCATCCATGTTGATTTGCATGACTTCACTGCAACTTCAGTTATGAATACATAACATGTGTACACTGCATTGTGCATGCCATCATGCTACACAATGCCAATGAATGCTTCTATAAAGTCTTTGACACAGATTCAAGATGATAATAGGTTATGAATTGCAATGCTTTTATTGTACATAAAAGTTTCTGTTCTTACATAAATATACATTTTAATTATTAAAAAAATCAATATTTTCCTATCATCATTCTCAGTATGTAAGTACAGAAATTTGTGTAACTTTGGATTTTATTGTATTAGAAAGTATGATTTTAAAATTGCTGTTATATCTTTCTTTTACAAAAACATGTCAAATTGCAATAAGTAAATAAATAAATATTTCTCCAACATCATTATTATTTATGTGTACATAAGTGTAAACATCAATTTTTTTAAAATTAAATACAAAAACTACAATTTCTTAAACTAAAGCTAATATTTATTGAAAAATTATTAGCTATATTTATTCATATTTTAGAACAAAAATATTTTTTTTTAGTTATAGATAAATAGCTAAATTTAGACAAGAGATAAAAATACTGATGATAATGCGTCTAAATCTTAGATATCAAAATGTAGCACATCTAATTTGACAAAAAAAAATATAATGAATTCTTTTTGCAATATAGATTAATCACGAAAATGTGACAAAACCTCTTGGCTTAATTTGTATTGAAGTTCTGTCTATGAAGAATAAATATTATATCCAGCCAAATTAAAACAACAATTTAATACCAAACATCAGATTAAACCAAATAAATATTTTGAATGACTTTTATAATCTTCAAATAAAAAAACAATGGTTATGAGAAATTTATTACTGTCAATAAAAATTATTTATTTTCATTTTATGAAACTTCTTATTTAATTGTAAAAAGTCTTAGTTAAAGGAAAAGATAAATCATTTTAGCTACTAGGTTTCCAAAAAAGTTTCTGAAATTATTAATGACAAATTTTAGGAACTTATTATCAGACTTAAGAGCAGTCCAAAGCTTGAAATTCAACTAGATGAAACAATTGATATTTCTGACATACCATAGTTGTTATTGTTTACAAAAAAGCATATATAAAAAATTATTGTTTCATTGTTCTTAAAAAAGACACACGAGGATAAAATACATATCTAAAAGTCAGTAAATCGAAATAAACTTATATAGAGGAAAAATTATGTTAGAGTCAGTATAGAGGTGTTGAAGCAATAATTTAAGAATGATGGATTTGTAAATCTGGTGACAATGAACATTTCATTTTTCCTTAATGCATGATCCACAACAATGCACCCACAGCCAAAAAATATCACCAGAATCAGACAGTCATTTGTTTTCAAACCTTTGCAAATATATGAATTCCGACTACAAAAATTTATTATTACATATAGAGATAAGGTTACATTGAAGTTTAAACAGATTATTAAAAGATAAAAATGTTATATTTTTTAGTAAACAGAAATCTTTGTTAATTTTTTTCATTAATTAATTTATGACTATCAAAACTGTTATTTATTGGATATTTTTTAAAAAACCAATAATTTAACATATTGCTTCAAGGAAGATGTTAAAAGATTAAACTGAAAGTTTTACTAAAAAAAGTTAACACTACAAGAAGAATAGAATTGAAAATGTTTATAGTTACAGATGATTATAAAGATTTAATTTTAAAAATTGTAATTGATCATCTGAAGTGCCTGGAGATACAATTTCAGATACATTTATTTCCCTTCAAATTTTAATTCTAAAAGACTAAGTTGAGTTCATAAAACATTTAATTGAAATAAAAATGACAATTATCTGCCATTAAAAGCTCAAAACGATTTGACATGTTATAAAGTAATACATTTAAAACTTAGGTTTTCTAAAAAATTGTTATATGAACATTGCTTGGAATTATACTAGAAATGCCAACAATTTATGAAATGCCCTAAATGGGAGGGCAGACTGTGCATAGCACAAACACACTTCACCAATGTGGATAACATGTTGATATGATAATTAATACAATTTATATGTAAATTGAAATGTTTAGATTTTTGTATCACTCCATATTAGAAACATTCTGATTGTAAATATTTTTTTATTTAAATATAAGATAATTATTTTTTACTTAGTTTTGTGACAATTGCTCTAAATATACATCATATAGAGTCTAGCATTGTGCTAAATGGACACAAAACTCTCCATACAGTAGCAACACTCAATGCAAGCCATAAATGTAAGCATAAAAAATGGTGATCATGTGTTAAACAGAATAGAACAGTGCCATATTTCTGATAATTAAAATAAATTATAAGTAAATGAAAATGTTTAGATTTCTGGAATCATTCCATTGTTAGAAATGCATTCCGATTGTAAATATTTTTATTTAAATATATGAGTATTATTTTTTTATTTAGTCTTGTAACAATTATTTCAAATGTACTACATAGATACACTACCATTGTACTAAATTAAAAATATTGGTACCATGACGATTAATAAAATTTATATGCAAATGAAAATGTTTAAATTTTCAAATCACTTTTATTTAAATATCCTAATTTTTATTAAAAATGACACATTACTATTAAAATATTATTTATAAATATTCTTATTTAAAAAATATTGTCTCATAATAATTACAGTAATTCTGCAATATTTTGGCATATAGCATAATTATGTTTATCAGTCATATTTTATAACTACCAATGTAGTTTGTTCTGTATAGTGTAGTAATAAAATATGGATTTTTAAAATATGGATTTTTCAGGATCAATTCCAATGCTATGTTAATGGGGGTTTTACATAGTGATATATATATTAATAATGATATTTTTTTTTATGTTTTACTAATTTGCTTTTCCTTGGATTTGGGCAGTGGAGGTTATTACCTATTTAAAAACTCATAATTGATCCATAATACTACCTAAGTATATGATGGTCCAAATCCAAGATAGTAAAAAAAAATAATTTTTTTAAAAAGATATTATTGCAGGCATTTTTTCCCTTAAGTAAATGTAATGCACTTTTTTAACTGCTAGATATCAAACTGTATAATATGTATATAAAAATGAATAATATGTACAATATGATTAAGTTACTATACTGAAATATTGTAAATATTCTATTATTGAATGAATATTTGAGAAGCTAACTTTGTTAATAGAAAATGAATCTAAAAATAAACAAAAATTATTTTAATAAATGGATTACCATATTGGTTAGAGTTGACCTACTTAAAGATGATCGTTATCTATCACAAGAAAATTTTTATGGCCATTGAAGTCAAGAGAGTTAATATGTAAATAAAAAGGTAAAAGTGTAAATAATTAAAAAAAATTAATGTTCTACTGTTATTGTGTTTTTTTCTTAACAAAATTGTATAGTATTCATTCTGTTTTAATGTACAAATGTTATTTACGAGGCATGGGACATTAGAATTTAGCTTGCAGACAAAAATGCTTTTTAACTATGTGGTGGTCCTGGCCCTAATCACACTTCTCCGATTTGGTATTGCATATTTATATTAAGCAACATTCTCAGCAATGATGATTAAAAAATTAGAATATTGATCAACTCTGAAAAACATTAAGAATGAATGCTGTGCATAAATTTAAATTATACCCTTTTTATAGTACATCTCAATATGGTAAACGTTTATTGGTCATACAGTAAAATTATATAAATAGTGTGTAATCAAAAGACAAAATACAGGTCACAATAGAAACAAATCACAAATGAAAGTCAATACCTTATAAACCCATATACCTGTATTCCTTTGTGAGCTTATTATAAATCAAAACCTTGTAAAGAAAAATTGAGAATTTCACATCTGTCTTCTAAAGATAAAAAAAAAAAAAATCACATCGCAAAGACCTTCATATTGATTTTATATAGTTTTAAGATAATGTTGTATGCATTAATGAAAAATGTGTATAATACGACATATAGAACTAATTGATCATATTAGCCCTGTTTGTGATCCATTTTAATACCCCACACATTATTATAGGAAATTTCCAATTTTCAGTAGGTATAGTTTTTTCAAATACATGCACTTTAATACTAAACATTTTTAAAAATAGATTTTTAGCAATAATAACACGAATCAATATAAATTAAATATACTCATAAATAGCATTGGTGAATTTCCTATTATTTTTAAAAGTGTAAAGAAAGTCGTCAAGAATATAATCATTCTCAATGTTGTTTTAAAATATAAATACATACGTAACGCTTTGGATTTATTTATATCCATCTGTGTTTTTTTTTTAGCTTTAAAATTACGATTTACAATTTAAATTACTTTTAAGATTTTTTTCATACCCCACTGCAGAATGAAAATTACAAATCAGATAATAATTTAGTTTTGATATCTTTTTATTTTTATCTGCTATTTGTTTATGTTTGTAAGTAAAATGAGGGTTAAATTCCCAGGAGACGATTTCATCAAAGTTGAGTTTTAAAAAGCCAGGCAATAAAGTCAACGAGAGATTTCATAGAAGCAGGAAAAGATAACACTATCCCTGTCTAGCACATGCAGGCGTGTACGTACAAATTTTTAAAAATGGTTATCTTCAAAATGTTAAAAGATTTTTTTATTTGTTCAAGGTATTTTAGGTTTTATCGTATACATAATAATTGTTCGCTTATAGGTTCTGCCCATAATATTTTATATCCAAAATTATATTATAGCAGATAATGTACTCGTTTATATTTCAAATCAGGAGCTACGAGAACATATTATCATCATTATTTTTTATGATTTTGTTTATATACTGGATGAAATAAAATTATGCCTGGTTTATAGTTGATCTACAACAATGATAAAATACACAGGCTAAATAAAACGAATAATTTTCTGCAATCACATACTTATATTTAGCTGAATATATTTGAACAAATCTATAAACTAAATGTTTTATATGGACTTGAAGATGTATATTAATATGTTATACATATGAAGTACTAAACAGTTACTTTACTTAATCATATATGTATTATTGGATTAATTGAATTTCATAAGATGTTTTTATTAATGAATCTTTTCATAAGTCATTAATTTTTGGAATAATAAACGGTTATATTTAAATAATAATTATAACTGTAGATATTATCAATATATATGTAAATGTAATAGGAATAAGACAGTTTTTCTCACAGTGATGAAAGCCTATGAAGGTTGCGTTATATTTTATATTTCTAATCAGCACACTGACATCACTACCCAATCTAGATTAATGTGGGACAAAAAAAGATAGGAAGTCATGAACATGATGACTCAAAATGCACCATTGGTTAATTTCTGAGTAAAAGTGGATTTTGCAATTTTATTAACAAATACTGTTTTATAAAAACTACATTTATAATTACTCATTTTCCTTTCTGTGAAAGATTTAACAAACTCATAACAAAAGCTTCTAAAAGATTAATCTTTTGAGGACACTAATTAATTCTAAATTAAATCAAACCCCTTTATAATTAATAAATGTTTTGCAAACATTCATAAATTGCTGCCAAACAAAATCTTTTGATGATATCAGTTAAGTCACTTCATAATTAACAATCTGTAATATCCGCACTTATGACTGTGCCAAGGTTATAACTGCAAGTCGTACTGTGCGGTCAGCAAATAACATTATACAATTCCCACGCTGTTCTTTTCCAACGAATGCCCTCAATATCTCCGCTGCAGTCTCTTTCAGCTACACCCGTGAACTACATTTCCACTGGGCGCTGATCATTAACCGCCAGCACTGATGCGAGATATCTCTACTTAAATACTGCTTACTCAATACTGCTTGACTGCTCTCTACTGCACTCTATATTACACTGCTCGATGTTACCCAGTCTTCTTATCGCTATCTGACAACTGCAACGATCAATCAATGCACTGACCAATAAGGTAACATCTCTTGTCTAGAAACATTTTTAATTAGCAAATATTTCTAGGAATTGTCGATCGCCATTACGTCAATGCACTAATTAAATTCCTCAGCTATCAGAGCGCGATCTAAAAACAGCCTTACAAATGAATTCTAGTTTTTTCTGGAGTGCACAAAATGTCTGCCATTTTACAAAACACTACACACCTCCCTCCACTCCAGAAAACCCTTGTTGCTAATGTTACTAATTGGGATTGACATTTTCACCCGGTTTCTCCGTCTATGGCTAAACTTGTAGTTCAACGTATTTGCTACTCCCAGGTTCCAAATGCGACTGCGCCATTGTAATATCCGCACTTACGACTGTGCCAAGGTTATAACTGCAAGTCATACTGTGCGGTCAGCAAATAACGTTATATAATTCCCACGCTGTTCTTTTCCAACGAATGCTCTCAATATCTCCGCTGTGGTCTCGTTCAGCTACACCCGTGAACTACATTTCCACTGGGCGCTGATCATTAACCACCAGCACTGATGCGAGATATCTCTATTTAAATACTGCTTACTCAATACTGCTTGACTGCTCTCTACTGCGCTCTATATTACACTGCTCGATGTTACCCAGTCTTCTTATCACTCTCTGACAACTGCAATGATCAATCAATGCACTGACCAATAAGGTAACATCTCTTGTCTAGAAACATTTGTAATTAGCAAATATTTCTAGGAATTGTCGATCACCATTATGTCAATGCACTAATTAAATTCCTCAGCTATCAGAGCGCGATCTAAAAACAGCCTTACGAATAAATTCTAGTTTTTTCTGAAGTGCACAAAATGTCTGCCATTTTACAAAACACTACACAATCCTGATTCAAAAAAAAAAGATTGGCTAATGTCACACAACATATATGAAGGCTTAAAGAGTAGCAGAATTTATCTGAGATAAAAAATATGAAACCCTATTTTGCCAAATCAGTGAACATTTAATTAACATCTGAACATTTTCTAATAATAGCTTTTTACCTACAATATGTTATTAACTTTATTATTAGCTATATAATCAATTCTACAAAAACTGATCATAAAACTTAAAAACTGTTATCATGGCAATTTATTTCACTCACGAAATGATTACATAACAATAAAAAATTAATCAATAAATATAATCTAATTCATTTTTATTATAATATTTGAATACTAAATACAATTTAAATGTTATTTATCAACTAAACATCATTTAAATAAAACACATTGACAATTAAAATAAAATACATTTATCAACATATGCAAATGAAACAAAATTATGAATATTTATTACTATATTTATCAATATTTATATATAATCACCTTAAAAAAAACCCAAAACAATGTCAAAATAATTTTGCCCTAAAGACAAATTCTTAAGAAATGTAATATATATCTTGTTTCATAACAATATTATTAAAGTCATAATTCCATTAATAAAATTTAGATATTATTTCAGGAATAAAGTAATCTATCATTCCAATGTAGATTTAATCTTAAGTCTTCAAATTAATAATTAAAACAATTATAGATTGAATAAAATTTATGGATTATAAAAAATCTTCAGTTTTTTTGTTTTACTCTTAAAGTGAAAATAATAAAATTAATATAAAAAAAAAATCTATAAATATTTGTGAATTAAGATCAAATTGATCAACAATTTCTAAAAAAAAAAAGATGGTAATTTGTTTGAAATAATAATAAATAGAGCATATAATGCAGTTCATTGAGTGGTTGGATTATAATTTTATCTATATCTTACAATTTATTAACATTATCACTAAGTAATTTCCATGCCATGACATTCTTTTCAAAACACATCAATGAAGACATATTAAAAGACAAATGACCCCAAGATGCATTTTATACCAAACTAGCATTTATCAGTTGTCCCAGGTCACCATCTCTCATATATATCTCCATCACATGTACAGTGTTTATCAATAACAAATTAAATGTGGATTTACTTGTTTGACATATGTAAATCAAATTGTGTCATTATTATATGCTTTTATATTAACTTGCCATGTCTGTGTATGTTTTTATTTGAATGTTCATATTTTCTGTGTACGCTTTTGTCTCTATTCCACATTTCTGAATTTTGCTTTGGCTGAAAGTTTTTTTTTTTTTTTACTTTAGCTATTTTTTTTTTTTAAAAAAAAAATTGATAAGATAAAAAAGATTTAATAAATAAATGTTCTTTTTGTTCAGGAGTTTTTGCATCATGTTTGCATTGTTGTCTTGATAATAATTAGCCTGAGAATAATTTGTCAATTATATTTTGCTGATAATATAAAAGTTTTCTAATCATAATTTAATTTTAGAGGATAAGTAATATTTACTAAGGCAATAAACCCAAAGCATGTGTGGTTGAAAATGTGAAGGTAGAGACCTCTACAGGTCTTAACTGCAAGCTTACACATTGGAAGAAAAGAGGGGAACAAAATAATGGTATGTCAAAATAGTTAAATTAAATGCTTTTTTTTAGTTTTAACTATTTTTAATGAAAAAAGTTTGATAGGCTAAAAGATTTAATAAATAAAACTTCTTTTTGTTCAGGAGTTTCCGCATCATGTCTACCTTGTTGTCTTAATCAGTCTTTTTCATGTCTTAATAATTTTTGTCAGATTTTTTTGAGTTTATAACTAAAATGTAAAAATTAAAATAATATGTAAAAAAAGTTTTTTTTTTTTAAAATAATGCTTTTATGTAAATAGTACTAGTCAACTAAAAAGTCAAAAAATAACAAAGTAGTCCGTCTAAAAAATAGAAAAAAACCAAATCTCAGTCAATGTGTTATTTTTGGAAAATATCAGAGATCTTAAAAATCTAAACTTGTTATAAAGCAATTTGCAGAAATATTGTTGTTTCATAAAAGTAATGATTTATTTGAGCTTCAAATGTCATTTTGAAATGACAATATTCCTGCAATTTCCAATTGTTTTGTACCAAGTCTAGATTTCTAAGATTTCGGATATTCTCCAAGAATAGCAAATTAACCAAGATTCAGTTTTTTTCAACTTTTTAGTGGAATTATTTTGTTATTTTTCTAATTTAGTTGACTTGTACTGTTATATAAAAACATTATTTAAAAAAACTTTTTCTTACATTTTATTTTATTTTCCTATTCATTTGACTTTTATGAAGGATGAGCAATTATTTTTATCCTATATAAAGTAACACAATATTGGCTAAGCTATTAAGAGGCAAACAATTTTTCATTTTTCTGTGGAATAATTAGCAGCGTAAAATCACAATTAAAATATCTTGCTTTCTTCTTTTTAAATATAATATTAATTTTTCAAAGGCATACATTTGTTTATTTATTTTTCTTTGTCCATATGTAATATCCAAGGTTAAATACCATTAAAAAAATTGATTATTACACAAGAGTCGCAAGAGTATGCAGAAATCCAGAAATTACATGTGGTTACATATATGCATAAATTCATTAATTTTTAAATGAAGGGTGCCACATTATAGCTTTGAAGATTGAGACATAATTGGCCATGTTTCTAAGTATATTTTGTATTCTGCAACATTTTATTTTTTATCTCTTATTATCCCAAGCTTATTTCTGAATGTATTTGGATGAATGCTTGGGTTGTTATTGTAAACAAATATACATCTTGTACAACATATTGCCTATAGAGAAAATATACTGGCATGTATATGTGAACAAAAAGCTTTTTCCAAATTTTTCAAAAGTGATATTTAATATCTACCTCTTTATTCTTAAATATAGCCAGAATCTCAGCTACGACCTTGTCTAGTCTGGGGCAAGAAAGAAAAATATGAGACTGTGTTTCTGATTCTTTTT
Source organism: Epiperipatus broadwayi (assembly GCA_028023455.1). Classification (NCBI taxonomy): domain Eukaryota; kingdom Metazoa; phylum Onychophora; class Udeonychophora; order Euonychophora; family Peripatidae; genus Epiperipatus; species Epiperipatus broadwayi. Next base: position 4,892,385 of record JAQFVV010012415.1, on the reverse strand, counting down.
CTTCATATATCTTAATGTGTCTTCTATATTTGTAGAAATGGTTGGTGGATAAGGCATCTAAGTTTATTTTTACAAGGAAGTCAAATAACTTATGTTCAAGTTATTACCAGTATTTCAATTTGTGGCATAGTTGTTTATTTGCCAAGTCAAGTGTGGATTTTTCATGAAAGTGTGTGAATGGAAAAAGTAATAAATATACTTCCCAGTAGTAGTACTCATTTTTTATCATATTAATACCTAATCTCCACAAATTATATCGATTTACAGAGTAACATCAGCATTAGTTATATTTATTAAAAATAATGAATGTATATATATTTATTGTTTTATTTTTTAATATTAATTCTTCATAATAACAATTTTTAGTTATTTGAAGTGACAAAGTCAAAAGCTACTAGCTCTTGTATCAATTTCCAGTTGATGAATATATATAATTCATCATTTATCTGTGAGAATATTAAAATTAATATATATATATATATTGTACTGCTAGCAAGTAGCTCTCGTGTTACATATTTTTACATTTAAAAATAAATAATCAAATTTATATAAAAAGTAATAATTAAGGAGTGGTTTTAAAATTCAGTTTTTTAAAAAATGATTTCTTATATTTTGATTTTAAAATATAATAAAACTATTTGTTAAAAAGCCAGAGGGGGGGGGCTAAAACAGAATTACAAAATAGATTTAAAACTTTTTTTTCTCACTCTTTGTAAAAAAATATATATATATAAAATAAATAAATGTGAAATCAGACTAAAAATTAGTCTGTAAAAATAAAATGTTTGTAAAACTTTCAAAAATGTAATTAATTAGTTTACAAGATTGCTGATTAAATTGTATTAATTAAAAAACTGTACCCTATCTTATCGAGATCATTTAGATGAATCCGAACGGGATTAAGATTAAAGCAAATGTAAAAATCAATTGATTAAAAAAATGTAAAATTAATTAAAAGACAGATTCAAGTCAAGATAAAATAAAACAATGAGAGAGTTAAGATATAAAAGTTACATCTTGGTTATTGTCTTCAGTCGGGATTGCAATCTGCTAGATCACTCATCAATCTGGTTTGTGATATACAGTTCGCATTGCTATACAGTCAGATTGCTATCAGTATGGACAGAATTCAAAATGCAGAGTCAGAGTTTGGAGAACTATAAGTGCAGAAGCAGATCAGTTATTACTGTTGTGCACCACTTTAGTGCAGACACCACCAAAATAGTAATATGCATTGTTAAAACTCCAGTCCTCTGTCAAATCAACTGTGCTTCCCTGAACTAATGCCCAAAACAAATGCCTAGATAGTGAATCAATGCTGCCACTAATCTCTCTCTCTCTCCCATTATTGATCCAAAGAATGGAAGACAAGCCCCAAATACCATCAATGGAGAAACAAAAGGTCAACTGGTTGGAAAGCAAAACCAAATGAAAAACAAAACCATTGGACAATACACACAAAATAAAAACCTGGATAAATATACTTTTAAATAGCTGTGTACACACTTACTTTTAAATGAATGAACTTTAATTAATGGACTATTATAACTATAACCTAATGTCATTTATATTTTCTTATGTCAAATCTTGTATTGTGTTATTTTATATTGTATTAAATATGTGTGTGTGTAAATAATTAAATATTAATGTTTGCTTTAATTATTATTTTGTCTATTTTCTCTTTCTCTCTTGTCACTGCATCACCAGTAAATTAGTATAAAGTTATTTTATGTATTAAGTAAATATGCTGGACCTTGATTTAAGAGTATGAACTAGTCATGGGATATTTCAAGCACTGGATTGTGTGCCTGTTGTCTGAAACATGCTGATTATATAACTTATAATTCACTGGCACCTGAGATTGATCCTCAAAACAAATAAAATGCTTTGGATGGCAGGAGTTTGAATCTAGCAGTCAAAGTGAGCGATGGTCTGGAAATGTTATTGTGATTATGCTTTGCATAGCTCGATCTGACCATGGGTATCATTGATGGCTCTGATATCAATGGCATTCTCCCCTCTGCTTGAAGGGCTGGTTTGTTCCTGTGTATTTTTAAAAAGGGATTTAAACCTATTTAAACCTAATTAAATAATAATCTTTTTAAATGGACCTGGTTCAATATATATATATAATCAGTGTAGTTAAGTGAATGAAAGTTGGTGGTCATGCTCTCATTTTGGTGCTTGTACATTTGACTTTCTGATTTACTTTCCATACAATTTTTGTTTAATGATTTATAAATTTCATCTTCAATCAGGATGCATCTTAACTTTCTTAAATATCAATGAATGTGTTCTTCCACTTGCTAGATGTGATTCTATAAAGTCTATTAATGTAAAATTGATTATTTATTTAGTGAACATCTGAAATAAATAAAAGATATATGACTTCAAATTAAAAAATATTTTACAAAATTCTTAAGCATAGTTTTCAAGGGACAATCAAGAGCTAGTTTACATTATACAAATTATTTCAAAAATACTTAGCTAAAGATAAATTATAATAGAGAACTACAATTGGATAATGTGTTGAAGTCTTTCAAAAAGAAATTAAAAGACAACATAGCAAAATATTAAATGAATATAGTAATGAATATGTGTGGACATATGTGGTTCATGAATTGGACTGCATAGCAACCACAAAACCTATTTCTATTATTATTATTTGAGTTGGAATAGTAATATTTGTTTTAGAGTAGCTACTGATGATGATGAAATAAGACATATTTATTGCTAAATAATGATATTATCAATTTTATTTTAATTCCAATTTTATTACATCATTTTTTACCTTAAAAAATCTAAAAAAAAATTTAATAATATTTTTTTTTGTTAAAATGTATCATTTTTCTTTGACATTTTTATTTAATAAAAAATATCATAAAAAATATATTTTAATAAGCAAGCAATTTATTTTCGTTATAAAAGCAAATTCTATAATTTTCACTAACAATTTTATATTTTCTTTGCATGAACATAAATCATGACTATAAATTATTATCTACTTCACAAGATGCTACTTATATTAAGGTCAGGATAAGCCGAGAAGAATTTACTTTCAAGCAGGATGGTATGCCTTCATATTTCCTTCAACATCCCAGAAGATTTGTTTTTTGAATCTTAAAAAAAAATATGCTAAAGAAAAATTCTTATACTTAAAAAAGCTAAAGAAGTATATATCATATAGAGTCCCTACAAATTGTAAAATACAAAATAACTAATTCTACAAAGCATTCTCTAATAATATTATTACTAAGTCAGTGTCTCTTGGAAGCACTTATTAACAATATTATTTAACATTATGATTATTTATAAAATTTTCAACATAGGCTATAAGAGTAGCATAGGTTTGGTTTAATTCCTATACTATAAAATGTTTTATTGTAAAAGTTCAATATAAATATTACTTATATTATGTAAAAAAATATAAATAATACTAGTAAAAAACAAAAAAAGCAAAGTAAATTAAAACAAAAAATAATTAAGAAATAAATATAAAGACTTTCCTTATGAAAAATTGATAGAGAAAGCAAAACCAAACTTAATCAAGATTTGAATAAAAAATGTGGACATAAAACAGATTGTGTAAAACATGTAAAACTTTTAAACTATATTAAATATAATAGAAAGATATATGAAACCAATTACATTAATTATAAACAATTGTTTTGAATATATATGAAATATCAATTAATTTAACTAATACTTGGATAATAATAATAATAATAATAATAATAATAATAATAATAATAATAATAATAATAATAATAATAATAATAATAATAATAATAATAATAATAATAATAATAATAATAATAATAATAAATGAATGAAAAATTATAATAAGTCCTAATTAATTTTATATTAAAGAGAAAAATGTCCCTATATATGCAACGTAGATTGTTTTTGTAAAATGATTCCAGCACACTGAAAAAGGCAGAAATCAATATTTGCTGAAAAAATATTTTCTGTATTGTTATTATATATATATATATAGAAATACAGATATTATATAAATATACTTTATTTTATATTATATCTTATCACCAGTTTAAATATATAAAAATACAGCGTAATGGATTAAATTTCTTTCCTTTTTTGACGATAATCAATAATATATATATAAAGATGGCTTTAAGGTTTTCTTTTATGTGGATATATATATATAAATATGTGTAAAAACGTGTATAAAAGCTTTGGACATGTAATTTAGAAATTAATTAAAGAATTAATAATAAATTATGACATTTATTATTAATCCTTTAATAATGTAAATATGTAAGTCAAAGCAATCTGCTGAATGGCAATTTTGATGCAACAAAAAGTCTAGTAGCAATAAACACTGACCAAAATCTTCACAGCTATAATTTTTATTTTAGTTTGTTTGTTCTCTCCTTTCAGATTCCTTCAACTTCTAAAAAAAAATCAATCTATGCCATAATAGAAAAAAAAAGCAAAAAGCAAAACACTTTCCATTAACACTCCAATCGCTATCAATTGTTCAATGATGTCAGATGCCTTTAATGGTTTAACTCATCACCTTAAACAAAAAAAAAAACCCAACTGATTATTTATTAGACAGATAATCACACACAAAAGAAATAGCCATAAGATTTCTTTCTTTCTAATATGGATAGGCTGTAGTAAGAATTAAGAAGACTTGAAAATGCTTTTCATTTTCTTGTTTCTTAACAAGATTTTTTTTAAAAAAGAAGCCATTTAACATTTTGGAGAACATATTTAAAACGTAAATAAAGTCTCAAATTTACTTAAATAACTTTATTTACTTAAATAACTTTAATACTATTTTATAATTTATATTTTACAAAATTATACTCATATATTTATTTTCTTTAAATAGGTAAAAAGATAAAGATAAATAGGTTTTCAATAATCCAATGCAAGTAAAAACTTTAATGTGTATATATGAAAAAGAGGAGTTTGTTTACCAAGTCTGCCAAGTAATGGGTTTGAATATTCATCAAAATATATCTAGGTATCCAATTATTAACAAATGTTTAAGGGTTATTTTGATTAATACCAGAAAAAAATGTCTTATTAAGCTATATTTTAATTTTTATTTACAAAAATAATAATATACTCTGAAAACTTGAGCTGAGTCAAGCCACTATGAAAAGGAATAACCATATAGATATATTCTAACTTAATAGGACTGGGTTAACTTTCATCGAATTCTTGCCAGAATCGTAATGCAAAATTAATTATTAACTATGCCAGGAGCCATAAATATGGTACTTTTTGTAGTCAGGCATGCTCAATGATTTAAATAATCCAGGTTGCCTTGAAACTTATTTTACTTTTCATTTAAAGATAAATAAATACTCTATTATCAACCACTGTTTTTAATTATTAGTTGAGATTAACTAAAAAAATCTATTATCTCTGCTCTAGATTTGCCCCCCATTCAAAATAGTTTGATACATTAAGCATTATATCAAAAAACATATAGTAAAAGTTAAAAAATACTGCCTTATAAAATATTTATTAGGCAGAATTGTAACAAACAAAATACCCGTTTATACATTACATAACTGTCTCTGCTTACATTTAACATAAGTTTTTAGTAATAGTAATTCAACTATTTATTTTATTACAGATTTAAGCTAACCCTACATTCATATTCAAAACTAATTTCAGTCTATTAAACGTCTTTGTTGAGAATGAAGATTGCACTTATAATCTAGCCATCAGCACAATTGTTTTATACAACAAATCTAATACAATAAATTTCAAAAATATTCAAGATTTTGAGTAATGAACTTATTTCTATAATCGTATATGCCTAATAATATGTCACAAACTATATATTTCAGTGATCTCTGTTTTAAACCACTAAAACATCACATGACCACCAATCCTAGCTAAAGGTTGTTGGCAATTGTGGTTATTAAAAACCAACAATACCAAAATGTATAGATACTGAATTGGGAAAATTATCTTGGATTGTAACTATTATTGTGTTTTTAGTTTGGGCTCATAGTTTACTAAAAGGGTAAAATATGGTTCCTGGAGGTTGCATTAGATTCATAAGATCTAGGTGCTAGATTCAAGGCTACTCACTGATGTAAGTCCTAAGCTAGAAACTAGTTTGGGGATATTGGATGAATAAACACTAGATAGGAATTTGCCCTTTTTGTCTTGATCATAATCTTGCCAATTCAGAAAAAATATTCAACAAAATGTTTATTTGATTTCAATTTAAAAATGAAAACACATTTTATTTAAAATATCTAAAAAGAATGAAAATATATCTTAAAATTCAAAAGCAAATTATTTCTTCAACTGCATTTATAAAAACAATTCTTCTTAGCCAATGAAAACAGTTTCTGCCTTATCATAACCAGGTTTTTAAGATTTATCTTCTAAAAAATACTTGTAATCATACTTTTTTTTTGTTTTTTGTTTAAAATAAATATTTTACAAATATGTTGTATAAATAAGATTAAATATACATAAATAAATAATTGAAAATTACAATTTTTTTTCTGAAATACTAAAACAAATAAAAAAAAACAAAACATGCTAAGTTATCTCAGGCCAAATAATCTACACTTCAATGATATTGCTAAGTTCTGTGTATTATGATATAACTAATCAGGGAATTTTTTACTTTCCTTCATATCAAAAAATTTGCATGACATTTGTATAAGTCTGTACAATACTTACATCTTCAGATTTTTTTAAGCTAATAATTTCTATGCAGCAAAGAGCAAAAAAAGTGATCCATAGTGAAGAAAAGCCAAAGTGATGACAATGTCAAAATAAGCCTTCAAAAGTAGCAACTTTGAAATAACTAAATTTTAACAGATTAAAAGAAGTAATAAAAACAAAACAAACAAAAAAATCCCACGAAGAAATGTGAAGGAAAGTTCAGAAATTTTTTCATGTACATGTGACATAATATAATGCATATTTATATAAGTCTTTTACCACAAACAATCTAATATAAAGTAAAAAAAAATCAATAAAAAGTTTATTATTATAACTGCATAAGTAATAAGAATATCATAAAATATTAAATGATTTTTTTGGAAAAACAACCTGAACTGATTTATAATACAGTAACTTTTTAAAATGTCTTTTTTTAATCAAGAAATTTTATTGTAAACTCAAAGAATTATATTATAGCAGTAACAGAGTTATGTTTTTAACAGAAACTATATAAAAAAAAAGTTTACATAATCCAATACCTATGGTCTGGGGTAAAAAATCAACTGTTCAATCACAAATTGTCCATTACTATAAGGCTCCACATAGCATTGTAGATGTATGTTGGAGCTAGTTTTTCATCTCTATTTCTGATGGCCTGGAGTTTTGCCAGAACTAATTTCTTACAGTCAAGCAAGGTCTGGCTCTAAATGAGAGTGCACCTAGTTGACCAATCAGCAAACAGCAGAAAGGTTATGATTCTTATGGATGGAAAAATCCCATTAGATATGCTAGAAATCAGTCCGATGAGTAGAGGCTCTCTAGTTTTTTATATGTATGTGATAAAGTCTCTGTCCCATTGGAGTGAGGTACATTGGCTCAGGATATGTATCACTGTGTCATCATCCCATTTACATAAAGGGCAGACCAGGTCAAAGTGTGAGAATCCTCTGTGATAAACCAGAAATTGACATGTGGGCAGAGCATTTAGATTTATTTTAATCAAAAAATCTAAAAATTTCAGCTCTAGATGCCACCGTTTAAACTTTTTAATGATTAAATCATTGGGAAGGGTTAGCAGTGATGGGATTGGGGGGGTTCTTCATTAATTAGATGGTATGCATCCCATTACTTAATTTTCTATGAGTTAACCGGATTAGGTAGAGGGATAAATTTTGCAATATTTAGCAATAAAGATGACAACCAAACCCTCATGGGAGGAGGAGGGTGTTAGTAGGATAGACAGAAATGAAGCATGATGTTTCTGGGAAATGGAAAGAGATAGGTTAAGGATGGTGTTATGTGTATGCTGGAAACAATAGGTTATAACAGAGTGTAAAGATAGCCCATTGAGTTTTGTGTGCCTATGGAGGCCCCTCAGGCTGATGGCCACAGTCTTGCCCTTCCACATAAGTCTTGCACATGGTGAATTTATTTTTCTGATGAATATTTGGGAAAACTTAATAATCAGCATGAAATAAATCCTTGGGAACATGATAATATTGAGCAGTGAAGTTTTTGCATATAGTGACAAATAAACTTTGGGTAATGAATCAATGGTTTTTTGTATTGAGAGGAGAAGGGAGTCCTGTATAATTCTTCTCACTGCAAGGGTTGAGTTGTAGATTGGGGAACCCAGAAATTTTTGGGGAATGGCAGTAAAAGGAGAGGGGGTGGTGTTCCCAGAGGATATCTTCCATGCCAAGGATTTATTTAAATTAAAGGCCAGTCCAGACTTGGAAGAAAAAGCATGGAGCATTTTGGCAAGCTTTGGGATTAGCTTTTGTGATGGGAAAAAAACACCCAAGTCATCCATGTATGCTATGTGGGGGACTGATCTATCGAGGGTGGGTAGGAATATCTCAGGGAGATCTTGTTCAAGTCTAATTAATAGAAGATTAATGTAGATTATAAATAGCAGAGCACTCAGAGAAGAGCATCTCAGGGAGATCTTGTTCAAGTCTAATTAATAGAAGATTAATGTAGATTATAAATAGCAGAGCACTCAGAGAAGAGCCCTGTGGAATAGAATTTATTGGGGTAAAAGATGGTGAGATCCTTCCATTCAGGGAGTTACAAATGTCCCTGTTGTTGAGGAAATTTGTTATAATATTGATTATCTCAGTTGGGATATCATATTTGGCAAGAAGGTTGATTAGGCAATGTGTTCTGACAGAATAGAAGTCACTGGAAATGTCCAGATGAATGACTACTGGTTTAGATTTCCTCATGATTCTGGTGTAATTGACTATCATCTTGAATAATGCTATTGCATCAGTGGTTGAAGAACCCTTCTTGGCAAACTGGTACTGGGATATGAATGGAAGGACCTTATCCTGTATCTTATCCTTGATTATCGATTCAACCACCTTAATTCATTAAACATCACATGATCACCACCTCATACTAGTAACTACTATATGGAGAGTTTTGCCTTTGCTTAATTCATTAACAGTGTTTTTATTTCTTATAACTGTGCAACTCATAATTACATAATGTTTTTAAAAAATGATGCAGAACTAATAAAAAAAAAATTTTAATGTAATTAAATTTTATCTTATTGGATTTTAGCAGTTATGTAATAATATAAACGTAGAGTTTAAAACAATGTAGTTTAAAAATCAACACAAAGCTAATTTTAATTCTTAAAAAAAAGTTTTACAGTTGTAATTAATAATTTCATACAATTGAAAAGTATGTGTTCTAATAAAAAATGATATATATATTTTATGGACTCCATAATTATTAATTTAATATTTTCTAGATTTTTAAAAAAAATTATAACAGTTTAATTATTTAATTAATTAAATTAAATATGTGACTAAGTCTATTTATTTATTATAAATATTTTTTAAAATATTGTGTAAGTTATTGTATTGCGTTTCTTTATGGTGAGTGTTCTGTGCAGTTCTGCACAGTTGAGTGATTTGGGGTCAGTTCAGAGGTCAGATACTGTGAGCTAAAGATTCTTTGGTCAATTATCAGATGCATACAATATTTAAAAAATCCACTTTAGCCAATTAGATAACAGTTTTGTGCTTGTCTTGCTATCTGGGTGTTTGCTATGATCTTCTAAGCAATTAATAGTTATGATTGCTTGTAATGAGCCAAAGCTTCTTGAAGTGATTTCAAACCAAAAAAATTATAAAAAAAAATATATCTACAGGTCACATAAGACAGAATTAATGTGACCTGCTATTTTGGATCTCAAATATCAATGGACCACACAAATATATAATCATATAAATAAATTATTTAAAAAATCTCATATTATTATAAGATTTATACGATAACTAATCAATCATTCATTGATAACAATACCAGTATAAGGATTTCTATATAAAGCCATTTACACATAGTTTTAAAATATATCATATTTATTGAGTAAATTACTGAATAAAAAATTTAAAATAATATTCTATAAACTTACTGATAATTGAACTATCATGAAATTACTTTTTTTTTTTTTTTGTTCTGCATTTTTTATGAACTTTAACTTTCATGTGGGTCACGTGTTGTTGTTAAAATCTTAACAACAATCTGCAATATACTTTGACAAAATTAATTTAATGTAAGTCACTTGGAACATAATATAACTCATTGCTATTTCTAATCAATGCTTGAAGATCAGAATAAAAAAAAGTTGAGATATTTTAACATTACAGTAAGATTGTCCTTTGTTATTTTTTCTTACTTTAAAAACATTATTTCATTTTCATCATTAGTTAATTATATTTTTAACCATTGTATTTAAAAGATCTTTATTTTAAAATAGTGTTTAATTATAAAAAATAAAATAAACATAGCAAAAGACAACATTTTATTTTCATATTGTAATTACATTTTTAATGGTAAGATCCCTATCCCCAGTATTAATTATAGAAATAGGTATTTTAAATGACAGAGAATAAAGTTATTAGACATATGAATAAAATAGTATGGAATTTATTTTTCTGTTACTGGTATTTATTATTAAATATTTTGTAAAATATATGATTTTATTTTTTATTTTACAATGAAAATTTATTTATTTATTTTAATTTCATAAAATAGTTTATAGTTTTACCTTTTCACTCTTAAACTTGGAGCCTAATTGTAAATATAGGGAATTTGAACTCAGACTTTCAAGCCACCTCACTATCCACACTATTTCATACTGCTGATACACATGATCATACACAAGCAGTGCTGGTTTAGCATGAAATATGTATATTGGTGATTATTTATTTTTTCTGCATGTGTGTGATCATGTGTATCAGTAGTGTGAGATAGTGTACATAGTGAAGTGGTTTGAAAGTCTGAGTTCAAATTCCCTATATGTATAATTATATAGTAAATTATGCAAATATCAGTATATACAAATATAATTCAGACATTGTGTTTCTAAATCGAAGTAGTGCTATTAAAATATTCTAGCATCAATTTGTATTCATATATTTTATATAAATATATAAATAATTACGATGTTTTATTATCAGTGTACTCTCATCTAAACTTTATCATATTGCAATCACTTATCAATGCAGAAACTCAGATTATTCTCTTTTATTATGCATGCATTTTGCAAACAAGCTTTGCTAATGTGTATTTCTATATAAAAAATATAAATATCATTATTATAATGGGCACATTCCATTGAAGTATAATGATGTTGTTTAGGCTGTCTAACATCCAAACATAACCATAAGGATCCATCTTTTTTTAACATATTACTAAGGAATTGTTGTATGAAGAAGGACTTTTTTTCTATAATATTCCATTCCAGTATTTTATCAATCTTACCTCCTATTTATATTAGTATGGGACTAGGTAAGATCTACATTGATAATGCATTTTATCTTGTTGTGATGTACTCATCAAGGTATGATACTAGATTTATTGGAAAATACCTTCTGGTAATGAACCAAAATATCCTCTAAAGATTTAAAGATATCAAGTGGGTAACCTTTCATCATTTTAAACTTAGCCTTAATTTCATGAGACTCAACTATTTCTTCAACATATGCAATTTTGGGGGATAAAAATTGCTCAACACTGACACTATTAACCTCCTCTTAGTTGCAAATAATAACATTACTTTCATAATCTATTACACAGCTATGGTGGATAGAAAACCAGAACCTAAAATTACCTCTTGCACTAATCCATGCATTAGTAAAAAAACACATTCTGTAATCTGGTGGCCAATTTGCAGATTTCTCCATATCTGTTTAGTATCAAGTTTAGCTCTCTTTCCAATGGTGAAAGTAACATGAGTTTGTTTCAAAGGTGATGTGGGAACATCAGGGTTGATATTTAAAATCTTGAAAAAAATCCTTGATTAATAATAGAAATCTGGCTTACTGTATCTATCAAAGCTTTAATATAAATACCTTCTAAAATAATTGCAATTAAAGAGCAATTTTGGGTATAATCATTAATCATTTCTTGATCTTATTTAATTATTTTATTGTTCAAAGAATTTATAGACAATCTACATTAAATTCACTGCCCCTTGTGATATTTGAAGACCTTGTGGTAAGAAATATCATTTAGTTTTCCAAGCTTAAAGATGGTACCTGAACACATTTCAGTATCATTGCCTTAATTGTATTGCACTAAAAAACCCTTGAGTGCTTGAGTAACAGCTATTGTAAAAGTTTCAGGGTTATTTATAAGAACAGTTATTATTGCAGTTCTTAGATCTACACCATGGTTGATTATGTCCTTGCAATTCTACATGTATTCTTCAAGCTTGAAATCTAGAACTATGTGTTTTAACACATTCATCCCCCATATTCCTCTCCTTATGCTCTTGCTATAATTCTTCCACATCAGTGCTGTTAGTAGTTTTTCTACATCTTAGGTAGTGGTTCTGTCAACAGAAAGAAAGATTTATTAAACTCATCAAAGTAAGTTGTGCTGGATAAACCTTAGGATAGTGGGTATAACAAAAAAGTCCTGAGTTTTGACACTTGACAGTGAATAGTGAAAAAAATGTGTTAAATTCTCTCCCAAATTAATTCTAAACCATTCCTGAGAAACATGATGGTGAATGCTATCTTGTCTCTCTTCACTCCAAAAACTATTTAAGGATTACCAGTAATTTCCAAAAGTAACTGGCCTTATAAACAGTGACTCTTACTAATTCATAACATACCCATGTAGGTGGTTACTTGTAATAGCAACCTTTCCCCTCTCACTTAATCCATGAAATAAAAACAATTATAGTAACATTATCAAATGTTCTATAGGTATTTTTGCATCATTACTCCTAAAGGTTTTGAGTCTAATGAATTTAAATATATTATAATTTTTCAACAGGCTTATCACTTTTATATTGTTCCTAGACATTGACATTAGTATCTCTACACTCATCATTTAATATTTTTTCTTCATTAAATTAAGCACTTATGGTAAGTAGGAGTAGGATATCACATTTAAATGGGGATATTATAGTGTTATATTGAACCTCCTGTGCTTCCACCATAAGGTTTTATTAAGCATTTCCAAGTTTATTCATCCCATTTTAAATTTGATTTTTCATCTCTACCATAAAATTTTCAATCTTTGTCTTATACCCTTTTATCAAATTTCCATTTCTCTATTCTGTCTTAAATCTTCTAGTTTTCCTTCTATTGAAGATAGGTACTCAATTACTTTATTGAACTCAACTGGATTAATCAAAGAAGATCAAGTAGATTTTCAAATCATTTATCTCAGATTGTACCACATCTAAATTGAGCCATACTTTCAATGTCTCTGAGTTTCTAAACCTTTGATTTCTTGTTCTTGTTTATTATGTAATTTCTCTATTATTAGTTTTCTGACATTCTGTTAATGTAGCTTCTACAATTTTATTCTTATTATGGCATTCTAATATGCATTTCTCAATTTCAGACTCCATCTTCCAGGTGCAATTCTATCCCTTTCCTATACCATCTTCTAGTTTATTGATTTTGAATTCCTTCCATCTTGCTCTCTAGATCATTGAACTTAACTTTAAAACGATAAATCTGCTCTTGTTCATTTTTATTTCATGAACTAATTTCGTATGCACATATGTGTGGTCATGTTTATTGGATAGCCTAAAGGATCTTAAAGTCTATGTTCAAATCCACTATATTACACCTAAATTCCAAATATATTAAATTATACTTGTATTCAAATATTACAGATTCATCCTGTAGACTGTCCAGCCCTCTTCTGTGTATTTAAATGGACAGGGTCCTATTCATGAAGGGTAAGAGTGACTTGGGATCATCGTGGACATCATATTGGAATCAACAAGAGATTTGTGCATTCTATTATCAGATTTTCATTGGTATGGATAATTGAAGAGTTGGAGGGTGGAGTAGATTGAAGTCTATACATTAAAGTTTGAAGATTTGCTATTATATGAGTGAGTGAGAAATGATGATCTGGACTAACTGATGCATGTTGATTGTGCATGAAATATATATATTGGAGATCAGTTATCTTTTTCACATATGTGTATGACCATGTGTATCAGTTGTATGAGATAGAGTGGATCACCTAAGAGAGCTTGAAAGTCGGTATTCAAATGCCCTATATTACATCTAAACTCAAAGTATATTAAATTATACTTGTATTCAAATATTTTAGAATTTAGTACATTTTTGAATACTCATAGTCATTATTGTAACAACAATCTAAGCTCTTATAATAGATGTATTTATGTTAAAGCAGATTCTTCAGGTAAACAAGAGTCCAAATTAACTGTTTTTTGTTGTTAACATAACAAAAGAGGATTATAATATAATAAATGACATAAAATTTTGAACCAGAAAACTATGACAATCTAATATCTTAAATCACATGAACCTCAATAGATGGTATTTTAATAATCTAATTCATATTTTCATTTTATATGTAGTTATGAATGGTAAAAAAAGAAAATAAATTAATTACAGAAAAAAAAAATAGAAATATGGAAAGTAAATTTTAAACATGTTTGAAGTAAATATATCCAAATTATGAAAAGGAGTTTGTTGTTATTTGGTGCAAAAACAGAAACTTTAGATATTGGGATAACAAGACAAAAGTGAAATAAGGATTTGGACTGATATAGAAATGAAAATAATTGAACATTTATTTTTAAAGTATAGGCTATTGAAAGTGAATATGTGTTAATTATATACAGTGTATAAAGTTTTTTTAACTATTTACAAAATACAAATTGAAATGAAGTTAATATTGCAAAATGTAATTTATCATAAGTAACCTTCAGTTTAAATAGAATTTGCGGCTAAATAAAACTATTTTTTTAGCATAATTATTATTAAAATTAATTTTAAGTATAATTTAAATTATGCAAAAAAATATTAAAAGCCAACAAATTTTCTTTAAAATATTAAAAAATATTTTTCTAATTTTACTAAAATAACAAATGGTTTACACTTTACCACAACATAAGTTTCAATTTTTATAAAAACAAGATATTATTATTATTATTATTATAATAATAATAATAATAATAATAATAATAATAATAATAATAATAATAATAATAATAATAATAATAATAATAATAATAATAATAATAATAATAATAATAATAATAATAATAATAATAATAATAATAATAATATATATTAAATTTATTAAATAAAATCATCTTTTAACAAAATGAAAATAATATTCAAACAAAAAAAAACTTTTAAAAATAACCTTCTTACTTTAGAAATATACTGTAAACAAGCAACGCAATATTGTGCTATACATATTCTGAAGTTATCATTTGCATTATAGAATTTTCTTATTTAATAATAAGTCTTGATATCTGGAAACAAAATCAAAAACTAAAATATAAGTTCATTACTGATCTAAAACTGTTCAATGCAAATTAACACTATAAAAATTGGTTCAAATGATATCTTAGTAATTTTGTGATTGGTAACATTGAAAGGCAGTCCCATTCTGAAAGTGCTTGGAATTGACAAATAAATGATTAAAGATAATTGGAATGAAATCTTTATAATAAAAATAAAGAATATAAGGATGGAATATAAAATTTAATGCTTTAGCATATGGAAATTTCCATTGTTATCCCGAGTAGTAATTTAAGTAAATTTTCAACATTTGATTCTAGTATCTTAACTTTTATTCTATATTAAAATTCAATAAACTGAATTTGATTTGTAAGACATTAAAGTTTACAAACAAATAAACATCTTAAAAATGATTGTGCAAATATATAGAAAAAATATAAAGTAAAATATGTAAAAAAGATTACTTTTTTCTTATTGGCTGATTATCATAACACTATTGAAAAAAAGTCAGTTATTGACATTTTTGTTGATTGATTTTCATATTGAATCTAAAATGAATGAATTTCTAATAAGTCATCATAAAGCTATGAAATTCTGTTCTAAAATTTAAAATTGTATTGATAATTCTTAAAATATAATAAAAGTTCTGTGCTATAATATTTAGCAGATCATACTCATACCAGTGTGGTTCATTTTTTTATTAATCTAAATTTCTTAACTTGTATTCTTAAAAATAAAACATTAAAAGAAGGGGAATTATAATAACTATTCTTTTTTAATAATTATTACACTTGTATTTTCTAAAAATAATCATAAATATTTAAATAAATTACAGAAATTATATAATTTTTTTCTCATAGCTAACAACAATTGAAAAGCAATTTACAGGTGATCTTGCAACTGTTTTCTCAAATAATCTACCAATCAATACTTTGGGGTGAATCTTCAGATCTTTTAAGAAATCTTCATCTATAGAATATTAACTTCTTCAGATTTTTTTTGAAGTAATAAATCAATATTTTAAATTTCATTCTCTACCATCAAATAAATGTAAAATGGGCAAATAGAAGGGTGAAGTAAAGCTGAAGGCCTTCAAGCAATATTTTCAAGTGAAGTTATTTTCTATATATTAATGAGTTAATTTTATAAAACAGCTTTTATTAAAATAAGATAGGGGAAGAAAAAAATAGACATCACAACTTGCATAATGATTTGGTAATTTAAAAACAATTAAATAGCTTTATTGCTTGAGAGTTTATAAGAAGTTTGAGTACCAGAAGTACCCAGATTGGAACTGATCTTAGAATCTTACCTTCCATAATCTGATACTTGACCAAATAGTTTTAAGCCAACAAACATCACATGATCACTATTTCTTATGCTTGCTCTTAACTGTTATTAAAACAGGCAAAACTCTATATATATATATTGCCACTCAGTGCAAGTCAGAGTAATCAATAGATCCTGGGGATCTAGATGCAGTGCTCTCATATCCAAGGCTCCTCACTGATGAAGACCACAAGCCAGAAACTAGTCTGGGGATATTAGATAAGTAGGCATTAGATAGGGATTTTATGCACAAACCTTCTGGCATCCATTGATTACCCTGGTTTGCACTGAGTGGCAATACATATAGAGAGTTTTGCCTGTTTATCTAGTAGTTTGTGAATAATGGAATGTTTAACTTGACTAACCAATTTTTCTGTGCATTTGGCACCTCAGAATAATCTTTTTATACCACATGACATTTTTTAGATAGAATTAAAAAAATGGTAGACATGAACTGAATGGTCAATTGTCATTAGCAAATGAGGCTATTCGAGAGGCTGGATTTCTTAAGAAAATTTAAATTATAAACAAAATTAAAATATTTAAAAAATCATAATATATTAATAAAAATGGATATGTAAAAATAATATTTAATTATACTGAATGTCAAGAAATGTTTTTAAAAATACAAAGCTAACACATAAGTAGAGGATGTATTACGTATATATAATTATGAAGTGTAAAAAAAAGATTAAACAATTCGGTTAGAAAAAAATCAATTAAATTAAAGTTATTGAAATAAATATGAATAAAAAATAGCTTGGCGTTACGTAAGAATAAAAAAAAAACACGTTGGATGTTATTTAATAATAGAGAAAGATTTTATTGAAATTTGGTGAAGGAGTAAGAACTTTAGATACTAAAGAAGGCGAAAAAATGAAATAATTTTGAGTAAAATTGTAGTTTAAATTGAGATGAGATGTAAAGTAATGAACATTATTTGTAACGTGTAGAATGCTGAAAAATAATCAGAATGTAGTGAGAGAGTGAAAAATTTGAAAACAAGAAATGAAAAATGTATATATATATAATTTTTGTTTAAGCCTTTATTTGAAATAAAGAAAAATATGTGGATGCGATAGTGGAATTAATGAAATGATTGCTATTAAAATGAAATAGAACTAAAAAATGATAAAAAAATCAAGACTGAGATAAGGAGTAAGAAGTAGATGAATTAGTATTCAACGATTTCAGAAAGAAATGAATGTTAAACGCTATTATATATATGTGTGTGATAATTGTACAGAAACTTCCAACTTTGTCTAAAAAAAAAAATTCACTTCATATATTATAAGTTTCAGCTCTTTAATACTATAAAATATTTAACTGATTATATTTTAATTTTAGAAAATACATTTATTTTTTAATAAAGAGTAAAACAGAAGAATATAACTGACAGAATATTAATGATTATTTGCTTTTTAAAACTTTTCTCACCATAAAAATAAAGAACAAGTTTAACGTGTATAAAAAAAAATTAAATTTCACAAAATTTATCATAAAGATTGGTTCCTATATCACTTTATTTTGCTTAAAGACAAATTAAATTGAGATTTGTCAATTTTATATTAAACAAAAGTAAAATTTATGATTCAATTTCTAAATCTAATAAAGTGTATTTTTAATACGAATGTGTCAGCAAATTGTATAAGCCAATAAGAAAAAAGTCTTTAAAACGTTGAAAGCGCCCCCTCCCCCCTTTCGCTTTTGGTTTTAGAATAAAAAGTATTTGTTCTATTCTTGTTTGCTCAAGATTTAGAATATTTAAAGGCTGATATGATTGATGCTTCAGGTGTCAAGAAAAAAGAAATATTTTTCTCTTATTACTTTGAAAGCTTTTTCTTCAGTTTTTTTAAATCACCCCCCCCCCCCTATTCTTGACAGTATAGTATTTATCTTCTTAACTAAAAAAAAAAAAAAGGCATTAGTAAACTTTAAAAAATTAAAACATTATTCCAACATTTTGACAAAATAAGTATTTGATGTTAAAAATAATAAACAGATTTCATTCATTTAATAAAATTATGCATCAGTAATGTCTGGATTACTTTTTCTGAATTTTTATAATGTTTCATAGAAAAAACAACTTGTCAACATTTCAAATTATAAGTTTCTTTTGAGTTTCGTTTTTAAATAGATACATCACAAAACTTTTATTAAACATATTTCAGTGTGTTTATGAGGGGTGGGGGATTCAAATGTAGATAAAATTTGAATATTTACTTTTTCAGATTCCAAACTAGATTGGATTTTTTTCATGTAATTAACCCAAAAGCTAACCCTCCAATTATAGCTACTTAATTAGAGAATAAAAAAAATTCACAGCTACATCAGGATCAATTATTGGGTACTGATTTAATATGTGCTCACAGCCATTTTGAATTCTAAGAGCCACCCAAAATCCAGGCTGATACATCCAAGTGACAAATGACATTGGTCAATCTATATGTTGTTGCAATCCGACAATTCATTACAAAATCACCATTTTCATCAATAATAATAATAAAAAAACAATTTTCTTAGTCATAAGAAATCTAATCACGTGATTAAAAAATTAAAACACAAATTTCATAATTTTCATTGAGAATTAAAAAATAAAAACTTAAGTTTGATCATACTTTTTCATCAATATTACAAAATCGCAATTTTCATCAATAAAAAAAAAAATTTTGTACAGTTATAAGAAATCTAACGTGATTAAAGAATTAAAATGCAATTTTCACAGTTTTCATCAATAATAAAAAAAATAATTTTAAGCAATAATTATAAAACTAAAACACAATTTTCATACAATTATTATATAATCACATGACTAAAAAAGGTGTGCAAATATTTTAAATTATAATATATTTTTAAAATTAATAGAATTTTTGTTTTTTCTTATGAAATAAAGCATATTATTTTACTAGCTTATAATTTCTAAAATATGAAGTACTACAGAAAAAGGAAAGGAAAAAACAAAAAAAATGGAAAAATATTAATTAAAAAAATCACATGTTCAATAAACGTAAAATTGATAGAATTCAATAATTCTAAAATTGGATTTCTTAGAACAAAGGGGGGAAAAGAAATAAAAATGAATTAAGAAAATATATTTATAAATAATAGCACACATTCCAATGAAATGTTAAATTACTAATACATAATAAATTATGTTACATAATAAATTATGTTATCATTATTAATATTGCTAAATTCTAATTACACTAAGGAGGGATCTCATTAACCCACAATTGTTGATGCTTAATCCAGTCTTCAAAACATTATGTTAATAAAACAGATATTTAATCTTCACTCTTCGCTTTATTTGGTGAGCACAGATAGACATATATAAATAAGTAGGACATGGATTTTTATTTAATGTAAAAGTTTTTTAAACTTAAGGCATAAACAAAATAATTACTCCCATTGATAAATATATGTTAGAAATCAATATTTGAATGGTCAATTTTATAAAACTTGTTAACACACCAATATAATAAATGATAAATCTATTCTAAAAATAAATCACTCGTTACCCTTTGTGAGATTTTCATTGAAATCACAAAGATAACATTTCTTAGAACAATGGAGGGAAAGGGCATAATAAGAAATGCATAAAAAAAACTAACAAAAACAGATTTTTCTCATTCTTTATATATTTCCACTCTTTAACTCTACACAAACTCTCTCTCTCTTGGGATATCATGAGAAGAAAAGAGTTATTTACATTTTAGTAAATTTGATCTCTTAATTGTCTGATCTTTGATTATAAGTAAACAAATTAGACCAGCAAACATGTTACATTTCTTAAATATATATATATTTTTCCAACAATAATAATCTAGTGTGTATATGTATAGTAAATTACAACTATGTCAATGAGAATTAAAATAATACATGCATTATTTTTATGTGGAATTTTTCTTCCCATATGTACATATATAATCTTACTGGCAAGTTTGGAAGTATTGTTGAAGTGCTTAAATGAATATACAGTCTATGTCTTCACAATGCTGTTGATTTGAGATAACTTAATATTTCACCATTGATGTTGATCTGACGGGCATGCTTTCATCTAATGGCTGGTGGATTATTGATTTAAACTACTGATAGACAACTCATTATGGCATTTTACATACTGGGATCTGAAACATGTTAGATGACTGTTTGAACACTGCTGCTGGAATATTCATTGTGAGGCCACCTTTCTTCTTGATGACACGGAAAAAGCCGACTATGGACTACTCATGCATTTTTATATGATGATGATATATATGTACAGCTGAACTAAAATTTTATATTATTATGAGTATTGGGAATTTTTCTATTAATTGAATTGTAAAATAATATAGGCGCTATTGCACCTGAACGCAAAGCTACTTTATATTTAAAACAAAATAAAATTATACTATTCTGCAAGTGCTTTCAAGAGACATGCTCTCATCTTCATAGCTCTAAGTGAATTAATTATATGCAATTATGCAAAGTTCAAGGTTAATTGTTCCATTTTCTTAAGATCATGAAGCATGTGTCCTTGCGGTTGATGGCATTGCAATCCATCACTATGAAGCAGGCCTCCTTCACTTTTCTTTTTACATTGTGCCTTTCTTTACAGACCAGGCTGACATCTTGAGATTCACACAGGTGTCCTGTTATTTTTTGATGAATTGCAAAAATGGAATAACATGATGGATCTGACTGAGTTTTAATATATGCATATTTGTGTTGTTGTAATCTGGTTTCTATTGCTGCCTTGGTCTCCCCATAATATGAGGCTCTACAATTTGCATGAGTGCATGCAATATTATAAACGGCTTGAGGTGTTTGAGACAGTGCCAGTTTATCTTTAGTGTTGTTAAGCAATCGTGGAACAATTAACCTTGAACTTTGCATAATTGCATATAATTAATTCACTTAGAGCTATAAAGATGAGAGCACTTCTCTTGAAAGCGCTTGCAGAATAGTATAATTTTATTTTGTTTTAAATATAAAATAGCTTTGCGTTCAGGTGCAATAGCGCCTATATTATTTTACAAGTATATTTTCACACGCAAAGTTTTCAAGTTAGGTTTGAATTACAACGTTATATTAATTGATTTATAATATTTTTCATTAATGGTCATTCACATATTTAAAATATTTTATTTAAATTTTAATTATTTTTTATGCGAAGTTCTTACTTTTTCAATGCTCTTTGTATACACTTACTGCCCTAAAGCATTTGATCATCTGTTAACACTTTTGGGGAATGCTATTGCTAATTTAACTCCCAAAGGTGTTAAACTGAAACTATTTGTTATCTCCTATCTTATAGAATTTGAATAAGGCACCAATTATTGTGATTGCTTAATGGATTATTTCCATTACTGAAACTTATTCTATTGTTCTGACCATTCCAACCCATTGAAACATTTGCAATTATATAATTATTTAACTTTTAAAATATTTAATTTTCAAATTTATTTCCATTATTTCAGGAAGTTAAATTTTCTACTGTTACACACACATGCACATACTCAGTATCTATGTGTATGAGTATAACAAAATCTGTATGCAATGTTAAATAACTGTATAAAAATTTTATTTTTATTATTATTATTATTATTATTGATGAAAATGCCAACTTTGTAATATTGATGAAAAAGCGTGATCAAACCAAGCTTTTATTTCTAAATCCTCTTTAAAAATTGTGAAATTTGTGTTTTAATTTTTTAATCATGTAATTAGATTTCTTATAAATATAAAAAATGATTATTATTATTGATGAAAATGGTGATTTTGTAATGAATGGTTGGATTGCGACAATGTATAGATTGATCAGTGTCATTTATTGCTTGGGTGTGTCAGCCTGGGTGTTGGGGCATTCTTATAATTCAAAATGGCCATGATCACATATTAAATCAGTACCAATTATTGTCTTTTTCATCGTAGTTTCTCTGTAAAGCCCACCATTCAATGGAAAAAATTAGCAGCTTATAAATTTGGAATCTATTATATATTGTAACTGATGAAATTGATCAATCAATGCTGGTGATGGTTAGGATGATCAATCTGATCTGATCAAAAATAAAATAAAAATCTAATTTAAAATCTAAAATCTAATTTAATCTAATCTAGTCTAGCTCAATCGGGTCGCCATTATGCAATAAATCATCATAAAGCACTAATAATCTCTATTAAAGTCTAATTTGTTTAAGCTATATGTGAAACGAAAAAATAATGAGATTATCTGCTCCAGACATCAACAAATCTATCACATTACAAAGTAAACTGCACTGAGCAATGAACTTGCATATCATTGCCCTAAACAATAATATATGATTAGGCTAACTACTTGATTAGCAATCTAATGAAAATCAAATCCAATTAATAACTAAAACAGATTCCAATATATATTTTATTAACCTATTATTATTGTAGTAATTTAAATCTATTTCATTATTTAATGATGCTGCATTTTATCTTAACGGATAAGCTTCTAAATACCTATAATTGTATTTTACAAAACATTTTAAAATATAGACACTATTTAAATATCAAAACAATATAATATTTGACTCAAATGTATATCTAGTTTAATAAACGTTAAATAGAAAGTATAAACATTCGTTCGTATCTTTCACACAATTCTTTCTACTCCAATATTTAATTAATAATTTTCTATTGACATCAACTAGTTTTTATATCATTTTATAAGACACTTTGAAAACTTATGCACTCACTTAAATGTTTAAACATCAAGAAGCTATAAAGTAATATATAAATAATTTATCCATATCTTCCAATAAAGTGATACTTAAATATTGCTTCTTTTATATGTTAAAATAGAATACTCCACAAAAGCTTATTAGCCAATTTCTAACTTTATAATGTCCAATCATATTACATAAAAGATATGTTAATCTTTAAACTGCTTGACGCGACAAAAAACGAGAAGATTTGTCGTCACTCTAAATCGGCTACTTTTTATCCCACGTATACATATTATACGTCATTCGAAAGAAAATCAAAAGTTCTGTAAGATGATGCCCTCTTCATAATTATTTTATAACCTTTTCTTGAATCTTATTGGCTGTACAACTTCTGTCAAAAAGGGAAATGGCTGCCAAAAAGTAAAAAGTTACGTTCGTTTTGATTTTTATTACGAAAATGATAAACGAATGTTTACAACATTTTAAACAATATTTGAATTGAATTACAAATTATTATTGATAAAATAATACTAAAAATCAAATTATTTTAAAAAAATAGTTAAGATATTACCAATAATTATTTATTTATTGCTACATATTTATCATAACGTTAAAGTGAAAAAAAAAAGATTGCTAACGCAATCTTTTTTGGTTGGTTGAATAGCGGTTACTTTTATTTCATCGCAATTGAATATTTTTTAAATTATAAATCAAATTTTATTTTTGAAAAGACTTTCGTTTTCTTTCTTAATCTGACAATTTAGTAATATACTTTTTACAAACGAAACTAACGTATTTATATTATTAAAAGTGAATCTATTTTAATAATAGATTTTGTTAAAGTTGTGAGTTGGCCAATTAAAAGTTTTGATTTTTAACTCATTCGGCCAATTAAATAATAATCGTTGAAAGGGTTAAGTTTCCATTGGATGTCCATTGACCTATAATAATAAATATCATCTATTTAAACCTTCAAATAAATGAATATGAAATTGGTTGGCAATAATTAAATATATGATTATAATTTAGCTTCATAGCAATTTAAAGATAATATTCAATTAAACTATTCAATGAAGTTTGTACTCTTTATTTTAGAGAAGTTTACAAAAAAATATCTAAGACGAGTTATTCTGAACCAATGATAAAGTACGATCTATTTATGTATATATCTTTTTTTTTATGACGGAATCAGACAAACATAGAAATGATTGACTTTGTAATATTAACTAAGATAAATTATAATATATAATATTTGAATGCCAATATAAATATAAAATTCATATGGGAATAAAATGCTAATATGCAAAACATACCATATCTTATATTCTAGTACACTTACCAAGCTGAGTTTGAACCTTGTCATTTAAATAGCTAAGTCATCTTATGCAATCCAAATAATAAATAAAAATTAACAGAGTCTTGTCATTTGAATCACTCAATTTATTTGATTATATAAAAGAAAATTGGCAAGATTAATAACAAAATATATATGAAATTAATTTATATTTCAGGTTGATTGAATAAATAAAAATGATAAAATTATTGTGTGTATCTCTAAAATGTGTTGCAAAAACAATAACGACATGTAAAAAAAAATGAATAAATGAATGAATGGAGAGACTTTTGGATATCTTACTGAAAATTTTATATATAACAGATACCAAAGATATGAAATAGGATGAGATCGAAGCCTATTTGTTTATCAAAATAATAACTGATAAATGAATATGAAATATTACGATATATTTGAATCTCTTGTCTGTTCGATGTTTTAAACTAAATTTTATACATGCAACCATCAAATCATATACTAAAAAAACAACAACATCGGATTCTATTAATATATACTTAGACAAGAGTTCAAATACTTAATAAAGGAACCTCTCCGATCATTTTATTTCCTAAAATCTATTACACTTAAAGATAATTTAAATAAAATACAAAATCATCCCTTTTAAATATATATATGTAAAAAAAATTAATACGCACACATTTTTATATACATAAAAAAAATCTTACCCCAGATAAGAGTCTGTCCGTTTTCACTATTTATTTGTCCATTGCAATTTACTTATCCCCCAGTTTCTATGAGCAAAGAGAAGTTTATTTCTCAGAAAAGATAAGTCGAATTTTATAATGCTTCACTAACAGTCCTTTTTCCTTTCCAAAGAGGAGAGTATGATTTAATTAGCCCTTTTATGATACAAATTAATCCAGTTGATCCCGAGTGTTTCTTAGCTTGTGACATGATATTTATCCAAATCCAATGGTAGTTATACGCCAAACTTTAAACCAGAAATATCTTTGTTTTTAAAACTAAAATAGCTGATTTTTATATAAAGCATTTTTTTTCCCCATAGGTTTCTTTTTTTTACATTTTGTTGCAGTTTCCTTTGGAATCCTTCACAACTGCCATTCAAATGATTGAATGGGCAGATAATTTAAGTTTATTTTTCCATTTGTTTTATGGTTTAACAGTTAAAAAAAAATATTGAAGAACTTTTATTTGTAAGAACCTAGAAAATACGTCCGTTCGTGGCAATCACAAAAAGATGATAGAGTACTCTTATAGTCTTTTGGCGGCTATTTATAGGTTCTCTTTCCGATGTTCTGGTGTCATAACAACCATTGAAAAATACTCGAATAAAGCTCAAGCTGAACAAATTTTTTTACAACAGTTTTCGCGGTTGGTAATGCAAGTTTGGAGAAAATGGATACATGGAAATTAAATCCAAATTCGATATGATTCTTCTTTTTTTCTATTATTTGTAAACCAAAATACAGCATTGATATCACAACCTTTATTTACTTTATAAATAATTTACATAGATATTTTTTTGACAATATTATTAATTTTTTTAATTAATTTGTAAATAAATATACATGATATAAAAACATTGAACTATATGTAATAATGTTACTATGGTGACTGCATTAATATAAATGAAATATGTAAAATAATATTGATCCTATTTAAGTAAACTTTTGTATTGTACTAAATTGTTTTCAAAATTTATTTATTTACCTATATGTTTTTCCTGAGTTTGATTATAGCGAATTTAATATTTTAAAGCAAAAATCAACAGTAAACAATTTTATTTAAAAGCTTTAGGTTGCCATGGTGATCAATTTAAATCTATATTTCCAAGATCTTCCATTATCTATCTATCAAGAACAAGAAAAATCAATCAAGATCAACAAGCTTCTTTATTGATTTTTTTAAAAATACTTTGATCATTAATCTGAATATTCACAATATATATATGAGGATCATTCTTTATTTTTATAACTCTGAAACTAATAGATCAATTTGTGTGCGTATGTTTATCATGTATAGCACAAATCTCGGAAAAGTTTTAAAGTATTTTACTTTTTGGCTTTACAAGTGGGAGTTATCTTAAGACAAAAAACTGCCATTTGCTATAAGAGACAAATTTGTTAACTCTTTCACAGAGAAGCATAATTAAACTGAGGTTTACCTAGTATCTTAATTTTCTATATATGTAGCTTCTAGTGTTAATAGAGTTTGCGATGAAATAAAATTATTATTTAGTATATTTATTATTAACATCTTAGATATATAAATATTTAGACATTTATATGTCTAAGATTATAAATGCAAAGAAAAGATATAATATATTTAATGAATTACATATTAACAACTTCCCTACAAATAATGATAACAACAAAAATAGTCTAAAAACTGTGAAATTGTCTTAAAAGAAAAAAAAACCCTCACTTTTCTTCATTTATTAACATAATATGAACAATATTTTATTTTATTTATATAATTAAAATAACATTAAAAAGATAATATAATTATAAAATAAAATATATTTTATATTTATTACTAAAAATATCTTTCAAAATAACAAAAATATCTTTGGAACAGGAAAAAAAAAGATATAAAATAAAACTTCTTTCAGCCTTTACAAATATAATATTAAAAAATCCCATTAAATTGCAAAATTTGGTGCCTGTGTTTTAGATTTCCACCTAGAAAATATACCTGGTGTCTAGAAATAAAAATGAAGATTAAATTATGGAATCAAAACATTTGGATTAGAAGCTAAAATAATGCTAATACATGTTGCTATAAACTGGACAATTATGGTGATTGCAACAACATCCTGGGTTTATTCACAATATATTAGAAATTATTTTTATGCCTGACTCTAAGTTACACAAAATGTAAAATGCACACAGTATATAATTAGAAATATTTTTTGTGTTTTAAAATACTGAGTACAATATATAATTCGAATTATTTTTTCCTGTGTATTTAGTTATAAATTATATTACAAAATCCTAAGTTTTAAATCGAAATCATTTTTATACACAATTTTTCTTAAAAAAAAAAAACTGATTATAATAAAATTAAAAAAAAAGTAAGCAAACATAAATATCTTGGATAGATTATTAATTAGTCATATAAAAAAAACTTGGATGGGAATCTTGTAGAAATAATTCTATATTAAAAGAAAGGAATGTTATTAAAAATGTTTTAACAGTGCTTAATTATGGAACTGAGACTTGAACACTTAAGAGGAAAAAATACAGACTTCAGATCACACTATAAAACATAAACAGATACATGATAGAAATAATAATAAGGGATCAAAAATCAAATAAATAGATGGCAAAAACAAACAGCTATTATTGACATCATTGAAAAAACAAATTAAAATAAAATTGAGCTATATATACTGTTAAAACAGATGCAATAAATAGATAAATAATGTTTCAAATTTGACACCAAAAAATTATAAAAGACCTAGAAAAAAGGATATATGAGATGAGTGGATGAAATAAAGAGTAGGGGTGTGTATAAGAGAAGCTAAAGACAGAAAAAAATGGATTAAATTTGGAGAGTAATCACAATATGATAGATAAGTCAGTTATTTGCTAAAATTCTCATATCAAACTAACATTGGAAAAATTTATATAATGACAAAAGTAGTTTTAAAAAATAAATTAAAATGTTTAACACTTTAACTCTCTTAATCAGTACTATTACTTTTGATTTTGTTAAAAATAATATTTTTTCCCCCTAAAATATAAGATTTTTCAATAAATAATCTGATCGTTTATATTTGTAAAAAAAAATAAGTACCTTATCACAATTTATATACATCATATTCAAACACACATTTTAAAATAATACAAGATAATTTTAAAAATACTATAGATAAAAAAAGTAATGAAATACTATTACAAGTTTATTACTTAATATATATATTATGATTTAAAAATTGGTATCTCTATAATAATATTGCTATGATTGCCGATTTATCATATAGAATTACAGGGGTGGTGGGGCTGTTTAAACGTAAACATATATGTAATTATCAATGAATTACAAATTTCAAATAATAATATATAAATATCTTTTTAGTTTCTTTTATATGTAAATTACATTCATTTAAATTGTTGTCTTCTTTCACATATATATATTTAACTTTGTTATCATACGAATGCATACAAGAGATTCTGATTTATTGATGAAAACTGTAATTAAAGTTTAGTTTTTTTGTGAACTACGAAAGCAGAACCAAAACATGTGCTTCATGGACTGCATATGAGGAAAGGCTCGGATGATAGCAGTGTTACTGCAATTACTTTCATAAATCAGAATGGAAGAGTTAAAGATATATTGTTCATTTTAATGTATGAGATTTTATTTTGTCTTATAATTTACCTTTATATATATATTGTTGATTTTACTATTTCTTTAATTATTGACTACTGGCTGATAGCTTACATTCAATTAAAAAAAAAAAGTAAAAAAAATGATTAATTTACTTGTCTCAAAATAATAATAAAAAAATTAATTTTAATGTAGGCAATTTTTTTTTACTTTCTTTTTTTTAAAAAAGGTATCCATGTTCACATAATGAATTTGCTTTAACTTGGTTGAAGTTTGCACTAGCAATTGAACATTTAGATAACAGGCAATAAGTAATTAAATGGCTAATTGCCAAGATGGTGATATAATGTTTGAGCACCCTAGGGACAGATTAGGCATTTAACACGTCCATTCAATTAGTCTGACTTAAGTTTTTTTTTTTTATGTTACTCAACTGAAAATCAATCTTGGAACCTTCACTCTAAGTCCATTGGTCTACTTGAGCAAAAACAAACCGGGTAGATAAAAGATAAATTTTTATTAATTGGAGAACATTTGTTTGAAACATATAAAAATGCCATCATATATATCAATATTTATTAACAGTGTTAAAAATAACATTATATGTATGTAATCAACAAATACTTAATAGTAATTAACAAATGGCATTCTAAAATGTCAGACAAACTAAATTGATATGCTGAAATATCAGACTAACTAAAATGTATAAATATTAAATCTGAATTACAACTTTCTTATTTGCACAGTTATCTTTAGAAGATTGCTATCTAAAATGTTATCTTTTAAAGGATTTTTATTATATTCAATTCTAGTTGTCTTTGTCACATGCCATTGAACAAAACGGTACCGAATGTTAGCCATTGATTGATATTATAAATAGCATGAATTAGAGAAGAAATACAGTAAATAAAAAATATATATACATTATATAACTGAACATTTCATTACAAAACAAACTTTATTCGCACTCAAAGGAAAATTCATTGGGTTGATCGTATTCACTGTCTCATTAGTCCACTAACAAGTGGTGGATCAGAGTTACAAACAGTGATTAATTAAAGGAATCTATACATATAAACAAGGTGGTGAGAAGGTTTACATTAAATATAGCAGGATTCACATAAATGTTAACACTCAATTACATTGTACTCGATCTAATAAAACACTGTTGATTAGCGGAAAACAAATTATAAGAGGATTACAGAATGAAAATAATACAAGTGTGAATTTGCCTTCTAAAAGGTTGTTAAATAAGGTTTCAGATATGAGGAAACGTTTAGGCATCCTGATCATACGGTAGTATATTTAAACAATAGGCCAAACTGAACATTTTTATCATTGAATAAAGGTTATGTGGCTCACAACTTTTACATTAATTTACACAAAAAACTGAAATTATTTGTTGTGCTTGTTCTATATTATTTCCCATGATTTATATTCTTTCAGAGATGTTAAAGGCTCAAATGTAAACACATTAAGACCTACGTATTTGTATATATATTATTTCTTGGCTATATTGTTTCTATTTTGTTAATAAAAGTATATGAATATCTTCTAGGATTATTATATACAAATGTATATCTGGTGCACCATAGGAAAAAAGTATGAATATGCCAGAAGAAATATGGGATTAGTAACCCTTGGCAAATGATTTATAAGATTGTAAATATTCCATTTTTGTGTTTAACATTAGTGGATCATCATTCTGATTTTGCCAAAATCTTTGGATTAAAAAGAAAGTGTGTGGTTGTGTTTCAATCTCTTTACAATGAAGATTACACTGAATGTCAGTATTTATGTGTCTTTTTTGAATTTATAGATATGTAGGATGGACAAAAATTCTTAGTTTATTGTTATTAAGAAGTCCAAATATTTTGGTTCCACAGACAAGAATTTATATTGGTGATATAGTTCTTTGTTTGTAATGCTTAATATGGTTTTGCTTCATATTGGAGAGTTAGTTAGAGCAATAAGTCAACTTCTCAATATTTATAATTAATTAGGGGGGGGGGAGTGAAAGTTTTGAGTAGAGAATAGAGGTTTTAAAAATTGTTCCCAATATATTGGGTTTGGAGATGGTCAATCAGTAGATGTGATTTTATAGGTGAGCTGTAGATTCTTGAAGATCTTCCTAGCACACAATGAGATTATGTTAAGTGTTTTTATGTATATTAAGTAATCCTAGTCCACTGTGAGCATGTGGATTTTGTAAATGTTTAATTAAGATGGTGGCTGTATGTTTACTCCATAGAAGTTTTCTTCATAGTGAATATGTTATATATATTAAGGTTATATGTATAGGTATATGTTATAAAGAAAGAGGATAGAAAAGATTTTAAAAGAATATAAAATAGAATGGTAAATATGTTAAAGATATTATATGAATTAAAAAGGTTAGGAAATATTTTTAAAAAAATTTAAAAGTTTGATAGGAATTTAATAATTTTATATAAAATAATGTATTTTAATGGTTGTATTTTTATGTGTTCAAATTTTGTAGATCTGATGAAGACTGTATGGTACAGTCAAAACTGTAATCAATAATAAAAGTTTTTTTTTGCCGAAAAGTGAAAGCGTGTAAGATTTTTGAAATTCAATATTATAGTGAATAAATACGGTTAGTAAAGATTTTGATGTAGAGTAATATGGGAGTGTAGAATGCAATTCTTGTTATTGGAATATGTTAAACAAGGATACTTTTGCATAAAGTGAAAAGTATGATTTCTAAAGTTTTCTTGGATTATGGTACACATTGTACTAATTTTTAAAGCATGCTTCAGTATATATTTGCCGTGCATATGATTTTTCCATAATAAAGATTAGTTTTCCTCTGGTATATTTGAAGTAGCTGCAATATTTGTTTGTAAAAATACCGAAATATCATCCATAAAGGCTATATATGAAATATTCGTGTTAAGGCTAGGTGCATATATTCCCGGTAGTTCTTTTTCTATAGTTTTAATTAATGGATTAATATATGTAATGAACAGAAGTGCATTTAAAAGGAGTTGAAAGATTGAACTATGGGATATAATTGGAAGTGAGATTTTTTTCATTAAAAATTACTTCCATGTTTAGTAAAAAATCTGGGATGTTTATCAATGATTTTGGAATGGTTGTATTGGCAAGTAGATTGATTAGTATATCAATTGGGATATTGTCAAATGTGGATTTAATATCTAATTGAATGATGATCAGACTATATTTTTATTGCATCTTATATAATCTATGGTTATTTTTAAATGTAGAACTTGCATGATTAATTGATGACACTTTTTTTGTAAATAGCATGTTTGAAATTTATAGCAAAAGATTTGGTTCTATTTTATCTTTGAATACTAATTCTAGTATCTTTATCCCAAGTGAATACATAGATATTGGTCTAAGATTTATTAGTTTGGTCAGTGTTTCTTGTTTTTTTTTTAGAAATGAAAGTAGGGATACTGGGTAAAGGCTTTGTATTTTACATACTTTTTTGTTAAGAACTTTGTTATGTTTGAAAGATAGTGGAAGATAAGGTGATTTAGATGAATAAATACAAATCTTTGTAGACCATTTATTGCAAGATGACATGAATCTAGTATTTCATTTAGTTTTTGCATGAATTGTTTTGGCAAGAACAAATCCTTCTACTGATGTTCCAAGAAAGCAGGGTAAAGGTCAAAAGGCTTCTTCATTTGAAACTTATATCTAAAATATAGATATATTGATTCTAGCATGTACTCACCACAAACTTTTATTTTGTGATGACATTTAAGACTTAAAATGGGGGTGGGGGGTGGATAGCCCAATGCCCATCTAACATATTGCCTAGATCATATCTGAAACCAGCTTAAGAATATTCTTTTTTCCTTAATTGTTAAAGATTCCTCAAGAGCCTGATATATAGATATTTTTAAAAACTAATAATTTGATCCAATTATTATTTGTTGAAGAAACAGGTATTGGGGGGGGGGGGATTTCATCTAGTAACCTCATAACATCTGTGGTTATGAGGTTGATCAGGCAATTTGATTTATTATGCAGGATATTATATTTGTATATGGAATCCAGATTTGGATAGAGTTCATTCTAATATTTCTGAAAAGGTAAATATAAATTTCTGAAAAAAGCTTTCAGGGAGTACAGAAAGGAAGAGTAATCTGATTGTTTTGTTTGTATTTATTTTTGTTCTATTAGTAAAGTTAAGATCAATTGTAAGAATTATTGCTGAATAATGAAAGAGAAATGAATTTTCTAAAGGGTATGTTAATTGGGTTATGTAATAAGGGTGAGTAAAATACTTAATTAATAACAGGTGTAAATCTACCATTATTAAAATAAATCACAGTTATTGCCAAGGATTTTTTCTATTCAGTGGCAGGAATGCTAGCAGGTTTTAATCAATTATTAACAAATTTTTCATATGGCATTTAAAATCACCTAGTAGAAAGAATGGATATGACAAGGATGCAGATATAAAATTTATGGTACAAATTAATCTTTTAATTATCATTGAGCCAAGGGGTTATAGAGACAAAGGCAATGTTTAATATTATTGCTTTGTAGTAAAGGATACAGATCAGCATATATTTGTCTATGTATTTTATTTTGAAAGAGTTGAGTTGTTGTTGTTTTTTTTTTATTTTTTATCAATAATGAATCTGCAGATGGTATACTTGAGAATTTAGACAAACTTGCAAAACATTTACCATTGAGGTACATGGTTGGATCTATTTGTTATCCACTGTATATATTGATCTAAACCTAATAGCTGTGACTGAATTATATACCACTTATTAAGTTGATAATTTTTATCAATAGAGTTTATGTCTCTAATGTTAAAACCTCCCATTCTAAATTTCATTATAAATGTTTTACCTATACTTATTCTTATTTACAGAAAAATACAACTAACTTAGTAAAGAGAAATTAATTTATAAAATAATCAAAATCAGAATTTTATACTACTTTTTGACAGATTAACAAATATAGTTAGTTTATTTTAATATTACATGTATAACATTGCAATAAAATATATCTAATTGATTGATATAAAGAAAGATACAAGTAATAATGAGATCAGCATCAATAGAAGTATGATACTTACCCATCACTAATGAAGAACATATTATGTTAGATCAATCTATGACTTACTCTCTAGATAATCATTAGATACCACTTTACTGACCACTACAGATGATAACCTGAGTTAACAATAGATTGTCTATCTAAAAGACAAATTCTAAGCCTGTTTGTAATCTGAAAAAATTCACTCATTCTGGACTAAAAACAGATTATGCATGCATATATAGCAGGCAGGTAAAATAATTAGTATTCCATGAAATATTGGTTAATGTCAATTAAATAAATAAAGAGAAAAGTTGAAATTTAGCTTGAATGAGTTCCAGGTTTTAGAAAACAAAAGTTGAATTAAAAAAATAAGTACTACATGTGAATTTTAAACATCAGTGGCACAAATATATGTACATACACATACTTGCTGAACATCTTGAAATGATACATTAATCATTAAAAAAAACTTCTCCAGCTTGTTAATTTTGAGAATTAAAAAAAAACATTCAAATAATACAATTGCAATTCTGAAAAGCACATGCTGGAAGATAACAATACTAATTAGTGTCTAGATTTTTAATCTCTCTTTAAAAAAAAAAAAATCAAAATATTTTGATAATCAGTAATAACATGCACTTCATTGCTTTGTGAATTAAAAACAATAAAATTTGTTATATTATAAGAATTTCCTTTTATATATGTAAAACATACATAACTGGTTTATGACATACTATTTCAATTTTTAGCAATTACATCAAATTATCAAATTTTAATTATAATAAAAATGTACATTTCCTTTTGATTTTCAAATCAAACCTTTCAATAATATACTTACATAAGAAAATTTCAATTTATAAATATCAATTTATAACTTGCCTTTATAATTTAGAAAAAATCATAAAATTCATAATTGAATGGTTATTGTTCATGAGATCAACTAAAATTTGAGTATCAAAATGATATGTAAAATTTCAATCTAGGAACATCTAGCAATAAAATTATTATAAACCCTATGGGGCATATAATATATATTGTAACAGTTACATGTGGATCCCAGAAAAGCAATCTTAAGAATTTGGCAATCAGCATCCAATGTTTATGTATGTGCAACATATATAAATAATATAAGCATTATCACAAACAATACAAAGCCAAAACATCAAACCTACTGCTCTTGGGATATCTCTACTTGGCTATAGCACTAAATGTTAACATCCCTTTTTCTCTTATATGCTAGGTTAGGGAGATACAAAAAAATTTAAATT
This sequence comes from Epiperipatus broadwayi, assembly GCA_028023455.1. Classification (NCBI taxonomy): domain Eukaryota; kingdom Metazoa; phylum Onychophora; class Udeonychophora; order Euonychophora; family Peripatidae; genus Epiperipatus; species Epiperipatus broadwayi. Next base: position 4,856,975 of record JAQFVV010012415.1, on the reverse strand, counting down.
CAACTACAAAAACTATAAATACATCAATTAAGATATATGAGTAAAATACAATTTTATTATGACAACAAAACAAAAGTAGAAACATTTCACACTATAAAGGGTGATGTATGACTCATGTTATGCAGGTACAATGTATGAAGACAATTTGCTTGGGGTTTGAATTCAGGATTAAAAATATCACTATAATCATTATCTCAGTCTATATATGATTACTATTTCGTAGTTATAAATGTACTTTCTAAGATCACTGATTTAACATTATGAATGAGAAACAGTACATGATTGAGACATACATCATTTTTATTATCTCATGCATTCCAATGATCCCTGGATGAATAACATGGCTCTATCTAAGAATATTTTAATACATAAACAATCTAGATTCACATTACAGCCAAGTTGGGATTTGACAAATATATATAATTTAATCACACCTACAAGTGAATATGACTGTGAAATGATCTTTAGAATATGGCAATTTTATAGTTAAAACATTCATAATATATTACATCAGCCAAAAGAGGGGATTTAAATATACTATTAAAATATATAAATAATTCATTGATACACTAGACTATAAGAAGGGATGCCTGATTATCAAATATCAAAATATAGAAGGTATGTCAATCATTGCATGGATATACAAGGAGAATAAAAAACATCAAGTATACAACTATAAGCCCACAGCAGATAATATTTATTTGCTTCAATAATTAATCCTGGAGTATTAATACAGTCTAGCAAAAAATATTAATAGAAATCCCTTATTAAATTGAATAATTGGTGTGGAATTTAAAGCTTTATATGTCTCAAACATGGAAACATTTTCACATGTCACATAAGCGATTGCATGTGATATACAAATGTGAGCTTAACACACATTCTGAGGAATCACTCTCTTGGCTATAATAAAGAATTAACAATAACTAAAGCAAATAAGTCATCTAGATAGACTCTAGTTCCATCCAAAAAATTATTAACACAAATTGGAGGGCTCATTTTTTAATGTTGTAGGTTTGTCATTTGATATACTAGCAGAAAATAATTTCCAAATTTAAATTAGTCAGTATTTGTTATGGTTGATTAAATGTACTTCTTAAAACTTAAAAAAAAAATCTATCATGACTAAGCTTTTATTTAAATAAATGAATCATATATACTATAATGGCTTGTTTCTAAAATTAACCTGCATTCATTTTTTTATATATTTTAAATTAAATCTCAAATTTACTCCTAACTACTTAACCTGACAAAGGCATAATACAATAAAAAAACATAAAACTACTCAAAAGCAAAATAAAATACAAGTAGAGTGGTGAGAGATGTTCTGCAATTTATAATTTTTTTCAATAGAATCTTGATAAATTAATTAGACTGCCAGGTTTAGTGTTATAAAAAAAAATGCAGTTGCACAAATGTCACCATACTGCTCAACAATACATATATAAAAACATTGATAAAATATGAGAACTTACTAAGAGCATATTCTACCACTAAAAGATAAAATTTGCAAAAATTTCATAAAAAAATTAGGACTAAATTACTACAAACTAAATATATAAGTAATTTATTGGCATTTTCCCCAATGGTAAGAATCTATGGCTAATGTTCCAAAATTAATCAATCATCTACATACTGAAGTCTATAGTTTGTCATGGAGCTTCTTTAGATATTATTATCTATTGCAGAATTCAATTTGTATATATTTTTTCAGATAGAGCTCTACATTGTGGTATTTTAATTTGCAGAGTTTTTTTTTTTTTTTAAATTCACTTTTAATGATAATTTCAAAAACACTTTATGTTTTAGGCAAAGCTTCTTTGTTTAGGGAATATTTGTCATCTATTTAGTTCTAAATTCCTGGTAAAATTATAGCAAATGGATGATAGTTTTGTCTACATTTCTTAGGCAGGTCCTTTTTAAAAACAAATAAATAATTGGTTTGCAGCAACAATGGCATTCCAGCCCACTCACCTGGGACAGCTGATCAGAGAGAGATCAGCTCTTTACCCTACTATTCTATACATAATCATTTTTGGCTTTCCAAACACAACTTCTAGTGGCAACTGATATGAAGACTTTAAAACATGTTTTCTCTAGCATTTTATATTAGATCTAAATAAAAAGTTTCCAAAATATTCTTTAATTAAAATTTTCTAAAAATTTCCAATTAAAAGTTTTAATAAAAATTTCTTTTTGCTGATAATAACATTTAATCAGATTATCTAATTTTCATTAAAATTTATTTTTATTCAATTCATTTTTCTGGACACATATTATTTACTTATTACTTCAATAATTCTTGAGTAGTTATGAACATGTTTTTACCAAATTAAAACCTTTAGTGTAAAAATAATAAAATTAACACAAAATAAAATATTCTACTAATAAAATTAAAAGCTTTTAGTTTAAAATAAAACAAAAGAGGCTGTATTTTAGTGAAACAGATATAAATATATTAATCTAAGTTTTAATAAATTGGCAAAAGAAATTGACTAAATATTTATGTACTAAAATAAAATATAACTACTATTTCTTAAAGAAAATGTTTTTAAACAGATGCAATTACTTATTATCTGTTGCTTATTAAATATATATATTCAATATTTAAGCAATGCAGATTAAACGGACACTATAAAAACTAAAATTCAAGCGAATTGAATTTATATTTAAATGCAGTTTAAGTTGTCCATTCATGCCCACATACACACAATAAAATGTTTAGTTAAATCAATTGATTAAAAATAAAGCAAATATATATATATACTTATATTCAGCTTCAATATAAGCAAGAGTTTCTCATGCTCATGATTGAATAATAAATTGTAAAATAATGTATTAAAGTTTTTGTAATTTCACGAGATAAAATTTTACAGACTGAAAGCTCACAATATAAAACTACTTTGCAATGTACAAATCATATGCATATATACACATAGAAGATGTGTGAATGATTAAAAATGATAACTAATTTCAATATTGTCATATAATACATTTTCTGTAATTACATTATCCCATCAATACTTTCTAAACTTAAATGAAAACACTATACAGTACTTGCAGCTTAAATGAAAAATTAAAAGTTATCAAAATATAAATAAAATCTAAACATTGTTTATTATTTGGAATGCAATACTTTACTTTGGCCAAAATTAGATTTACTAAAGTATCAATTACCAACTGAAAGCAAAAATTATAACACAAAATATAACAAGCAAATATAACACATAGAATAAAACATTAGCAAAAAATTATTCAGGCAAAATAAACTTCTGATTTGTGAGAGATTACATTCCATAATAAATTTTTAACTGCAATGAAATGAAACAAAACTATTTCCTAATTAAATTATCTCCCTTCCCCCAATCCAGTTTTAGCTAATGGATGAAAAATTAAATTCTAAAATCCTTGCCAACCACTAGCTGGCTATATTGATAGGTTATATCTTCTCCTTCACTGTATCTCTTTTTAGAGATGTAAAAAATATCACTGTTCTGCAATAGACTATTTTATTTAATGTGTATGAATACACATACAAAAATCAAATCAATTCTCAGCAATCCTGAAATGCAGCCCATAAATTTACAGCCATCATAGTAGGGAAAAAGACAACAGACTGACCTCTTTTAAAATTATTGGAAACATACTTCTAGTCATCCAGTAAGCTAAAGATTTAAATACCTGAATCTTTTCACCTAAAAAAATAGTTTGATGTTCAATTTAAATACTGCGATTGCAGGCTGAATTGCTTTAAAGCTTCAATATGTTTGCAATCAAAAAATTCAGATCATTAACTCTTAGTTCATTTGATAATTGGAGGTTATTCTAGGAAAAACTATATATATATATCATACACCACCACTATATTTCTTTTAGCAAAACTTTACCTTAGTAACACAGATAAAGTCTGAATATAATGACACAAGCTTGCTTGTATGCTGCAAATTTACCTGTAATATAAGACACTTTTTTTCCAAATTTTGAACCATTAAAAAAGGGATGCATCTTTAATGGGAACAAAAATTTTTGACAAGCACATAGTATTATGATTGTTATCTGAGTAGAATAGCATGTTAAATCTTTTTTAATCAAAAGAAAAAAGATGTAACATTAAATGTCAACATTTTTGGGATTAATTTCAAAAACAGCTTTAGCTTTCCTCAAACCATTACTTATAATGTTATTTTGCTGATTTTTCCATTACTTTATTGAGAAAACTGTATTGAATAACCTTTAGAACTTTTTACAACTAATAAATCAATACAACAATGAAATAAGGACCTATCTTTGCTCTGATTGGTTGTTTCTTGTTCTTTATACTAGAGAGTGCTTGTCAATGATTTTGACAGTTTAGATATCTTCATTTTGATTTCAAAGTGAAACCATATATTTTGGAATCTTTTTTTTTATATAATTTTTTTTTTTTTTTCAAAAAATATTTGTAAAAATATAAATTATTTTAGAAGAATGATTCAGATTTTAATATAAAAATTTACTTTTACTCAAAAGCAAATTGAGAAAGAAATCAAAGATGTATGGCTGTAATTTGTAACTGGATGACAAAAATATGTTTCATGTTGACAGCTATAGATTCTTTCTGTCAATTATAAAGATATTTATTTTTAAAAAACTTTCATTTACACTAAATAATCTGACAAATTATTAATTTGCATTTAAAAAAAGATTTTTACTCAAAAGAAAAAAGATTTACAATAACATTAAATGTCATTACAGTATTTAAAATTTGTTTTTCCTTTAAAAAAAAAACATTACAATATTTACACTAAAAAAATACTTTGTAATGCAAACAATATACATATAATTTTGAGTAGGTTTTGCAGTCTTCAAAAGATATACCTGAAGAAATTATCAAAAAAAAATTCTTAAAATGCTGCATTCCTAATAATTTAAATAGCCTGAATATAATGTATCCTGGTGGAATAGTGAAGATGAGAATTCAAGTTCTGAAAGTGAAAATATAGAAAATTAAAATAGATGTCTGAAGAAGATTCACAATAAATTAGGTGAACTTCTTGTATTTATATTAATTCCTATTTAAGTAAATAAAAAAGTTTTTTCTTTCTCTATAAAATCATTAAAAAAATTTTTTTCACAATTTTCCTAACTTAAAATCTCACTGCATTTTAAATTTGGGGGCATGTTATATTCAAAATAATACTTAAAAAATTAAAATTCAAACTTGTTTAAATATGGAGCATAAAATTAAATAAGCAATGACCTTAAATTGCTACATAAATAAATATGTTCAATTTATATATACAAATAAAAATTAATATACTAGTAATTTTAACTTTGAAATCTCATAAACACAAATGTATAAGAAGCACAATCAGTGCACATCTATCATTACATTTCTTTCAGCAATGTTATCTTATAAACAAAGACAAAGTTTGAATATAATGGCATAAGCAAAAGATAAATTCTTACTTGTATGCCACAAAGTTGTTATACAAATTGAAATGCAGACCTATGTATATAAGGGGTAAATCAGCAATGATGTTAAATTGCTACATAAACAAACACACTTAATTTATATATGCAAAGAATAGCTAATACAATAATCATTTTAACTTGGAAATTTCCTAAACACAAATATATAAGAAATAGAATCAGTGCATATTGCTACCTGAAAATTCAAGTATAAAATATCTATTACATCCTAGCATTATTTTTCTTTCTGCAGATTTTATCTTTGTTTACAAGATAGCACAGCTGAAAGAAATAGACCAATGGGGTGTAATAGATATTTTATATTTGAATTTTTAGCATGTGATATGCACTAATTCTGTTTCATATATATATAAAAGATAGTGTGTTATTCTTTCACTGAGTTGATAGGATTATGAGATTATGCTGTGAATTAATTTGGGTTATCCAATGCAGTGCCTAATCATTATATATATTATTGATAAGCAAGTAAGTGAGAGTCCTAGTGCTGATGATGTCATAATCTTTGTCTTAATTCATATGTCTTCATAATTACATCTTTTCACTCTGTTCTTTAACTGTCCCTATGACAGACTTGAGTCCTTTTTGTATTTTCAACAAAAAGTATGGTGCTATCAACATATTAACATTGTTGCAATTTCTTGAACAAGTTCTGAATCATTGTTTATTTGTATCCAATCTCATTTCTAACATTGTATATTTCACATACAAATCAAATATATTAAATATGTATATATAAATTGCTCAATAATATAATTCATAGTATAGTATATTAACTAATAGCATAGTATATCAAATTAATATACTGATTATTAATTTTGAGATAATTTGTTCTTACAAGACTCTCACAACTTATATAATGGTTTATCCTGTATTATATACATAATTGGAAAGCATATATAATGTTTTATATTACTGTGTTAATTTCAAACCTATTAGGAAAATAAAGATGCTACTATTGATAGTTTTCAGATAAAATGATAATAATGATAGAATTGACTTGATATCGAAAACTATTACTTCATTCCCAACAAATAATTTAATATTTGAAGATATTTTCATTTTAATTACATAATATTTCAGACTGTTTATAGATTATATGATCAGTTTAACTATCTTTTTTTTTTTTTTATCAAAGTAACCTTTATTAATAAAAGATTACAAAAATTTTGGGTACACTTACCCATTGAAAATTACACAGTGATTCAATGTAACAAGGTAAAATGTACATATGTTCAAAAATAATTACATCCATAAAAATTGCTGTAATGTGATTAATGTGTATCTGTACGTGGATCCACATGGCCCGGCTGTCAAGAAGTTAACCATCACCCAATGGTCCCACCCCTGGGTCCCCGAAGTGAAGACTCAAATGCTTCAGCTGAATAGGTGAAGTCCAGCATTGTGCCAACCACCACAACAGGCAGTGAGGTCCAAGGCCCAAGTTCACCAAGCAATAAACTTTCGAACCACAGCCGAGCCATGTCAAGACCATTCTGAATATACCTCTGCCTCCCAATTAGCAGTCCAAATGAGCAGAGACCACAATCGGTCTACCTGCCCAAAATTGGAAAGCCAACTTGGGTAAATTAACTGTCTTATATTGATTGATAAATAAATATGTAGTTATTCGTAGCTAGAGGGAAAAAATGTGATGAAAATAAACTTTCATCAGATATGACAAGCTTGGTGAATAATATCTTTTTCTTCACTTTTCCCTATGATAAGTTGTAGAAAATAGACACTTTTGCTCTGCAGAGCAAAATTAAAAAATGTTTTAACCTATTTACTTGATCAAAAAAAAAACACGCATTACTTATTTATTCATTATTGAAATAGTATGTTTGTTATTTATATAAAATTACAACATAAAATTAGGTTTCAGGATTATTGCTAACATAATAGTTATAATATATGACTAGATTGATTCTACTAGTTTAGGTTTACTGATTTTGAAATTGTTTAGACATATTAATGATTAAATTACAAAAAGGCATATTAATATACATATTTTTCCAGATGCTGTTGCACTGGAAATTTTAATAGTAAATATATTTTGTTTTCTATAGTTAATTAAATGCAAATATATAACAAAATTTGTAGTAATATTTTTTAAAAACTAAATTTTAAAAAAAATCAGGACATTTTTTTTCTAAACACAAACTGCATTGAAAGGATTGCAAACAATTGCGAAATACCATTGCTAGTGCTAAAATATTATTTTTGTCATAATACGGAAGTCCTCCCCCTCCCTAATTAGGAACGTTACACACCCAATAAATTTGTTCTCTAACTGAACACATATTCTAATCATTGGCAGTAAATTCCATACAGATGCAACCAAACAAAGAAAAAAATATATTAAATTAATAAATGATAACAATTAAATATATCTTTTTAAGTAGAAATTCTTTAAAATAAAAAATGCTTAAATTTACGGCTTAATACTCAGAAAAATAATCTAACTTAGATTTTAAAAACACCAATACGCCCCCACCCCCCCAGGATATTCACTGTTTATATTCGAAAAATCAATTACTGGTGACAAGACGTGCCATTCGATTATCAAAATGAGAGGACAAACTGAGAATTTTTTCTCTTCTCCCCTTAATTTCCGCAATTGGAAAATGACCCAGAAACTTCAAAATCACTCTTACAACCGAACAACTGCTCAGAACAGTAACTAATTCCTTAAACTTTAATTACAGCATCAATTTCCTTTAACGTTAAAATATTAAAATAGTTTTTTTTTTTTTTTAAAACGCTGATACCTGGTACACAGTTCACGTAATAATAATTAGAAAGTATTATAATAAAGTTAAAATAATAATAGTAAATAAATGGAAAGAAAATATTTAAGAAACAGAACATTATTACATAAAAAAAATTATATGAAAGTAAGATCATAAATATAAGGTCAATTTGAAACTATAAGATTACTGTTTTATAATTAATGTAATATATATAAAAAATAATTAGGGGATATTAAAATAATAAGGGATATGCAATACATACAAATTAATGAGTATTAGCAAATATGTATATAGACAGGAACATACATCTATGTTCTTATATATTTTATATCTTAATTATCATAATGGTTTTATTTACTTTGTTTATATATTATTTTTATCTATATTTTATTCTATTTTTCTCTTTTTTACTTTATTCATTTCATATTATTTTATTCATAGTTTTATTTATTAATGTATTATAGTTCTGAAGAAGACTGCAAGACAGTAAAATGTCAGTTTATATATATAACTTTTGCAATAAGGTATATAAAGAATATACAGCAATTGGACGTCAAACAAAAGAGGAATTCTCCTTTTGTCAGACTGGATAAATGGGCATTATTAAATGAGAAGTAAAATTGCATTTTCAAGTTTATTAAAAATAATTTGTTATAAATCTGTCTGCAAAATAATTCTGGGTAACATAATTGGAACAACAGTGTTCTGTGATATGATTATAATTTTAAAGGTTACATATTCTAGCACTAGCAAACATTATTTACATGTTGTTGAATATTAGTAAAAAAAGAGTATGAATGTATTTATATATAATAATAAAAGCTTATAAAATTTAATATAAACAAATTACTAGTTGAAATTATTGTTCCCCTTTTCTTTAAGCAAACATATAAAATACAATTTTATAAGATATAAACCAATAAAGTGTGTCCTTGCAGGATGTAATGAAGTGGAATAGTGGAGGATTAGAAAGCTAGTCCTGGCTCTGTCACTTCTGATATTCAAATATCGTATGATTTATTGAGTAATATTTTATTTGGTTATTAATAAATTATAAAAGTTAAATTTATATATATTTGAAGATTTTTATAAACTTAAAATACCATTAATTCTAAGACTCTTTATTCAATATTTAAATACAAATTAGAAATTAATATAATAATCAATCTTAAGATGTATATTCTTTTTTTTTAAAAAAAGTGTTATAAATTATATAATTCCTCTGTAATCTAATACATTAAGGAATATTTATTGCTGAATTGTTGTTTGTTGATTCTAAAGAGTTTTCTAATAGTGAATTAATTATAATCAAGTCAAGAAAATTTCTTAATCAATCATCATTGATGGTTTGGCAATAGTTGAGATGAATACTTAATATGTATACCATTAAAAAATCAATATGATTTAATGCATATTGATCAGAATTTCAATATTAAAATAACATTTTTTATAAGTTTCAATCATTATTGTCTATATTATATTGTATTATAATACAGTCTTGACCAGAGCAAAATTAACACAGTTTATTAAGTCCATCTACCCAATAATTAAAACAAGTGATCTTAATAATTATAAAAACAAAAATAATATAAAGCATTTACAAACTAAGTCTGTATTAACTAACTGATGTACAGTTCTTAGAATGCACTTATTTTCAACAATCATGTTTCAGTAAATACCTAAATAATTATTATTTTATGTTAAAATTATTATACTTTATATATTAACATTAATAAATACAAAACAATGAGTATAAAATTTGAAGAATGTGTAAAGTTAAATATAATCAAAGGAGGAATCTGGTATTTTAAAATGCATTCTATGAGTCATTAACACAGTTTTAATTGTGAAATTCTAAAAATATAAGACTGTGGAACTTTAAAAATAAAAATAAAACATAGTATTTATCAATGTCTTTGTAAAAAATATCATTGACATATTTATGCTTTACTAAATTTAATGTCTATATTAACAGTTATATAAAACCTAATAATGTCTAATAATCATCTATACTAAAATATATGCAACAAGAGGTTTATGATATACATATACTAAAAAAAAAGATTAAATTCACTGACATATTTCAAAAATATGGTTATAGATTTTTTTTTATTTTTAAAAAAACCATGTCAGTAGATGCATCATAACTAAGCACTACTCTTCAACTGTCCAAGTCCCATACAGCTTCTCAAATACCATAAACACTGCTCTGTATTTGTTGATATATGATATGCAGATTTATGATGCAAGTGAAACTGAATAGTTAATATTATTGTATATATCATGTTAAATAAACTTTTTTATAGACACATTTAACTGTTACTGACAACAATCAATATTTTAATTTTCAGAATAATTCCAATAGATTTAAATTAAAATTTTCTAATTGTTTTAAAACACAGACAGACTTTGAATATGATTCAAACTTAAATAAGGTCAATAAGAAGATAACTGTACTCTATTAATAATTGCGAAAACATCAATTCATTAGTAAATTTTCAATTGAAATAAGACAATTTATGAAGAAGAAAAAATAATTTTAAAATGATCCATTAGGAAGATCTGAACAATTAGACGTTATACTATAAATTGATAAGAAAAGCTATAGAAGAGAAGAAATGTTTCAAAAATATAAAACAATATCTTAATATAGAAGAAAAGTTACTTCTATAATAATAAAAAAGAAAATATTATTAAAAAATGGGACAATATCATGAAATGAAATAAATTATATAATAATGACCAAGAAATAAAATAACCATTACAATTACTATATTTTTTGAATTGCCAAGCAAATGAAGAGGTGAGGCATACAATTAAATCTATAAAGAAAGGATAAGTATCAAGAAATGATGGTATTAAGCCAATAAACATCACATGATCATCATTTCTTATGCTTGCTTATTACTGTTGTTAAAACAGGTAAAACACACTATACGTGTTGCCAGATGCAGTGCTCTCAGATCCAAAGCTCCTCACTGACGAAGACCACAAGCCAGAAACTAGTCTGGGGATATTGGATGAGTAGGCACTAGATGGGGATTTTATGCACAAGCCTTCTGGCATCCATTGATTACTCTAGCTTGCTGTGAGTGGCAATACATATAATGAGTTTAACCTGTTTTAAATGATGGTATTATTATTGATATCTTAAAAGAAGCAGATAAAGAATAAAAAAATAAATTACATACTAAGTGCATAAATAATAACAAAATGCCAGATAATTAGAAGAATGTAGTAGTAATATTGATATTTAAGAAAAATAAAATGGAAGATATTAGAAATTATAGACTTATCAGTCTTCTTTCCCACCACAAAACTTATAACCAGATAATTACAATTCATCTACAGTGAACATTAAATTCAAAGCAGTAGAAAGAACAAGCTGGCTTCAAAAGTGGTTTTAGCACAATGTATTGCATCCACAAATGAGCAAATGAATATGAATCATTATTATGTTTTGAATTTGTAGCTTATGAAAAGTCATTTGATTCTATAAATAATTCCACAGTGACTAAAGTTTTAGAACATCAAGATAGAGATTCAGGATATTACCATATCCTGAAGAATATTTATCAAAATTTAACAGCAGTGACTTGGTTGTATAGTGAGACTCAGAAGATTAATAACAATAAGAATGTATGGCACAGTGATTCTAAATCCCAAACATTTTAAAGCAGTTTTATAAGAAATATTTTGTGGATTGAAATGGGAAGTTAAGGGAATAAAAATATAGAGAGTGTTTGTCATCTAGATTTTCAGATGATGTGATTGTTTTTGCAAATAATGCTTCAGATTTTTAGGAAATGTTGCAAGAATTATTAGATGAAAGTAAAAAAAAAGGACTAATGATGAATAATAAAAAGACTAAAGTAATGTTCAATGGAATCTTAGGGGAAGAAAATAAAGATTGATAATCAAAAATTAAAAAAAAATTAACATCTACAAATAGCTTGAACAGATAATATTAAAATAGATGGTATTACAATAAATAAAAGTAATTACAAAATTAAATTTGGATAGAGTGCTTTTGATAGAAAGACTTGATATTAAAAGGCAATATGTCTTTATATTTGGGGAGAAAAGATTTCTAATAGATGTGTTTTACCAGTTATTTTTTATGGATGTAATGCTCTACCATTTAACAGAAGAGCAATACAAATATATAAGACTTTTCAATGAAATATGAAGAGATATGAATTGAGATTAACAAGAAGGGATTGAAAAGTAAAATACTTGGGAGAAAGAATAAACAAGTATTATAGACATCATTAAGAGACAGAAATGGAGATCAGATGGACATATTCTTAAAAGAGATGGTAATAGGTAGATATTGGAGTCTTAACTGTACCCAGGAAATTGTAAAAATCTAAAAAAAGACTACATGTGAGAAGTTGGATGAAATAATGTTATTTGTTATATGATATGGAGAAGAGTGATTATGTTATCAAAAAAAACTGTATTAAACTTAGAGAGACTGATCTTGCTGCAATGGACTGATAATGATTGTAAATGATGATAATGAAGTATAGATACATTTGAAATTTGTCCAATTTGAAATCTATGCCTAGGAATACTTAAAAAATGATAATGCCTCATATAGTAAAGAGTGATTAATAATTATTTGAGTATTATTTAAAAAAAATATTGTTGTGAATAACAATCCCTTAAAAAGTAAGTACTTGTAGAGTATATAATATTTCTTATATGATTTAATAAACTGGGGGAGTGGTAAACTCAAGCAAAAATTTATGGTATCGATTCTCAATAGAAACATTATAATTATATATATAAATAAACAGAAATGAAGACATTATATGCATGTAAATAGAGATACTTTTTGCCTTTGATGTTGCCAGAAAACTAACAATTACTACTAATTGACAATCTCTCTGAGGCTAAATAAAATTTCTTCATTAACCTATAATAGCTCTTTTGTTGGGGTTTATTGTTAAAATAAAAGAATGTTCTTCTTTGCTTCAAGCCCAAGTTGTTAAATAGTTTTAAACCTCCATTTTATATAGATTTAAGAATGTGAAAGAATTGCATCTTTCTTGTTGTTTAGCTTCTCCAAAGAATTATATATGTTGAATTAGTTTTTCATGGATTTTTATTATAATAAAAAACAAAAAAAAGATTAAATCCATGCATACAGAAACAACTTTTTGCTTTTGATGTTGCAGGAAATTATCAATTATTTCTAATTGACAATCTCCCTGAGGCAAAACAAGTCATCTCCATTAATCTATAATAGCTCTTTCACTGGGGTTTATGGTTGACATAAAAGGATTCTTTCACTTCAAACACATGTTGTTAAATGGTTTTAAACTCAGAAAGCTGTTTTATATAAGTGTGAGAATGTAAAAGAATAATATCTTTCTTGACAAACTGGAAATATTTTTTCTTAAACTTCTCCATAAAGTTGTAATTGTTGAATTAATTATTTCTCATGGAATGTTATCATAATAAATGACAGAAATACAAAGATTATATCCACATAAACAGAGATAACCTTTTGCCTTTGATGTTGCCAGAAAACAATCAGTTATTACCAATTGATAATTTTCCTGAGGTTAAACAAGTTTTCTCCATTAATGTTTATTGACTAAGGTCATTTATAGACCAATCAGAGTTATGCTACAAATTATTCTGTTCAGAAAATATCAAAAAAGTTTTTAATAAAATGAAATCATATGTTCAAATTTATATTTTGTGGTATAAATGAATATTCAAAAATACCAAAAATCTTCATTGTTTTGAGTTTTATTGTGGTTTGAATAATTAAATACTGGTAGGGATGTGCATAATCATATTCCCTGCAATGACACACTTTCATGATAGCTCAAATAAAATTCAATCATTCTTTAATAACAGGATCATATATTATATTTATTATGGTAAAATATAGGATAAGTTTAAACTTGTTTTAAAAATAATTATTTTCGCTGTATTGAAAAATCTAAAAATATTTTTTTATTTATTAAAGATATCTGGTTACAAAAGAATTTTTTTTTAAAAAAAAAAAAAAAATCAATAAAAATAAATTGTTACAATTAATCAATTTTTTTTTTAAAAAAATATTTGATTCGTTTTTTTTTTTTTTTGCTATTGTTTTGAAAAAATCAGAAATATTTAATACTTTATTAAATTGTGAGATTAATTTCTCATGAAAAATAGGCTGCAAAAAGAGTGTGATTTAATTAAGCCGCAGTCATTTAAAATTATTCTTTTCATTGACTTAGTTACACAGCCAATTGTCAATGAAACAAAGGAAATACAAATACAAAGTTTTTTTCTTCAAATTTCCTAAATGTTTAACGTATTTAATGCAAATCGTTTTGTAAATGTAAATACATTCACATACAAATTTTAAAAAGCTTACAAATATATGATATATAATACTTTGGTGTCATGAACTTTCTGAGTGCCACCTATATTAAATTAAATATTTCATAATATCAAAGCCTATTTGCAAAGCATACATGCAGCCCATGTTCCTTTAGGGCAAGCAAGTTTAGCCAATGGGATAAATCCATTTGTAAAGCAAATGACACAACTTTATTCAAATTGGCTATGATTTCTTTTTACAAAATAAAGAAACTAAGTATTCATTTTAATAATCAGTTATATGATGATTCTGCTTAAGGCTTCTGAATCAGTTAACTAGGATATTAGCAATTTCCTGTATCTGTTAAAATCATCAGATTTTTTAATTTTCATTACTTTAAATATCATTAATGTGAAAACCAAATGCAGCAAAAAACATTTCAAAAACAATACATTTATATATAGAGAAAAAGTATTAAAATGATTTATTTCTTAATAGAAATTAAAAACAGGTCTAATAATGAAGAAAAAATAATTTAATTACATATATATTTCTATAAATAAATATGTATGTCATCATCATCATTGTCAACCATTATCAATCCACTGCAGGATGAAGGTCTCTCCAAGTTTAATCCATCTTCTCCGATCTTTAGCTTCTCTTCTCCACATCACCCCTACACATTTTCTTATTTCATCCATCCATCTTACATGTGGTCTCCTTCTGGGTCTTTTACAATCTCTTGGAATCCAGTTTAAAATTTCAATTTTCCATCTATTATCATCTCTTCTAGCAATATGTCCAGCCCAACTCCACTTCAATCTTTTAATTTTTTCAATGAGGTCAGTAACACCTGTTTGTTCTCTTACCCATACATTGCGTTTTCAATCTCTTCTTGTTACTCCCAACATACATCTCTCCATACTTCTTTGAATGGTCTGAAGTCTCTGTATTGATCTTCTATTAAGTGTCCAAGTCTCAGATCCATAAGTAAGAACTGGTAAAACACATTTGTTAAAAACCTTTCTTTTCAAACACATAGGCATATTTCCTTTTAATATCAAGTTATTTCTACCAAAAGCACTCCAACCAAGTTTAATTCTATGATTAATTTCCTCTATTATGTTTCCATCTGTATTAATAATCTGACCAAGGTATTTGTAACTCTTAACTTCTTCTAATTCATCATAATCAATCTTTATTTTCATATTTTGAGCAAATCGATTAAACATTACTTTAGTCTTTTTAACATTTATCTTTAGTCCTACTTTCCTACTTTCATCTGATAACTCCTGCAACATTTCCTGCAGCTCGGAAGTATTATTTGCAAAAACAACTACATCATCTGCGAAATCTAAATGACTTAAATAATCTCCATTTACTTTCACTCCTTTAGTTTCCCATTTTAATCCACAAAATACTTCTTGCAGCACTGCTGTAAAAAGTTTTGGAGATATGGAGTCACCTTGTCTTACACCTTTCTCAATGTTGACTTTCCCAGTATCATTATGTCATCTAACTGTTGCTGTTGCATTTTTATAAATATTCTTTAAAATATGACAATATCCTGAATCTATACCTTGATGATCCAATGCTTTAATCACTGAAGAAATGTTTATAGAATCAAATGCCTTTTCATAATCTACAAATCCAAAACATAATGACAACTCATATTCATTTGTCCTTTCTATAACTTCTCTCAATACTTGAATATGATCTACTGTACTAAAACCACTTTTAAATCCAGCTTGTTCTCTTGGTTGGTGAAAATCCAAGGTTCTCTGTAGACGAGTTGTAATTATCTTGGTAAAAATTTTATATAAAACTGATAAAAGGCTGATAGGTCTGTAATTTCTAATATCTTCTTTATCACCTTTTTTAAATATTAATATTATTACTGCATTCTTCCAATCATCCGGTACATCTTTATCATTTAGACATTTGGTATATAACTTGGCTAATATTTTTTCTGTTTCTTCACCTGCTTCTTTTAATATATCAATTATAATTCCATCATTACCTGGAGCCTTTCCTTTTTTCATACATTTAATTGCATTTCTCACTTCTTCATTTAAAATTCTGGGCAATTCGGAAGATGTAATAGATATAGGAGGTACTTGTTCTTTATTACTATATAATTCTTGATAAAAATCTTCTACCAATTTCATAATGTCATCCCTCTTTTTAGTAATAATTCCATTTTTTTTCCTTATTGCAGATATAAATTTCCTACCAATACCAAAATGTTGTTTTACATTCTTAAGACTTTTATTTTCTTCTACAGCTTTTCTTGCTAGTTCACAGTTATACTTTCTTATATCATTTTCAACTCTTTTCCGCACCATTTTACAAAATTCGAGATATTCAATTCTTTTTAATGCATCATTCTTGCATATCTTCATATTCCTTCTTTTCTTCATAAGTTCTCTAGTCTCAGTAGAAATTTTATTAGTCAATTGCTGCTTTTTTCTACCAGCTATCTTTGTTGCAGTTTTTAAAAGTGTATCAGTTATTTTCATATTAATTTCATTCAAATCTGAATCATGTTCAAAATCTACTAATACTTGAAACCGATTTGTAAGTTCTAATTTAAATTCATTAGAATGTTTCTGAAGATTAGGAATATCAACTGTAAATATAGTTTTTCTTAATAATTTTTGTCTCTCTAGTTTTACATTAACATGTATCTTACCCCTTACTAATCGATGATCACTTCCTGTGTTAAATTTATTAAGAACATTACAATCTTGAAATATGTATTTCCTGTTAGTCAAAATATAATCCAATTCTGCTGTCCCTTCATTTGGATGCTTCCATGTCCATTTCCTTCTAACATTTTTCTCAAAAAAAGAATTCATAATATAAAGTTTTTCCTTCTCTGCAAACTCCACAAGTCTATGTCCTCTCTCATTTCTATTACCATAACCAAAATTACCTACAACACTTTCATCTTTCATTTGTTTACCAATTCTAGCATTAAAATCTCCCATAACAATTTTAAAATGTTGTTTACTCTGATCAAAAGCCTTTTGTACATCCATATAAAAATCTTCTACTACTTCATCACTGTGAGAACTTGTTGGGGCATAAACCTGAATTATCTGCATTTGATATCTGCTATTAAGTTGTATAACTAATCTTGCCACTCTGTCTGATACACCATCAATCTCCACAATATTGTTCTTCCACTTTTTATTTATAATGAATCCTACTCCACTTGTATTTCCAATATTTGTGCCTTTATAATAGAGCATATGTCCACTTTTTAAATCAATTGTCTCTTCACCTTTTCTTCTAACTTCACAAAGTCCAATAATATCCCATTTAATATAAGAGAGTCCTTCTTCTAATTCTTGCAATCTTCCTTCACTTGAAAGTGATCTGCAGTTGTAAGTACCTAAATAAAAAGTCATCATCAAATGGCAGCCTGGGTCCGCCTCCAGGATATTCTTAGCACCCTCCACCTTTGGCCACCAACCGCTGCCTTGGTTGGTGACTTTACAGCCTCCTGGGATTAAGGGCCATGCTTTATTTTTGTCTGTCATAATTGTATAATTGGGAAAAATCTTTATCATTTACACAAACATTCATTCTGCCTTATCAGGCACTGAGAAGAAAGACCATGGTGTTTCTTGATCTTAAACTCAGAGGTAAAAAGCCAATAAACTCACCACACTGGCTAATGCATGTTGGTGAGCAGCCATCCATGTTCGTATACTATATGAATAAACATATAGTAATAACAGCTGCAACGACAAGAACATATGGAGTGGACATTAGGAATTTGCCCTGCTCGGTTCCTTTAAGGCCTCCAAGAGGAATCAAAGGGTCTCCTTTCAGTTAATAGCAAACTCCTTTCTGAAAGTTTATGATGGTGGTGTTTTACATGATGGATGGACTATTTCCATTACCTAATTGACATTTTTAATTTCTTTTTAAAAAATTCAATCTTTATTTCTAACTTTTAAAATGTATTTAATTATTAGTAATAACATTAAAGATTAATATGAAACAATGTTTCAAATGGATTTATTCTACTCTCTTCTTCAGTTGTTATTAGCCTGATCAGCAAACAGCTAGCATGGAAATTGGTGAAACAGCCAATCATCAGTTCATTCAATCAGTTTTATATTAACATGTGTGTTATTTCTAGCAGCTGATTGTATTTATAAAGATATAAAGCTTAAATTTAAAGGTATAAAGTTTAATTATATAATGAAAGTAATCCAATATATACAACTATAAGTGTGTGTATGAATGAAAGAAGCAAGAAAGATAAAGGTAAACAGTGAGTTTAAACCTGTAGAAATATCTCATCTTTTCCATTTTATGATGGATATACCAGGTTATAATCAGTCTTTGAGTCAGTATACCTATACTCTGCTTGGCACTTGGCCTTTATATGAAGATTCACAACAACAATCATCATCAATTTGTACCCACTATTTTGATTTATAATCAACTGATTAATGTTCTTAAAAAAATTCAAATTTTTTTTGGTGCCCATTTTGTAAGACTGATGATGTCATAGAATAGTTATTAAAGCTATGACATCCACAAGTAAAATAAAGACACCCATGCTGAAATTGTACAATACAGAGTTTATTCATAATATAAAATACAGTACACAATATTACAATGCTATATACAATATTTTGAATATAAACTTAAAATATGATTAACAAATGTATATAGTACAGTATTTTAATTTTCAACCAATAGCTTTGCAAGACAATTAGTACTTTAATAATGACATATCCAAAGTAAAGATTTTCATTGTTAATGACTACAATTCCCCCTCCCTAAAGTGTTTCATTCAATATAATAAAGAATCAAAATCATATTTCGAAGATGTAAAACAACCAAATACATTAATACAATATTAAATTTTAAAACATACATTAATTTAAAAACTGTACATTGTATTTAATCACTTTTATGGATTAAAATTCTTATGAATGTTACTTGGCTTGCGGCAAAAATTACAGTTCATATTGTAACTTAGTCATCACAATTGTTATTTTGGGAAAAAATGATTTCATGAATTATACAAGTATTAATGAACTTTATATGATCTAAAATTACTAAATCTAAATTAAAAATAACACTTAATCTACTTGCTTGATTTTAAAACATTTCATATTTTTTAGAATAGAGGATGTTATTGCTAATGTATAAAAATATAGAAATGGAAAAAAAATGAAAACTTTTTTCAGCATAATGCTATAAATAAATTTTGATCATTAAATTGTGTACAGTGTAAATATTAGCTAGAGTATTTACAATAAAAAATGTGAGCATAATTTCAAGAAGTTAGTTAATAAATTTGTATAATAAAAATGCAATACAAATAAATTGAAAAAGATTCATACCTGTAATATTTATTTAAATATTTTGGATCTCTGCCATCACAAGTACTGTAGTATTAAAAACATTTTTAAGTCATTTCAAAGAAAATATAATATCTCATGGCCTAACAAAATAAAACATGTCTAGCATATTTGTATATAAAGTGCTGTTTACATACTAACATATTTCAAGCTAATGCACATGCACTTTATGAATCTTAATAATAAATGAATACTTTCACTTCCAACACAAGATAGAGTCTTTGTGAAAGAATAGAATGAATCACCTATTCTTTCAACCCAAATACTTAAGTATAGGCAATTCTTAAGCACTGGAAATGAGAGTGTGAAGATAAACCAATCACTTTAAATTACTTTTTACTATGTGTGAATGAATGATGCCTGTGAAATTTCCTAGAATTTACAATACGTCATTCTTAAATGCAACTAAACATATGTAAATGGGATATTTATTTTATATAGCACACGATATAAAATAAATATCTCATTTACATAGTAACATATTGTAAAAAACAAAACAAAAAAACTATTGAATATTGATTACAATATGCAAACACATAATGCATTAGAATGTTTTTTTCTTTTTGAATATATTAGAATTTATATTTTTTCAAATTAACTGAGTGATTATGATTCTGTAATGTACAGCTCTATAATATGGCTAATCTCAAACTGTTAATAAATAACAAGTCTTTATTTATGGTCACAACAATATAGTTAAATGAGATATTATTAAACATCTCTTTTTAAATGTTAAATAACTTCACACAAGTAATACTATGCATTTTTTTAAAAAAATGAAACTTCGGTATGGCCTTTTTTCCAGCACAGAGGAATACAATAATTGTCAACTGTGAGCTTATACTCACTCTTTTCATCAATTTTTCTGTATATTTTCATAGAGAATAACATAATTGTTTTGTAATCATAAAAAATTTTATTTTTTAAAAGTTTTCAGTTACATATGTTTTAAATTGGATACATAGCAGAAACCTATAGGTCAATGAATCTCACAACCTTCAAGATATACTAACTTCATCAAGTAATGCAGGACTTTGTCAACATTTGGATAAAGACTTCTCACATGGAAGAGTTAAACCATTAAGCATCACATGATCACATTTCCTATACTAGCACATTAACTGTTGATAAACAGAGCAAAACTCTCCATACAGTATTGCCACCTGTGCTAAACAGAGTAATCAATGGATGCCAGAAGGCTTGTGCATAAAATCCCTATCTAATGCCTACTCATGCAATATCCCCAGACTAGTTTCTGGCTTGTGGCCTTTGTCAGTGAGGAGTTTGGATCTAGATGCAGTGCTCTCAGATCCAAAGCTCCTCACTGACGAAGGCCACAAGCCAGAAACTAGTCTGGGGATATTGGATGAGTAGGCATTAGATAGGGATTTTATGCACAAGCCTTCTCGCATCCATTGATTACTCTGTTTAGCACAGGTGGCAATACTGTATGGAGAGTTTTGCTCTGTTTATGGAAGAGTTCACTAACTGGGAACAAGCCTGTAGAAAGGAACCAGACATCAAAAAACTGAAGAGACTGATTTTATATAATGAGACCATGAACAGCACTTTAGAAGAATTTGACCACAACTTAGAATGCTTCATCAAATCTAAAAATGCCTTAAGGCAAGAAATGAGACCTCATAATATGTTGTAAAAAGGAAAAATCAAAGAAGCAAGTCAACCATTTATTTTACATTTTTTCTCTAGAGATCATTAGCCATCAACACTTGGTGTACTCTTCCAAAAAAAAAAAAAAAACCATGAACATTAAAGTAATTGATTCTTAGAATGATCAACTGATCATTTAGAAAAGTAGATAACAATGAATGCTGAATGGGTAAATTATGAGAAAGAACAAGTGTTTTTTTTTATTTTTAATTTTTATACTGATTTAAGTTGCATTATCTTGCTCACATATATATTCTAAGGGCACATCTGCATAAGACACATATAGTACAGTATATACATGCATATATCATAGTTTAGTTTTTTTTAACTACAATATATACTAGGTTAAATTGTTTGTTAATACAATATTAACAATTAATGACAATTTTTATCTGCAGAAACGAGCTAAATAATCCTTTGGCTTTTTATATAATCTTTTTTTTTACAATGAGTTCTGCTAAGAGGGATAAAGTAGAATTTATATGATTAACCTATATAGGTCTGGAACTTTACATTTTAATTTAGGGGCAGAAGTAATTCTAGCTAATAAAAACTAGATATTCCTTCTCCCCAAATGAGATGTCCTATTCCAAAAAAAATAAACAATTTTTCTCAGATCTTATTATAGTTTATTATAAAAGTTTTTTATATCAATAATTACTTTTATTTTTACAACTTGATTATTAGAATTTTTATATATTAAAATAATGATGGGTAATTATTCACCTTTTTTATTTCAATTTTAAAAAAGTAAAATATTTTTCTTTCATTTCCGATCTTCTTTAAGTTGTTAATTCTACAAAGATTATCTGCAATATGTTAATTTAATTTATTACATCTGTATTTTCAAGGTCTTTTTAGAATTAATCTTTTTTGATAAACTGGTTAGACTTGAAGAAGATCTCCATTTTCTCTCTAATATAATAAAACTCTATGACAGATAGTCAAAATAAAATAAACTTGCTTCAGTGATTTATTACTTTTATAAATTAACTTTTTTATTACTTTCTGAAACAAGTAAAGAAAATATTATATGATTTGCTTATAGGACTAATTAAATAAAATCTCAGTAGTTCAATAACACATAAGATAAAAATTGTTGTTATTTTGTCAAAAGTGTAATAAGATCTGATACCCAATTATGGAGACAAATGGAAGGTCAAATCACAGGTTAATGATTTTCAATTTAATGTTTAATTCTACAATTTCAAAATGTTCTATTTGTTTTTGATGTTCAACTTAACATATAGTATTTACATAAGCAACAACAACAAAATGTTATAATATATAATATCAATAAGGTAAAGTTTTTAGGGTCCAAACTATTTCAACTGCTTTCTGTAAAGGAACAATACTAGTTAGTAGGGAGAGTTTTCATGTTTTTTTAATAATAAAACATTAGCTGGTTTCTTATTTAGTTATAAGTAATTCATATAATACAGAAGTCAAAAGTTTAATATCACTAGTACATTTTTTTTCATTTTTGTAAATAGCTGCTTATTTTCAAATAAATTTGAACATGGTTGTAACATTGATATGACACATATAATTATTATGGGATATTGGCAAAATACCAAGTTCAGCATATTAATCATGACCCACTATAAGGCTTTCAATCCATTGCTAAAATCTTAAAACACTTATTTTACTTTCATTAATAATTTTACACCACTGCATATTTTCCCATCATATTCATCACAATTTCTTTGCTTCTAGTATGTGACTAATTTAATTTGTTAGCTGCTTAAAATTTCCCCAATAAATAATCTTTTTTGCTTTTTTTTTAAACTTCCATATTAAAAACTCTTCTTTCAAATTATCTTTTACATTCTTTTCCAAATCCACAATTGAATGTGATTTTTTTTCCTCTCTCTTTTTTTAATCAATCAAATCTCAGATCCATATAATGCCAAACTTTTAAAAAAAACATTCAATAAATTTTTTACTTAATTTCAATTTAATAGAATATAAAATAATCTATCTTTATTAAAAAATTTATTACCCACTTCAATTCTTATTGAAATATAAATACTCTACTTTATGAAGGGTTATGATGATGGTGTTCTAGATGTATTTTTATATTGGACTATTTCTATCATCTAATACGAGTATTGAATGTTTTTTTAAAAAATTAACTTTATTTCAATATTCCAAATACATTCAACTATTACTAATAGCACCTCAAACAGGTTAATATATGCACAATGTTTCAATAGGTATTATTCTCCCCTCTTATTTAAGTGTTGCTGGCCTGACCAGTGACAGTACTAGCATGGAATTCAAACCTGAACCCTTAGATTCTTGAATATTGAATTTTAAGGTAATGCTCTAACTAACTTTGACATGATGGCTCAGTTGGTTAGAGCATTACCTTAAAATTCAATATTCAAGAATCTAAGGGTCCAGGTTCTAATCCCATGCTAGTACTGTCACTGGTTAGGACAGAAACACCTGTAGAAGAGGGGAGAATAATACCTATTGAAATGTTGTGCATATAATAACCTCTAAACATCACATGATCACCTTCTCTATACTGGCACATAATTAAAACAAAGGCAAAACTCTCCATACAGTAGTGCCACACTGTGCCAAACAGAGTAATCAATGGATGCCAGAAGGCTTGTCCATAAAATCCCTATCAAGTGCCTACTCAATGTTTTCAATTTCATTCTCATAGTTTTGTAGTAAAGTAGAGTTAAAAGGTGGCTGCTGGAGGGTTGCATTAGATTCTAAGATCTAAGTACAGTGCTCTCAGATCCAAGGCTCCTCACTGATGATGGCCACAAGCCAGAAACTAGTCTGGGGATATTGGATGAGTAGGCACTAATTAGGAATTTTATGCACAAGCCTTCTGGCATCCATTGATTACCCTGTTTGGAACAGGATGGCACTACTGTATGGAAAGTTTTGTTTTTGTTCATATAATAACCTGTTTGATATGCTATTACTAACAGTTAAATGCATTTGGAATATTTAAATTTTTCTAAGGACATTTAATACTTATATTAGATGATGGAAATAGTCCAATATAAAAATACAATTAATACTCTATATTATAACAATATGGAAAATAGGAGGTTAAGGAAGAATCTAAATTTACAAAGTCCCACAATTGGGTAGTCATTTATAACAGTACACCACATTAAAGATAAATTATGAGGCGATGGGGATCCATTATCATCCCCAAATAAACAAAATATAAAACTACCTTTTCAGAATGAGCATAAGGTATCAGCACAGACCTAACTATAAGTTCACCAGCATTATACAAAGGAGTTTGCTATTAACTGAAAGGAGACCCTTTGATTCCTCTTGGAGGCCTTAAAGGAACCGAGCAGGGCAAATTTCTAATGTCCACTCCATACGTTCTTGTCGTTGTAGCTGTTATTACTATGTGATTATTCATATAGTATATGAACATGGATGGGCTGCTCACCAACATGCATTAGCCAGTGTGGTGAGTCTATTGGCTTTTTACCTCTGAGTTTAAGATCAAGAAACACCATGGTCTTTCTTCTCAGTGCCTGATAAGGCAGAATGAATGTTTGACAATGATAAATATTTTTCCAATACATATATACAATTATGACAGACAAAAATAAAGCATGGCCCTTATTCCCAGGAGGCTGTAAAGTCACCAACCAAGGCAGCGGTTGGTGGCCGAAGGGGGAGGGTGCTAAGAATCCCCTGATTGTGGACCGAGGCTGCCATTTGATGACGACTTTTTATTTAGGTACTTACAACTGCAGATCACTTTCAAGTGAAGGAAGATTGCAAGAATTAGAAGAAGAATTGTCTTATATTAAATGGGACATTATTGGACTTTGTGAAGTTAGAAGAAAAGGTGAAGAAACAATTGATTTAAAAAGTGGACATATACTCTATTATAAAGGCACACATATTGGAAATACAAGTGGAGTAGGATTCATTATAAATAAAAAGTGGAAGAACAATATTGTGGATATTGATGGTGTATCGGACAGAGTTGCAAGATTAGTTATACAACTTAATAGCAGATACCAAATGCAGATAATTCAGGTTTATGCCCCAACAAGTTCTTATAGTGATGAAGTAGTAGAAGATTTTTATATGGATGTACAAAAGGCTTTTGATCAGAGTAAACAACATTTTAAAATTGTTATGGGAGACTTTAATGCTAGAATTGGTAGACAAATGAAAGATGAAATTGCTGTAGGTAGTTTTGGTTATGGTAATAGAAATGAGAGAGGACATAGACTTGTGGAGTTTGCAGAAAAAGAAAAACTTTATATTATGAATTCATTTTTTGAGAAAAATGGTAAAAGGAAATGGACATGGAAACATCCAAATGAAGGTACATCAGAATTGGATTATATTTTGACTAACAGGAAATACATATTTCAAGATTGTAATGTTCTTAATAAATTTAACACAGAAAGTGATCATCGATTAGTAAGGTGTAAATTACATGTTAATGTAAAACTAGAGAGACAAAAATTATTAAGAAAAACAATATTTACAGTTGATATTCCTAATCTTCAGAAACATTCTAATGAATTTAAATTAGAACTTACAAATAGGTTTCAAGTGTTAGGAGATTTTGAACATGATTCAGATTTGAATGAAATTAATATGAAAATAACTGATACACTTTTAAAAACTGCAACAAAGATAGCTGGTAGAAAAAAGCAGCAATTGATTAATAAAATTTCTACTAAGACTAGAGAATTTATGAAGAAAAGAAGGAATATGAAGATATACAAAAATGATGTATTAAAAAGAATTGAATATCTCAAATTTTGTAAAATGGTACGGAAAAGAGTTGAAAATGATATAAGAAAGTATAACTGTGAAATAGCAAGGAAAGCTGTAGAAGAAAATAAAAGTCTCAAGAATGTTAAACAACATTTTGGTATTGGTAGGAAATTTATATCTGCAATAAGAAAAAAGGATGGAATTATTACTAAAAAGAGAGATGACATCATGAAGTTGGTAGAAGATTTTTATCAAGAATTATATAGTAATAAAGAACAAGTACCTCCTATATCTATTACATCTTCCGAATTGCCCAGAATTTTAAATGAAGAAGTGAGACATGCAATTAAATGTATGAAGAAAGGAAAGGCTCCAGGAAATGATGGAATTATAATTGATATATTAAAAGAAGCAGGTGAAGAAATAGAAACAATTTTAGCAAAGTTATATACCAAATGTCTAAATGATAAAGATGTACCGGAAGATTGGAAGAATGCAGTAATAATATTAATATTTTAAAAAGGTGATAAAGAAGATATTAGAAATTACAGACCTATCAGCCTTTTATCAGTTTTATATAAAAATTTTACCAAGATAATTACAACTCGTCTACAGAGAACTTTGGATTTCCACCAACCAAGAGAACAAGTTGGATTTAAAAGTGGTTTTAGTACAATAGATCATATCCAGGTATTGAGAGAAGTCATAGAAAGGACAAATGAATATGAGTTGTCATTATGTTTTGGATTTGTAGATTATGAAAAGGCATTTGATTCTATACACATTTCTTCAATGATTAAAGCATTGGATCATCAAGGTATAGATCCAGGATATTGTCATATTTTAAAGAATATTTATAAAAATGCAACAGCAACAATTAGATTACATAATGATACTGGAAAAATCAACATTGAGAAAGGTGTAAGACAAGGTGACTCCATATCTCCAAAACTTTTTACAGCAGTGCTGCAAGAAGTATTTTGTGGATTAAAATGGGAAACTAAAGGAATGAAAGTAAATGGAGAGTATTTAAGTCATTTAGATTTTGCAGATGATGTAGTTGTTTTTGCAAATAATGCTTCAGAGCTGCAGGAAATGTTGCAGGAGTTAGCAGATGAAAGTAGAAAAGTAGGACTAAAGATAAATGTTAAAAAGACTAAAGTAATGTTTAATCGATTTGCTCAAAATATGAAAATAAAGATTGATTATGAAGAATTAGAAAAAGTTAACAGTTACAAATACCTTGGTCATATTATTAATACAGATGGAAACATCATGGAGGAAATTAATCATAGAATTAAACTTGGTTGGAGTGCTTTTGGTAGAAATAACTTGATACTAAAAGGAAATATGCCTATGTGTTTGAAAAAAATGGTTTTTAACAAATGTGTTTTACCAGTTCTTACTTATGGATCTGAGACTTGGACACTTAATAGAAGAGCAATACAGAGACTTCAGACCACTCAAAGGAGTATGGAGAGATGTATGTTGGGAGTAACAAGAAGAGATCGAAAATGCAATGTATGGGTAAGACAACAAACAGGTGTTACTGACCTTATTGAAAAAATTAAAAGATTGAAATGGAGTTGGGCTGGACATATTCTAGAAGAAATGATAATAGATGGACAATTGAAATTTTAAACTGGATTCCAAGAGATTGTAAAAGACCCAGAAAGAGACCACATGTGAGATGGATGGATGAAATAAGAAAATGTGCAGGGGTGTTGTGGAAAAGAGAAGCTAAAGATTGGAGAAGATGGATTAAACTTGGAGAGACCTTCATACTGCAGTGGATTGATAATGGTTGATGATGATGATGATGAATAGTCATTCATCATCATGAATGATCAACAATAAAAATAAATCAACAGTAAATCTTGTGAATGGATTTAAAAGTGGTCCACTATAGAGCAAGCCAATTATTTAGCCATTGCCAAACCTAGGGCAAGAATACAATAATTATCTGGATGCACATACTTAGGTGCTACTCCATCAAAATACAGCAATAAGTCAAATAATGCTGAGATACTAAAAACATTATGACCATCATCAATGCTCTTGCCACTTGGTACCATTGATCTATTGGCCAACTATAAACCAAATTTCTGAAGAAATAATAAATAAAATGAAATGTACTGCATGAATTTTAAAAGATATCCATTTGTGCCAAATCAGGATCATCTGGACATCCATAATACTAAATATAACCCCCCAAACCATATAACTAACTGTTATGGACAAATTTAGCCCAGGAAGCAACAACTCTATAAATTATTACTGTGAGCAAGAGATAAATAAATAAAGCAGCTTATTATAAATCACTTTAACTAATTCCTATGTTTACCCTACTATAAGTAAATAATTTTATTAGGATCATTTAAAAAAATCCTACAACATTAAACTGCCATTGAAATCAAATCGTGCACAGTGCAATTTATAAAACAGAATTTGAAAAGAATAAAGAAATTAAGACTAAAAATTTTTTTTAAAACAATCATTTAATAAATAACAGATTAACAATAAACCAAAGAAAATGACATGATAATATAAAATTTTAAACATTCATTTCCTCATATATATATATATTCATAAAAATTAACATTTAATTCATTAACTTATTTCTTTAAAATAAATAAGAGTTGGAAAAATAACATTTTCAAAATCAAAGATAACAATCTTTGATTTAACTTAAGCAACCTTTTGTTATGTTTTTAGGAGGGGAAATGAATGAAAAGAGAAAAACATATTTTAAAAAAAATTACAAAAAAATTAAATTTTCTAAAAACTCTTTCATAATTTTGAAGAGAAAATTGATTGGATTTTTTTTCACTATAAGTAAAAATTTAGTCTGCACACACAAAAAATATCTTTAACCATGGTTTTATTTTCTGTGGAATCCTACTTTCCAGTTACAATTCCCCATTTTTTTCAATTGAGGTTCTCCTTGAATAAGTAAATGTTAGATAGGGAATGTTATATAAATGAGAGATTGAAAAATGATATGAGAGAAATAATGTTATGTTTGTGTTTGTGTGGAATTTTTTTATTAGTAAGAGGGAGTTATGTAGTAAAGATGGATTGTACTTAGCAAAACAAGGAAGTAAAGCATTAGGGGGTTGATTTATAAAAAATATTATAATTCAAAAAACTTGTAAAGGGAAATAGGATTTTAAATTACACTATTATCAAAAAGTAAGTTAAGAATGGATGGTATGTAAGAAGTAAACAACAAATAGGTGATTTAGATATACATGTAAATGTGGAGAGGGAATGATAAGTTAATTGCAAAGGAAATAGAAAAGATAGAGTAAAAAGAATTTATAAAAGGGTAGTAAGTAAGAAAGAAATTGTTAAAATTCTATATTTGAATATGCAAGGTGGTAGGAGACCAAAAAATGGCTGGAATTAAATAAAGCTATTAAAATGAAGCACTTGAGGTATTAACAGTAGAGGAAACACATCTAAGATAAGAACCTACACTGAAATACTTGGTATGGCAGGTATAACTAAAAAGAAAAAAAGGGGTAGTCATATACGAATTATGTCTAAAAAATATTTAAATGCTGTAAAGGGTCAATAACATTTGTGGTTTGAGATAAGGCTAGGAAGTCAAGAATGGATTGTGGCTATAGTGTGTGGCCATTGAAGATAGTCAAACCATAATGGAGTGGAAGAGCAGCATACATGATTCCTAAGAATATACAAAGTTTCAAAAAAGCAGAAGAAAATAATGGTTATACAGTATATGAATGGCCATATTGAAGAAATTGATGACATGGATAACAGTGTTTGAAAAAAAGTTTGTCACAGAGTGAATTTAAACATTGGAAATTTATTAAATATTTATGAGGGGCAATACATGTGGTCTGGAAATAATAGATTTCATAAAGGAAAATTAAAATATTTGATAATGAAGAGAGAGTATGTAATAATATTTTCCTGAGGGTTTGTGATGGTGGTGTTCTAGTTGTATTTTTATATTGGACTATTTCCATCATCTAATATATGTATTGAATATTTTTAGAAAAATTTAACTTTTTTTAAATATTCCAAATACATTCAACTGTTACTAATAGCACATCAAACAGGTTAGCATATGCATGTTTCAAGATGTATTAGTCTCTCTTCAGGTGTTGCTTACCTGACCAGTAACAGTACTAGCAAATTGTAATGCTCTGTAGTAATTTCATATACTTATCTATGAGGTTCCTCCTGATTTCTCCACTTTTTCCTTAGAACAAAGATGATTAGTGGTTTCCATACATTTTGTATAGTCACTCTGGGATGGCTTGTGGGATATTTTGCCATTGTCATGTGAACAGCTTATGTAACTATTCTTCTTTGTACCTTTTCTTCTCTAGCCAATATTTTTGTATTTTCCCAATTGAACATATGTTCATTGGCACATACATGTTCTGCTACCTTAGACACAGCTCCTTAGACACAGCTGTTTCCTCTTTTCTAATCATCAGTTTGTGTTCTTGCAAGCCCTTTTCAATGGGATGACTGATCTCACCAATATATGTTCTTCCACATTCATATGGTATTTCATAGATGCAGTTTTTTCTTTTCATCATTTCAAATTTAGGCTTTGTAAATGTTAGAATTCCTCGTAGGGTGGTATGGCTCTGGAAAATCTGCAATCAGTATAACATCAAACAGCTTTCCAGAGCCATACCACCCTATGAGGAATTTTAACATCTACAAAGCCTAAACTTGAAATGATGAAAAGAAAAAAACTGTATCTATGAAATACCATGTGAATGTAGAAGAACATATATTGATGAGACCAATTGTCCCATTGAAAAGTGCTTGCAAGAACACAAACTGATGATTAGAAGAGCAAAAACAGATGTGTCTAAGCTAGCAGAGCATGTATGTGCCAATGAACATATGTTCAATTGGGAAAATACAAAAATATTGGCTAGAGAAAATGTACAAAGAAGAAAACTTAAATAAGCTGCTCACATGACAATGGCAAAAAATCCCATAAACCAACCCAGTGTGACTATACATAATCTATGGAAACCACTAATCAGCTTTGCTCTTAGGAAAAAATGGAGAAATCAGGAGGAACCTCATAGATAAGTATATGAAATTATTACAGACTGTTACCTTTGTCAGGATCGCTCAGTTGGTTAGAGCATTACCTTAAAATTCAAAACTCAAGAATCTAAAGACCCAATTTAAATTCCATGCAAGTATTGTCACTGGTCAGGCCAGCAACACCTGAAGAAGAGGGGAGTCTCAAAACATTGTGCATATATTAACCTGTTTGATGTGCTATTACTAACAGTTAATGTATTTGGAATATTTAAATAAAGTTATTTTTTTCTAAAGATATTCAATACATATATTAGATGATGGAAATAGTCCAATATAAAAATACAAATATGTAATAATGATCACAATTTCTTTATAATAGAAATGGTTAATATGATGGAAAATACTAGTAAAAGTAGAAAGGATAGTGAAAGATGTGGATGGAGAATGAATGATAAAAATAACTTAGAAGAATATAAATGTAAAAGAAATCATGGAAGAGTTTATTGGGGATGAATATAAGGTCTTTTCAGTGAAGGAGAAAATAGGGTTTTAGGTGAGATATATTCAGAAGAATAAATAATAGAAAAGTGAGTATTAATAAAAGTGTAAAAGACAGGGGAATGATCATGCGGAGAATATAAATGTGCTATTAAAAACAAAGAAAGTGAAAAAGATGTTAAATAAATGGAAAAACTATTTTACAAAAAGAAGTTGGCTAAAATAGACCATTATATAAAGAGAATGAAATTAAATAGTAAATTATTGGAGAATATTAATAAAAGTGGAAGAGATGGGAGTAAAAAATATATTAAAAGAAAAAATATAGGTTAAGAGGAAAACAGTATTACTAGATGATGAGGAAAAAGAGTGTAGCTCTAGAGAAAAATTAAAGACAATCTTAAATAAATATGTAATGGATATAGAAAAGACATTAGATGTGAAGAGCAGAGTTATAACAAACAAATAAGCAAATATTAGGTTTACAGAAAATGAATTTAATGAGGCAGGGAAGAAATTGAAAAGTGGAAAGGCAACATGTTTAGATGGATGGTCAGCAGAGATGGTGATGAATTTTGGGAATAGGGCAAAATTAGATCTATCACAGAAAATTGAATTTCCAGATAGCTGGAATAATACAAGAGTAAGGCTATTATTTAAAGAGAAGAGTAAGGACCATAGAAAGTTAATAAATTATAGACTGGTAAAGTAACATCAGTGTTATGTAAAGTTTTTGCATATATGGTAGTTGGAAGGCTGACAAAATAGATGGAAAAAATAATATAATGGAGAAATGCAAGGAGGCTTTACATCAGATAGGCATATAAGAGATAGTTTATTTGTAGTCTCATAACTTATAAATATGAGAAGGAATACAGATAGTTAATTATGTATGGTCTTTATAGAGTAAATAGAAATAGATTATGGGTAAGTTTAGTAAATTTGGGAATGAATAGAGCTTTACTGGATCTTATTAAGAGATTGTATGAAAATAATTACTACACGTGTCAATTAGGAAATATAGAATCAGTTAGAATTAAAAATGTGATGGGACTAAGACAAAGATGCCCTATGTTGCCTATTTTGTTTTTGTTATATTTGAGAGAAATGAGAAAAGCAAGAGAAAGACTAGGAAGAGGGGTAGAGATATCACTAATAGATGGCAAGGGAGTGTATATATTATCAGATATTTTATTTGCTTATGATATTTTCTTGTGCACAGAAAATAGGGAAAATATGGCCATAAGTTATGCTGAAGATGTGCACAAAGCCTGGGTAAAGAGATGGGAATTAAATTTAGTGAAAAAAATAAAAAGTAATGATGATAAATACTGATTATAACTACTTGGGAATTGTCTTAAGGTAATCAGAGAAATTGCTTGGATGAATGGGAAAAAAATGATAAATGAAACAAAGAAAAGAAAGGGACTGATAATTAACAGTGCTTTTATATAATAAATATGATGTAGCAAGAATTGTATGAAAGGAAGCTGGCAGTAGCAGGGTTAATTTTTGGTAATGATACATTATGTATTAGTAAAGAAGTGTTAGATTATTTAGAAAAAGTATAAAGAGAAGTAGAAAGACATACATTAAAGTCAGATGTCTGAACAACAAAAGAGGTAATTCAAGGAGAAATGGGATGGTCAACTTTTTATATGACAGATATGCCAAAAAAACAAAATGAAAATGTTCAATAGATATGAGATTTGGATAAAAGTCTTTATGTCAGTATACTTATACAAAGGTGTGATGATTGTGTTATGATAATTGTTGAGTGTTATAGTGGCAAAGAATGGTACAGAAGACTAGATGCATTAATAAAAAATAGGGAGTTTGAAAAATGTAAAATTAGAAAGGAGAGTAAAAAGAGTTTAAGTATATATAAAAGTAAACAGAAGATTGAGTGTGAGTTAATTTATGATAATAGCAATGAAAGTACTTTAATATTCAAGGCTCAGAGCAACCGTGGAATATCCACATAAATGGAGAAATGTGGGTGATTTAGTCTGCAAGTTATGTAAGGAAGGCATGGGAAATATTAGCCATCCATTAATTGATTGTAAATGTTTATAATCAGAAAGGGTACAAATAATAAATTAGTGAGAATAAATATAAACAAAGTGATTATACAGAAAGTGGGTTCATGGTTTTTATACTGGATTTGGAAAAGTAAGTGGGATCTAGATATAAAGGCCATAGACTGGACAAAGATAATATTGTGGAAATGGAATGGAGCAGAATAGAGAAGAATATGGGAAAAACATAAGGGAATGTAAAAGGAAGATAAGGTGGCTTACAGATTTGTCTGGGCATAATGGATGAGAGATTCCCAACTCCGATAAAGGAGAAGCCATAGTGCATGTATAATTTTCAAGTAAAATTAAATTATTATTTTTTTAGTTGTAAAGTAAAATATATATTATATAAAAAATATTGGATTGGCTGAAGCAATAGATTTGTTTAATACTCACTCCGAACTGGAAAAATCACATGTACATTAAACAAGATGTAAAGACCAGACAACACCATGTGTAAAGATATCAAGTCAATGTATGCGCACATAATGCAGTGAACAAAGAGAAGATTTAATGTTTAATAAAAAAGTGTCTTACATATCAGACCTGCTACATCTTTTCATCTGACCATAAATTTTTAACCTTGCGACCCCATCAAATAAATCCTAAGATCTTGTCAAATAACATAAACACTGGAACTTCTGACAAACCTAACTGATAAATTTGTACACAAAAATCATAAAAACACATTATGATACTATATAAAAACAGATAGTTGTGAGCTTTTGTTTCATCATGGCAAGTGAAGATAGAGCAGCAGCAAGTCTGATGAAAGCAATTAAGCAAAATGTGGAAGAAGATTCAACAATTTATTCAGTTTGCTGAAAAACATATAAAACTGAGGAACTGCAATCTGCCATTGGAGACTGCATAAAGAAGATGATGCTTTCATTTGCATTTCGGATGATATTAAAAAAATCATTCTACCAAATTAATTCCATTTTAATAAAAGTTTAGTACTCCCCCTCCATAAAATATATATAATACCATTTACAACTTTCATTAAAACTTTAACAATACTATTTTTTATATCAAAACTTTATTCTAACAGTTTCAACTGTCCTGCAGTCATCATTAGAGCTACAATATCCAAATATATAATTATACAATTAATATATTTTATACACATATTCATATACATAATTAAACACATAAATAAAATATACATTTTAACCTAACCATTATAAATAATCATTTCTCTTTTTATTACTTTACTCTTAATTAATTAAATGTATATTTTATTTATGTATTTAATTGTGTATACAAATATGTGTTGTATTAATTAATAATCAGAAAATAATAATAAATTCTTTACTACAAACTATATAATCAATAATAATTTTATACATAAAAAGCCTTTTTCAGCACCTGCTTTGGTGCCCTTTTAAAAAAAAAAATCAGTCAATCTCATTGATTCCGTTTTAATAAAAGTTTACTTTTTTTTTTTACATTTTGGTAAAAGTTTACTAATTACTTTCTTTGTTTTTTAACAAAATAAATATAGTTAAGATATTTCTCAATCAAGATCCCATGAGACTGTTATATCACATAAACACGTGCTTTAACTCTCCGTTTTTTCAAAATCAGAGCCATAAGTAGGTTTTTTTTTATCTGTCCATTTTTTACTTTTCTGCCACAGTTATATTTTAGACCTAGTATTTTTCCTTTTCTTTTTTTTTGTTTTACTGTCCATTATGTATTTAATATATTTATTATTATTTTGGACTTGTAAGTAATGTGATTAAAAATTGGTAATTTTCTGCCCACTACCAAAGAGGATGCACTTAAAATTGTTTCATCATGACAATTCCTGTTATATATACATCATAACAATGTTTTTATTTTAAGTGAGTGAATAGATATAGTAATAAATTTATTTATTTTTTATTTTGCTTATGTGGTATTTTTTTGGGTTAATTTTGCTTTAGTGTCCCATTTTGTAATATCTTGCCAGAGTATTATATGCATTTTTTAATTTTAAGTAAAATTTGGTAATTTTTTCAATGTTTGTGATAGCAGAATGCCATACTTTATGTGGGGGGTGAGAACTGCTGTGATGACACAAGTGCCATTTTATTTTGTGAACAGATGTATATTTTTTGTATTGTTAAAAATATACTTTTTCAGGTTTAGTATGGTGCAATTAGTGTTACAGATTAGAGCTGCTTCACCTTTTCATAAGTCTGCTGATAACTTTCTACACATTGCAAAATTGTCATGAAATAATATGAACACATAGTTCATTTTGATAAATGTATCACTTAAGTTTTTCAGAAGTTTTGATGTACAAGTTATTTGATGAGAGCACAAAATAAGAAAGTTATTGGTGGACTTATATGAATGTGAAGAGGTGTAGCAAGTCTAATAAGTGAGTACTATAAAAAGTTAATAATGCAAATGAAACATGAGTGCAATCCAGATTTTATAAATCTACAATAGATGACATCTTAGACTCTAATGCCAATGTCAAACTAAAATAATGTTGACATGCAAGAAGTACAGACTGAAGACAGCTTGAGATATATATATGGGAGAAATTTATGCTACAATTCCAAATCAGCTTTTGCATTATTTTAAGAGATTCTTTCCTGAATGATCCACTGTTCTTGTGATAACAATCTTAAACTGCTCTTTGTTCCAATTTTCAAAAGATCAATTATGTATGAAGATTCAGAAGCATAACATATGATATGCAATTTGCAGAATAGTGAATCATCCAATTCATGGTATATTTTAGAATTGTTTAATGAATAACAAAGAGATAGATTTAATAGATTAATAACATACTCTAGGTAGATTTGCTTTGGTAAAGATCGATCAAGAAAGAGAAAAGGTTATTTCAGGCTTTATATAAAACCCCTTAATTATAGGTTTAACAATTTCCAGAGGTTAATAGCCCTGTTCAAAACTGTACTATTTTTTCAACCAGTGCTCTTAAAGTATCCCTGTTCCAATTTATGGGAATAACTTTGAATTTAACATTAAATTACACAAAGATATAATTCCAACACAAATACTATTGCAAATTTCTGATCAGGAGGCAATGTTATTTTTATCAATTCAAGGTTTCAAGCCTCAATGTTTTCATTGTAAACAATGCTGATACATCATTAACAATTGTCTGAAGTTTCTGTGTTCATGATGTAATACAATAACTTAGATCAATAAGCCAAACATTAAAAAATGTGGATGTGTTGAATTTACAAAATGAAAACTTTACAAACTGATATAACTAATATGGACATTTGTTTAATAATGTTAAACATGGAAAATATATAAAACAATTGTGAGCCATCGCTGATTTCTAAAATTTCTTAATAAATGGTACTGTAATTGTTTTGTATTATAGTGAGTTAAGTAATAAACCCAATCCAGGATATACTCGAAAAAAATGTGTAATATGTCGAGCATGACACTACCAGTGTAATGGTCCTTATCTAATACAATCATGGATGGTGTGGGTCTTCTTGCAGCACCAATTGCCCATCTGAGATAACTTTTTGTTCAGTAGTTTTGCGCTGGAAAATAAAATTTTGTCTATTTTGGTGGCTATATAGTGGGCAAGCACCCTCTGCTTGTTCCTGTATTGTATCTTAAGATCTAGTATATCCCCAACAAAGGCATTGATGGATGATAATTCACTGAATCTTCTTTCTATTAGATGCCTATTAGGACCCCTTGATCTCCGAGTAAATGAGTTGATAAGGGAACTTAGGATTCCAAAAAAGGCAGACCAGGCTTGTGGCAGTGAGAGCAGTTGGATCTTATGAAATAAAATGTATGATTCCGAGAAGATCCACTCAGGCATATTTGCTTTATTAAGCAGCCTGATGGTCTTGTCATAACTAGCAGAAGCCAGCAACATAGGATCCTGATTCAGGGATATCAGCATAGTAAGATGATCCAAAAAGGGAACTAGTTCCAGCTTGGCATGTATATCATGGTAAAGTTCAGGGCTGTAATATAAAAGATCAATGAGAGTTCTGAACCACCGTATGTAGAAGGAGAAGGTCTCTGGAAGAAAACATCCCTCCCCACACAGCAGCACTCTATTAAGAAGATAAAAGATGCTTTAAGTTAAATTACTGATATGCTGTATTGAAATCCACAAATAATATAACAGGCAATACTACTAAGGCCACGACCCAGCATTGATCCTGCTTACCAAATAAGTAGTCAGTCCAGTGCCCTTCAGGAGATAGACATAAATTAATACGACCGACATTCAACAAACTAATTTCCACTATTAGTAAATCAGAGTTCAGATATAAAGTTTTGCTTTTTTGTAACAAAATAATTCTTAATGTAAAGTTCTGAAGTGTTTACTAAGATTTCAAATAATATACTGCAGTACCATCCTATAATATTATTCAATAACATAATCTATTTAAATATATTTGTTTGTACATATTAATTCTTGTTAAGCACAATGTCAGCACGTAATATTTTATATAAGGCTATATATAACCTTAGTACATGCACCTTGGGTGCTTAATTTTATTATAAGAGAATCCTCTACAAAACTTAACGTAAGATTCGACTTTGCGTTTCGACTTTATTATGCGAAAAATCTCTTATTGTATAATAGACTAGAGTTGAGTTTTGCAATGATCTGTGGACCACAAATAAGCCCCTATTATAGAATATACCTAATTCCACCAGGCAAAAATTTAATTAATACATGACCTAAAAACAATTCTGTCTCTCTTCACAGATATTATTCGTCATTTTTTTATATTATTTGAAAATAAAATATAATAATTATCACACTTAAAGATATATTGCATATGAAAAGTTGTTCAAATTTATAAGCCGATTCATTAAAAGTAAATAAAATCCAACTTCTGCTTAATAAATTGATTCTGTGAAAATGTAAATAGAACCAATATAATTTACTCAAATAAACAGTAAATAAAGAGTTGACTTTTATTAAAATTAAGATTGTGATTAAATACGCTAGATTTGCAAAACTGCAGAACATTTTCATTGTTATTATTTTAACACCTCATGAGAATTTTGAAATGGGTTGAAAGAATTCAGATATTTTATTTTTAATAAACAGCTGGTTGAAAAAAATAATTAAGAAAAAGAAAATATGTAATCTAAAACTTTTGACATTTTTTTCAGAAATAAAGACAAAACACAATAAAATGTGATTAATTTTCAATTCCCTCAAAGGGACAGAAAGAATTATTATGCCATAGAAAAATTTACAATTTAAAATGAAATATAAAAAGTATGTGGCTTCCTGTCTTTATATATATTGTTTTTGTTTTTAATTATAAGAAATATTTATTTAATAGTAGTTTTTAAATGTACTTTGTGAAATTGTTTCAGAATGAACATATATTGTAAGGATTAGAAAGCTCAATTCTTAAGATAGTTATGGTTTGAAAAAAAAAAAGGAAGTATAAAAGAAAAGAGAAAGATTTATTAATTACTTCAAGATTTTTGAATTATTATATTTTTAAAAAATAAACGTCTTATAAACATTTATATATATATTTAAATGTATAAATGTTTGACAAGTTCTGCAATTCATTTTTGTGTGTGCGTTTTCAAATTATGTTATTATTATTTAATGACATATTCATAGTTAATATTTTATTTAAAGTTGTTGAGAATACAATACAAATATAAAAAAGGGAAATAAATGAATTATATTAAATGAATATTATGAACAATGTTAATAGTAAAATTAGCTAAAGGTGTGTGTGTGAAGCTGTGTAAAATTTGAAAACAAATGTGTAATATATATACACATTTTAAAATGTTTTATTTTGTTTTAAAATTATCTGTATTTTTTTTAATATTTGATGTCTTCAATAAAATGCTAAAATGTTCGAAAAAAAAGTTGAAGAACAATTATCATTTAATACGTGCATGGATATGATAAACTAAGAATGAAAGTTGGACAATATGTGACTCATGGAATTGGATAATTTTAAAATACTATGGAAATCACTGATGTAAAATCAGAATTGTGAGGAGGAGTGGTGGACATTATTATTACTACTACTATTATTCTGTATGCTTCTAGATAGCATAGCAAATTTTTGTCTCTGTAAATTTTGCTTTATTTTATTAAATAAGCATTTATTTTTATAGCGTCTGTATACAATTGTAATTACATTCGAATATCGGCCTTTCAAGCCAATTGTGCAAACGCTTTACGAGTGTTAAATAATAAATGAATACCCTCTGATCAATATAAGATATAGAATTTATGCAGGAATAAAAAGAATCCTCTTATTCCTACGACCCAAATATTTATATATGAGCAAATCTGAAGTACTGGCACAGAAGGTGTGACAATAGAACGGTCACTTTAAATTACTATATACAATGTCTGAATGAATGACACTGATAAAATTTTCTGGAATTTACTAAATGTCATTCCAACTGAAACTTAATCATATATAAATAAGCATTTATTTTTATAGCGTCTGTATACAATTGTAATTACATTCGAATATCGGCCTTCTGTGCCAGTACTTCAGATTTGCTCATATATAAATATTTGGGTCGTAGGAATAAGTGGATTCTTTTTATTCCTGCATAAATTCTATATCTTGTATTGGTCAGAGGGTATTCATTTATTATTTAACACTCGTAAAGCGTTTGCACAATTGGCTTGAAAGGCCGATATTCAAATGTAATTACAATTGTATACAGACGCTATAAAAATAAATGCTTATTTATATATGATTAAGTTTCAGTTGGAATGACGTTTAGTAAATTCTAGAAAATTTCATCGGTGTCATTCATTCAGACATTGTATATAGTAATTTAAAGTGACCGTTCTATTGTCACACCTTCTGTGCCAGTACTTCAGATTTGCTCATATATAAATATTTGGGTTGTAGGAATAAGAGGATTCTTTTTATTCCTGCATAAATTCTATATCTTGTATTGGTCAGAGGGTATTCATTTATTATTTAACACTCGTAAAGCGTTTGCACAATTGGCTTGAAAGGCCGATATTCGAATGTAATTTATTTTATTAATTGAAAGAAAGAAAATTCATTTAAAGTTTATATAATTATCAAAAAATGCATCAGTCAATAACTCATTTATCTGAGGTTTTGCTCCTCTTTTTGTTGTTATCTGCAAGAGTATGTCAATCGGAGATCAATATCACAAAGACAAATCTATAAAGGAAGAATTGTAATAATCAACTATCTGTCTATATCCTGGAGAAAAGAATCAACATTACAACTTGAAAGGCATTTCCCAAAATTTTTAATTAATTCTATTAGTCCATCCTGTATACCAGTCTACAAAAGTAAATACTTCACAAGATGAAATTGTTCCATATCATCCTGAAAATAAGACTGTAGTTGCCTGCCATAACCACAAAAGTCCAAGTCTGAAGAAGAAATATTACACTCTGAAGCTGTTATTATTATTTTTTGCAGTTGTTAATAAAATGAAAAAACATGGAAAAGATAAAATTGATTTTTCTTGGTATTTAAACAAACATATATATATATATTGCTATGTATATATATATTTATTTCTTTAGTGTTTATCCATAGAAAGGCTATGAGTTGAAATAATAGGTATTAAATTTATATAATTAAATCATATATGATTCACAACACACACATATTTGTTATGTAGCATAGATATATTAAGTTAAATCTGTATTAGAATTTATATCTAGATAAAGATTACTTAAGTTAACTTCTTTCATTATTAGTAATATACATATTTTCACTTATGTATAACATTATATTTCATTTGATCATTGAAATACATTCAAAAAGTGAATTCACTTTTATAAAAAAAAATTTGTATAAAAATAATGTACATTTATGTGTAATCCTAGAAACCTAGAAAGGCATTTCTAAATGTGTACTATGAAATAATATTTCTTAACCTCTTCCCTGTCAAATATTCTGGTTGGTCGAGTGAGATGAAGCTCTAAACTTTTGACTGGTCAATTACAGAATCAGCAGTAAAATATATTCATCTTTTAATATTATATTCATTTTAGTTTTGTTTGTAAAAAGTAGATTAATAATTTGTCAGATTATGAAAGTGAACAAAAGTTTTTTCAAAAATAAATTTCTATTTATAATTATAAAAATATTTTATAGTGGAGAACCTCAAAAGAATGTTTGTAACCTATTAGAAAATGTTGAGTATGTCAGTGATTTTCTTTTTCAATTTATGTTCATGTAAAAGTAAATATTTTTTACTAAAATCTTACTTATTTTTCTAAAATAATTATATTTTCAGCATATTTTATCAAAATAATTTACATGTAAAAAAATTCTAACAAAATACTCTAAAACATTCATTTTCATTAGTAAATCAAATAAAGAGCTTGGGGTGATGAAAATTGTTGACAGGTGTGAAAATTGTTGTCAAGCGCTGATTTCTTTTTCATTTTATGTTCATGTAAAAGTAAAGATTTTTTTATTAAAATCTTACTATTTTTTTAAAATAATTATATTTTCAGTATATTTTATGAAAATAATTTATAATATGTAAAAAAAAAATACTAAAAAAAAACCACTCTAAAACATTCATTTTCATTTTAAAAATCAAACAAAAAAGTTAGAGTGGTGAAAATTATTGACAGGCACACTTTTGTTTGAAATGAGAACCAACCAATCAGCATCTAGGAAAGACTACCTTCTTCCATTGTTGTAGCTTCTAATGTTAATATTATTGATTTTTTATTGTAAAATAATTCTAGAGAGGCAGCATCTTATGGTACTTTTTAAGCTTTAAAATAAGTGTATAAATACTACGGTAATGTAAAAATTGACCGTTTTTGAGTGACTTGAAGCCATGACCACATCCATGCAGTTGTTTCTTGGAAAGAATTAAAGTAGTAGTAATATTGTTTATTACATCATTATTAAATGTTCATAAAGTTTAAGCATTGTATAAAATATAGTAGTGCTCTTGTTGCATTCAAAGTATTTTGTCATTGAATAAAAGGGATTTCTTCAAGTCATAGTTTGTACATACTTATTTATTAAAAAAAAATCATTCAAGGGAATATGTACATCATCATTTGAAAAGAATTTTGTGGAACTGAAATAATACTGTTTATTCACTGAAAAATGGATTTACGATCTTTTGAATTCCTTAATCATTAGTAAGCTAAATTATTTTATTATGTGTTATTTAGTTATATAACTGAGATGGACTTTATCTATAAGATATAAAATACATCTTGTATAAACATATATATATATATATTATTCATTATACAGGGGGGGGGGGCAAAAATAATTAGAATTTTGGAATAAAAAATTGCATATATATTTTTAGATGTTGTAAATTGAATCACTTTAAAAAGTATAGTCTATTTAATGAAATGCATTGGTCTAAACCTGTTTCTTTCAAAATAATCGAGAAACATGTGCAGATGCATTTTAATGCCTCCATCATTTCCCCCTCAGTTCTAAGTCTACAAAAAAAAATTGAGACATGTTTTCATCTGAAAGACTAAAAAAAATCATACAAAATGAGATCAAAT
This sequence comes from Epiperipatus broadwayi, assembly GCA_028023455.1. NCBI lineage: Eukaryota > Metazoa > Onychophora > Udeonychophora > Euonychophora > Peripatidae > Epiperipatus > Epiperipatus broadwayi. The sequence goes on along the minus strand of JAQFVV010012415.1, from coordinate 4,813,509 downwards.
GAATATAGCTGATAGATAAGCTGGTCATGCTGAATTTAATTTAAAAGTGTTTCACACTCAAGAGTTTGAGAGAAGATGTTTTGTTGGGGTGAAGCTTGCACTGTTTTCTTTGCCAAAAATGGGGTGTTTACATTTTACTGCATCATGTAAATGTTTCAGAACTTGTAGATAAAATTCCTGACCATTACAAACTAAATTTGAGAGAGAAATGCAATTTGCATAAAAAAAAATCAGCATTGTTTTGATTTTGGACGTTGCTTTTTTAGGGATGTGGTAAATTGAACATTTCAGTTAAACCACTAATAAACTTGTATAAACTTATATTTTTATGAGATGAGCTTGCTTATAATCTGCTTCAAGCATTACAATTTTTTTCCTTGCCATTTTCTGTAAACAAAAACAAAATTTCACATTGTTTGAACATTTCAGACATTATAAAAAAAATTGATAAATATGTAAATTGCATTTTACAAAAAATGTGCTATGTAGCACCATGATATATGATGTCATTTGGCATATTGATGCAGAAGAGTTTCTGCAAGAAATACCTAACAGCAAAAGCATATAAGACAAAAGGCACACAAATCAGAGAATGATTCAGGTTATTTTTTGGGTCCCCCTTCAAATAATGTTCATAAAATAACTAAAAAGCCTGTGTGGTGAAATGGCTATTATTGTCATTCTCACACATATGCATATATAAAATGTGAACTGATTATTTTATTTAATAGATTGATTTTGTTTATTTTTATTCTAAGACTACATCACTTATCTACATTCCAATTCATGTTAAAGTGTTTAATTTTTATTAATTTATTTGTTTTATTCTGAGAATATTGAAACACTATTTTAATTACTTGTTTAAACTTTAAAGAATAGCTCTATTATTGAATATTAAAAGATTAAGGTATTAGAAAAAAAATATTTCTACCTATTTATTCATCAAAATATAATCCAGATTCAATAAAATGTCCCCTTTATTTCTGAATTATATTTAACAAGTAATTTTGAGTCTTATTAATATATTTACAATATTTAGTTTGAAGTTATATATTTATAACTTAGAAATAATATGCTTGAATTTATCCCATTCTACGTCATTAAAATTTGGGCTTATCCCATTGTGCAGTATTATAGTTTAAAGGTAGCATATTCCCCATTATTCACCAATACAAGATAGCACATAAAGCAATAAAGTTTTTCTTTCTTCATTTATTTACCATCTCAATTAAAAGTCTCTTTTCTTACAATTATGCTTTGACATTATCAATGTCTCTCTCTTCACCCCATTTATGCAGTTACAATTTGGCTTGTCCAATTCACGAGGCATATAGAGCTTCTTTCTTCTCATTATTCATTCTTATAGTTACAATTTATAGTTTCAAAAATAATAACTAAAAAAAAAAACAATTTATAGGACAATAATTAGCTAATAATAAAATATATATGTATAAAAAGATCTATTCATAATTTCCATTAAAGCAATATATTTGTTTCAGTAAATAATAAAATTCTAAACAAACAATAATGATGCTTAAAAGGAAAAATGCAACCATTTCTTGAATCTATTTTAAAAAATAAAATATAATTTTTTATTAAAATTAAATCTTAATTTATGTGAGAGTGTTTACATTTAAGTAAGAACTAGATTTAAATTAGAAAGAGAAAGTGTTTCACATTTGCCTTAAATGTTAGTATAATAGACAAATGATGTAGTGTTTGACTATAAAGGAAACTCTCAAACTTCTACACAAAATAGTGACTTTATAAAGAAAGTAGCCACCTTATGCCAATCTAAAGGATGTTGATTTGAGAGCTTGATGATATTACTCTCTTCACATTTAATTCAATATCCTTTCACAAATTAACTTAGAGAAATCTTGTGATTTAGAATAGGTTAATATTTAAGATCTTTTTAAATGTAGAATCATCCCAGTTGCTGCTTGGATGCAGAAGATGTTTGAAGTGTTTGTATCAAGTAAAGTTTACTTAAATTCACAGTCTTTGATTTAACATCATTTCTGATAATATCCTTTAATGAGTAATCCTACAGACATGATATCTAGCCAGTATCATTTTTAGATTGTATTTTCTATCTCTTCCATTTTTATTGTAGAAAGAATGATCTCTAAATAGGAATAACTTAACACTTATTTTTTGTCAGTAAAACTTTTGTTTCAAACCCAGTTTTACACTGACTCATTACTCATTATATTGCTTCAAGAAAAGATCACAACAAGAATTTCCAGCATATCATTATTTTTTTAATTCTCATGAGTATGAATTAAAAAAACTGAAGAAGAAAATTGGAGGCAGAAATATTAGGAATGTAATTAAAGAATGAAAATATGATTGTGCAAACACAAATCCTATTGTCACAATATAAATAGATGACCAATTCCCTAATCATTCATGATTATCGAACCCTTATATAAGTGATTAAATAATAATAATAAGCTAAAATTGTTCAGAAAAAGAGACAGCATCCTAACTCAACCAGACATGTTTGCAGCAACATGGTCACGCTTGAAACCAAGATCTAGTCTATAAAATATAAGTCCAATATGATAGATGATGATATTTTCAATAGCAGTAATTTTCATCTTTAAAGAGATGCAAGCATAAAATTAACTAAATAGAAAACCAGATTCTAAAACAAAAAAAAAGTATGCAGAAATGATAAAGACTTATGTACTGAAAAGATGTCTTAATTGGATTCTTTGCATAGTTGTAATTTGTTTTGCAATTGTAACAGAAATCAATATATTACTAAATGTGACTCTATAACCTTTTAGGCTCAATAAAGTTTTGCTTTGAAACAATAATGATGATGATGATGATGATGATAATAATAATAATAATAATAATAATAATAATAATAATAATAATAATAATAATAATAATAATAATTTATTTTAAAAGGCTTTTATGTAATTAGGAGTAATGCATTAAAAGCTAAAAATATTTTTATTTGGGTTGTTATATTTAATTTAGATAAAACAGTGGACTGTCTATAAATTAATTAATTCAATCATTATAGAATCAAAGCATAGGCAACCATAAGTAAATTAACTCAATCATTTCAAGTTAAATATAACAATGCAAATTGTGATTAAAGCAAAAAATAATTTTTTGGTTTTTAATGCAATATTCCTCAAATTAAATAAACATGCTTTTTGTTATAAAATATTATATATATATTAGTCTTCAGATATTTAGCAACAAAATTTTTGTAACTATTCATATTCAAATCTAAAAACAGAAAATGTAAAAATATTACCCCATTGTATTTCAAATAGCTGAAATAAAATCACACATATTAAAAAATGTTTACAAGATTTTTGTTTATGATGGCAGAAATTTTTTTTAAAAAAAAATTAATTAAACAATCAAGAGAAATTTCTATTTTAAGTACTTGTGAAAGCTTGTTAGTAAATTAGTAATGAAATTCAATGAACAAATATTGTTAAAAATATTGTGCCATCTAGTAGTCACAAATCTAAAAATTTACTGAACCAATATCAATGCAGTTTGAAACATGGTTTACCATAACTGCTAAACTAGTCAATCAGCTTGACAATTTGAAATATTGCATTCTTATATTGCTTTATCATCAATCCCTAACATGTACATAATTTGTAGAAAATCCATTCAACAGAAGTACATTAAAAATTGGGAATAACATTTGACGTAGACAAACAAACAAACAGAACTTCTCTGGTAAATAAAAAACTTTTAAAATAGAAACATATAAAAGTCTGTTAGCATCAAAAATAATATCTAGTATTTGATGAACTAACATTCTATTCCTACAAGACAACAGGATCAGGAAATGTCTCTTATTCACAATTGACTATCATATCTGGATATCAGTGCATTATTTACCACCTGTGGAACCCATTGGTAATCTAAGCACAGCATGTAACAACAGAAAATACATCAAATACATTCACAATAATAATAATAATAAAAAAAACAATGAAATTTTACTTAATGTTTTACTAATATTTATTTTACACAGCATAACCTTTGGTTAACTACATTTATCAATTTATCTTTCATTTCTGATCTAAAATTTAAGATGATCTAAATGACTATTAAATTGTAAAATATGAACACATTTTATAATCCCATTCATAAAAAGTATAAATTCTTTCTTCATAATTTGGTTTAAAAATCATTCTCTTCATATTACTTTTTTCTGCAAAAACTATTTTTTCTTTGATTTATCTTGAAATTCCAATTCTGTATCATTACTTACATTAATATTATCTTACAAAATATCAATGTCTTTGACAATTTACATTTACATTACAAATCTTTTATAATAGTGATATTAGTGAATTAAACCAATGCACATGTGCTTTAAAGATAAATTATAAATGAATATCTCATTACAAATTTTTATTTTTTCAAATTACTCTGAAACTTCCTCTCCGATTTCTCACTTTCACCATATTTATATATTTTTACTCAGTAAATGAATTCTAATAAATACAATTTTTACTCTTTTCTCATTTTTTTTGTCATTTTTAACTATTAATAACTCAATCACATATCTAAATATATCTTCACAAATATTCTATCATAAATTTTTCTCTTCCATAATAATTCAGTTAATTTTCTAATCTGATTATATCACATGAAATTAGGTCACTTAACTAAAAATATTCTTATATACAAAGATACAGGCAATGTTTATGATATAACTAATACTAATTTAAATCCAAGTTTGATAAAATTCAAACATTTTATTGGATTGCATTCAGGCTCAGGAATTTTTTCTTTCAGTAGCTATACTAGAGCTAATAAAGCTAACGATCTAATATTAATTATTAAAAAGTTTATCTAGGAAGTAAAACAAAATATAAAAAAAAACATCTTTACCAACCAGTAATTGAGAAGTGTTGTGAATAATGCTTCCACTATTTCTTTAAAGAGCTATAGAGGAGATGTATTTGCCATACAGAAAGCTATATAAAGTCTATTTTCATATATTCTTAAAGTTTTAATTAAAAACTATTTGTATTTTTTTTATTTAAGTTTATTGATTATATAAATTGCGATAGATTATATATAGAATACATTCTACAAAATTCAATATGTCTATATAAAATAAATAACTGAATATTAGCTATAACCAACTTATGGCAGTTTACCCATTTTGAGTAGCAATTAAACATAAAGGTATATTGAATTTTGTAGAGTATATGTTTTTTGTATGATTATATATATACACAAAGATAACAGCAGAATTTTATGAAACAAAATATATTTAATGCAGTCATAAAATATCTCCTTGTACTAAAGCAGTAATAAAATTGTAATTATTTTATTAGCCTAAAGACATTGATATTAAATACATATTTTTCACATCAACAATTATAAATAGAGAAAATTAATACTATATTTTGAATTCTGCTATTAAACTCAAGAATTTGTGTAATATGATTTTTAAATTTAATTACTATAAATAAAACTTTTTCTTTGCATGAGACATTATTATTTCTTTATAAGTTATAAATGTTTCTAAAATATTATTTAACATTTTTAGATATATATTTATAATAAAATAATAATGTATAATAAAAAAAAAATTCAAGTTGCGAAAACATAAATATTTAGCATTTATATAAACTTCATAGCAAGATGGAAGTTGAATCATTTATTAATGAAGTTAATAAAATGTAAAATGTCTTAGCATGTACCAAAAATATAATTGTATATTAATTACTACAAAATCCTTCAAGAGAAAACAAATATTCTTATTTTGGCAAAATATTTTTCCTTTTTTTTTAAAAAAAAAAAGAATGCTAAACCTTATTGCATGTTGGTTTTGTAATACACTTAAAATAAAATAAACTGTGAACTTATTATTAAAAGGCATATTGAAATAAAATGAATTAAAATTGCTACTTTAATTTTAATTTCAAAATGTCATCCATTATTTACTTATCAGAACTTAAGATTTAAGAATACATATATATATACATGTTAATTGTTATCTATATTGGGATTGTCTAAGTAGTGAATAGTTTCTAATGGTTATATATAGCATTGTTTTGTTAAAAACAATATATAATGCCTTTCTTTTGGAATATTAAATGGTTTTAACTTTCGAGGAAGTTGAAATTGCATTATTTTCAAAAGATAATAAAAGATTGCAAATTGCTTTATATTCTACAATATTGACAATACATTTTTTAAAAGAAAATAGACAAAATATCTTTTATGAAACCTTATCAAATATAATGTATATATAAAGTGAGATTAGGAAGACACTGACTGGCAGTTCTTATAATCCCATAAAATAATATTCTAAAATTCAATTGCAAAAAAAAAATATAATTTAATAATATATGTGTACAATAACTCATGGTCAGTGTTTGCCAATATGGCAGAATATATATACTAACAATAATAATACAGAAAAGCTCTTTTTAACAAATATTGATTTTTTCCCCCTTCCAATGTGTTGCAACTATTTTACAATTTCAAAAGAGGGTAAAAAACCTTTATAAATGTATACTGTATAATTTTTCATTCATTTATCATTAGCCAAGTATTAGTTAAATTAATTGATGTTTTATATATATTCATATAATTATATTTGTTGTAATTAATTGGTTTCGTACATCTTCCTTCCAATAGGTTCTTTAATATAGTTTAAATATTTTATATTTTTTACACAATCTATTTTGTATCTGTATTTTAAATAATGAATATATAGGCAGATTTATCATTTCTTCTATTAATTGTATATTATGTTCTTTTGCTTTTTCACCTAATTGTTTCCTTGTATGACCATAGTAAACAATACTGCAATTTTCACAAGTAATTTTAAATACAATTCTTTTTTATATTTCATATTATTTCTTATTTTATAATTACCTATTAATTTGTCAAGATTTTTACTATTTGATCATCCTATATTAATGCTTTTTTATCTATATATTTTTTATTTTTTATTAATGTACGATAAATTTTAGGGAAGTATGGAAGTTTTGTCCATTTTTTACTATTCTTAGAGGTGCTATTATTATTTATAACAAAATTATTATTATTATTATGATAATAAATATATAATAGTTGAACAGGTAAAATATAATAGACATGTTAAGTGATAACAGATGAAAAATGTCTTGAAAACATCATGTTAATATTCTAATAAATAAATTTCAATATTTTATATCAATGTTTTACAAAATGAAAGATACTTTTCCTGAAATATGTTGTTATATATCAATCTTTGTGCAAATTTTTACTGAGATATACAATAATACTTTTTGGTCTTGTCAGCTTTTCTAATATGAATAGACTAGTATAATATTGTAAAAATAATAATTAATGTAATAGAAGGAATTATATAAAAAAATAATATAAAAGAAATATATTATATATTAATGAACTCCTTGAAAATATAATTATCGAAAAATAAAATATTTTTTTGATAATACATTCAAAAAACCTCATATAAAATAATTTGAAATGAATCTATGAAAAACACATTTGTATGTATTTGGAAAACATTGTAAAAAATATGGAACTAACAACAGAATTAAAAAAATTTGTAATATTATAGGAAAATAAAAAATCAAATTCAAAAGTATATTAAAAAAAAAGAAAAGAAAATACATTAACTTATTATATAGCAATATATAAAAATTTATTTCATTTACTTAATAAACCAGTGTTGGGGTGTTAATCTAATGTATTACATAATATTAACCAATGGGGAAAGTTTATATTTATATATAGGTATATAATATGATGCAGTTAATATTTTATTATATATATTTAATACATCATTGAAATGTAATTATTTATTATAATATTTTATATTATATATAAACTATTTATGACAATTTCTTGTAAATAAATGCTCAACTAGGGCCTAATAGAGGAAGAATGTCATTTTATGTAAATATATTTAATTTATATTATATAGAGAGCTTATTAAATTAGGTCATGTGACATCTGACTTGATTTTTTTTTTGTAATATATTTAATTTATATAAATAAATAAATAGCTTTATCTCCTGTCAAATTTGATAAAAACATATACTAAACTTTGTCCAACATTACAACATTACAATTAGAAAATCTTATGAAAATATGAAAACTTTTTATGTAACTAACTTGAGTAACTATAAAAGCAAAATAAAAACAATAAATAAAGAAAAAGCAATTTAATACAAAGATATTTTCTGATAATCACAACCTTTTTAGATAATTATAATTCCTCTGAACATTGAAACTTTGAAAGTCTATCCTCACAAAAGCTAGAATCAAATTTTTTCAGACTGATTTATGGAATAGAGGATATCCATAGTGTATTCCTAATCACTTCTATATTTAATATAACAAAGTAAAAACTTTTATCAATTTTGACAATGAGATAATTTAACTGACAATGAAATTCATTGAATAATTAAAATCTTGAAAGTCTCAAACTGATTAAAACAATTAAAATGACAGTTACAATTGTTTCACACACCTTTGTTTCTATACTTTACAAAGAAACAACAAATAAAAAACTTTTTTTAAAATATAAAATCAAAATAACAAAAGAGCACATATATAAAGTGTGGAACTATGATAGGATTGAAACCTTTTATTCACAACATATATCTCTTATTGATGTAGTTAAAAATTATATAAATAATATAATTCTCTTTATGCTAAGCAGAAGTATCCAGCAGATTCTTTTTTTTTTAAATATATCTATTACATGAGTTGAACCACTTATCAGAAGCCTAATAAACACCACATGATCACCATTTCTTATGCTTGCTTATAACTGTTATTAAAACAGGCAAAACTTTCCATACAGTATTACTACTCAGTGCAAGCTAAAGTAATCAATGGATTACAAAAGGCTTGTAGTTTTTTCTCTTTTAATAAGTTATAAGCAAGCATAAAAAATGGTGTTCATGTGATGTTTATTGGCTTAAAACCAATCATGTCTAATAGGATAGTGGTGGCTATGGTTATTAAAAAACCAAAGACACCAAATGTATGGGTATTGAACTGAGTTCAAACCTATATGACTATATAGGCTAATGAGTTTGGATTGAAAATATTATTGTGTTTAAGCCTCATAGTTTTGTAGTTAAGTAGAAATAAAAGGTGGCTGCTGGAGGGTTGCATTAGATCCTAAGATCTAGGTGCAGTGCTCTCAGATCCAAGGCTCCTCATTGATGAAGGCCACAAGTCAGAAACTAGTCTAGGGATTTTGGATGAGTAGGCACTAAATGGAGATTTTATGCACAAGCCTTTTGGAATCCATTGATTACTTTGGCTTGCACTGAGTAGCAATACTGTATGGAGAGTTTTGCCTGTTTTAATATCAGAAGTCTATATACTACTTTAAGTTAGTATTAAAATTCAGAGAATATTATTTTATCAATGATATTTTTTTATGACACATAACTTTTATTTAGTAATAAAGATTTTAGAAGACCAAGAATAAATAGGCTCAGCAATATCACTTACTGAACCCAGTTTACTTTTAAAAAAACAATACCAAGCAGCTCACTCACCGTTTTCTGGAATATTTTTTAATCTGGCAAAAAACAATCGAGTTACTATATAAATAAGTCCTTTAAAATGTCAAATCAAAATAAATCCTCCGGTCTATAGGAGATGCTTTTCTTTTATCATGTTTAAAGAATGAATATATTAGAAGAAAAATGAAACAACACCATGCAACTATTTAATAGTTTTATTTATAAAAATAAAAAGATTATATCTACAAAAAAGGGCAGATAATACAATATAAAATTGACAGGTTAAATCAAATGAATTAAATGTATTAGTCAATCTGCTTTGTACCAAATAAAAGCAGTTGTTAGCTTATTACAAAATAAAATCTTGAGTGATACTAAAAAAATATTAGTATTACCTCCATTAAACCTACTGCCAATTAAATTTTTTATATGACTGTACTCTGATTATAATGAACAATTGGATAACTTAAATCTGGTTCATTGGTCAGTGTGTTATATCAAAAAACAAAATAAGATAAATTTTCCAGCAATAAAAACTGTGCTTAATCTCACTCCCCAATACACTTGAACTAATTATGCAATGTGTTATATTATGTTTTCTTGAATGTTTGTAATGATGGGGTTCTAGTTGTATTTTTATCTTGAACTATTTCCATCATCTAATATGAGTATTGAATGTCTTTAGAAAAATTTAGCTTTATTTAAATATTCCAAATACATTCAACTGTTAGTAATAGCACATCAAGCAGATTAATATATATATGCACAAAATTTCAAGAGGTATTATTCTCCTCTCTTTTTCAGGTGTTATTGGCCTGACCATTGTATGATTTCAATAAACATATTTCTTATTGACATCTTTAGATTTAATGCAAATATCATAACTGTATTATATAGTGGTGATCAAGTTTTTCTTTAAATCTATATGAATTATGCCAATATTTTATGTAACAACAGGAGTTTATCTAAATGCATTCTGCACAAAGACAGCAAATAAACTCCATACATATAATGTATGATGCCAGTGGCAGAAACCATTCTGGGCTTGTGGATGTTCTCAAAGCTTGTTAAGAGCTTATTTTGCGAGCTCTATATATATAATAATGTTATAGTTTATTTTCATAGTTGAAAAGCAATGTAGACTGCAAATAGTATGTTTATATTTTTAACAAAACATGCAATAATATTTTGTAAAAAATAATAATGAATAATTCAAATTATGCCTAAAAGAATGACACAAATAAACCTATCATATATTGGATGACACTATTTTTTTTAATAGTAGCACAATGCATTATAGTACTTTATTAAATTTTCCATTTATAATATTAGATTTGATATTCCTTTATTGATTTCAGATCCTATTTCCTAACTTTTGATTTGACTTGATGTAAATATACCAAGCCAAAAAAAGGTATGTAAAAGATTATTTATTAATATTTAATAAAACACAAAGACAAATAAATTTATTTATTGATGATATTAATAAAATGTATAAAAATATTAAATTTCCTGTAGAAAGAGAATAGAATAATAATAGACTGGCATAATATTTAGATATAGAGTTAATTAAATCAAATAAAGAATAAAAAAGTAAAATTGAAACATCAATTTATAAAAAAATTTAAATAGATAATAATATAGCTAATTGGTATTCAAATACAAATATATTATAAAATAAATACTATACTGTAAGCGTCTACCCATATTATTGTTGCATAATTTATGCACGTAGACGATCTTTCCCACAGCTTCGAGTAAGTATATTTATGAGCATGGGTTTAATCCCATCTCAAGCACCAATCTTACACTTTGATAAGAATTATACTCATCAAAAACATAAATAGGGTTCTGTATCTGTATATATCAAGGGTAGCGCATCCAGACTAGTTCAATATCTCAAGGTTTGGAGAACATGGTCTAACTAGAGAACAAAGCAAGACAATTCCCGATTATGTCACTTATATCTACGTATACTGCACTATAATTTACCCATTATAAATCTATTACTCTAGCCCAGAAGTTATAACAAAATTAAGCTATATGCTACTACACTAGTTGCCATTAAATTCTAAGTTTTATATGCACATATACATATCTTAATATTCATGCGCACAACCCATTTATTCTGATACACACATATATGATTCATATATATATCAACGAAATAGTGCAATTATACATCAGAGTTGTTTATTTAATGTTTTTATTTTATTTAATTTAAACAAGATCTATTATGGTATTTAATATAGAAGTAACACGAGTCCCTTCATTACTACGCATTTATTGAACACACATATAGAGAAAAGGTCAATTTACCTTAATTACAATTGATTGTCCATGTGGTCAAAGCTAACAGTTCGCACATTTATAATTCTAAAAAAATACTGGCCTTATTAATATTTGTCGATCCTAAGGATGGTAAACAGTTCCAATGTGATATGCCGAATAGTTTATCATAGAGGTGGAGTAGATGATTTCACTCGCTTAAGAGGTCCAAGTTGTCGAAGGTACTTCGCCGCCATTACACTTAATAGATTTTAAACAGCGAATTTAATAAATCTGATTCAGGTGAGTTCTACAATAACAATCCACTGGACTGGTTTGATGAAACTCACACTATTTAGTTACCCCAACATTTTGATGGGAATATTACTAAAACTTCTTAATTAATTACATGTTCATACAATCCGAAATCCGTGCCGTCTTTCTCTCTCCGTCTAATCACCACTATATTTCCAAGAAGGCCAAAATAGTTCTTTTGTTTTACACCCTTTAACTTCACATTTTCCTTTGTATATTCGTACGCCACTGACCAGATCTTCTATTGTTTCAGAATACCAACATGACCAGTTCTCAGACTTCTTGACGACAGTCATTAACTCAAACTTCCAGAAGCAACTGATTCATTTCTATTTCTGTAGCTTTATATGTTCAATAGATTCATCAAGAAACACGTGTTACTACCAATATTATTAAAAAGTGGAATTTAAAAAAATTAACGAACAACAAAATATATATGTATAATCAATAACAAATTTATACAACTCTGTATATAATTGCCTCTTGTCAATCCCACATATAACCGTTAATACATATACACACTTTATAATAACATACATACAACTATATTTATATAAGCATACCATTCAGCCTTTAACAGATTACGCATTACTTTCACACTCTTTGTAACAGGGTTCGAATGACTATTTATACATCTTTTCACATATACACAGTCATTTCATATCAACACTCACAATTAACACTCTATATTGCATTATCTCTTGTATTCGAACCCCATCTGTTACAATACATTTATGAATTAATAATGCAATTTTTCAAATAAAGAAGATTTATAATAAACAAATTAATTTAATAAAAGAAGAATTTATAATTAATTAATATCCAAATAGATTTATAAATAATAATATTAAGTTAATAGAAAGTAAATTAGTTTCTATAAAAGATATAAATAATAAGGAAAGAAAAAATAGTAATAATAATATTGATAAAACTAATTATATGGGTATAAGCATGGTTAATAATTATGTGGTTAAAAATTTAAATAAAATTAATAAAAAATTTAATAATATAATAAAAGTTAAAATAGTTAATAAAAATAATATAGTTAATATAATTAGAAAATATATATATAAAAAATTATAATAAGGATACAGTAATGAAATAAATGGAATATATGAAATTAATTGTAAACAATAATAATATGAGAATAAATTATGTGGGTGAAACAAAAAAATGAATATACAAAAAACTATTACAACATAAATATGATAGAAATTCACCAATATATTTACATACATTAAAAATAGGACACAATTTTGAAAAAAAAGTATTAAAATGGTAAAATTTACAAATAATAAGAGTAATAGAAAAGTAAAAAAGCTATTCTTATTAATGATATTAAATCAGTATTAAATAGAAATTTGGATTTAATAAATATTTTACAATTAGTAAAAAGTAATATCAAAAGGAAGTTAGAATAAAGATAAAAGATAGAGATAAAAATGAATTTAGTTTGTAAAAAAATATAAAGGTGGAGACACTAGAAATTATTAAAAATTTGAAATTTAAACAATGAATAGTTGAGTTGATTTAGGAGTTAGTATAAAATGTAATAATAATAAATTAAAAATAGGATTAAAAATAATTAAAGTAAAAGATAAAAGGAGTGGTGGTGATATTAATAAAAATAGAAAACATAAAAAGATGAATAGATATATAACATTAAGAATATAACATTAAAGTTAGAATAAAAGTGAATAGATTAAAATAAAAATATATATTAAAATGAAAAGTGAATATATTAGGGAATATAATAAATAAATAGTATATAAAATTATAGAATATATTATATATAGATGATTAAAAAAATTAATTATTAAAAATAATATAAATATAAAAATGATTGAAGTGATTAAGGATATATTTATGTATATATATATATATAAGTGAATATAAGAAAAACGTGTAAGATATATAGATATGTAGATTAAAAGAAAGAATTAATAATATGAAATATATATAATATGTAGAAATTATGTGATTATGTATAAGTATTCATGTATTTATATTTATGTTTATTATAGATCTGAAGATGATTTCTGGTGCAATTGAAACTCTTATGATAATAAATAAATGTATAATGCACTGTAAAAAGTGAATAAAGAAAAGTGATTGAAATTAATATATCAAATATTCATATTGAAAAAAATGTTCTAAGTACAATATTATATATATTATAAAAATATTGTATTATGTGATACTAAGATTCATGAAGATAATGAACTGAATTGACTAATAAAATGGATTAATACAGATAGATTTTATCAGATCAAGTTAGATTATAATACATTATTATCATCAATTGAAGACAAATATATTGCTCAACTACTATAATAACCATTATTATTATTGCTATTTTTAGTTCTTTTTTTTTAAGTTTAATTTAAATATAAATATTTTTTTCGTTTTGTTTTATATTTTAAGCAAAAAAAACGTAAATTTTCTCTTTTTTTTCCCACAATGTTTTTTTTAACTATAATTTAATTTTTGCTTGGTTTGTTATTTTAAAATAATATATTTATTATTTATAATCTAGATAAGATAGATAAAAAACATTTATTTTTATTATTATTATTATTTTATATTTATTTCTAAACATTTTCTAAAAGTGCAGAAAATGTGAAATAAATATCCCAATTGAGAGTTTCTATAAATGTAATTATATTTATATACATAATCCAGGGAGAATGAGATAGTTTCTTATATACATTTCGCAACGATAAAATGGGGAAGTGTGGAGATGTTTATTATACCTATAAAGATATTACATACGGGACAGAGAAATGTGAATAACTCCATGTGTGTAAATTTAAAAAAAAAAAAAAATCAGATATATTAATCTTTAACTGAGGTTTAAAGTTTATATCTATGCTAGAGATAATCTCTAGTTTCGAAAATGATTAGTAATAATCATTAGTGTATTTATCTGAAATGGATGACGTCAAAGTTGTGAGTGGAGGGAGTTTGACAATGGTAAATGAAAATTTAACAATTTACTCTAGATAAATAATTTGCATATAATAGAGATATATATGAGAGATAGTGACCTGGACTAACTGATGAGTGCTGGTTCAGCACGAAATGCATCTTGGGGGTCATTTGTCTTTTATTATATCTTTATTTATATGAATTTGAAAAGAATGGGGAAGTGTGGAGATGTTTATTATATCGATAATTTCTTATATACATGTCTTTGATTTTCTATAATAATCTATAATTATACTGCAACATTTTAAAAATTTTGAAATGGTAACGATGTAGAGCAATCGTTACTAATGTGGCATTGAATAATAAAGCAACAGTCCAACTTATATTACTTTCCGCATGAGTGAGCCATGTTTTGCATGATTAATCAATGGATATCAACTTTTGAGCTTTCTCTCTTAGCATGAAGAACAATTTATCACTATATCAATCTAGCAATCACTTTTTTTTTTTAAAATTCTAGATTAATACTTGGATTCAAAATGTAAGAGCAACTGAAGTGGTTTAAATAGCCTAGAAGGAATTATTTTGTTTTATTACTTTCTTTTGCGATATAACTAACAAAATGAATCAAAATAATTGTATTAAATGACTTTAGATCAAAAAAGAATTTTTATTTTTTGATTATTATTTCAAATAAAAAACTGCAACCAAACAAGCTATCTATCTAATATTGATTAAATTTGAAGTTTTTAATTAATTAAAAAAAAACGGATGGGATCTATTTGTTTTGTCTTGGCAAATTTTTTATATTTTTATTTTCTTTTTTTTTTAAAGCTTTTAATGTTTAATGTTTGTGAATATATATATAGATATCAACATCATTAATTGCGATTATACCTTTAGAATATCTCGTAAAATATTCTATAAAAGAAAAAAGTTGAAAATAAATTTTAATTTTCAAATGATAACTTTGGTATTTTTATTATTCTATTTGGGAGATATGGAGGGAATGATTATTAATTGTTCACATATTCTGAATTCAGTGGAATAACACACTTTTCAATCATACTTGATACATATGTAACTAGTATTCTCTCTCAGAAAGTTTAATTTATCTTATTCTACATTACCTTAATGTCAATACCCAACTTACATGTTTTACTGATCAGATGGTTAATCTAATTAATATAAAAAATACAATATTAACATAATTCAAAGTAAGTTAGATAAAATATTGCTTTAAATAAATCATTTAAAAACTGAATACAGGGAAGCCATGAGATAAACTGTATCAATATACACGACTTCAATTACATACTTTCTAAATATATATATAAACAAATAAACATGTGGAAAAAAACCCACAAAAGATTCACAATAATACATTTTTCCATCTCAGGGCACCATATGTGATCACATTAAAAATAAATAAATAAAAAATTTAAAATAATTTTACAATGTAACAGCAGCCATTTTTTAGTATTGCAGTACTATATATGATTACATATACTATTAAAAAAAATTCGGTTTAAGTTGAAAGCAACTACATTTTATTCTTTATTATTCTTTCTGAATTTGATTGGCAGGATTTCTCATAATAAATAAGTTTTCTAAGCATAATTCTAAAAATTATACAAAATTTTAGAACTGTTATATATAGAGCTCACAAAATAAGCTCTTAACAGATTTTGAAGAATATCCCCAATCCCAGACCAGTTGGGGATATTCTGAAAAGCTTGTTAAGAGCTTATTTTGTGAGCTCTATATATAAAATTTGTAAATACAAGCTTGTTAAATTAGATCATGTGACATCTGACTTCATTTTTTTGTAAAATTTTAAAACATACATAAAGTTGATGGTGACCTAAAACATCAAAATGATTAAAGAGATTGTAATTTCTTAATAATGAGACTATAACTATATTTTTCTAAGAAAAAAGGTTACTAAAAAAATCACTCGGAGTTTTTTTTAATTATGATGAAAGTTAGACTATTCACTATTTACTTTATTTTAAAAATAAAAGTACAGGACAGTAAGTTTCCTCCCCTTATTCTTATTTTTTAAGTGAATTAATGGATAAAGACACATTCAATAAAATACATATAAATATGTCTCTCAATTTATTATTAATAACTATATTATTATTTTTAAAAAATTGTTTATAATATGAATTAATTTATATATGTATAATACACATATAAGAAGAGCCTGTGTTATATATTGTAATCTTCAATCAATTGGTACCTTATGGATGATAAAAGTTAACACATTAGATAAGCCAAAATCTATGACTGTAATCTTCAAAGAATGACCAAGTAACCATAAAATAAAATATAAGTCTAAACACAAGTCGGAATCAGTACAAAAACTTTAATGTGCTAAATAGACATATAAGTCCTCTCCTAGGCTAAGCATATAATAGATTATTTACAAAACATAGATAGACTAATGGTTGATTGATACTTAGTTGATAATCCTACAAACAATAATAATAAATGTTAATCTCAGGGTATTAAATATTAAATAATTCAGTTGCAAAGAATACTAGCTTTGCAATGATAATTTAAAATAAAAACAAATTTTCTTAAATTTTGAAACGACTATCTAACAATCACAAAACTAAAGTAATGTAATAGGTAAAAGGGCATTTTGTTGTACCAAATACATCTTTAAGTAATCTAACAACAAGGTTATCAATAAAATAATCTTATATAAATTTAATTGCATATATAATACACTGTATGAATTGTATCAATGTGACACTTTCATAATAATATGTACTCTTGTATACATTTTAAACACTTTTGTTATTTAAATGGATTTTCTGGTAACTGGATGTGACATATGACGATGAACACAGAGACGCAATTAAAAATAAATCAATATTTTTTACAAAGACTAAATATATTTTTTTTAGTTTACAATTTGACAAAAAATATATATAATTTACTTCTTATTATTTACAAAATAAAAAAAATAAATTAAAGAAACCTTTACATCAATTCATACGCAAGTTAGGTATAATACACATATAATATATCATATCTGTGACATATTTAGATTATACATATAAATAAAGAGAAATCTCCTACAGTTGAATTTAGTAATTAATTATATGTACTAAGGGTAATTCAAGCATCTGAATGTTTAATAATATAGCTATTAATATAATAAAATATATTTACATTGAAATTAATGTACAATTTCTTAATATATAATTTACAAATTAAAAGATCTAATATAAAGAAGAATGTTGTATTAAATCTTAGATAAACAAAGTTACTGGGGTAGAGAAATACAAATTCACGACTTTATTCAACACTCAGTCATTTGAAAAATGTAATAAGAATAGGGGAATATAATTGCATAAATGCTTTTTATAATACACAAATTGGAATACCCAAATATTTATGGGCAACGATGGTGAAAAAAACAAGCCTACATTAAAGAGAGCAATGCTATACATATACAAGTGGACCATTAGTATGTACCACTAACATAGGGAAAAACTTATCAAATAATATCTAAGCAAAATGAAAAACCATCAACATAATTACTGTGATAAATATGTGATTAAGTAAGAGCAGAAATACTCATAATGAAAACAAAAGCATTTAAACGAGAAAACTCAAACCACATCTATTCATACTTATAATGTATATAACAAAAATATAACCATAGACCAACACAAGTGTACACATAAAGATAAATAAGCAGTTAATTTTAAAGTTATAATAATAATAATAGAAATTATATACCAATCCAAGGCAAAATATGTGACATGGAAGTGACTCTATGCTTATAGATGTCTTTCTAAATAATAAACACTACTAAATCCATTTATATACATTACCATTAAATACATGATTTTATGCTGAATATACCTAAATAAAGAACAAAGTAAAATGAGATTAACAAAATGCTAAAAGTATGTGACATTTCAGATATCAGAATAATAATAAAAAATATAAAATCTTTAAACAGCTCTCTCTTTCTCCAGAATAAAATGCTTTCCCACAATTGCAAATTTGATGGACTTTAATGACTGACTGTATATCTTACTTATTTAAAAGTACATTTCAAGAACAGTTCCAAATGACTATATATATGTCTTCATTAAGAGATAGGAAAAATTTCCACAATGAATTCATGTTAGATAAATAATACAGTATGAAAAATATTCTTTTTGAAAGATTTTTAAAATCATGTTGACTTTATAATGATAGGAGCTTTTATTAGCATGACATAAGTTCACAAAGATTAAAATAATCATTTAAATTAAAGAAACAAATTGAATATGCTCCACAATAAAAATGCATATATCAAAGTTACATTCAAATAAAAGGAATTATATATTTTATATAGGCAGACTATAATAAATGCAGTATGAATGAAATATATTAGGTAGGTTATAAATATATGAAAATCAAAGCTGGCAAGTTAAATAAAACAAGCACATCATAAACCCACATGTACATCCAAATGTAATTATATTCCATAATAACATTTCATAAATAAAGCATATATTCAAATACAGATATTACCAAATTAAGTAAGGTATGATAAATATAAATCCATAATTGTATCTCATAACAAACTATAAACACTTTAACTATAGATTTATCAAGTAAAATCAATATAATTCATGACAAAATCATATATGAGTGTTTATTTTCAGATAAAATACAACTATAAGATTGATTAAAATTGAAAAGTTTGTAAGATACCTCGAATTGTACTATCAAAGTTCCAGCTCCTGCCTCCACAAAATGTTCAGTGAGAATAGAGTAAAATAACATAACCTAAAAGGTTTGATTGCTTGGATATTGTTTTTTTTTAGCAGCACATATTATCTTGTTTTCAAAAAAATTAAAATTTAGTTATCTTGGTTGTAGAATTCAGAAAACAAAATAATATTAGTGTGATCAACTAATAATAATGATGAAGTAATGAGTGAAGTGACCATTATGCTTTCAAAATTGCCTATTTATAGTCATTTTAGAATAACGTGATTCCAATCAACACAATTAAGAGAAGGGGGGTCATTACAACTGATAGGAACCTAAGAACATTTGTACCAGAAATGATTTACATATCATTTAAATAACTATAGAAAAAATAGTTTTAAGTACTTTTATAAAATCATCATCATCAACCATTATCAATCCACTGCAGGATGACGATCTCTCCAGGTTCAATCCATCTTCTCCGATATTTAGCTTTTCTTCTCCACATCACCCCTGCACACTTTCTTATTTCATCCATCTCACATGACTTTTATAATATATATATATTTCTTTCTTTTTTTTTAATATAATTATTTGTTAATAAAAAATTATCTAACTTCGAACATTAATAAAAAAAAAGAAAAGCAATAAAACTCTTTTCAACAGATAAAGTTTTGACAGTTAGGTTTAACTTTTCAAAGTTAGTCGTTGGAAAGCCTTGACATTGACATATTCTTAAATAAAAAAATACAATTATATAGCTTTAAATACATAAAACAGAATAATTAAGTCAACAATGATAATACCAGCTAATCTTTTAGAATTACAATTAAAAAAAATTAGATACTAGATTGGATCTGTATTTATTTTCTTTGCAAAATAAATTGTCACAATATATATGTATGTGTATTAAAAAATGTTATATATTTGTAGTGCAATAAAAAATACATATTATATTCTAGTCAAAATTTATCAAGAAAACATGAGCTATTTATTATATATGATGTACAACATACATGAGAAAACTGGAATCAAAATATAATGGATGTCACAGCTTCACTACATAGTTGAAATTGCTCTGCACTTGAATGAAAATAATAAACTCAAGAATTAAAAGTGAATAAATCTTATATATAAGACTCAGATTAATCAATCAAATGTAATTATTGCAACTATCACACTCATTCAGTAATTTTGATGTTAGAATGTCATTTGACTTCATAAGCAACTGATCTTGTGATCATTATATTGAATTTTAGATTATAAAATTGATATATATATTTAAAAAAGGGTAATATACAATAAATTAAATAAACTGTGTCTTTTAATAAACCACCAATAATTAAATATGAGCTACAAAAACAATGGCACAGCAATATAGAATGCAATGAAAACAGTTGGTAAAATAAAATAAGTGCATTTTTGTTAATCAAATTAACATTATATAAAAAGAAAATAATTATAGCAATTATAATTACAGGAAGATAATCAAATGTTAATTCAATGCAAAAACAAACAAACAAATCACTAGAAATACTATGCTACTAATGATGATTTTGTGGCTGAAAGATTTGCTAAAGTATGTGTGGCCTAATTATGTATTTATTAAAATAATAATAGAATGATATAATTGATAATGTTTGATTACTAAATAAAATATATTATAGAAATCTATGTAATCATTTTAAAAAGATTATACTAATCAAAAATCATTGTTTTGTTAAAATGAAAAAAGAAAGAACAAATAGATGATATAAGACTTTAAAAGAAAATTTTTATTTTTATTCTCAAGATAAAATACTTTAAAAATGTCTGGGATGACATGGATAGATAATTAGCCAATGATGATGATCACATGGTAACAAAATAAGCTTCAGTTTGGAAATGTAAGTTTAAAAAACCCATATATTTATAATCATCATTTCACATATGTACTTTATTGAATATAAATATATGTAAGAAAGTAAATAAAAAATATATACTAAAATAAATTAAAAAAAAAAAAAATTCAATGGACTGAGAAGATATTCAGAATCTCTTATTTTTATTTTAAACTCCTTATATATAAATATAAAGAAAAAATGTTTAAAAATTTAAATTAAAAAAAAACATTTTTTTTTTATTAAATAATATTCATTCTTTTTTGTTAATTTAATATAAACAATAAATGAAAATGTAGAAGCATTAGTGAATAATGTGCAAAAATATCTGATAAGACCTTATAAAAATTTAATGAATAAAAAGCAAATCAATAATAACTAAGAAAAAAATGAAAGCAAAAAATAAAAAAGATTATGAATGCAAAAACCCTACACAAAATGACAATATTAGGAAGAATGAAATTTAGTCCACAGACAACACTGAAGAATATTCTAAATAGGTACTGATAAACTATTTACGTCTTTCTGTACTATACATTTAATTAATAATTGTAGTAAAATATTAACTTTCAATTAAAATTTTGTATGATTTATTCTGGCTCCACACCAAGTTCCTCACTAAAATTCACATATAATTTTCTTCCATATTTTGTTCCTTCCAAAACATAAGCTTGTGGTTGAGACCTGTAGAGGTCCCTACCTTCGCATTTTCACATGCATATTATTGAGGTTCACAGTCTTAATGAAATATTATTTAACATAAAACTTGTAAAAAATTTATTTAAAAATACATTTATTTTGGAACACTGCACTTTATGTTAAGTACAATATTTGTGAAAATTTTCTTTTAGTAGTGTTTCTGGTTTGTCCTGAGTGACATTTCATGAGGCCTACTGTTAAAAAAAGTTGTCTATGTCTATTATAAAGTGAATGTGAAAAATAGAATTTGTAAAAATAAAGATTATATAATTTTTTCATACTTACTTTAATTAAAATTTAAATGGTAATACCTGTGCTCTAAACATTGCAAAAAGTATATAAAAAGAACAAAACATTAAATTACCATTTTGTAAAAAAAAACAAAAAAAACAATAAAATAAAACTAATTTATATGTTTTTTTTAAACAAAACAAAAAAAATCATTGAATAAAGTCATAAAAATTCAAAAGCAAGCAAGAATGAACATAAATATGTTTATCAACTAGCTAGAGACAAATGTTATCAAAGTTTAATATCTTCACAGATGTGATTTAATGTCATGTTTCATACATTTCTATAAATAAAATAAAGAAAATGTCAAAGAACTTCATCTTTTCTTTAAAAAAGAAAATAAAAAAAATTATAAGTTACATTAACCAGATTGTTGGCTGGTTTTTAAATGTTACAATATTATTTATATATACACACATAGATATATTCACAGTCTAATGATCTAGGACTGTTGTGCACATGATCTAGAAAAATGTGGAAAGTGTTTAAGACTTTATCATGTACATTCAGATTTTCTTTTAGGTAAATAACTATAATCAGCCCATCTGTTCATAGATTGGTAAATAAATAACTGTTTATTCTTAAAGGGAGAATAACATTTCAGGATGGTCAAAATTAGTTAAATGAAAATTGATATGCTTACTGTTATTTACTCAAAATGACTTATGTTTCTGGTTTCAAGCTTTTCAGTGATATCTTCATAATTATGATGATGATTATCATCAATCTTACTGTTAGTCATTCTTTTATTTTTTTCACTTATGACCTTTCACAAAACTATATATATTATTAATTATAAATTCTTGTAAGTGATCAAATTAATGTTATTTTAACCTGTTTATTGATGTTTGAAGAGAAAGTTTAGATCAATACTGAGTGATTATTTGCATGATAATTTTTCTTGGTGTTCATGATATTTTCAAAATTCTTTACTTACAATATAATTGAAATAAATCAAAATCTTTTCTATTCTTTTCTCCCTAGTTTTATATTAATAGAGAGTCAAGAAATTACTTCTATTTGAATGGTTACTGATTTTTTTTCAGACTTTTCATTGCAACTTCTTTAAGTGTTCATATTTCCTGATAAGTGATGATGATTTTGTATTATCTCAATCAATTTTGGAGTTAGTTGCTATTCCTTTTGTTATAATGTTTGTCATCTTACTTGTTTTCCTACCAACAAATTCTAACAATAAAAGAATACAAATAACTAATTTTGATTTTTATTAGTTTATCTCTCTGAGTTCTGTAAATCATTAGTTTCATAAATAAGTCTGTAAATCAAGATATATATTGTAACAGAAAAATGATGACATTTGTAACAGAAATAATAATAATTTGATAGAAAATGATCCATTATTAACATATATGTTTATCTAATCTGTTATTTGTAACAGTAAGTAAACATTGTCACAGTATAGATAAATAGATGAGTGATGAAGTGATAGTTGCCATAATTCAATAACTAAATATAACATTATAGCCCGTTTGCAACTATCCTAAACATTAATTCTGTTACGCTAATAATGAAATAAATAAATTATCTCATTACTCAATACTTAATAACAACAATGACAATTAAAACTATCATCATTAAAGATTTAATAATATCTAAATATTGGGGATGTCATTTGAACAATAAAACATACTGGCCATTGTCATCAAATAAAAGAATATTAAATATAGCAACTGAATAAAATTACCCACTTTGAGATTCCTGGAGTGCATTATGCTTATCTCCCATATGAGGTTCTTTTAACAAAGAATCCTTCCTATTCTTCTTTCCAACCATATAAGACCATTCATGGTCACATGCACACACTGGTGCTATTCATGACAACTTATAAAATATATATTATATAAAGTTAATATTATGAAGTTGGAGAGGGATTATATCACTCTTTATTCAGTTTAGCTAAGTATATGTGTTTTCCCACGAGCGCCACTAGATTGTTTTAAATCTAGATAAATATCTGTTTAGAGTGTACTGAGTTCAAACTCATTCGGTACATTTTTATCACACATGACTTGGATGACTAATGAAAAAATGACATTTTTACATTTTATCTATATCGATAAAATTACAAGATCCCAATATTACCAAAATTTATATTATAGATCAAAGATTCTTATAGACATTGCTAGCTCATTTTATGTATATTGATGAACAGACAAGTATCATCTTATTAATGGCTTCCTAAACAAGCATCGTGAAAACCATTATTAATATTGATGGCCCTTTTAACTAGATTATTTATCACAATATAAAGGTGATAATGATGATGATAATAATAGTGATATCATAATAATAATGATAATAATAGTGATATGATGATAATAATAATGATGATGGTACTAGCCATAGCTTATTAATAAACTCACAACAATAAATTAATCTTTATAAACTCATATGCATTTATTAAAAATTATCCTATTTCAAACGGGGATTTAAATATTACATTCACTAGCTTTTAGAAGTTTATGGTTATTTACTAAAATACTTTGATAGTTAATACTAGGATTTAATAATACTAGTGATGATGAATAATCATCACGAATCTCTATGCATGATATTCAACTTTCTATAAATCTTTATTTACTACATATATTAATTATTCTAAACATTAGATTTAATGATTATAATTTATTAATGATGATGATGGCAATCATAACTCTTGTATAGTATTATTTGAAACATTTTAATCAATAACACGATATCCATCTTTGATGAGGATGATCATAATTCATGGACACAACCCAATTTTAGCTTTTCTACTATTGAACTATAATTATTAAAATTTGGTTATTATCAAGCCCAATCCTTAAATATTTAAAGATAAATCAACATTCTAGTTTACCTAACATTTTGCGAGCGCTTAATATTTGCAAGTGATTGCTCAATATTTACGAATGATAATAATTAATAACTGCGAGCAATGATGATGAATTAAAATGATAGAATCAAGACAAGAAAAACACAACAATATTTTTTTAATAAGAACTCGGAAAACCAATTAAGATATATATAATTATATTTTATTAATACTATTACTCTTTCTTTCTTTCTTGCTTTCTTTCTTTCTTTCTTTCTTTCTTTTAAAATCAAATCAATAATTAAATAAATGGCTTATTATTACATTAATTCAATACAAAAATTAATATAAAAATTTATATAAGCACAAGCAAATAAACTTAATATATAGATTTGTCATTTCTGGATATTTTAAAATAAGCTGGCTTAAAAAAATACATTTTATGGAATGCTTACTTAAGTCTTTTCTAACTTATTATATCATAGAATAAATTTCATATGTATCCTGTGTGTTTTATTTCACTTCCATTCATATGTAAGCCTTGCTCTATAATTCTCACACCTAAACTATTTATATATAACCTATTCCTTGACATGTTTGTATAAGCAGTTACACATGCACACATTCGGTAATGTTAACATATATGTTTAAAATGTATACCCACAAATTACATATATAAAAATATTTTTGCAACCTTTTAGCAAAATAAAATAAAATACATGATATTAATTTTAATATGCAACAAGATAAAATAATAAAAAAAACATTATAAATGCATATATTTATAGGTTGCTCATTATCCTTAACAACTGAAGAACAATTTAAAAAAAAAACATTTCAACATTACAATATATAATATAAAAAAAATAATAAAAAATAATGAAAAATTTTAAGTTTGAAGATTTAAACCATGTTTGTGCTATGTTGTGTGATATTGCAAATAACTATAGAAAAACAAGTCTTTAATGTTTCTGTATCAAAAGAAAAATTGCTTTGACCAGTAAATTAAGGTTTACTTTTAATAAGTAAGAATAAAAATCTGTTAAAGAAAGTTCATAGTTACCCGATCACTTTCACTTCTTATAAATGTCCTGAGTTTGAATTTTCAAACTGCTTGTCTTTGCTCCATAAAAAAGAAAGTTATTGCAGATACTGTTAAGATAAACATGAATCAATGGACTTGCTTGTTTCTTTAATTCTAAAATTATTTATTGTTGATTGGCTTCCTTCTACCATTTTAAAAAAAGAGCTATTATAAATACTTTTTAATAAGTATGTACTGGTGGATTTGCTTGTCTCTCCCATTTTTAAAAAAATAATCGCTGTAGACACTTTAGATGACTGAGGTAAACTTTAACAAAAATTTGATTCATGGCTTCAAACTTTGCTATATATGGATTTTATATATTTTCCTTTCCTCTTCCTTCCCCTTCTCCATTCATCCAAAGGTAATGAGCCTTTAATAGACCAGGAGCCAAAAAAGAAGCATTTCATATAGCTTGTGTGGTTGGCTTCAAACTCTTTCATTTTGTTGGTTATTATTTGACTGGTATATGAGACCACAATAGATTAGTGATTTTAACTCATTCTGTATTAATCAGGAAGCAGAAAAAAATGGTTTAGCAATGCAGAGTCATGGTATTATACTCAGAGAAATATGTTAATCTCATTTCATAGAATTGTCAATAACTTCTTCTTATAAATTCAATTTTGTTCCATTTCCCCTCTTTTTCCAATATTAATATTTCTGGGAATTACTTGTATATCTGCACATCTTCGTCTATTTTGACTTTATACAAGAGTCTTTTCCTTCTTTTCCCTTGTTCAATTTTTAAAGAGTAAAAAAAAAAAATCAAATCACCCACTTTCCCTTTTTCCTTTTTTTTTCAACATTAATAACGAGGAAAAAATTGAGTGAGAGTTACATCTCTGTCTGTCTCTCTAAAAAATAATACTGAGTGTCCTTTAAAAATTGTTTCAATCATATATATTGCCAATCTTTGGTCAAAGAAACTGACCACCTGCATATCTTATCTTGAGATAAAAGATAAAAAATCAGAGTTTGACAAGTTGATGTTCTATCGCGATTTTACAAGAAAATTAATAATCACGCTTTTATTTCCTCAAAGCACCTCTCTCTTTTAAAAAAAAATAATCCTAGATACAGATAAAAACAATACAACAAAGCTGGCAATCTACAGTTATCAGAAATATGTGTAAAGGTGTTTTTGTGTTTATACAGACGTTTTCATTCTTTCACACTCTTTTGCACGTGTACATTTTTTTATCTCCTAATCTTGATCTGATCACCTTATTTTACACTTTCTGAATGTTTTATTTTACAGAAATAAAACTAAATAACTGAATATATTAATTGTCTAATAAGAAAAATAACATATTAAAATATCATTTCTTACAACATTATATTCATTCATCACTTATTAATTTATCAACTATATATTTACACATATAATATACGTATACATAAATCTATATATATAAAAGAAAAAAAAATTTTTTCTCAAATAATATATATGTGTGGGACATGAGAACATACATATATGTACAATATCAATCATGTATAATATTATGATATTTGCAGTTAAGTAGCAAATTATTTTGAAAATATATATTTTCTTTGTTTAGTTGTTACTACAAAAATAAAAATTACATTATATATGCTTATAAGTATTATATATAGAGCTCACAAAACAAGCTCTTAATAAGCTTTGTAGAATATCCCCAACCTCAGACCGGTTTCTGCTACTGGCATCCTCAGTGAGATGCTAGGATATTCAATCATTAGATTAAAAATACCAGGACAAGCCCAACACTTTATCTAAGGTATAACTATTAAATAGAGGATCTGAAAATTTTCAGACTTCCATATTTCTTCCAATCCTGCTATCTAACTTAAATAACCTTATGAGACTGAATTAAGTTTAGATATACCATATATTAATCCTGGTATTTTTAATCTAATGATTAAATATCCTAGCACCTCACTGAGAATGCCAGTAGCAGAAACCAGTCTGAGGTTGGAGATATTCTACAAAGCTTGTTTTGTGAGCTCTATATATAACATTTGTAAATACAAGCTTATTAAATTAGGTCATGTGACATCTGACTTTATTTTTTGTAATTTTATTCTTATAAGTAATATCATAAACAATAAAAAGGTACTTAAATAATCACTACAGATTAAAGATTCCTATAATATTTCCGCATAGAGAAACAATAAATAAAAAAGCATCCCTTACAAACATATTTACCATTATTATTTTGTTTTCTATCTTAGAATATCTAAAGACCTATTTATTAGTCAATATTAGATGCAGTTAAGTTGGCTATAAACCAGTTATTAAATAAATCCTATGTTAATAATGTAAAAAAAAAAAAAGGAATTTTATTTAGTTTAGTTTAAACCTGAGATCATAGTATAGAATTTACATTTCAGCTACCTTTGATTGAATATTTTATTAGTAAAGTATTGAAAATATGTGTAAATTCTTATTTTACTCTCTATATTTACATTGTCACAGCATTAAGTCTCCAAATATTGCCTGTAAGAATGCTAACTTTTAAGTTTAGATCATTATTTTTATTTCTTTATTTAAAAATAAAATTTGTATCTTTACTAATTATTATCATTTTAAAAATCAAATTCATAAATTTTTACTTTTGTAATCTAAATCTTAATATTCACACTACATTATATATATATAAATCACAAATTAAAAGTATCATTGGCTACTATTAATTATTTTGAACACAAAGACTAATCAGACTTGTAAGAAAATAACTGAATTTCATTATCATTAGAAAAAAAAGGATGACAATAGTAAAAAATAAATAAATAGAAAATATGATGATTACATCATAATAACATTAACAAATAACATCAGTTATTAATACAATTACTAACTTAATTTTAAATATTTTTTCCAGCAATTAAACCAATCAATTAGAATATCCATTGATTGGGTGAAAAAATTCTTTAATCTGGATATAATTATTTGCATTAAAAGACATTAATTTTTTTAAAATAATATTTGTAGGTGTCCATAAATCAAAATGTGCTCAAATGTTTTAATCAGACCAATAATTTATGCAAAAATTGATATCTGGAGTGAAAAACTGTCCAATGTATGATGTAACTCTACTATTCTGATATGACTATAACTTTATTAATAGCAAAGAATTCACTGCCAATTCTTTATATTATTCAAAATAGCAAAATAACATTTAAAAAATCAGAATTGAATGATTACCTTATAATTAAAAAAATAATTGGATATTAGTTTTACATGATATTCCAGCACCACAATTACATTCAATTAAACAAAGGCAAAACTCCCCATATAGTAGTGCCACCCTGTGCCAAACAGAGTAATCAATGGATGCCAGAAGGCTTGTGCATAAAATCCCTATCTAGTGCCTTCTGGCATCCATTGATTACTCTGTTTGGCACAAGGTGGCACTACTGTATGGGGAGTTTTGCCTTTGTTTACAACAAATTATGTGCTGGTATAGAGATGGTGATCATGTGATGTTTGATGGTTTAATACATTCAATTAACTTAACAGATTTTTGTTTTACTTTATTCAGCTAAAGATTCATCCAGAAATCTTTGGTTTTTGAGTCTTCTATCCTATCACTGGGCTAAATCATAGTAATAGTCATATCAGCAATTTTTACTTTGAATTATAACTATTCAGATAACATTTCCTGAGGGTTTGTGATGATGATATTTTAGTTGTATTTATATGTTGGACTATTTCCATCATCTAATATTAAGTGTTGAATGTATTTAGAAAAATTTAACTTTATTTAAATATTCCAATTACATTCAACTTTTAGTAATGGCACACAGGTTAGTATATACACATTTCAAAAGGTAGCAACACCTGAAGAATAAAACAGAGTAATACATTGTGAAAAAAATGTGCATATACTAACCTGTGTGCTATTACTAATAGTTGAATATAATTGGAATATTTAAATAAATTTAAATTTGTCTAAATACATTTAAGACATAATATTAAATGATGGAAATAGTCCAACATATAAATACAATTCAGACAACATACCTTTATCAACTTAAAACTGAAGTTTAGCAAGTTACATTAAACATATAAGTTCTTTCATCTTGTGTGTCAGTAATTTCAAATGAGTCTCGTTTTAAGCTTCTTTGTTGAAAAAAAAATTTACATGTATTATACATCTACAAATAAAATAATCTATTGATATGTTATGTGCGTGATTATTACTCAATAGCTTTATAAGTATACCTGTGTATGAGTCCTTTCATGTTGAATTTTTGAGCAATATTATATTATTATAAAAACCTTTCAAGAAAATGTTTGTATTTACTAAATGATGAAGAATATGCAAATGCATAATAATTCTTATTTAATTTCCTGATTTAAACTATTATTGATATGCATAAGATCAATCAAAGAATTATATAATCTAAATTATATGAATATCTGCATTAACAGCACACATTTATTCTACTTTCTGTATTCCAGAGCCATTTGTTACAATCCTGATCAATCAATGATCATTAGATAGAAGAATCAATCAAATTTCCAAACTCTTAGCTACTAGCCTCCATCAAAGAAGTGCATTAGATTTTCAGCCTACACCATAGCAGTATTTCTTTTATACTAGCCACAGTAATAATTTAAGGTTTTAAATATAGGTCAATTTAATTTTGCAATTGTAAAAATTTGATATTAGGTCACAATTAGTAGAAGATTTGATAGGCATTTTCATCTGGTCATACTGATAAATCATTATTATAATAAGTGCTTCTAAAGTTCAGTAAGTAGAACAAACCACTATGCCTAATGCATAGCAAAGGTCTTTGGCAAGGATTTTGAAAAGCATATTTATAATGATTTTCCTTTAAAAAAAACATTTGAAACATATCAAAATTGATTAGAGATTTAGCAGTCTATTGAATTTTTAAACAGTACATAATCATCAGCAATAAAAAACTTTAATTCATATTTCCTAATTTCTAATATCCTGATTAATACTAACTGTTATAAGCAGATTAGTCAAATTTAGATTTTGAGTATATTAAATCCGTGTATGTTATTCCAAACTAAATAGACATTTTTTTAATAATTAAAACTGTGTTTTTTTACTATTCTCAGAGAATTTTTCAATATCAATATCATGTCATTACTCTATTTATTTGCATTATTACATTTATTAGCAAAAATTTTATATTCCATTTAGTATAGTCTAATTTTTATGAAGAATATACCATAAATGATACTCTTTTTTTTAATCATTATCAAGGATTAAAGCTCAACTGGCAATTTGTTATTTAGAAGTCACATGACTTTTCTCACAATAACTATTCAATTATTTATATCCTATTCAAGAATGAAGTCTGTAAACATTTAAATAAAATTTGTCTTTTCTGTCTTTGAAAGAATATATATAATGTTAAAGATTTTTTTTAGCTTTTTTTATTTGTTCTATAATACTTTTTATAATATTCAACTTATTCTCATAATATTTAATGACAATAATATCCATAATTTAAAAAAAGTCTCAAATCTTTAAAAGTAAATCATTGCAAATATAACTGCATAAGAAACATAAGCTCACTAAGACACATTTAAGTATTAAAATTTCTTTCCACTTCTTCTCTTTATTTGCATTGATTAATTATATATATACCATATACTCCTTAATTAACACTTTACAATGCAATTTTTACATATGATTAATTTCTTATTGCTGCTTACAGTTTCAACTGCTCTTCAGTCATCATCAGAGCTCTTTTAAACTTTACTACAACTACACCATTTTTATATGCAAAAATTGCATTGTAAAGTGTTAATTAAGGAGTATCTGGTATATTATCTATACTATAAGATATATTTAGTATGATGTATCATCTGAGTAATTTTAAATACATAGATGAGATATTTTTAAACTGCAAGTAAAAAGCTCATAAAATTATATCATAATGTGATACTTAACTCTGCGACATTTCTTAATAAATTAAAAAATCATTTATTACATAGTGTTTAGATGGGGTATAAAGTGTCAGTCTATGTCTCTATGATCAAGAATTCAAATCATAAGTTGACTCATTTGACGAACAGCAATCTTCCAATTTTCGACAGTTAACTAATCTAATGAATAATCTGTAATTAGGCATTATACATATGTGTAAAAGCCTAAGTTTAAACTTTAAGATTAAAGTATGATTTTAATTTAATTTTTATTCTTATTAAATTTTTATTAATTTTAAGTTTTCATAGAATACGCTCCCCTTCCCCATAATTCTTTATTAAAAATAAATTAAATGTTATTTTTGATTGACAAGGCCGAGATAATAATAACAAAAGAGAAAAAAATTAACAATGCAGCTGTTACACAGAAAGTTTGATTCTCCGAATTATTTTGATGTAGCACTTATATGCAAAGTTCAAACAGAAAATTATTGGAGATGATAAAAATTGATGTTTTGATAAGATAGAAAAGTCTTAAGTTCTAATATTGTGAGTTTTAAAAAAAGAAGAAAAAAATCAGTAATAACCTTAAGGCAGAAATATTATTATGAATGCAACAACAATTTTTAGTTGTTTTTTTTTTAAATTTGATTCGACACTTTGACGTTCTATCTAATATAGGCGACCTAACAGAACAAACAAGACAAAGACAAAACATTGAATTATTTTTAGTAAAATACTGATAAATTAAAAATATAAATTGTATTATTATTTTTTTAAATCAATTTTCGTTTTTCATTATCATTTATAGCATTAACAGATTTCTTATTTTTATCAATAGTTATTTATTTCCTACAATAATTAAAAGCAGGTTTGATAATTCTAAACAGTTTTGGTAATAACAACAATAACCATTTGAAGTTTGAACAACTAATGAGTAAGAGCAAGGGTTTATAGTTCTCAAACAACACAACATTAAATCACACAATACATACTACACTGTAATGTTCTAGTAATTATCAAGATAGAAAAAAAATCCACCTTATCAAAAAAAAATTCCTTAAAAAGTTCTCTTTAAAAAACCCAAGAAGTTGACAAGCAATAAAAATTCCTTATGATTTATCAATCCTTTAGTTGATAGAAAATGTATGCATAATGAAATAAAATATTATAGTTTTATGGGCTTAATACATAAACATTTTCTAGGTTTGCCAAACTGATTCCAAGTAATCAGATGAATGATTCTCTAGAAGAATAATCTATATTTGATTTCACTCAAATAGTTTGAAATAATATTTTACTTTGTGATCAATTATTGATGCTATAAAATATAAATAATAATAATATGATAATAATAAAAAAACTAAAAAATAGATAAATAAATAAAACAAGTTTTTTTTTAAACAAAGAAAGATTAAAAAAAAGTTATGATATATTTTATGAAGAATTGTTTGAAGAGAAAAAGTGAAACTCAGTATGAATTTCTGCATGAAAAGAGAGAGATAATCAACAACTGAAAGAGAAAAAAAAAGATACAAAAAAATTTGGTATCTCAAGTTTGCTCACTTACAATTCCATGAAAAGAATAGATTTTTTTTAAAAAATAAACATAATAATTAGTAATCTTTTTGAATGTTATCTTGCAATATATATATAATTTATTTAATAAAAATTTCAATACTGTAAATATATGTTACCAAAAATGTACCATATGAATTGATAGATCTTAGAATTTGGGAAAATTTCAGTTTTGGATAAATAAATAAAATTTGTTGGAGACCTATTAAAAACTATAAAGTGAGAGTTATTGCATCTATAGAAATTACTGATGAAGCAAATGAGAATTGTAAGGAAGTAATATCTAAGATATTTTCATTTATGCTTTTTTATATAAAGTACAATTATATTACTTTAATTTACAAAATTCTAATAATAATATATGCATTAAAAATGATGAAAGTGGAAGATAATATTTAATATGTAAGAATCAATGTAAACTTTGAAAAATTAGTAAACACAGTGAAAACTTAGATTAACAATTTTGGAGAGATATTCTGAGGAAACAATGAAAATAAAATTTATTAATTCTATACTTAAATTTTATTTAAATAAGTTGCTTAATAGAAAATTGTGTTTAAATATTTATACATCAGGTATTATTGTGCCAAATATTTTTGGAAATTTAAAAATGCATAAAGAAGATTTACCTGCCAAGCTTACATTGATTTCTGAAGATTAGTATGTTTTATCAAGCAACAATTTATATTGGAAAGGATTTTCAGGAAGAATTAGGATTTGATAAATATGTAATTGCATCTTCATTTGATTTGGTTAACAAGAAAATAGATTAATTACCCTGAATGTGAGAGAATTGTATAGATCTATTAAAAGAACATAATCTATCCACATGAACAATCAATATTTGTATAGGAAGGAATTATGCAAAATATAAAATTCTATAATTGAAAGGTTAAATGACAAAACTCAATTTTATCAAAATGGTGAGAATTTACATTTTATTTGTCAAAACAAAAATGATAATATAAGTATTTTTTTAATGTTTTCTG
This sequence comes from Epiperipatus broadwayi, assembly GCA_028023455.1. Classification (NCBI taxonomy): domain Eukaryota; kingdom Metazoa; phylum Onychophora; class Udeonychophora; order Euonychophora; family Peripatidae; genus Epiperipatus; species Epiperipatus broadwayi. The sequence goes on along the minus strand of JAQFVV010012415.1, from coordinate 4,778,529 downwards.
ATTCTGAAAAGTTTTTAGTACTTATTTTTATAATTGCATAAAGATTTTAGAAGAATTTAAACACATATACATATCAACTGAAAAGAAAAAAAAACATTATGCTATTCTTGTTAAATTAAAAATTAAATCTTATCTCTGGCTTATATATATATATATTTCTTTTAATTATATTAAAAATTAATTTTTGTAATAAATTTGTTAAAAAAATAGTTGTATTTAGCTAAATATGTTATCCAAATTGAAGGCTATATATATGGGAAAATTAAAATTTTCAGTATTGGCTTCCTTTTAATTATAAAACTCGGCCATGTAAGGATGAATATTGCATAATTTTAACAACATTTTGATTTTCACATTTTATGCTGTAAGCTTATTCTGAGTGTTTATTTATTTATATACGAGTATATTGAACATTTAAAGTTAACTCTATATTTTGTTTATTATAGATTACTAACTCTGATATTATATATATGAATAAAAAAAGAAAGATGAATAGTTTTATTAATAAAATCTATAAATAATACAATTAAATTAATAAAAAAAAGAATAACCATAAAAGAAATTTTATATTTAAAAAACAAATTAATGAATAATTAATGTAAATATACTAAAAAAAAGAAAAGAAAGCATGTTTATGCATGTATGTTCCCTTTCTGTAATCAGAAATAAATAAAATAACTAGTTAATAGGGAAAAAATACAATCATCATCAGTAATATTAACAGATTTATTTTAACATCTCAATATTTAGAACATTATAGCACTAAGAATAGACTAAAACAAAAAATAAACAAATTGCAAGCTACTTTCATAACACATTGCTATTAATGATGTTCAATCTATGAATACCTAAACAAAAAATGCTCCTAGTATTGTTGATCAACCTGTTGAAATAAATTTACCTGAAAGATAACTTAAAACTACCGAGTGTGTGTATGTATATATATATATCAAAATTATTTGCCAGAAATCAGGTTGGAATCACTAAAATAAAGGATATTATAAACAAGCAGGTACTTAATCATGATAAGTGCTAGTTTGGCATTAATTTTAGTATTTCAAATCTAAAACTACATCTAAAAATAATTAAACTTCTTATACCATAAAAAAAAAAAAACAATTAAAATAAGAGGAAATTATAATAATTCAGGATTACACATGCATTTAGATGCAATTAACAAGTAAAAAATTAATATGTTAATAATTTGTATAAATGACTAACAGCATTCTTATTTTATTTGTAATTTTTTAAAATCATGACTACACAGATACTAATGATTGGATTATTTTGCACTTTTAAAAAATAAATTTAAATTAATTCTGATGAAGCATGGTCCTTTAATCAAAATATCTAATTCTAATTTAAGTAATTCTGTTTAAACTCTGTATTTAAATAATAGTCTAATAGAAGAATTGCCTAATGTTGGAAACTATATTAAACACTTATATTTGATATTTTGTGACATACTATGATGGCAAACAAATTAAATAATTTTTAAAGTGAAGTCATTTTTAACTTTATATGAAGAATGGCCTAATCTCTTTTGCAAAGATAGTCAAAAAATAATGTTGCTGACTAAAATAATATTGTAAAAATAAAAATACTAACATAAAAAGCTAGCCAGAGTGTAGCCCTTTCAGTAAATGGATATCTAGCTATATTTGACTTGAGAGTAACACAATAATAGAAAAACTACATCAGTCCTCACCACCTGGAAATTGGTAATCCTGGTGAGTAATGCCTTTTCTCATTTCTTGTTCATCTTTAAGAAGTTGAAAAGTCCATGCAATGGAATATTTAAAAGCTTTTTTTTTATTATCTTACTTTAGTTAGTCACTCATAAAACTTTTTTTTATCTGATAATAAATATATATTTTCCAAAAACTTGATTATACAACATCTACCATCTCCCAAATTATTAAGAGATATAAAATACTGTACATATAATTTTTGAATAAGAAACTCCATACATTACTATTAAAATTATGCTTGTTTATTTGTTTTTGTTTTGGATTTCCAATCAATTTCAAATATAGCACACTTTTGTTTATGAATATACTTTCTATTTTTGATTACAAAATTATCAGATATCTTAACCATTGCTAATTTGAACTATTTTTAAATTTTAAGTGTATTTTAATTCAAGTTCCACTGAAATAAAATTGATGTATTAAAACCATGGAAAATGTCTTTTTTGCAAATACAATCGAGCAACCATTGTGCTATCTTGTGTTTGTTTTGTCAAGCCCATATGGTAAGATTGTCTTTGAAAAAATTTTATATGGTTAAAATACTTTTCATTTATTAAAAAAAATTTTGATCAAATTAGTTTTTCTCAAAACTAATTCACTTTTTATGTTTTGAAAACAATTCCCACCCCCATTCCCAAAGCTTGAAACATAAATAAGTTGCCGAATACTACAAAAGTGAGTTTTAATTATTTACATATTCAATCGTAACAAAAACGTAAAGGAATATTTTTATATATACAAAATTATTAAAAAAAATTCCTTCAGTATGTTCATTACTATCAGTGATGATCTGTTCTTTTCATCGTGGTTAGCTAATGTGCACTTTTCATCTATATAGTTTTATATTTCCACCAAATGTCAGATCAAATTACGCAGTTTTCTTCAGAATGCTTAGCAACATATGAGCAGCAATACTAAATTTTAAAAATTTAATTATTTATATTTTTTATATTAAAAATTAAAATTTTATAACTATTTTAAAAACATTTTTTAAACTAATTTTAATTTTTACAGTTTTAATATGATTATTATCGTCGAAATACTTTTATTCTAGTTTCTTTACATTGTGATATATTGTTTTAATTGATATAACAAACATTTGCAGCACATACATAAAGCATAAAGAGAATAGAAATTACAAACAATTGGAGTGAAAATACAACCCCTATTCATAAAGACTATGATGAAGCCCTAGTAGTGAGTTGACAGCTTTAAATCTTACTTTAAAAAAAAAAGATAAAAAGGTTTAAGAAACTGTATATCTATTGAACCAAGAGTGACCTTTTTTCTCTGATGAAATAAAAAATCTGATGATTGATTTATAAAGTGTAACGAATTTTAGAAAGTAGCGTTAATAATATAAAAAATAAAAGTATATATTTGATCCTGTAAAAAAAAAATCGATTTACTTTTTGATTTTTCCCCTCGTTCAGCTATACCATAAATAAATAAATAGTTATTTAGTTAATAAATAAGTAAAGCAATATTTTTTATTTTCCAACAGAAGTTTTTAAAAAACTTTGATAGTTTAATTCCTAAGGGGATTCAGAAATTCATTGCTTCTTTAGAAAACTGAAATCATTTATTAAAAATATCGGTACGTATTTAGTAATTTGCTTGTGAAATTTCACGAGAGGCATTAATCTGGCGATAGATAGTAAGAGAAAACAACATTTTGTACATGGAGAAAATTATATACTTATACTACAACTCTGACACAATAAAATGTGTAAATAAAGACAGAATTTTAAGCACATTTACAACCTTCTAAAATTGAAGTAATATAATTTTCTACTTATTCTTCCTTTTTCTTATATATTGATTTCTACTTTAACATATCATACCATTTACATTTTTCTTAAACACTTTATTAATACTCTTTATTTATATCAAACTAACAGTTTCAACTGTCCTACAGACATCATCAGAGCTCTTTACAATCCACTTTATCAATACTCTTTATTTATATCAAACTAATAGTTTCAACTGTCCTGCAGTCATCATCAGAGCTCTTCACAATCTTAGGATTGTAAAGAGCTCTGATGATGACTGCAGGACAGTCGAAAAGGTTAGTTTGATATAAATAAAGAGTATTGATAAAGTGTTTAAGAAAGGTGTAAATTGTAGTCTTCTAAAAACGAAAACAATTTTTTTAAATTAGATAATAAACCAACATTTTGACTAATAATTTTCTCTTGATCAGGATATTATCTAATAATCACTTTAAAAATTGTTTTCGTTTTTAGAAGATTGTAAATGTGTTCAATTCAATCTTTATTTACACATTTGTTTCTGCAGGCGTTTTTCATCACTGTCGAATCAAAGATTATAAGTTTAATTTGAACTTTATTTATCAGGCATATATTTATTTTTGTTTGTTCATTATTAATATTATTTTTTCTTTCTCATTAATACATATATATTACCCTAACTAAAAGTGATTACACATATGCGACTTTTTCGCATGCGTTAGTGAAGCTGTAATTATCCATAATGTTTAATATGCCTGCTTAGCGCTTTCGAGATTTAGTATTCTAATATCATACTCATAGCTTTACTGAACGAAGACTGTTGTAATTTATTGTACACATATGCAAATGCACATGAATTTTTAATTAGTTAGTCCATTGTTTGGAGACAGCAAAGAATGCCTCTCTTCTATTAATGGCACGCGAAAAAATAGCATATGCATAATTACAATTTTTATTGGTGAAGAGAAAAACAATTTATTACCTAACTAAAAGTACACAGCAGTTTAATAAATATAGTCTCAACATACGGTCATGGGGTGAATCTAATTTCAAAAAGATTTCATTATGCTTGATCACATTTATCCTCTACGTGAACTATATCCATATATATTGAGAAAAATGCAAATGTTTTTGAGGAAAACTTTTAGAACAAGTCATTTTATCACTCTACAATAAAATACTAAAACTAAATATATTGATTACGTCTAAATATCAATTAGCAAATATTCCTCTAAAAATTTGAATGATTATTGCTTCTGAATTTATAAGAAGTATATGCGCTGGAAATAGCTACTGTCCACTGATCTTGAACTCTAGACTTTACCATTCTACTGCTGCACTAAACCACTGAGGTCTCACCAACTATTTATTTATAATAAGTTGTACATTTTAAATTTTGATTAAATCAATCTGTTTTAACCTCTGTGATTTTTTCATCACTTGCCTAATAAATGACAAAGTATATAATGAACAACATGAGAGAAAAAATTCAAAGAAAGCCATTGTTGATTTGATATTTATACATTTAGTTCTAATTGTTACTACTTCTTTATATTTATTATTACTTCATTTCATATCATCAAAATATGTTTTCAAAGATTTTAAAAAGTTCCCTAGAAAACCAATATTAATTTTTAATATATATATTCTGTAAATAAATTTACAAAAAAAACAACAACATGTCAAATCATAAATGTAATCATATATAACAGTCCAACATTTACATGAGTTTTTAAGGAATAGGGATATTGGAAATTAAATCCAATATTACATAGCAAATAGAAACAATTGAATGTCCAACATTAATTTGTGAGTTTATTTTTTGGAGTTCAATGTGATTTTTTTTTCTAAAAAAAACTTTTGAATAAAAAAAAATTAGTTATTGATAAGAAATATTTATATATGATTGATTTAATTTAAATTTTTGAGGCTTTAGCGAAACACATTGTGTATTTTCACATCCAAAAACACCAAAAAATACACAACTTTTACATAATTGTTTTCAAATACATTTTCCCCATCTGCTACTAATAATATGATACAATGTTTGATAACTAAAAATCAATCCTTTAATGGTTCAAATTATTCATAGATAAACTGAAGATACAATTTAGGGTAAATTTCAGCTTAACAATTTTCAGTGACATCCCTTAAATAATGTACAAAAATTTACAATTCTTTTACATCTGTATGCAAGTAAATCTAAAACCATTCTTTTTTTTTTTGAGAGATGGTTTTGTATTACTTGAACTTATTTAATTAATTAGGCTATCATATAAATTACATTATCATTATGATGTTCATTAACTAAAATCAATGTGTACATTAATAATAGTGAATTTTAACAGAAGTCACGATCATGTAAATGTAGCAATGGAATCATGAATTATGCAATATTTGTTCCAAGCCCCCAGTGTTCAACACATATAGCATATAACAGCTCATCTTTTGTTGATAAACACTGAAACAGAATACATAATATTTATTGGACTGCAAGAACGCAGTTCTTTTCAACACATAACACAAAGGATTTTTTTATATGTATGTGCAAACAAAATAAAAAATTGATGCAGACACATTTGCATATATTTTACAAAGAATGTGTCCATTCATGCATTCATTGAAGCAAGAAGAATAAGTAATAATCAAGATATAAAATTTTTTTAATATTAAATGCTTTTATTGACCATGCACTAAAAGAAAAATAATAATTGTTTGTTCAACCATAACTGGGGTTTTTAGATTTAATTTGAAATAAAAGCATAGTGTATCCAAAAATTAATTAAGTCAATCTTTTGTTATAAAAATATGAATTGGTTTAATTAATTTCTGGAAGCTCCTATGCTTTTATTTCAAGTTAGATCTAAAAAACCCAATTGTGGTTGAAGAAACAATTATTTTTTTGTTTAGTGCATGATCAATAAATGCATTTAATATAACAACAAATATTATTTCTATTATTTTTAAGTTTTTAGTATTGGCACAGTAAATAAAAATGTAAAACTATACCATACTTTAAATTGACTGGATACTTATATATATATATATATATTGTAGATATATATATAGTATTCAATTATTTAAAAAAAAAATATTTTTTTTCTTTTATACATACAGAGATTTATATGTATAGATTTATTATTATGAATAAGCAGTTTTGTGATTTATTATATAATTTTTTTTTATTAAATAATATGTGTTAAATTTATTTAACTTTCATTTTGTTAAAATAGAGTAAATCAGAAAAGTGTAAAATAAGGCAATTAAGATTGTTAGATTAGGAGATAAAAAATGTACACGTGTGAAAGAATGAATACATCTGTACAAACACAAAGATGCTTTTACACGTATTCCTGATGGCTATAGATTCCAGGTTTGTTGTTATCTGTGTCTTAAGATTATTTTTACAAAAGAGGTGCTTTGATGTAGATAACGATAGCGATCAATTTTAAGTCTTTATTGATTGTGACCGACGTCAAACTTGTGAAGCTTTGATTTTTTTTTTAAGATAAAGATTTCCAGATGTTTTTTTTTCTTTGGTTGAAATTCGCGATATAAATGATTGAAACAATTTTTTTAAGGAGTTAGTCTTAAATTTTTTTAGAGAGATGATGAGTTAGTCATTAATTTTTTTAGAGAGAGAGTCACTCAGATTATTATTATTATTTTGAGACTCAACTCAGTCGGTCCTTCCTTGTTATTATTCTTAAGCAGAAATGTAAGCTCTGATTTTTTTTTTAAAAGAGAGTGAACGCTTTAATTTTTTTTCTCACTCTTTGAAAGTTGAAAAAAAAAGAGCAAATGAAATGTGCGTTTATATAAAGCAATTTCCAGCAATATTAAAGAAGAGGAGAGAAATGGAACAAGATTGAATTTATTAGAAGTTAGTAATAATTATATAAAAATGATATTAACATATTTGGTTATGCATAATACTATGCCTCTGCATTGCTAAACCATTTTTTTCTGCTTCCTGGTTAATACAGAATGAGTCAAAATCGCTGATCTGTCTATGAAGTCATGTATCCAGTAATAACCAACAAAATGATAGATTTTGAAGCCAACCACACAAGCTATATGGAATGCTTTGTTTCTAGTTCCTGGCTTATTAAAAGCTCATTACCTTCGAATGAATGGAGAAGAGGAAATAGGAGGAAAAGAAAATTTATAACAGCCATGTAGAACCAAGTTTGAAGCCATAAATCAAATTTTTGTTGATTTACCTCAATCATCTAAAGTGTCAACAGCAATTATTTTTTTTAAAGGAGAGAGACAAGCAAATCCACCGGTACCTACTTATTCAAAGTACTTATAATAACTTTTTTTTAAATGGTAGAAGGAAGCCAATCAACAGTGAATAATAATGGAATTGAAGAAACAAGCAAGTCAATTGATTCAGCATTATCTTAAAAGTATCTGCAATAACTTTCTTTTTTGTTGTTGTTGTTGTTGTTGGTGAGCAAAGAAAAGCAGTCTGAAAATTCAAACTCAGGACATTAATAAGAAGTAAAAAGTAGACGGGTAAATATGAACTTTCTTTAACCGATTTTATTCTTTTACTTATTAAAAGTAAACCTTAATTTACTGGTCAAAGCAATTTTCTTTTTTGATACAGAAACATTAAAGACTTGTTTATCTATAGTTATTTGCAATATCTCACAACATAGCACAAACATAGTTTAAATCTTTAAACTTAAATTTTTCATTATTTTTTTTTTGTTTTTTTTTATTATATATTGTAATGTTGAAATGTTTTTTTTTAATTGTTCTTCAGTTGTTAATGATAATGAGCAACCTATAGATATATGCATTTATAATGTTTTTTTATTTTTATTTTATCTTGTTGCATATTAAAAATTAATATATGTATTTTATTTTCTTTCGCTATAAGGTTGCAAAAGAAAAAGATATTTTTATATATGTAATTTATGGGTATACATTTTAAACATATATGTTAACATTACCGAATGCGTGAATGTGTAACTGCTTATCCAAACACATCAAAGAATAGGTTATATATGATTAGTTTAAAATGGTAAATTGAAAAGTAGGGCATTACATTTGAATGGAAATGAAATAACATATACAAGTTTCACCTGAAATTTATTTTATGATATGATGAGTAAGAAAAGTCTTAAATAAGCATTTATAGAATATGTATTTTTTTTTCTAATATTGATTTAAGTCAGCTTATTTTGAGATATCAAGAAAAATGACAAACCTATATATTAAGTTTATTTGCTTATACTTATATAAATTTTTATATTAATAAGCCATTTATTTAATTGTCGATTTGACTTTAAAGAAGGAAAGAAAGAGTAGTAGTGTTAATAAAATATAATTATATATCTTAATTGGTTTCCGAGTTATTATTAAGAATATTGTGTTTTGTTTTTTGTCTTAATTCTATCATTTTAATTCATCATCATTGCTCGCAGTTATTAAGTATTACCATTCGTATATATTGAGCAATCACTTGCAAATATTAAGCGTCCGCAAAATAATAGGTAAACTAGAATGTTGATATTTAAGTATTTAAGGATTATGCTTGAGAATAACCAAATTTTGATAATTATAGTTCAACATAGAAAGCTAAAATTGTGTTGTGTCCATGAATTTAGATCATCCTCATCAAAGATGGATATCATGTTATTAGTTAAAAATGTTTCAAATAATACTATATAAAAGTTATGATCGCCATCAATCATCATTAATAAATTATAATCATTAAATTTAATGTTTAGCGTACTGAATATGTTTTAGTAAATAGGGGTTTATAGAAAATTGAATATTATGCAAAGAGATTCATGATGATCAATCATCACCATTAGTATTATTAAATCCCAGTATGAAATAGGATAATTTTAATAGATGCCTATAAGTTTATAAAGATGAATTTATTGTTGTGAGTTTATTGATAAGCCATGGCTGGTATCATCATCACTATTATAATCATTATTATGATATCACTATTATTATCATTATTATGATATTATTATCATCATCATCATTATTACCTTTATTGTGATAAATAATCTAGTTAAATGGCCATCAATATCAATAATGGTCTTCACATGCTTGTTTGGAAGCCATTAATAGGATTATACATGTCTGTTCATCAATATACGCTAATGAGCTAGCAATGTCTATAAGAATCTTTGATCTATAGTATAAACTTTGGTAATATTGGGATCTTGTAATTTTATCAATATAGATAAAATGTAAGAATGTCATTTTTGTTCAATAGTCATCCAAGTCATGTGTAATAAATATGTACTGAATGAGTTTGAACTCAAGTACACTATAAATAGATACTTATCTAGATTGAAAACAATCTAGTGGCGCTCATGGGAAAACACATGTACTTAGCTAAACTGAATAAAGAGTGATATCATCCCTTTCCAACTTCATAATATTAGTTTTATAAAATATATTTTTTTATAAGTTGTCATGAATAGCACCCGTGTGTGCATATGACCATGAATGGTCTTATATATTTGGAAAGAAGAATAGGAAGGATTCTTTGTTAGAAGAACCTAGTATTGGAGATAAGCATAAGGCACTCCAGGAATCTCACAGTGGGTACTTTTATTCAGTTGCTATATTTAATATTATTTTTATTAGATGACAATGGCCAGTATGTTTTATTGTTCAAATGACTGCCCCAATATATAAATAAATACCAAGAATCTTTAATGCTGATATTTTCAAGTGGCACAGTGATTCTATAATTTCTTTATCTATGCTATGATGAATTAATATAGTTACAAATGGTACAGATTGGATAGGCATATATCTAATAATTAATAATTTCCCCTATCTAAATATTTATTATGGTTACAAATGTGACATATTAAAATAGTTACAAATTATAGTTACAAATACATATCTTTTATATTAATTTAATAATTACAAATACATATTATATTAATTTATAAATATTGTTACAATATATATATATGTGTGTGTGTATGCTATAAGTTAAAATGTATACCCCTAATGTATATATCCTATTTATTATGTATATATAATATGTATATATAAGTGATTAAAAATATGAAATCTTTTAAGTAAAGTGTTTAATATTTTTACTTTGATTGGAATTTTTTTATTTTTTTAAAAAATGCTTACATAATACATATAATTTAAAATCAATTTCACACATATAGTGTATATATCTATCATTAGTTATTTCTGCAGTAAGTTAATATGTATACACTTTATGTATATATCATATTTAGTATGTGTACATAATTATATATGTATAAGAAATCAGTAAGTAATATTTCTATATTATAAACAATTTTTTATTATTTAAAATAAAAAATATTAACTTAAAAATGAAGTTAAAAAAGAGAAGTTTTTTTTTATTATATTTATTTATAACTTCTCTTTTTTAACTTCATTTTTAAGTTAATATTTTTTATTTATATTTTACGGGAAGTAATCTATTTTATTACATTATTTAAAATGTAACAAATAAAATTGATAGTAAGCATTATTTAAAAAATTCTCTCCATTCTTTCCATAAGAAATCAATTCACCTATTGAAAAAATTGATGTGTCCTATCACTTTCATAGACATTTAAACAAATATACAAAATTTCAACAAGTTATATTTGAAATTAAGTATGCTGAATATCAATTTTTAAATTGGAAGAAAAAAAACCCTCTTGCAAAAATTATTTAAAACAAATGAAAGTTCTAAGAAGAAATTTTAACTGATACATGGAATTATTGAACATTTTTAATATTTTCCACACTCTGTTCCATATCTAAAAAACTAGATGGCCTACTGAAAAGATGAATGATTTAAATAGATTACTCTGATATTACTTAGTCTTATACCAGATTTCAAGTAATTCTATTGAATTTAAATACATTAAACTTCAATTTTAAAATTTCATTTTAACTTGAGAAAGATCAAAACTTAACTTCATAAAAGCATTAAAAAAACACTACAGCATAGTTTTATTTTTAAAATAAACTGGGCAATTTTCTTGTTTTCTCAATAAATTTTTCTTTTAATAGAAACATAATAGATTAGTCTCACAAGAAATCACAATCTCCATTATTTCTTTTTTAATCAGGATTTAAGTATGTTTTAAACTTTTGTAATACTTTTAATATTACTCTTAGACAATGATTCATTATGCAAAATATAGCACATTAAATTTACAAAGGATAATAAAGAAATGTTCTTTCAACATAAACTGAATAAATTTTATTAATACATATAATCATGTACAGTGTTCAGACAAAAAAATACGACTATTTAATTATAAAGTTTGTGAATTTTAATAGTATTTTATTTATATTTTTCTTTGCAGTGTATAACTGAAATCGTGTAATTAAATACAGCAAGTAGTTCACACCTCCACTGTTCTTAAAAGAATTTATTAAAACAATTCATTAACTGATTAAATGAGTCTAATATTCCAATGTAAATTATAAACTGCATGTTTTAATTTTATTTTTCTTCTTAAAATCTAATGATATAAAATAACAGTTATATACAATAAGATAGATATCATGCTTTACAATAATGTAAAAAAAAGAGAATATGCAGGTTCTTCCCAATTTCAGACTTGCAGTTAATTCAATAAATATTATGATATTCTAATTACTGAGCAAAAGCTTCCTTGAAAGATGCTCACTGAATAAATGAAAAAAAAAAACTTAAGATCTCGACAGCAGTAAAAAGAATGTAACTGTAGAGTTTATCCAGTTTAAATCTACAAATACACTTTATATCATAAGTAGATGACTTATATAGTGAAAATTTATGTAATTAGTAATGCTATTACTCTTTTAATATTTTACCTTTCACTGAAAAATATCTGGAATCAATACATACAAGTTATTCTATCCAACTTTCTAAATAAATAAATAAATAAAAATATAAAGCAATATTTTTTAAAGTGAAAATTCAACATCAAAAAAGACATGAAAATTCCATAAACAGATAGCAAGGAAAATAGATATTGATTAAATTGGTATACTTCTGATAGATTTCATTTATTGCAAAATATGATTTTCTGTATCGTTTTTAAATAATAAATAAATTCACTTCAACTAATTAGTATTATTAGGTACCATTATGTTGATGCCTGGTAATCATGTGATTAATATTTCTCTTGAATAACCTTACCTAAGTTTGATTTTTTTAGGCTGCTTATGGCATAGTCACAGTTGTGATGATGGATCTAAACACTTTTTATTGTATCTTCTTTCTTTAACAAATTTTCTTAACATTATATGTTAATATATAAACATAAGGAGAGAATAAGAATATTTATTTATTTATTCTGTTTACATTATATATTTTCAAAAACTGTTTGAATAAATTAACAAGTTAAAATGTCACGAAGATTAATGACTTCTAATGCATTGTTTAAATATATCTCAGTTCACATTAAATAAAATTTAAATGATAGTTTAAAAATATTTGAATAATATTCATATATTTTCATGTATTTTTTAATAAGTAATTTTTAAAAAAAAATGTTTCAATTTATACTATAAAATTGTAATATAATTACTTTAAATAATTTTATAAATATTCATCAGAATACCATAGTGAATTTTATCTTTTACACAAATAATACAAAAATAATGAGATTTTTATCTGTAAAATGAATAACAGACAAATTATTCCAATGATAAACACAAAACTATATAACGAACACGTGAAAAAAACAAGGGTATAATATTTTTGTGTTTCAAAATTACTTCTTACATACTTATAGTTTGTATTTTTTTATTTTATTTTATAATATAAAAAATGATTATATAATCAGTTACTTGGTAGATCATTTGACATTAAGTACCAACTTGAACACAATACTTTCATTCAATTAATTAAACTAAGTTTTATATATATCTGAGAATTAAATTCAGAAATTTTTAGAACTTGAATATGCAACTTAATCGCAGTGCTAAAATGAAAATTTTATATCATATGAATGCAATTCGTTAATATTATTTGAAAAGTTAAGATCTGATAGAAATGAGAATGTGTCAATTACAATAATATAATAGATTCTTATAGTTGTAGCAAGTGCTTTGTTATGACATAATATAAACAAATTGGCTTTTTTCTTACATGAAGTTTCCTATGTACAAAAGACCATATGTCCAAAATATAATTTCTATGTATTTTACTTTTAACATAACATTTATTGTTGAAGTATGTGTCTACATAGTTTATATTTGGTGCATAGTACATATTACAAATGTACATATTATACTTTAGTTTGTATCTATTTTGGCAATAATACTAGTTTTTAGAAAGTCAGAATGGTGTAAATTATTTACACTATTAAAACTTTTTTGTATTTAAATGAAGTTTGTGATTACTTCATCTTATGTTTTTTAGTGAATCAAAGTATATATATTTTAATATTTAATTTTAATTTAACACTTTCTCAGAGAACCCATGTATAATAGTAGCATTGTTTATATATAGAATATATTTCTTCTTGTTTTATTAGAAAAAAATCATCAATAAAGACATATTACTCTATTAGTAAGTACATAATAAAAAGGCAAATATTAAATTAAAATATCCAATTGCAAAGAAGTAAAATTAATTAATTAAACTAAATTAATTGAAAAAAATAAACCAATAAATATTATGCAAAATCAAATTTTCTGCTTGACTTATGGGTTTAATACATTTTCATTGATAGTAATTTGTCATTGCTCACTATATCTTAATTTATAATCTTATATTTTGATTAAAATCATTTATATTATTAAATACAAAAGCTATATATATCTTTATTTTTTCATTCATATATGTATTTATATTGTTCTGTGTCTAGAGGCAGGTTGGGCATCTAAAAAATATAATACAATAAATAAGTGATAAATTGAACTCATTGATGGTAATTTATTAGTTCCATTTTTTAAGATAATTTATTTAAATATCTCAAATTTAGAGCTATATTATAAAATAATTAAGTCATTTATACCAGGGAAGGCCAACTTTTGTGTTCATAAGATCTACTTTTTATTTTTAAAATGTGTTGCGATTGACTTGTTGTCATAGGCGATAACTTGTTGTCGTAGACATAGTGTAAGTGGAGGGAGGTGTGAAATACATACTATTTTTATATATCTACCTAGTAAAAAATAATTATTTAACGGGCCAAAAAACTCATATCGGTAAGGGGGTGGGATTAAAGCAACATGAGTAATTATTAACAATATTTATTAATTGAAATTAGCTACATTAAATCAAGATTAAAAATATTATTTTCAGTAATGATATGGCTTAGTCGACTTTACCTATCTAGATTTGAAAAAAAAATTAGAACAAAAACAACAAAAAAACTTGGAAATCTTGACTTAATTTGTTTCACTCATTACCCCGACAGCTCTTGCCAGATTGGTCTCACGATTGACCAAAAAATGGCTTTGCGATCGACCGGTGGATCACGATCGACTTGTTGGACACCTCTGCTTTATACCATTAAAATGCATCATTTAAATAAGTAAACATTTTTTAAATATGTATTATTAAGAGTTTGATTATAGACTTGAACTCAGTTAGTTATTATTGTTTTTATAGTAAACAAATGCTTTTGTAAAAAAAATATTTTATTGTTATTAATATTTAAAATGATAACATGTTAAGTAATAAAGGTTATACATCAGATAAATGGGTACTGTGGTATTAGAGCTGCGATATGAAGAATTATAATCATTTAATCATGTTATTAAATCAAAAACATATTTTAAAATCTACATTTAAAAAAAAAAAAACAATTTGACAAAAAAAATACAAAAAGCATTAATGTGAAGAATAATTAAAATGCGTGTTTAAATCGAATTGAGTGTGTTTGCGCGTGCATATTATGCATAATCTATTTTAATACATTATAGAGGTTTACACCTTGCATTTATATTTATAATATATGTGAGATTTGAACTCAGACTATTAAGATAACAACCAATCTTCATAATTTAATGAGTGCTGGTTTAGCACAAAATACATATATTGGTGATTATTTATTTTTTCAATATGTGTGTGATCAGGTGAGTCAGCAATATAAGATGGCACTGAGAGTTGTAGGTTGTGTGAAAGTCTGAGTTCGAATCCTGCATATATTACATATATATATGAATGTGCAAAACACACTCAATTTGATTTAAACACACATTTAAACTATTCTTCACATTAATGCTTTTCGTATTATTTTTGTTAAATTGTTTTTTTTTTAATGTAATTTTAAAATATGTTTTTGATTTAATAACCTAATTAATTTAATGCTTAAATGATTATAATTCTTCATGTCACAGCTCTAATACCACAGTACCTAATATCACAGTACTGATAAATGTTAACAAAGACCAGTTATTTAAAAAAAAAAGAAATAGAGAGAATTAGCATTTATAAAGAAATAAATATATACTATGTATTGTTATATTTTATTTTTATTAAAGTATTTACTCTATGTATTGTATTAAATTAAATTTAATTAAAAAACATACAATAATATTTATTGTAAATATTATTTGCATTATTATTGTTAAAAAATATTAATATTAAATTTTCAAGTTTAAACAAAGAGTTTGCCTTGTATGTGCTGTCAGAAAATCTGTTGTTAAGGGAAACAGTGAATTTTGTCTCAACTTGGATAGTAACTAGATAAGAATCTAACTTTTTTTCTCTTCATTAAAAGAACAAAAATTTATTTAAGTTACTGCTAGATAAAAAAATGGAAAGCTAAGGAGAAAGATAAATTTTGAATCCAGGTGGTAGTTCCACTTTAGTTATTAGTTTGCCATTCCATCAACCAACTTCAAAAGCAAGAACAATGAAAGCTGAAAACAAGTCAAATGTTAATAAGCAAATCACCATTTTTATTTATCAAAGATGCAAATCACTGTCAAATTTTATTGCATCAACTGGGATTCAGTATTGTTGCAAGCCTTTGGTAATTACTGGAAAATTCAAGAAGTAAAGAAGAATCTATTAAAGACTTTTATTACTTTTTGCTAAGAAGAAAAAGAAAAAAGAAATTCATGTATAATATTGTACCAGTCGGTTTTGTATGTTCACATAACAAGATTTAGCATCTAGGCAAAAGTACCTAGAATCCAATCATGCACAAGAACTCTGCCCTATTTGCCTATTTTCCAGATCTACCAACTTATGAGCAACAATCCTGATGATATTGGTCTAATTTCAATTCTCTCTGCCAGCATAGCACATCAGAGATACAAAGAGAGTCTAATTTAAGTTTAATGATGGAACAACTTAGCATGAATTATAATTTGAAAGCAATTAAAGATAGTGACCTTTCACATTAATTATTTATTAGTGGGAGATCATCTGGTTAGTACTAGCATAAATTATTAAATAAGATATTAATTTAACTAAAAGAACACAATGATTCTGAGATGTATAATATATATATTCAAGATTTATTAAACATAAATAAATGCATGACATTACTTATTAATTATTGGCCTCATAAATATTAGATGACATTTGGTCATGAAGAAATAACATTACATTTTGTTTATCAATTAAGGAATTAGATTTAATAAACAAGTTTGTTTATAATTGCGGCTATGCCAATAATATACAATTCTAACGATGACTACAAGACTTAGTGCTGTTTAGAAATATAAATTTGAAATACTACTCCACCCCCAGAAGGAACAAAACAAGCATTTAACTGATTTGATTATCATTTTGGATGAAGCCTTAAATTCATACAGAATACATTTTATTAATATTTACATTATGGAGTGATAAACATATGTTGGATAGCTAATGAATATGTTAATAATAATGTCGTTGCAAAGACATGTATTCAAATAGTGGAAATAGATTTGTTTAAAAAAGTCACAATATTACAGCTTATGGATATTCATGGGTTTATTAGAAATACAACAAAAAGAGGTGATGTGTGCATGGCGACATATTTATGTGATCCAGTCACGGATCCTAGTATGTGCTTCAGAGGAATCATTTTGCGAAATAGACCGATATAAGTCTGCAACATTAGCAGAATTGGTTCATGAATGAAGAACGGTTGGCTATGCATTTATTGGGCTGGTTTTTCCAGAGCGATCTCCATATAAAGCACGCACATACAACCAAATAAGTCCCCAGGGGGTTAAAGCCTGGTTCCTGGACTGTGAAATAAATGATGGGGTTTGACTTTGCAATACCTCCAGAGAAAAAAAGCATGAATATATATCATATAAGAATGAGGGTGCCCATATGCACACAATGCTTGGAATAATAAAATATAGCTTTAAAGACTATTTAATTAATTAATGCCCATATATTATGGAACATCCTGCATAATGGTATGACCTAATTGCTAAACAGATATGGATTATTTAAATTAATGAAACTATATAATTCTTAAGATATAAAGATTCCCCTTACTTTAATTTATCTAGAACTTCCCCACACCATTTTATAAGTATAAATCTTGGTTAATAAATGCTATGATTAAAATAAATATGTTGATACAGAAACAAATGGGTGATAGTAATAACTGGGATAATACATAAAGTTACATATATAGAAAATGTTTATGTTTAGAATTAGCGCATTATGATTTAAAAGGAATAAATGAAACATTTTTTAGAAAAACAGATGTTGATCTGTTTTCCTACAACAACTTTATAACATAATGAATTTGTTTTTCCCAACTCGCGAGCACCTCCATAAGTCATATAAGACTTATTTTTAATTTAAGCTGAATTTAATCATCCCGTAAATGGTGGAAATAAAATAAAAGAAATCTATTATATGCTAGTGAGTTGGAAATGTTATTGGCATATTTAAAACACAAAATATACAATACAAGAATAAAAATTATTGTCGCATGAAAAATAAAAATAACATATTAAAATAGAGGCTCAATGATAATGGAGGTTAAGTTATATAGAGTTAAGGTAAATTAGAAATACATAATCATAAACAATTTACGTGAGATTACATAATAGAGCATCAGGATTATTATTCTTATAGAAGGCTGAGGTTAAGAGTCATATAGCGACTAGAGTTCTTTTAGCTTTCATACAGAGTGGCGGTCCTTGATGCTTTGAATGTTCATCGGAGTTAATGTACTAGATCAGGGGTGGGCAAATAGTGGCCCTCTAAGAGTTTTTATGTGGCCCTCCAAGACAACCAGGAAGATCCATCTTGAACTGAGATTTCCTTCCTGTGCATGTCCGAAGATTCATCTCTTATTTTCCATTAGGATGGCCACATCAATACACATGCACAGTGTAGATACTATGTGCAGGGCTTTTCCAGTTGATCTAGTTAATTTCAATTTTGTCTTTGCATTAGCAAATATATACATTTCCAACTTTAGTGAAACCATGAACCCTCCAAAAAAATCAGTGATGAATGTCATGTGTTTAATGAAGAATGAACAAACAAATATTTCTTTGGTAATACAGAGAATAAAGCAGTGTGTTTATTGCATCATGAAAAAAAGGTGCGGCCCTCCACTAACCTTCACTTTTACAAAGTGGCCCCCGATGTGGCCCTCCACCAACCTTTGTGGCCCTTGAGCCAAAACAATTGCCCACCCCTGTACTAGATCTAGGTTTTGGAAGCAGGAACACAGGTAGCATTTTATTTATTTAATCTATAGAAATTTGAAAGTTCATAGGTATGGGAACCGGAGCTTTTATTATGGGAACAAGCATGTTGGAACAGAGGGGAAGGTGAAATTTCCCCGACTCCCTGCACATTCAATGAAATTTAAACTAGCATGAATTAGGTTTACCATCGTTATTTTATGGTTGTCTCCTCCCCTCTTTGGATTCAAATCCAGCAGTATTTATATCATTTTCTTGATGATATAGTGGAGCACTTAGCTGCTGGACCTGAGGCAATTTGAGCACTTTAGCAAAGCTGAAATCTGCTGACCAGATATCTTTTGTTTAGTAAGTTTTTGGAAACAATGCAATCCTGTTACAAGTTTCTTGAATGATTGTTTTAAAATGTTTTATGATTTTAAAACAAGTTGGAATGGATAACATTTCCATTAATGAATTTTTACTTTATTATTACAAATTGTAACCTTTTAATTCTAACTAATGGGCTTTTCTGGTAATTGCTTTTAGTTGTGTTCGAGAAACTTCTTAAAAGAATTGCATCATTTTCTGACCGCTAAAATTAAATAAAAAACAGTAAATTACATATATGAATTTTACTATACATTAATATATTTTTATTTGACTTTATCAGATTTATTAGCAATCTCCCCACACTGAAAATATATATATATTACACATGCATACACATTAAAATAATATTAAATATTTATTTGTTAAACTTATTTGCATTAAGATATATAAATATCTACATCAGTTATTTTAAATGGTTAATCAGAGGCAAAATATGTATTAGTAAATATGTATATGCGCATAAGGATGGGGTTTAAACATGATTTGGTGGTAGGAGATTGTAAGTGGGCTGTGAAGCTCGATCTGAGCATCAGATCGACTGCTTTATTTCTTTTATAAATTAATTGTAAATTAATACATATACATTTTCTTTACACCATTGATAAAAGAAAACAACTTCATGAGGTAATTGAAATAATAATAATAATAATAATAATAATAATAATAATAATAATAATAATAATAATAATAATAATAATAATAATAATATTATTATTATTATTATTATTATTATTATTATTATTTATTTATTTATTCTTTTGTTACAAACTCATAGAATTTTAAATAAGTCAAGTAATTTGTATATAAATACTTAATACTGATAAGGATTTGTAATTCTTAATATCTAAGTTTATTTTACTAAAACTAAATTTTTGTTTAGTAAATGGTTTCCAAGATTGGTTGAATTAGTTTAGATTTTTTTTTGAAAGAGAGAGATAAGTAGTATTAAGAAATGTAATCTAAGCAAGGCATTAGTAGCCCAGATAATATATATATTGCATTGCAAGGTGAATATTTTATTTTATTCTTAATGTAAGAATAAGCAAACTGTTTATATTACACAAGAGATATAAATAATTTTTCACTTTTGAAATGTACATGTCTACTGTGAAAAATACTTTTTGTTATATCATCATTAGAAATTTGTTGTAATAAACTGAGTTATTGTATAATCCAAAATATTTACATAAGAAGTATTAGGATTTTATAAACAGTGAAGTACTTACTGATTTGATCAAAAATATGGGAACAAAGATATATAAGATTTGATTATTTCATAAAATTTTGATAAAATAATAATAATGATTAATTCCTAATTCTTATTAACTTATTGTGTTTTGGTTATGAATTGTAGCTTTAGAAGTCATTAGATCTAAAAAAATAATAACGACATTTTTAAAAGAAAATAATTATTATTAAAATATACACTTTGTCTGCACTTCAGTATTTGTTACTTATCTTTATTAAATATTCCCTGAGATATAAAACTTTTTACAGCAGTGTTGCAAGAAGTATTTTGTGGATTAAAATGGGAAACTAAAGGAGTGAAAGTAAATGGAGATTATTTAAGTCATTTAGATTTTGCATATGATATAGTTGTTTTTGCAAATAATGCTTCAGAGCTGCAGGAAATGTTGCAGGAGTTATCAGATGAAAGTAGGAAAGTAGGACTAAAGATAAATGTTAAAAAGACTAAAGTAATGTTTAATCGATTTGCTCAAAATATGAAAAAAAAGATTGATTATGATGAATTAGAAGATAACAATTACAAATACTTTGGTCAGATTATTAATACAGATGAAAACATAATGGATGAAATTAATCAGAGAATTAAACTTGGTTGGAGTGCTTTTGGTAGAAATAACTTGATACTAAAAGGAAATATGCCTATGTGTTTGAAAAGGAAGGTTTTTAACAAATGTGTTTTACCAGTTCTTACTTATGGATCTGAGACTTGGACACTTAATAGAAGAGCAATACAGAGACTCCAGACCACTCAAAGAAGTATGGGTAAATGCATGTTGGGAGTAACAAGAAGAGATCGAAAATGCAATGTATGGGTAAGAAAACAAGCAGGTGTTACTGACCTCACTGAAAAAATTAAAAAGATTGAAGTGGAGTTGGACTGGACATATTGCTAGAAGAGATGATAATAGATGGACAATTGAAATCTTAAATTGGATTCTAAGAGATTGTAAATGACCCAGAAAGAGACCACATGTGAGATGGATGGATGAAATAAGAAAGTGTGCAGGGGTGATGTGGAGAAGAAGAGCTAAAGATCGGAGAAGATGGATTAAACTTGGAGAGACCTTCATCCTGCAGTGGATTGATAATGGTTGATGATGATGATGATAAAAGTATAAATATCATAGTTTCTTTTATTAATTTATCTGGAGAGCAATAAAATATCCTTTGACTCTGGAATAAATTCACTTGAAATATCATCATTATCATTTCATAGTTTGACTCATTCTTTCCAATATCCATTTACCATTATAATATATTGAAGTGTGTAAGTACTCAATGGTTACCAGTTTTTAGGGTTTTATATATATAGTTGCACATATACATTTACTCTATTTAGGATAATCAAATTGTGATCTCATACAAATAACTAAATAATGCAGCATTTGGAAACCATGACTATATTTCCTGGGTATCCAGAAACTGGGTTTTAATAATAAATCTTAATATTAAAACAAAATCATTGTTAACCGTATTTAACCAGGCACTATTATATCTAAAGCAGTTTTTTTAAGGCATCATTATTAACAAACTTTTTTTTTACTAACACACTACTTTATTAGTAATAAACTACTATTTCCCCCATTTGACAATATTTGGCTGGTGTAAAATATAAACAAATGAACTAGCACACATTAATTTATAGAAAAAAACAATGCACACTATATAACTATTTCATTTTCCTTATAGCAAACATACATTTATATAAATAATAATAATACATATTAATTAAAATATTAGTGACATTAAATATATAAAGCAATGTCTAATGTTAAATGAAGAAACTCATTAACGATTTTTTCACTTCATTTATGTTCATACATTTTTGAAACGAAAACAATAGAAAGGCCTTTATGATTAATTATGTATAACTCATATAGGTATTCACAAAATCTTGCTATAGAATGGCCATGGCTATATGTTTCATTGTAAGTTTTCCTTTTGGTTTCAAACATCATTTATTGATGTACGATTATTGCAATCCAGGAATTCTTCTTTTGGTTTTGACAGTAAGCTAAGTATAAATGGGTTCAATGTTTCAAAGCTTCATTCTTGCAGTAGGTAATTAGGATTGTATCAACACTATGCAGACTTCCATATTATTAATGTAAGTTTTACTTAGACTAACATGTCAACTGATGAATAAGCAGAATAAGAATCAGCATCAAAATAACTACAGGACCTAACATCTGAACAGCAGTATCACAAAAAATATGAGAGTCCAAACTGAATTCAGTCAGAATCTGCTGACTGCTTTATATTTTGCTACCACAACCCACAATTACTGTTTATCACACCTTTGACATAGTTTTTTCATTCTGTGTAAGTACATAATTCCTTGTAATTATTATTTTTCCTCATATAAACTTTACATAGATATTTTCATTGTTTTATATGGTACACATTTTAGGTTATAAAAATACTTTAAACACAAAAATATGTATTTTACATCTTAAAAATAATTATATCAAAATAAAAAAACAATTTTTCTTTTCAAAAAAATTAAAACTAAATTTTAATTAATTTTCTTTTTATTGTACATTCAGTCAGCCATCTTTAATTAAACTTATTTCAAGCTTTTTATTTATAGATACAACATTTTTGCTCAATTATCTATAAATAAATTGAGTTTTAATCTTTTATTTGTTAAGACTTATTTCCAATAATCCATAATTAAATTAAATTTAATCTCTACTTTTACTTAAACTTTTAAATTTTCTTGGTGGGGATAAAGAATATATGCAACAATAAAATATTTAACTAATGTTAAGTATTTTATTTCTTAGTCTATTTTTTTCTTTTCTTTAAACAATCTCTATTTCAATCCCTGCATGGTAGTATACTGTGTACATATTAATGGTACAATACATTACAAACAATATAAGAAATAAATACATAAATTAAGATGACTTTCAAAAAATGTAGCTATATTTAATTAAATTAACAAAAGTATATTATTGTGGGTAACACTCATACTAGAAAAACAACCCATTATTTTAAAATTATATGTTTATATATCTGAGTTCAAATGCAAAATGAAATGATTATCAGTCATAGGCATTACTACTTAATTGCTTATGAGATTAATTTAATTGTCTTGATTGGTCTGCCACAGTTGGTAGGACAACCAACTTTGCGTTGGTATAGCAACTGATTTGGGATCAGAAAGTCCCAGGATCAATTCTGGTACTCACAATTCTGGCATTCAGACTACTTAGAAATAAAGCCATAAGCCTTTTTCAGTAATCTAATTTTATGTAAAACCAACTCTCAAAAGGCATACACAAAAACTTCTCAAATTAATTCAAAAATAATAGGTAAATAAATAAGAGAAGAGGATATTGAAAGTCAATCTTTTAAAATCAATAACCATTTAAAATAAATTTAAACAAAACAAAAACACAAAACACTAATCTTAATTAAAATATAGGGGATTTGAACTCGGACTTTCAAGCACCCACCAACTATCCACACTATCTCATATAACTGATACACATGACAACACACATGTAGAAAAGATAAATAATCACCAATATACATATTTCATGCTAAATCAGCACTCATCAGTTGGTCCAGATTATCATCTCCCACATATATATATAATCAATGCTCAGTTTATATTAAGATAGCAAATCTTCACACTTTAATGAACAGGCTTCTATCTATTCCAACCTCAAACTTTTCAGCCATCCATATCATCGAAAATCTGATGATGGAAAGCCAAATCCCATGCTAATGCCAACATTATTGAGTTCAAATCCCCTATATTTACAATTAAGCTCCAGGTTAGTGAAGAATGCCTGGTTTTCAAATATTTAATCTTAATTAAGCAAAATTTTTAATATGACTTCAGTGCCCATAGTCATATAATGCATTGGTCTTGAACTTCTCCAGTTTTTGCATTCCCTGCAAGAAGATAATAAATACAAGTTAACTATATAACATTCTTCAGTAGTATTTCCTCTGGTATAACTTGTGTAATACCAATAATTATACATTTTTTTCATCATTATTCATTCAATATTTATGACCAAAATGAAGTAATCATAAGCTATGAAAAGTAATTAGCATCCCAATAAAAAAAAGATATATCTAAGATAAAAGTAAAAAAATAGAAAACTATTAATTACAAAAATAGCAACCAATTCTAAAAATAATAATATCACATGATTACTATTTCTTATGCTAGCCCATTACTGTTATTAAAACAGGAAAAACTCTCCATACGTACCCCTCAGTATCAACCAGAGAAATGTATAGAGAGTTTTACCTGTTTTAATAACAGTAATGTGCTAGCACCAGAAAGAGTGATCATGTGAGGTTTAGTGGTTTAACACCAATCCTGCCTAATAGGATAGTGGTGGCTATGATTGTTAAAGAGGCAAAGATACCAAAATGTATGGGTACTGAACTGGGTTCAGACCCATATGACTATATAAGCTATTGAGCTTAGATTGAAAATATTGTTGTGTTTTTAATTTCATTCTCATAGTTTTATAGTTAAGTAGAGATAAAAGATGGCTGCTGGACGGTTGCATTAGATCCTAAGATCTAGGTGCAGTGCTCTCAGATCCAAAGCTCCTCACTGACGAAGACCACAAGTCAGAAACTAGTCTGGGGATATTGGATGAGTAGGCATTAGATAGGAATTTTATGCACAAGCCTTCTGGCATCCATTGATTACTCTGGTTGGCACTGAGTGGCACTACTGTATGGAGAGTTTTGCCTGTTTTAAAAATAATAATAATAATAATAATATATATATAGTGTTTCAAAACAAGGAGATATTCATTCAGAGCAGTGGTTGTAATTATTATAATTTAAAAATCCAAGTCTGGGGTTTGTATAATTTTTGTAGTAGAGTGAACTTAATAATAGAATTCTTTTATTTTAGAATATACATATATAAATTAATTTAGAATCTTATGGATAATTTGTTTACTTGTGTTATATCAGACCAGATTCAAATGCTATTTGGGTTTGCACATACACCAGACCAGATAGTGGATTTAATCCTGCTCGATAGTATACAACTCCAGTTGAGTGTTCAAATGTATCAAATCAGATTTCCCTCACAGGCTTTAAACAGACTCCAATTGAGCAACCAAATGTAACTGATCCTACATTTACACCACAGAATTTAATTAGGTTTATTGGGGCAATAAAATGTAACAGATTACCTATATTTACCATACCTATGTATATAATTTTGATTGACAACTTAAATAAATTTCTCACTATAATTCTTCAGATGGTTAGTTTATGGATCACATAATGATGAAAAAAATACATAATAACGAACAACCATTTTAAACATTATAGTGTTTTCATCATAAGATGTCAAATGAAATGCCATTATTATATTATATTTGTTTAGATTTGGTATCACCCACAATGCCAGATCTTATCTATTTAATTTATATTAGTATGATTAATTTTAGAAATTACACGCTATATTTACCTCTTTATTTGCAGAATTTTACATCTACTTTGAAATGCTGCAGAAAATAAGGCATTTTAATAAAACTAACAATTTAACAAAAAAATAAATAAGCATTTTCTTTCACCCAAACAATACTAATAAAAAATGCATGTACAATTAAATCAAACAAATACAAAAAAGAAAAAAAAATTATTACTCTCAGGCAAAAATATACATTGACAATTATTACATTTGAGGATAAAAAAATATATATTTTTATCTTTTGATATTGAGTTCATTTAATTAAAGTAATTTCAAAGTACAAATTTTTACATCTTTATTCTGATTTTTCTGTGCACCCATATGATTCTTGTCCTTTTTTCAATTGTCACAATTTGGTATTCACTAGCATGTCCTTGTATAATAGTCTCAACTCGGCTCCTATAGTTTATTAGCTGATAATGATTATTGTAAAAACACTGTTCATTTCCTTGGTTTTTATACTAATTTATATCTTTTTTAATGTTAACTTTTATAAACAAATTTAGATAATAATGCATTTATCTGCAGAACTGATCATCTTGAAAAACACTGAATATGAGAGCATTAAATTTTTAATGGTCTTTTTTCATTCTTTCTCACTCTGCTTTAGCAAGTTATTTTAACAAACCTTCTCATCTTCGTCATGCCGAAACGTTCTCTTTGAAATAGGCTCCCATTTCCAGCTATGAACTGTAGCAATTGGTACTTAAAAACTGGCTGTACTCATTCATACTGAAAATTACTTTACCAAAGTTAGTATTTTTCATTTTTCTATTTAAAATTTAACCTTCACTCATAATTATTATCAGTAGTTTTAAAGCAACTTGAGGCAGTAAATGATTTTTTTTCTTATTATAGCCAGGTACACAGTTTGGGTCATCCACTCCAGATCAGCAGCAAGTATAAAAAAAAAAAGAACAAAATGAAGACAGTTTATTTTATAGCAAAACTGCTCAATTATGTGATCAGATTCAAACAGATAAGACAACAACAAAAAATACCTTAGATTTTTTTTCTTATTTCCACTTAAATTAATATGACTTTAACTCAAAAAAAAAATGTATAAATAAACAACTTAATCTTACAGATTGGAAATTAATTCTGTCTATCTATTCAATTTAACAAAAGAGAATTAAGATAAAGTTTAAAAAAAAAAAAATTAAAAGTGAAATAATTTAGCTTAAAAAATGTTATGTTTACTTTTTTTTTTTTTACAACGTTTAATAAACCTGAATAATTTATTTAATTTTCTTCAGTAATATAGAACCATACAGGACAATACATATATTTGAATTAAGCAATGTAAAATTTTAATATAACTTTAAATTCTTTTTTTATTGAAGTGAATGTCCCTTTATTTGAATGAGATGGAATGTACATGATTTTACATCCATGTACTTTAATGTTCTAGTACAATATATTGTGATTAAAAATAAGCAGATACTTAATTAGAACAATGACTGTAATTATTATAATTTAAAAATCAATGTCTGTGATTTGTATATTTGTATTAGAATGAGCTTAATGATAAAATTATTTTATTTTAGAATATAAGTATATAAATTAGTTTATAATCTTAAGATTTTTTTATGTTTTTTTAAATTTAATATCAGCAACATAAAAAGAATTTCAAAAATGTATTATAAAATGTCATTTTGAAAGCAATCTACAGACAGTTCAGAATCACAGAAAGTCTATCATATAACATTTAGACAATAAATTACAAGTGAATTTTTGCTTTTACAAAAAATATTACTTAAAATTAAATCAAGGGAAAAAAAGACAAGAAAAACAAAAGTTAATTTTTTTATCAATAATTCCATTTAAAAAAAGTCAGTTTTAACAATGAATTTTTTTAGCATTATTCATTTACATATACTCATCATCATCATTAACAACTGTTCATGAATAAATAAACTCTCTAACTCCAGAAATAAATAAACATTGTAAATAAATTTTGTAATGACAATACAAATCAATAAATGAATCACAAATATATCAGAATATATTAAATTCTGAATTTTAAACTGTTTATTCAATAACCAGCAATGCTGTCTTCAAAGTTTTTTTTTGTAGCAGACTTTTCATTCTTAAAAAAATTTCACCTTTTAGCTAATTCTATATTAATATTTACTAAGGCTGTAACCTCAAGAATGTGTGCGTAAAATGCGATAGTAGGGACCTCTACAGGTCTTAACTACAAGCTTACGTTTTGGAAGAAAAGAGGGGAATATATATGCATATTTATCTATAATTTTGCTTTTGTTTTAAATATATTTGTCTATTTAAAATAAATAAAGTACATTATTTTAGCTCATGTTGTAAACATTATTCTAAATGTTAGGTGTTTTTTTAGTGATCACTATTTTTTGGTAGAAGACGAAATAGCAAGATAAATATTTTTAATTAGTCTTTTCCTTCATAATAAATAATGCAACAAACTACATTATTTGTAAATATATATATTTAAAAAAGTGCATTT
Organism: Epiperipatus broadwayi; assembly: GCA_028023455.1. NCBI lineage: Eukaryota > Metazoa > Onychophora > Udeonychophora > Euonychophora > Peripatidae > Epiperipatus > Epiperipatus broadwayi. Next base: position 4,749,876 of record JAQFVV010012415.1, on the reverse strand, counting down.
AAAATTGCTATATATTTTTAATTTAGCTCTTTTTTTTCTCAAATAAATGCCTATGAATAGTATAAGATAAATAAGAAAATTAAAAAGGAATTTTTAAAAGAAGTGAAATAAAAAGTGATGTACAGAGTAGAAATAACTTTTGCATTTTAATATAAATTTTTTAATTATTACATTATTAATTATTCATCAGTAAATTTCAGTACACAATGTTAAACTGTAAATAATTATAATGGAATCTATATTTTTTTTTCTACTTATGTATTTTGCATATTAAGTTCTCTGTCCAAAGATAGGCTCTGCTAATGAAGAAAAAAACTATATGTTAATGGTTAATTTAAATGCAGCAGAAATAATTTTTTTATGACAGTCCCACAAAAAGATTCAATTTCATATAGCATTGTGTGATTTAAAGCAGTTAGTAGGATGACAGAGTCAATAGCTTAGAGTTAAAATTCCTGAATTCTGTCTCAATCTGCTTAAGTCTGATGATGCTCAATGATTATATGAACTCCTTCATTCTTATTAATATCATAATCTTATATTTAAAATTGATGTTGTAGAACATCATAAAATAATAAATCCCATAATAAAGTAAAATATTTGAAACTTTTATCACATTTGTTCAAAACAGTTATCAATAATAAAATATATTCTAAAAATTTTAAATGTTGAACTTAAAATTAATAATTCACCATGCATTACAATATTAATCACAGCTATGCCTAAGTTCAAATTAAGGCTAGATATTTTTTTTATGCTTTGTAGATTTTTTTCCACAGTAAATGCGATATAATCAAAGCTAGCTATCAAATATTGATTAGTAAATTGGTATCTTATTATTTTTAGTAAGATGGTTAAATTAGAATCGAAAACTGCTTAAACCCACTAACTATCATTAGGCTAGCTTAATAATTTTACATTATTTATCAGTATTTATTCACAATAAAAAAATGCATTTGTTCTATAATAATAAATGTTTTACCTTAGATACAAAAAAGGTATTTTTAAATAGTCTATTGCAAGACAAAATCCTCAGCGTCAACATATTTTACAGAAACAGTGAGTTTATAAGAAGTAAATACTAATTTAATAAATTAGAAGAGCCACAGATAGTTGTAATCTAATTTAATTATGTATTTTGCTTCTCATTTTATAATGAGTTATACTGAGATTCATTTTCTCTCTTCTGACAATTCTATCTAAAAAAAAAGGTTGCCTTCCCCCCCTTGATTTCTACTATTTATATTTTTTATATTTTCTTAATATCTTATTATTAAAATCTAAATTGCATAGAATTGATATAAAATGATGTTGGTGACAGTTGTACATATTTTATGTTTAGAACAAAATATCATTTTAAACTACGTGAAAAAAAAATCACAAACAATTCTCTTCTATAATACTGAAAATTTTATCAATGGAGAGTATACTCACTATTCATATTTCTATCAGGAATAGAAACTAACCTGAGGACAACCAATATATATATATATATATATATATAGTAATGATATGGAAAGGTTAGGGGTGTTCATGGAGATATGGAAAATCATTACCATCCCCAAATAAACACAAATAAAATAACGAAAAAAAATGAGCTTGAGAGTATGACTATCAGAACTGAACATAAGTAATTATAATAATAATTATGTTACAAGCTGTATCACAATCAGTGCTCTGGCCATAGAGTATTATGAGTGTACAGACCATCTATACCTCAATTTTCTTTTAAAAAAATAAAATACAGTGAATGGACTTTAAAGGTGATACTTCTGTGCCATCCAGAGAACTTGGTATTTACCCACAAACATAAATCCTCATATATAGATAAACAAATCATTATTGCTTAGACTAGTTTGGCAGTGATTGTAAACCAGAGAAAATAACCAACATATAATACTTTAAACCTATTTTAGTATAAAATAAATCTACCGGAATAATTTAAAATAATGATATATAAATTTATTAATTAGAAACAATACAATAAAATCAAATTAAAGGTATGTTAAGTACACTATAAATATAAACACATCATTTTGATTAAAAATAGAAAAAAATGCTATAGCATTATAATTTACAGATGTTTCAATATGTTTACATAACATACACTTCTATAAGCACACAGACCTGCCTGCATAATAATATAAAATTCACATATTCCAATTGTCAATGAACTAATAAAAAATCAATTCATTTTAATATGACGTAGATAATGACTGATTTTAACATATATGAGTATGCATGCAAATGTGTGCATGCACAGCCATTTATATCCTAATGATATTTCATGTGTCAATAAATTTATTAAATCAATATATCTATATCATTATATTTTCACACGACAATTAACTCAATGTTGAAAATATACATAAAACAAATGCACACATAAGTGCACGTAATCTAATATAAAATAAAATAAGTGTTACAAATTTTAAATATCTTCTTACAAACCAAAGTTATTACATTATTTTTAATTGCAAGTAAAAATTCTTAAATTAACAGTCCAGTTCAAAAGTTCTTTGAAAACTTTTTGGCTTTTGTTTCTTTATTTACATTTCCAAATTTACCTTTCTAATTCCTAAATAAAATCCTTTATAAATGTTAACTGGAAGAAATTGTCTTGAGACAAACTGGTCACTTGCTCTTATTTTTCCCCCTTATTTTCTTTCTAGTTGAATAATTTAGTGAAAAGATATTTATTTTAAAACTTATAAATTAAATATTTACCTTTGACTGCAAAGTCAGGTGTTTGAAATGTTATTTTCAATAGATAATATATTCTACTCACCAGCTAATATCTGTTAGTGATTTCATTTTACAAAAATTTTGTAAGTATTTAACTAAATGGATAAAAAATATTATTGGTTATTCGGGAATTTTGCATTAAAAATACTGATTCTATCATAAATAAATAAAATAAGATACAACTGAATAAAATCCAAGGATTGAGAAAATGTATCCTAGTAGTCCAAGAATTAAAAGTATAGTAATATTAATACAGAAAGTATCTATGTACATAATGATATAAATATAATACATATTATAGAAGGTTTAACATTAATATATAATAGCTTATATTTCAAATGCAGTAATGAATATTGGAGTAAACATAAAGAATCGGTAATGAATTGTGCAATTAGTGGGTTAATGTCATCAATATTTATTAATGAATTGGAAATTAAAATAGTTAAAAAAAGAATAATAAATCAAGAAATACCACATTATTTTACAAATGTTGATGATACTTTAATAATTCTTAACAAAAGAGTTATAAATAATATTTATAAAAAATTTAATAATAATATCTATAATATAAAATTTACAATAATGGAATTTGATGTTAAAATAAAGTATTTAGATACAGAGTTTAAGATAGATAATGATAATAAAATTATATTAAAACATTTCATTAAAGAAAATAAAATAAAGAAGATAATTTCTATAGATTCACAATAGGCATGGATACAAAAAATAGCACTTGTTAAAAATTTTAAACAAAAAATGATAGATGTAACACAGATAGAAATATAGCTACTTTACAAATGGAACAATTTATTGAATTATATACTAATTATGGATATAACCCTAAGAGTATTGAAAATAATATTTTAATTATAAATCACCTAATTCAAATATTAATAATAACTGTATTATAAATAATAATAGCAGATCTAAAAATGATAAAAATTGGATAAAACTTTCATACTTCCCTAAAATTTATCATACATTACTAAAAAATAAAAATTAAAAGCATTAATATAATAGGATGGTCAAATAGTAAAAATATTGACAAATTAATAGGTAATTATAAAATAAGAGATGATACGAAGTATAAAAAGAAAATTGTATATAAAATTAGTTGTGGAAATTGCTGCATGGTTTATAATGGACATATAGAAAACAATAGGATGAAAGAGCAAAAAAACATAATGCTATTAATAGAAGTGATGACAGATCTGCTTCATATATTCATTGTTTAAGATATGGATATAAAATAGATTGTGTTAATATATTTCCTTTAAATTATCTTTAAAAAACTAATAAAAGATATATGAAACCAATTACATTAATTATAACAAAAATAATTGTATAAACATACATAAAACATCAATAAATTTCCCTAATAATTGGCTAGTGAATGGAAGATTATATTATATAAATTTACACATATTTTTTGCATGCCTTGAAAACATTGTATGGTTTTAATAGATTAAAGTCAATTTTATATATATATAAAGATAAATGTCACTATGTAGGTGATTTAGCCTGCAAATGGTGTAGGGAAGGCATAGAAAACATTAGGCATCTGTTAATTAAATGCAAATGCCTGAAAGCAGAAAGGGTACAAATAATGAAGTTGTGGAAGGATAAATATAAAGAAAGTGATTATACAGAAAGTGGGTTATTGGTTTTTATGCTGGGTTTGGGAAAAGATAAGGGGGATTTAGATATAAAGGTCATGGAGTTGATAAAGATTATGTTGTGGAAATGGGATGGCAGGATATGGGAAAACTTAGGGCAGAAAATGGAAAGGGAAGGTAAAGTGGCTAACAGGTTTCTCTGGGTGTAATTGCTGAGAGATTCTTGACTCTGTATAATGAGAAGTCACAGTGCATCACATCACATCAACTGAAAATTAGTTAAAGCACATTGAAAAGGGCAAAAAATAATATTTGCTGAAAATAGCTTTTTTGTGTATGATTATTATTATATATATTATTACTGTTATATAAATATATTTTATATTATATCATTAATTTATTTAAATAATTTATAATAATTTTAAATATCAAAATTATTATTTATGCATTAATTTGTTATTCCAGTGTATATTTCTTGTAAATAAATATATATCCACAATACATTTTGTTTGTGTTAATTTCTACTTTTTTTCCAACTTTATATATGTGTACACACACTTCTATGTTGTTGAATGCCATGAAACATTACCGTCTCAATATATATAATATTTAAATACATGTATATAGTCTATACTAAACTTAATGTAACTATAAGTGACTTGAACTCAGATTTTGAAACTCCCCACAACTATCCAATCCATCTTATACAACTGAAACACATTCCACATACATGTGAAAAAGATAAATGATCTCCAATATATATATTTCATCTGAACTAGCACTCATCAGTTGGTCCAGATCACCATTTCCAACACATATACAAACACTTCTCAGTTTATATTAAGATAGCAAATCTTCAAACTTTAATGGATAAGTTTCAATCTTCTCCACTCTCCAACTTTTCAGCCACCCATATCACTGAAAATAAGTCCCTTAAATGTTAATAAATTATGCACTGCTAATAATATGAATGGAGAAAATATTTTAAGCTGAAAGCATTTTCAATACAGGTCAACACAAACATGATTAAAAGTCACAATTCTAGTGCACAGTATCAAAAATGCATTCAACATCTAAGAACTAACGTAATAAACAACTACCATGTGTATTAATTATTTTCTTCGCTAACATACATTATTGTTAGTGCTCTATTTCTTTTATACATGTATATTGACACTCCAATTTCATAGCTCATAATGCTATTTATTAATAACAACTAATCAAAACAATTTTCTTGTAAAAGTAATGGGTTGGCATGTATGTATATATATGATAACACAAAGCTGCATAATTTTATCTCTGCAAATGACAGTAAAAAAGAAACAAGTTTTTTTTTCTTTAATTTTTTAATTTATGGATTTTTAAAATATGCAAATAGATATTGTTTTTAATGTCAATTTGAAAATATGTTTATTTTGTTAATTAAAAAGATCTTTTAATACAATAAATTAATTAAATGCAGTTATCAATTGAAGATAGAAAATCAGTTGTATTTTTTTTTGGGGGGGGGGAATCAGACATTCTATATATTTTCTGATTTGTTGTGGAATTTAGTTTTCCAAAAATATGCTGAATAAAACAATAGAGATAAGTTTAAAAAATATAATTTCTAAAAAAATTTCTAATCAGAGCTTCAATGATTTATCAGTAGTTGTTGAGCTATCATAATGCAAAACTATAATTGACAGTATGTCTACGACCATAGGGACTTAATGAATGACATGATGATTGTAACTTCTATCTAAAATTCAACAATGGTAATAAGCTAAGATACTTTTTGAATCATTCACTGACTATCCTAATGACTAATTCAAAATATTATCAAAAAATACCACATCTCAGTTCAAGCCATTATCTAAAGAAAACAAATACTGCCAATTATTTTTCCACAGTTCAATGATTTAAAAAAGGCTTTATACTAGATAACTGCAAAATTCAGATTTATATTAGCAGGATTGCAAACAGATCTATATATATATTGTACCAAAGTACATTGTTAATGAATTGTAGTATTATTTAAAAGTGGTAATATCTCATAAATCTCGTCTTTTAAAAAACATAAAGTGGGAATAAAAATTAAAAGGTGAAAGTAAAAAAAAGTTAAAAAACTAAAGAGTAGGGTAGGGGGGGGTATTTTTAAAGAAAAATAAATAATAAACGCTTTTAAAAAGAATAAGATTTTGTTTTATTTTTTTTTAAAAAAAAAATCTTATAAAATAAAATGATTTAATATTATTTTGATTAGTTTGTAATAAAAAAAAATAATAATAATAAAGAAAATTTCGTTTTGTTTTATAATAAAACAATTAAATGTGTGTGTGTGAAAGTTTTGAAGAAAAAAAAGAAGCCCAATCAGAGTGAAGTAAAGGACAGTAATTTCACGAGACAATAAATGCTGGAGATAACAAAAATTTTCCATTGTTAAGACGTTTTAAAGTTTTCAACATTCCATTTATTTCTGATATCTTAAAAACATTTAAAAATATTTCTCAAAGTTACAGATATAACAATTATATAAATTGTTATGTCTACCAAAACGATGCAGTGTTAAATTTACCGTATTGTACAATCAACTGGAGCTTCACTGCGAATAACATCAGCAGATAATTCGGAGGGTAAATCATGGTCGAGTAAAGCAATAAAGTATCGGAGTGTCGATGCTAAAAAAATCCACGAAAGTTGTATAATATCACAGACTCAAGGAAGGTTTGCTTGAAGTTAGCGCTAACCAGTCATAGATAACTTTTAGAAAAACTACATTGTGCTGTGTACGTCATTGCGAATTTCCAAATCCTAGGTAACTTTTGATTTTAATATTCTCTCATTCTGGATTTCCTTTTAAATAATAAAAATAAACTGTGATAAATAAAACTTTAAACTTTATTAAATAATATTTTAAAAAATAAAAATGATATCAGCTTCTGTATTTAATTATATTTAAAGACATTGTGTGTATGTATGTGTGTATTTGAATCTAATATGTCATGCATATTTTATAATGTATTAAAATATTTATTTAAAATGAAAAAAGTAATATAATGTATTAAAATATTTATTTCAAAATGAAAAGAGTATGTGTGTTAACTTATAAAGCAAAACGATTGTTTTTTTTTAAGAAAAGGAAATACTTAAACTGTCATTTAATTATTTATGTTTATATTTTGAATACACACATTTATGATGAACAATATTTTAATAAGATGGGAATGGGGAGATTTAGTTATTAATAAGAAATCTTTAAATTAAAATTAAAAGAATAGGGAAACTATATTTTTTTTTAAAAAAGTAAGGATTTGTTGTTTAAAGATGTTAATGTTTTCTCGTTCAGTAAGTTATCATTATTATTGAGATAGGATTATTAGAGAGGGTGGAGTTTTATTTTTCTTAAAAGGTAATTACAATCCGTTGAGCTAATTGGAGGCTCAGGTACTGGATTTAGTGCTGATCAGATAAACATGTTGATTACGAATGTAATTAACTGGTGCCTAAAGGGTTTATCTTAAAAATAAATAAAGTGTTTTGTTTGGTGGGTATTTGTCCAGTAGCCGAGTGTTTGTGTTATTGGTAGTTTGCTGCCAATGATATTTTACACTCTACCTGAGGACCAAGCACCTTTAAAGATTGAGTAATTTAGCAAGGGAGGAAAAGTATTTTAGATTTCTATTTGTTTTTTTTTTATTTAAGATAATTAAGATGGGCGGTTCATTTTGGCGCATCAATGTGGCCCAAAACTAGACGTTTCAAGTGGTAGGACCAATGTAAGTTGTAGTTGGATGTTCATTTGGCATATTAACGTGGCCTGAAACTAGTCGTTTCAAATGGTAAGACCAATGTAAGTTGTAGTTGGATGTTTTTGAGATGGGATGGTCAAAGTTAGCCATCAATAATAAAAGGTGACAGTTAATGAGAAAGAAGTTAGAAGGCGTGATAGTGTTGTTGTTTTTTTTTTTAGAGAGAACCGGTCAGATTAGTGCAATTAGTAAACAGTGTTTATTGTATGACAATATATAATGTGGAGGCATAATCCTTAGAAAAAAAAGAAAGGAGGACACTCTAGACAAATGAGGATAGATGAGAAAGGAGGACACTCTAGACAAATGAGGATAGATGAGCGAGAAGCGTAAAAATAGAACTTTAAGAGGGCTAAGGTTGATTGTACATATGTTTTGAAATAGAAAAAAAGAATTTTACTATTTAAATGAGATTAGATAAATTAGTGGTGAAATGGAAATAGTGAGCCAGGTTATGAAAATAAAGCCTTTCTCAGGAAACAGGGGGGAAATACCGAATAGACATTCAGAGAGTTTAGAGTGTTTTTTCTCCTGTAATGAGTTTAACGAATCAATTAAGGTTAATATAGCTATTAGTTATATACAGGATGAGGCTGAAGTTTGGTGGGATTCAATGGGAGTAAAACTGACAAGCTTTGAGGGAGTACAAATGAGCATTGCTGTCAAACTATTGGGGGGAGGAACTTCAGGAGATGGTTAAGCATCAGGCAGAACAGAATAAATGGAGGGTAGGGGAGTTATGGAGCACATTTTTTCACAGACAAGTAGGGAAATTGAGAATGGTGACAGCATGCAAGTTGTCTGAACAACAAATTTTGTGTATAGTAAGGTGAGGTTTTCCAGAGGATATTCGAAAGATAATAATGGTAAAGGACACCATACAACAAACTGCAAAGATACTTATGATATTGGATAGCAATAGACAATATGAGGAAAATTGGAGCAAAGAAGGAATGCCGAGAATACTCGTGAGCAAGTAGCAAACTTGACACAAAATGAGGAGAAGGAGGATTGAGAATGGCATGTCATTCATGCCCAAAAATAGAAGTGAAAATCAAAGGAAGAACTGTAAATGTGCTGTTTGACTCAGGAAGTCAGGTATCAGTGATTTCAGAGAAAATTTTTGATGAAATATGTCAGAGTAATTTAAAACTCAATACCTTGCCATTAAAGAATGTATACGTAATGTTGGCGAATGGAAAAAGAGCCAAATTGGCATCGGAATAAGCTTGGATAAGTATGAGTATAGCAGGAAAGATATATAATCACATTATGTTGATTTTAGAGGGACTGATAATGATGTTATCCTGGTTTCGGATTTTATGTGTAAAGTTGGATGCGTGTTGGATTATGAGAAACGACAGGTAAGAATTAGCCAGATGGAAATCCCATTTGATGTGTGTGAGATAAATAATGTTAATGCAAAGTGTGGTGTAGAAAGTGCAGGAATAGAAATAGAGAAAAAGGTGATGGCAGATGAGTGAGGAAGTGAGGATGGAAAACAGTTGAAGAAGTTGTTGGTTGCATACGAAAGTATATTTTCAGAAGTTCCTGGAGTTATTGAAGGGTACGAGCATAGGATAAAGCTTATGGAAAACCAACCATATCAGCATGAACATATCCTATACCACATCAATATAGAAATGCAGTGGAAGAACAACTAGAGAATATGTTAAAGTGGGGAATTATTTCTAAATGCTCTTCTCCATACAACAACCTGCTAGTTACAGTAAAGAGAAAAAATGGGTCTATTCGATTGTGCCTAAATGCTCGGAAATTAAATAAAATAACAGTGTTAGATACCAATGCACCACCACCTATAAATAAATTATTAATGAAGTTTCATAAAAAAAAAGATATTTTCAACTTTTGACCTAATGGCCAGTCACTGGCAGATCAAGCTGCATCCTGAGGACTGGAAATACACTGCTTTTCATTATAACGGACAGGCATATAATTTCAACCGAATTCCCTTCAGTTTAAAAAACAGTGGGGTGGGATTAATGCAATGCCTGGATCAAGTGTTATCTGATAAAATCAAAAACTTGATTACTATGTATATGGATGATATTATTTTAGCCTCAGAAAGTGTGGAAGAACACTTCGAACATTTGAAATTGCTATTCGATGAATGTAAAAATAAGGAAATTAAATTAAATTTAGGCAAAAGCCATTTAATGATTACAGAAGTAAAATTTTTGTGACACATAATTAGTGAACAAGGAATATCTCCAAATCCAGAAAAAATCAAGGCTATACAAAATTTTCCCAGGCCAATGAAGAAGGAAGACATTAAGTCTTTTCTCGGGTTGTGTAATTTTTTCAATCGATTTTATAAAAAAATTTTCCTTAGATATGGAGCCTCTGTTACAGCTATTAAGAAAAGATAAAAATGGGCATGGGAAGAGCAACAAGAGTGCAGTTTTGAAAGTGTAAAAAAAGAGTTTTACACTATGGAAAGAGAGGAAATGATATTGTTTAAAAGATGGACTTTTGCAACACAAAATGAAAAATAGCAAACATACACGAATAATTCTGCCAATGGTCATGCGGAAACAAATTATCAAATACGTACATGAAAAGTACAGACATTATGGGGCAAGCAAATCTAAAGAATGGATAAACAACTGGTTTTATTGGCTGAGAATGTATAGGAGTATATTAAACGTCATAGAGGAATGTAGAATGTGCACAAAAGGGGTGTAGAGTGTGCACAAAAACCAAACCTCTTAATACATCAAATGTGGGGTCATTGAGACCTATATACACATATCAGCCTGACAGTTTATTGGCAATAGACATTTATGGACAATTACCTCAATTTAATTGAAAGAAATATTTGGTTGTGACTTATGACATTTTTTTCCAAGTTTGTGGCTATTTACCCGGTGGCACAAGCTGATGCTAAACAGACTATAAAGGTCCTTGAACATCAACATTTTCAAGACATGGGAATCCCAAAACAAATAATGTTGGACCATGGAATGCCTTTTAAGTCTGAAAAATGGAAAAGATGGGCAGAGCATCACAAGATAAGACATATCCTCACTTCAATTCACATTCCGCAATCTAATCCATGTGAACGAATCATGAGGAAATTGGAATGTTTATTTCATGTGTACGATCATAGATGGGTGAAGGAAGCAACAAGAGTAGCTGTCATGATAAATTGGTCAAAGAATGAATCAACAGGATTCGAGCCTATTAGACTACATCAAAGAAAGAATGTACCATATCCATTCAAAACTATCTTACCAGTTAGAGCACATATATTGATAAGAAAAGAGATGTAGATGAGGCATACCATAAGCTTAGAAGGATGAGCAGTATAAAACAAAAGAGGCAAGGGAAGGTCAAATGTGTGTTTAAGTTGGGGGATGATGTTATGGTGAGGGTAAATCCAGTAAGCCATCTGGAGTAGGGAATATATAAAAAATTTAAACCAATATATGATGGGCCTTATAAAATTTATAAAAAAATATAGATAATGCATTTGAAGATGCTCAGGGGTCGGAGAAAAGGGGAATGTTCAATGCTCGATATTTACAATTACTGAAAAAAGAATTATAGTAAATAAATAAAATTACATGGGTATAGGAAGACAAGTTTTAATTAAATAAAGTAGCGGGAGATGCTCATAATGATATTTTAGTTTAGGGGAGGGACAGAGATAATGTACCGAAGTACATTGTTATTGAATTGTAGTATTATTTAAAAGTGGTAATATCTCATAAATCTCGTCTTTAAAAAAAATAAAGTGGGAATAAAAATTAAAAGGTGAAAGAAAAAAAACTAAAGAATAGGTGGGGGGGGGGTATTTTTAAAGAAAAATAAATAATAAACGCTTTTAAAGAGGATAAGATTTTTTTTTCTTTTTTTTTAAAAAAAAGATCTTATAAAATAAAATGATTTAATATTATTTTGATTAGTTTGTAATAAAAAAATAATAATAATAAAGAAAATTTCGTTTTGTTTTATAATAAAACAATTAAGTGTGTGTGTGTGAAAGTTTTGAAGAAAAAAAAGGCCCAATCAGAGCAAAGTAAAGGACAGTAATATCACAAGACAATAAACGCTGGAGATAACAAAAAATTTCCATTGTTAAGACATTTTAAAGTTTTCAACATTCCATTTATTTCTGATATCTTAAAAACATTTAAAAATATTTCTCGAAGTTACAGATATAACAATTATATAAATTGTTATATCTACCAAAATGATGCAGTGTTAAATTATCATATTGTAAAATCAACTGGAGCTACACGGCGAATAACATCAGCAGATAGTTCAGAGGGTAAATCATGGTCGAGTAAAGCAATAAAGTACTGGAGTGTTGATGCTAAAAAAATCCACGAAATTTGTATAATATCACAGAGTCAAGGAAGGTTTGCTTGAAGTTAGCGCTAACCAGTCATAGATAACTTTTAGAGAAACTACATTGTGCTGCGTACATCATTGTGAATTTCCAAATCCTAGGTAACTTTTGATTTTAATATTCTCTCATTCTGGATTTCCTTTTAAATAATAAAAATAAACTGTGATAAATAAAACTTTAAACTTTATTAAATAATATTTTAAAAAATAAAATTGATATCAGCTTCTGTATTTAATTATATTTAAAGACATTGTGTGTATGTATGTGTGTATTTGAATCTAATATGTCATGCATATTTTATTTAATATAATGTATTAAAATATTTATTTAAAATGAAAAAAGTAATATAATGTATTAAAATATTTATTTCAAAATGAAAAGAGTATGTGTGTTAACTTATAAAGCAAAACTATTGTTTTTTTTTAAGAAAAGGAAATACTTAAACTGTCATTTAATTATTTATGTTTATATTTTGAATACACACATTTATGATGAACAATATTTTAATAAGATGGGAATGGGGAGATTTAGTTTTTAATAAGAAATCTTTAAATTAAAATTAAAAGAATAGGGAAACTTTTTTTTTTAAAAAAAGTAAGGATTTGTTGTTTAAAGACGTTAATGTTTTCTCGTTCAGTAAGTTATCATTATTATTGAGATAGGATTATGAGAGGGTGGAGTTTTATTTTTCTTAAAAGGTAATTACAATCCGTTGAGCTAGTTGGAGGCTCAGGTACTGGATTTAGTACTGATCAGATAAACATGTTGCTTACAAATGTAATTAACTGGCACCTAAAGGGTTTATCTTAAAAATAAATAAAGTGTTTGTTTGGTGGGTATTTGTCCAGTAGTTGAGTGTTTATGTTATTGGTAGTTTGCTGTCAATGATATTTTACACTCTACCTGAGGACCAAGCACCTTTAAAGATTGGGTAGTTTAGCAAGGGAGGAAAAGTATTTTAGATTTCTATTTCTTTTTTTTATTTAAGATAATTAAGGTGGCGGTTCAATATATATAGTAAATAAAATAAGTGGAATTAATTCTGCAATTGTCAGAATGCCAATAAATAAATACATGAATAAAAATTTTAGCCAGCTTATGACATATCTGTCAGCCTGAGTAGCATTTTATAGTTAGAATTTTTAAAAAATGCAACTCAGGATGGCAGTCATGCCAAAAGCTAGCTATTGTTTTTATTCATTTATTTGTTTACTTCTTGATATTTTGAAAGTTGTAGACTTAATTCCAATGTTTCATTTATTATTTATTACTAGGGGCAAAGTGCCACTGTCACTTTCAATGCCCAACCTCATGAGGCTCACTTTACTCACCTATACCATTTTAGCAGAGCTTAAAAATATTTATTTCTAAAATTTGTTTCCATACAATATATATAAGGCTTCTTTAAAATTCCAACAGTACTACATTAAAATTAGATAAAATTAAAAAATGATGAAACAGAATAGATATATGTAGGGTTTAAAATTCCATCAATTAACATGTTATATAAAATCATGATATGATTTCTTGCAAAAAAAATTTGGGTAAATATGTATTTCTAAGTTTTATTTCTGAAAACATGTTATTTATTGCCAAAGAAAAGAAAGATTGAAAGAATATTAGCAATTCTTTCAAATTATTTTTTCCATAAGACAAAAGAAACGACTGAAAGATTCAAATAACTTAAGCTTTTCCCAACATTCAACTACAGTCTAACATATTATATACAATTGTCACTTTCATTAAAGAACATTTAATTTAAAGAAATTTAAAAAACACTATAAGTTATATATTTTAATAAAAACTGTAAATTATTTGCAAAATCAAATTCTATTTTTCTTGCATTAAAATATAACTTTATTCTTTTCTCTTAAACATATATTTAATTGACCTACAGTAACTTTATTATTAAATACAAATAATTGTTAATACTTTTTTAGAATACAGTATTTTTTTTACTCAGATATTCTGCCTCTGTGAGATTTTTAACAACAGTTTGTTCTTTTTTCTAAGGGTGGCCAGATAGCTGAAATTTATATTCAGGAGTTTTAGAGAATTGTATCATTTGGTTCTATTTTTCTTTAATTTATTATTTTATATATATAAGTTAGATAGAAATATTAATACTTTTTAGAATAGTATATTTTTTATAACAGATTCTCTGTTTCTCTGAGATTTTTAATAAAAGTTTTTTTTTTTTCTAAGGATGATCAGATATATGAAATTTTCATCTGGAATTGTTAGCAAACTGAATCATTTGATCCTATTTCCATTTCACTTATCATTTTATGTATATATTGTACCATCAATGAATATATGATTAAAATCATACATATATTCTGCATTATACATGAAATCATTTATTAATGAATGATCAAATCAATTTTAAAAGAAAAAAAAAGTGATAATAATGAAATATAAATTATAATATGTTTTTAAAGATTTTTTTTTTTTTTTAATGCAAACTTGCAAAAATGAAGTATTGCGTCACTTTTTTTCTGTTATAAATAAAGGAAAGCTTTAATGTTAAAGAGCAAGTAGAGGGGGAAGGATTAATTCTATATAAAAAGTTGAAACTAGCTCTTCCTTTTTATAAATAAATAAAATAATAATAATAAAGAATGAATGTAAAAATGAAATTAAACTAAAAATATAATCTGTAACAAGAAAACTTTTGAAATTTGCAATTCATTAAAGATTAC
The DNA here is from genome assembly GCA_028023455.1 of Epiperipatus broadwayi. NCBI lineage: Eukaryota > Metazoa > Onychophora > Udeonychophora > Euonychophora > Peripatidae > Epiperipatus > Epiperipatus broadwayi. The sequence goes on along the minus strand of JAQFVV010012415.1, from coordinate 4,734,647 downwards.
ATGGTTAATAAAGAAAAAAAAAGAACTAATATTTTTCATTTGTATTAATTATAAAAACAAAGAAAAGGACTACAGACATTATCTTATCAAAACATTAGATTAATCTAAGCAAGAAATTAGATTAAAACAGAATACAAAATTAATTAAGGAAATATAAAATTAATTAAACTAGATTGAAGGATAATAAATAGAACAATGAGAAAGAAGCATATAAAAAGAACGAGTGATTCATTCATAGATGATTATTAAGAAATTATTAATTTGCCAGTTAAATTATTTCGGACACAACAAAAATATCATTCAATATTGTTGTCTTATAAAAACTTTTAATGAAGAGAAGATGGTGAAAGGCCATCAATGTTTCCAGCATGCAGGTGCATTTATCTATATTCAATGGAGGGCAACTTAGAAGCATAAAATGCTAAACAACAACTGAAGTGTGTGGTTAGCCTTCAATCTCAATCCTTAATACAATCATGTTTTCCATCTGGAACTCATGCCCACTTCATGATCTGTGAACTATTGAAAATCCCTCTCCTTCATTGTAAACTAGAAAACCAAGAAAAAGCCAAACCATCGATGGAAAGAAAGGCCAACCTGTTGGTAACTGACAGGTCAGAAAATAAGCAAGGGACATTATCCATGAAAATGTGATGTGATATCTGAAAAATCCTAGGTAAATATAATCCTCATTATCCCATTATAAAACTTGAACATTTATTTGAATGAAAGACTTTAATGAACTTTTAATAACTATTGCCAAAGTAATCTTTAATATTGCATCCATAAATTCTTATTATATTATATTATAACTATGAGTGTGTGTATATGTAAAATGTATTATAATGTGTTTTAATTATCAATGTGGGTGAATAAAATATATGTTTGCATAATTATTACCAGATCAATTTTCTATAAGTATTGGGCAAGTTTGTTAAAGATCCCCATCATAATTGAAAAAAGAAGCTAGCTTGGGGATATATCAAGTGCTAGATTGCATACCTGTCATCCAGGCATGCTGATTATATAACATGTGGTTAACTGGTGCCTGAGGTTAAGCCTCAAAGCAAATATTGCTTTGGATGGCAGGGGATTGAATCTAGCAGCTGAGAAATGCTATAATCTGGAAATGTGACCGTAGGTTATATCTTGTATAGTCTCAGTTTGGTCATAAGTACTGCTGGTGTTTCATCATCCTGTGGTATTGTACTTCTCTGTTTGAAGAGCCAATCTGCAACAATAGTGAGAGAGCAGCCAGAGTAAAAACTGAGATTTTAAATATATAATCAGAGCTATTTTCTCCCATCTAGTTCAATATATAGGGTAGATTTTATCTAATTTTACATATTTTTCTTGAATATCTATCATATTAAATTTTAATAATAAATCAAATTATTTTTTTTTAAATTTCCAACTGCAAAATGCTAATCAGAATGGCAGTATTTTGAAAATCATAAATTTATTTCAATGTTTCTTTTGTTATATAGCTGATAAAAAATACTTTTATTTAGAATAGAAAAGAAATCCTACGAAAATCTTCTTTAAGTATTCTTTGATTTCTTACAAAAATATCTGGGTAAAAAAAAAAAAGCACTTTAGTATTTTATTTAATCTTTCAATTGTTTAGTTAATTTATTATTAATAATTCTGAATATTAAATCAAAATTATTAATATGTTCAATTTAAATAATTTCATTATAAAACCTACATAATTAAAAAGATTTATTTCCCATTTTATACTGTTGTAAAATTAATAAAATAAATAGTTATGAAATAGTAATTGATTTGCTGATTTAAATATTTAATAACAAGCTAGATTTATTTATATTAATGTTTGAAAAACAGTTTGTACTCAAATGATCAATTCAACCAAATATATCAATATTATCACTTATGGTGTTATTAATTAAACATTTTGTTACTTTAAATAATCTTAGCTCTTTATGTTTGATTTAATATTTTTTATGCATATTAGTATGTTCTGTAATTCATTAATATATTAAACTTGTATTTTCATAAGTCAAAAATTGTTTGGTTACATTAATAAATTATATATGTTTTCCATGTTAACTAAGATTACTATTGTTCATATTTTATGGAATTCACAATGATTACCTCAGGATACATGTTCATAGATGAGAGAATACACATATAGACTTTCAGTTCATCCTCAGGCTTTTCTAAAAATAAATTTTATATGTGCATCTTTAAATTCTTATGAGAAGTATACCATAAAATGTTAATTTCAATACTTTAAATTTTACTACTTTTATACTGATTGATATAAATAATTACAACAAATGCTACCAAGATTCAGCCAATAGTGTGTATGTAGCTGCAGCTTTACTTCTGAGTATAAATTTTTAAAAAATGTGCAAAATGTTTTGATTGTTGTATGATTCACATTTCACTCTCATATATGTTAATGATTATAAAACATAATCTGAACTATATTTTCCCTATAATTCTCATTACTATTAGTATTTTTAAAAACTAACCTTTACTATCATTTAGTATGTGTATGTCATAACCATAGACTAATAATTAAAAGATTGATAAACATGATGGCAAATCAGTATGCTGTTATCTATGAAGACAATTTTTACTTGTTGACCAACTAAATTCCTGCAGATTAACACAGGTTAGAATTTAACACTGTCTGAGTGTTAATAATAACTGTAATTTTCTAATAAGTAAAATTCTATTTCCACAGGTCAAATTATTTTAAAGATTATCCAGTGTAACAAAAAATTGAGCATTCATTGTTTTAAATATGGGATTATCCACATATAAATAAAATTAATGGATTTACGCATTATAATAAATTTTTAAGCATGTGCATGTTTATAAAATAATTGTGAAGATGTTTCAAAAAAGTTTTGATTTCAAGTAATGTACTATATATGTATAATTGAAATATTTTAACTTTTACTATATATGAATAGAAATGAGATCATCATCATCAACCATTATCAATTCACTGCAGGATGAAAGTCTCTCCAAGTTCAATCTTCTTTGATCTCTATCCTCCCTTCACATTACCTCTCTTCACATTACCCCAGCACACTTTTTTATTTCATTCATCCATCTTACATGTAATCTCTTTCTAGGCCTTTTACAATCTCCTGGAATCAAGTTTAAGATTTCAATTACCCATCTATTATCATCTCTTCTAGCAATATGTCCAGCCCAACTCCATTTCAATCTTTTAATTCTTTCAATGATATTAAAGTTAAAGATTATCTCTATTCAATGGATATTATCTCCTCATTTTATTTAATTGAAATAAAATGAGGGGATAATATCTATTAAATATTGAAAAACTTTAACTTTTGATGTTACTAAGAAATTATCAACTATTACTAATCTCTATTTAATGGATATGATCTCATTTCTATTCATTATTATAATAACAATCCATATAAACATTTAATTCAATATATATATATATATATATATATATATATATTGTAACCTTTGGCTTTGCCAAGAAACCTGAGATTTCATTTACTGCAGTTATTTAATAAAAAATAAAAAAAAATTATGAGTTAAATTAGTTAGTTTAAAAAGATATGAGATAATTTCTAAATGTGTGAGTGTGCATGCCTGCAATAGTAAGTTTAATTTTTATGTATTAATGGGAATATTTATTTATTTTATAATATTAAATATAATTTTAAAATGTTTTTGTTTAGTTAAAAAAATTAAATAAAATATTAGTGAACAACTACATTTATTCATTAATAAAATTTAAAAGAGTTTACAAACATTAATAAAATTATGTAATATTTATTTTTTAAAATTTTATTTAACAATATAATGTAATTAATTTATATCTTATAATTATTTAACATTCTTAGACTATCATGTGGTTGTTCAATTGTCTAGTGGATATTTAAATTATTACTATTTTTAAATTCAGACTATAGATATTAATTAATTGTTAATTTAAAGTTGGAAAAATTAAGAATAAATTATGTTTCCTGTCAATCAAACCGATTGACATTAACAAGCTATAAGAGGTGCAAACACACATTATGAAAGAGAGAAGAAAAGATTATTTTCCATTGTCTATCAGAACTAATAAAAGAAGTTTAAAATTCTGATAATTAAATGTAAAAGTAAAATATAACATTTTTAAAATAAGTTATTTTTCTCCCAAGTAAAATGAATATGTAAAATCTCTATAAGGTGCTAAGTCTCATCCAAAGTTAATCAAAAATCTAAATTAGATATTGAAGTAAGAATTTATAAAGCAAAAATGTTAACTTATTGTTTACTGATGATAAAAGCATTATTCTGAAAAACTAGTTATCCAGCTTAGTTTATTCTATCTTATTTAGATCCTATGTTCATTATGAACTGTTTAAATTTCTTACTTTAAAGCAAATTTACTAGAAGTGTATCTTAATGATAACTATAACAGTTTTAACATTATTTTATAACTCATTAAGATAATAATAATTTGTTAGAAATTTTTAAAAATATTTTACTATCTTTTATCTCAAATAAATTTATTTAAAAGAATTAATTATTCAGAAAAAGAAAATTGTTTGTTATGGACATGGATGACATTTTATTATCATTAATAATTAATTAGTTATTTGTTGTCTTGACTAAAAAAGAAAATGTTTATTAAAGTAATTTATGCTCTCAATTTATAAACAAAATGTTCCTAATTTTGAAAAATTACTATTATAGAATTTATGTATTCTACTGAGTGATAAATGATTAGAAGAAATTTGCTTTTTTCTTAAAAATTATATTTAAATATTTACTTAGAATTGTTTAAATTTAGAGGAGGTTTATGACCAAACCACTATATAAAAGTATTTTGAATAAACTGCACTATATTTAAATATTTTGTTCAGAAAACTTGCTTAATTATAAAGAGATATGTGTGCCAAAATACTGTATTAAATATTACCAAGAATGTCTACTTAATTTTGAAAATAAATGTTTATGAGAAAACCACTAAATTGAATAATGTGCTTGGAAACTCTGCTTAAACTGGAAAAGAATATGTAATTAACTGCTATATTAAAATAATTACCTGACTTAAATAAAATGAAAAACCAGAGTAGTTCTGTAAGCAGTATTGAAACTGTTCTGTCAGTTGTATGTTTTATAATTTGTGAAATAATGGCCATTCATTTATTAACATTTTCTTTGTGTGTGCATGTATGAAATCTTTATAAAAAAAGGAAACTGTCAATACAAATGCAACTTTTTAAATTACATTAACAGCATTTGGAGAAACATACTTACATGTTAAATTTATTTGCTACCAGAGCTGTACAAGATTAAAAACTTTAATTTTTTTTTATTAAAAAAAGGTTTTGATAAAATTAAGTCATACATCTACAACTTATTATTATATGCTATTTTAAATATTAATTATTTTTTTATATTTCACATATTATGGTCTACCATGCCAGATAGAGATTCACTTATTAGTATTAGTGATACTATATACCATATGCAATGGTATATATATATATGCCATTTCATCACTTTCAAAATAAAAAGGGGAAAGATCGATAAATAAAAAAGCCTTCAAATAGAAATATAAAAAATTAACAAAAAATTTATTTAAGTCAATATATATAACATGCAGAGATGGTAAACTAATTAAATAATTACGTAAAAGTAATTTAAAGTTTAAAAAAAATCTAAAGATAAAAGATTATTTTGAAGGAATGTAAGGGAAAATAATAAAAGCTGTTAATTATTTTCTGATAAAAGTTATTTTTGATCTTAGTAGAATGGAAATGATTTTCTATTTAAATTTAATCATATAGTAGCAAATAGCCCCTTGGGTATTTAACCTATTGTAAGTCAGATGAGAGATCAATTAAAAATTACTAGTAATAAAATTTAATGTTCCCATTCCAAAGTGAACTGGCCATTAATGATGCAAATGAACACCTGGTCCTTGGAAAAAAATCATCATTGTCAATGAAAACAGTGCCAAGCCAGGCAAGATCAATCCTGGAATTTGATGATAAGCAAAAGAAAACTTTTGTGAGTTTTGGATTGTGCTTACAGATCATGTGATTATTTAAACATATTTATACATATATTGTGGACCTCAAGGGTCACACAATAAATTTTATTTTCTTTATTTGCACCAGTTGAGGTGGCCTCCAGAGTGATGATTTCTGGAAAATGGCAAATGATGGATTATTAGAACAATATTAATATGGGATGGAAGGAACTTTGAATCAAGCTATGTGATGCATCAAGGACCAAAAAGACAGACTCCAATAATTCAACACCATGGAAAGTATGAACTTTTGTATATGAACTTTAATTATCTAAAATAACTTTTCAAATACTAAACCTAAACATTACCTAACTCCTAAAGAAAGTCTTTTAACTGACTAAGTAAAAATTTAAATTATTATTTTATATAAATAATATGTTTTCTATTATCATTTCCATTCTCATTAATTTAAATTAAATTAATAAATTTAAAAATAGGGGTAAATGGCTTCATTGATTAGTAAGATTATGTTAGTTTAAGTTGGTTAATTTTGGGCTAATTGTTTTGTAGTTGAATAGGTGCTGGTGGAGGGATGTACAGGTGTTTTATGTCAATGTAATCTGGGGAGGCACCTTGGATTCTCATTCCTTTGTACTGCATTAGCATACAGGATATATTACCCATCTGAATGCATGGCCCAAAAATAGTAGCCACTGCATTGCCCATAGTCATAGATGTATTTCCTATGCCATTGATTTCTTTACACTCTGGTTTGGATAGTTAGCTGGCAAAGACTGCTATCCCCCATTTATTATATATATTTCCAAATGATTACCTCACCAGGCAGACGCACATTCCTGTACTGGACGAGGATCATTATTGATATTCTGCTATAGATTTAAATTCCTGTCAGCATGATTATTTTATACTAACATTCTCATTTTGCATTGATCACATTAGTATGTCATTAAACTAGCATTGTTTTGGACATGAATTTTCAGCCTGGAGTTAAAAGATTTGAGTTATTTAAATGCGTATTCTATAGAGTGTATTTACATTTACAAAATATTAAAATTGTGTTAAATCTGTTGAATGCATCGATCTGTGCATATAACTTAAATGAAATTTGTTCAATAGTTAATTCAGTCCTCAAAATTTTTGTATAATGTGTGTGTGCATAGTAATAAAAATGTTTTGTTTAATTAGTTATGGTAGTAACTTATTTTATTAATTATATTTTAAAAATCAAGAATTATAAATTTTTAAATACGCAGTGTGATATTATAAGCTCAGCTCCTCTGAGAATTAGTAACTGGAGTTTTCAGTTTGAAAAGAGTAACATCACCTATATGTATCTGCTGCCTTTAAAAAAATTTCTAGGTTCCAACAGCCTAATGGTGCCCTGGCCAGGCAGATAGGGTTGTGAGGTTTCGTCAGACCATTATACATATAATGATTTAGTATTAAGTTATTTTAAAAAGTATTACTTTGTTCTTTATTAAGAGAAGTATATTTATAATGAATGCTTATATGTTTATGAAAAATGATGTATATTTCTTGTTTCTGTTAACAATGAGGAAATTTTATAAACATATATTAGTCAAAAGCAAACATAAATTTGGTTTCTGTTAACAATGAGGAAATTTTATAAACATATATTAGTCAAAAGCAAACATAAATTTGGTTTTTGCTTTCTAATATTTTTACAGCTGATATAAATACGAAATAAAGCAATCAGAAATTTTATCATATACTGATGACAATAAAATATTTACAATAATAAATGATCATTTATTGTAGATAAAATGCATGATGATATATTAAAATGACACAAAAATAAATATTGAAAAATGTTGTATTGAATCATAGGCTAAAAACACCAATTATTAGATAGATTAAAAAAAGTTACAAAGAAAGAATCTCATAAATACCATAGAATAAATTGTATCATTTTTATTATTAACGATTATTGGGCTACATTTGAAAATGAATATATTATTGCTAATTGTCAAATATAGAAGTTTTAAAACAATTTTTTTCTCCATGCAAAAATTATTGATTTAAACAAAATTTATGAGTGTTTGGGATCAGTATTTAATAAAAGCATATATAGAAATGATGCAATTATTTTGAAAATACAAAAATAAAAATATTAAACCAGTTTTTTAAAACTATTCATTTATTATTCAAATACCCTGCATAGTTTACTGTAGTGGTAGAGTGTGGAATCTGGAGTTCACAGGTCAAAGATCATGAAATCGAGCATACATAGAATTTCCAAGCAATAAACCATTCAATTATTTTTTATCACTCTAATCAGAAAATTATTGTGCATAATTCCATCAAAACACTAAAAAAAAGTATTAATGTGTCATAAAATCACGTCATGAGAGCAAATCTGCATGATATATAAATAAGCTTGCAGTATAGATCCGATTTATAATTGTCAAAATTAATTAAAATTATTTGAAAACAGTTTTATATGCTTTAACAATCAGTTGATTGCAAAATAAAATAAAAAAGAATTAATATTATATTTTATTTATTTAAAATTAAAAATGTCATGAATATATAATAAATTTTAATTATGTTATTAAAGATAGAAAAGAAAAAAAATATTAAAGAAAATATAATTGTTGAATATAATTACAAACTAATTGTTATATCTCAATGCACTTATCTAGTTATAATAATTGGGAGAGAAGAGACTGAATTTTATTATTATTTACATTTATCTGCAGTAATAATCCTTCTGGGTAAAATACAGTCTGCGTTCTTTCTTGAATTGGGAATTTATTCCTGATATGTAATTATTAATTAAGTTGCTTTTATGTTTCAAATTTGTTCCTGAAAATATGATAATTTTATTGGTGAGTTTTACTTAGTAAAAAATTAAATCAATGAAGAGATAATTTCCCCCTCTCTTTTCCTTATTTTCAGTAATTCAATATGTAAAAGTAGAAAGATATAATCATTTAATTAGAATTTTGTTTTGCCCAAATGTCATATCCAACTTATTAGAATAGACTAAAGAGAGAAATAGTAAAAGTTTTAGTCTGCATAAAAATTGGATATAAATGGAGATATTGAACTGAATGGTATATATTATAACATGCAGATAAAAAATACAAGATAATCTGAAACACAAATATTATATTTTCATATCTATCATTTCACAATTATTTTAATATAAAATGAAAATTATAATAAAAGATATTTAGATCCCTTGGATGGCTAATTTACTGTTGAAATTTAAATAATGTTTCTACATAATTTTATTATAATAAAAATATTACTAAATTAAAAGTGTGAAACTAATATGAAATTAAACGATATTTTAAATAGTGTCTCAGGTGTGAATGAACAATATACTAAAGAAAGAAAAATTACTAAATTTTTATATTTTGAAATATGGCACATTAGAAAAAATAAAAATTCAGAATATTTTTAAAATTCAACATTATGTTGATAGACTATGTCAAATAATCAATGGAAAGGGATATGATAATTTTACATATATATTATCAAAAATATACAAGAATTCTTCATAATCTTAGTTGATAATAAAAGAACAAACTAGATTGAACATTAATCTAATATATGTAACTATATTAATATTTATACAAAGTTTTGAAGTATGTAAAATCAAAAAAAGAAAAGAATAATATTTCCAATTGTATAAAAGTATATTGTAATGATATGGAATGTTTAAGAATGACTGGGGTTAGATAGTCCCACAATTGGGTAGCCATTTGAAATGGTAAACAACATAGTATGGTTAAATTATGAGTATATGGGAAACTATCATCACCCCAATTTAATAAATCATCATTAAATATAAAAGAAATGAACATGAGAGATGAACAAGAAATGAGACTAACTACAAATTCATCCAGCATTAAACAAGTAACCAAATCATCATCATTGTGAATAATCAACAAATAAATCAATGGTCAAACTGGTGACTGGATTTAAAAGAGATTCACTATAGATAAAAAAGTACATTATAAACAGGCTACTTATCTACCCAATTCTAAACTTGGGGCAGATTATATGAACAATAATCTTGATGTACATATTTAAGTGCTAATCCATCAGAATATAACAAAAAAATAATGCTAAGATATTAAAACACACTGATCATAATCAAAGCTCTGGCCATATAGTACTATTAATGTACTGGTCAACCATAAACTTAATTTCTAATAACAAAATAAATAAAATGCAGTGCATGAACTTTAAGATGATACCTTTGCACCATAAAGGATTGTCAACTGGATGTCCAAAACTCCAACTTAATTCCAATATCCATATGACTAACCATTATGCACTAATCTATCTCAGTAAACAAGAACTCTATAAAAACCAATATATAATATTTTAAACCTATTTTAATATTAAATAAATTCACTAGAATAAGTTAAAACAAGAAACAATAATAGTAAAATCAAATTAAATGTCTGTTATTATGCTATAAATATGAATACATCATTCTGAATTTGATTAAAAACAATAAAAATAATAAATTACACAGGTAACATTATCTATAATTTTCATATATACAAATTGTAAAAAGAATTAAATAATCACATACATATATATATGCACCTATGTGCATGTCTAAGAATATAAAATATTCTATTTATTACCAATAATTTAAAAACTCTTATAATATAATACATATATACATATGTTTACATGTAGATACACCTATCCCAAGGCATTTTAAAATATACAAATAATACTCCACTCATTAATGTAGGCTATAACATTGTAATTTATAGAAGTGTTAATCTGTTTATATGACACACACCTATATAAGCCCACAGATGTGCCTGTATAATAATACAAAATTAACAATTGAATTGTCAATAAATAAATTTTAAAAATCAATTCATTTTAATAAGATGCACAACTGATTTTAATAAATATGGCTACCCATTCAAATGTGTGCACACACTGGTATTTATATCCTAGGATATTCCATTTGACAAAAAATAAACTTATTAAATTCATATGTTCATATTATTATATATTTACAAGACAATTAATTCAACATTGAAAATGTATATACAATGCACACATATATAATTTATATGAATTTTAAATAAATCAAAGTTATTAGTCTATATTTTTAATTATAAGTAAAAGTTTTAAAAAAAGCATTATCTTTAGATTCAGTTTGTAAAGTTCTTTTAAAACTCAGGCTTTTGTTTCTTCATTGCCAATATTTAAGAAAGATTTTTAGAATTTCCTTTTCTAATTCAAAAATAAAATAAAAATTAGAATCAATCCTTTGAAGACAAATAGATCATTTATCCTTATTTTCTTTTCTTTTTTCAGATGTATAATTTAGTCAAAACTTATTTACTTTTAAAACTTATTAAACTTTTAGCTGCAAAGTTAAGTGTTTGAAATAATGTCATTTTCAATAGATATATTCTACTCACCAGCTAATCTCTATATGCATTGTGTATATATATGACACAGTAGCTTTGTCTGTGCTTCTCTGCATATAGATAAACAGCATATATATATAAAATCATAGCATGGCAATCCTTCAGCAGATCAACTAGCTCTGGAATCTCTCAGTAAACTGGTCCATTATAATCATGTTTATAATATAGTATAATGTCTTATTGATGTTTTTGGAAAAGGTATATACCAGCTAACTATCAGCCCATTCAGTCTCTATAATTTGATTGATTTCAGATAGGCAAACTGTCTAATACATGCATATGGGCTATAAACCACAGAAAAGCAGGTTCTTACTTCCATATCAATTCAAACTCTACTGTGATGAAATTAGCAGCAACTACCTTGCATTCTATTTCTGCCTTCTTTTATAACTTTATAATAATAATCATGATGATGATGATGATGATGATGTAATGATTTTTCCTTTCAAGCTCACCTTTTATAATCCATGGTGGAATTTGAAAACATGACAGTTAAGCAAGTTTTTTCATTATTTTGATAAAAAAACAAGTTAATGACCCTTTTCAATTTATATTAAGTAAAACCAAATTTTTATCTAAAAGTATTTTTAATCCTCCCAAACAACATCTGATTGTAAAATTTAAATACAACATTAAATAGATTTTTTTATGCTTGATTTAAAATACAATAATTTTATAAATCAAAATTATTACCTAAGCATTAATCTGTTGTTCCAGTGCTTATATTTTGTAAATGATTATCCACAATAAATTTTATGTGTTTATTTCCACTTTCCTTTTAAACTTTATATATATATATACACACACACACATTTTACTATGTTGTTGTATGCCATGAGATATAATCATCTCAATATATTTTACATATTTACTCTGCAAGTGAAATTTTTTAACAAACAATTAACAATAATTCTTAACAAATAATTAAATGATAACTAACCATTAATTTTTAGGTTGAAACTTATTATATTTCAGTTAATCTTAGATAAATACTTCAAATTTAATAAAGCTGAAATATATATTATTTTTATATGAGTCTTATGGCATTTGTAGCAGTGATTTGAATTTTATTTTCTTTATTTATATTTGTATACCTCACAACTTGTTATTTTTATAATTACATATATCTAAATGTACAAGTCATTCCATTCTTCTATACACAAATAAAACAGTAGAATATATAGTAGTAGAAGTGATGTTATTTTAATGTCAATTTCCAATTCAGCTTGTACTTAAGAAAACAAATATATTCACAATCATTTTGATCTTTGAGATAAATATCAATAATGAACATTACAAAAATAGCATACAATAAAATAGTTCATAAATGAAACATTTTATGTACACAGATATCAGTAATGTTCTCAATAAATAATTGCTCAGTCTTATTTCCTCAATTCACACAGTTATGGAAATCATTTCATGTGTGATTTTTGTGTTTGAAATCAAGAAACGCCATGGTATTTTCTCTCCATTGCCTGATAGGTATTAACTGAAATATCAGTTGAGCTTTTCAGGAAGGCAGAATGAATATGTTTGGAATGAAAAAAAATATTCTAATAGTTATTTACAATCATGACAGATAAAAAATAAATCATGGCCCTTATTCACAAGAGTTTGTAAAGTCACCAGCTAAGGCAGCACTAATAATCCTCTGACTGAAGATCCAAGCTGCCATTTGATAACCTTTTATTTAGGTACTTATAACTGCACACTTTCAAGTAAAGGAAAGATTGAAAAATTAGAAAAACTGTTTCATATTAAATGGGATATTATTGGACTTTGTGAAGTTAGAAAAGAATGTGGAGACAATTGATTTAAAAAGTTGGACATGTAATCAATTACAAAAGCAGAAATATTGGAAGTACAAGTGGAGTAGGATTCATTATAAATAAAAAAGTGGAAGAACAACATTGTGGAAATTAATGGTGCATCAGACAGAGTGGGAATATTAGTTATTCAACTTAAAAGAAGATATCAAATGCAGATAATTTAGTTTTATGCTCCAACAAGTTCTTACAGAGATGAAGTAGTAGAGGATTTTTATACACATGTACAAATGAGACCAAACAACATTTCAAAATTGTTATGGGAGATTTTAATGCTAGAATTGATAAACAATTGAAAGATGAAAGTGCTGTAGGTATAATTTGATTATGGTAATACAAATGAGAGAGGATATAGATTTATGGAGTTTGCAAAAAAAAAGAACAAAAAAATTATATTATGAATTCTTTTTTTTTTTTTGTTGTTGTTTTTTTTTTTGAGAAAAATGTTATAAGGAAATGGATATGGAAACATCCAAATGAAGATACAGCAAAATTGGGTTATATTTTGACTAACAGAAAATATGTATTTCAAGATTGTAATGTTTTTAATAAATTCAACACATGAAGTGATCATCAATTAGTGAGATGCAAGATACATGTTAATGCAAAACTAGAGACAATTTGCAGTTGATATGCCTAATCTTCAGAAACATTTCAATGAATTTAAATTAAAACTTGCAAATCGTTTTCAAATAATAACAGATTTTGAAAAGTATTCAGATTTGAATATTAAAAGGAAAATAATTGCTACACAATTAAAAACTGCAACAAAGATAGGTGGTAGAAAAAAGCAGTAATTGATCAATAAAATTTCTACTGAGATTAAAAAATTTATGAAGAAAAGAAGGAATATGAAGATATATAAAAATGATGCTTTAAGAAGGATTGAATAGCTCAAAATTTGTAAAATAATGAGAAAAAGAGTTGATAATGATATAAGAAAATATAATTGTGAACTAGCAAGCAAAGCTATAGAAAAAAATAAAAGTCTCAAGAGTGTAAAACAACATTTTGATATTGGTAGGAAACTTATATCTGCAATAAAATGACATCACAAAATGTGTAGAAGAGTTCTATCAAGAATTATATAGTAATAAAAAACAAGTATTTCCTACAACTATTACATCTTCTGAATTGCCTAAAATTTTAAATGAACAAGTGAGACAAGCAATTAAATTTATGAAGAAGGGAAAAGCTCCAGGTAATGATGGAATTATAATCAATATTTTAAAAGAAGCAGGTGAAGAAATAGAATTTTTTTTGGCAAAGTTATATACCAAATGTCTAAATGATAAAGTTGTATGAGATGATTGGAAGAATTTAGTATTAATATTAATATTTTAAAAAGGTGATAAAGAAGATATTAGAAAATACAGACCTATCAGTCTTTTATCAGTTTTATGCAAAAATTTTACCAAGATAATTACAACACATTTGCAGAGAACTTTGGATTTCAGGCAACCAAAAGAATAGGATGAACTTAAAAGTGATTTTAGTATAGTGGATTATATCCAAGTATTGAGAGAAGTTATAGAAAGGATCAATGAATATGAGTTGCCATTGTGCTTTGAATTTGTAGATTATGAAAAGGCATTTGATTCTATAAGCATTTCTTCAGTGATTAAAGCATTGGATTAACAAGATATAGATTTGGGATATTATCATATTTTGAAGAATGTTTTTAAAAATGCAACAATCAGATTACATAATGATACTAAAAAGGTTAAGATTGAGAAGGGTGTAAGACATGGCAACTCCATATTCCAAAACTTTTTCCAGCAATGCTGCAAGAAGCATTTTGTGGATTAAAATGGGAAGCTAAATGAATAAAAGTAAATGGAGATTATTTAAGTCATTTAGATTTTGCAGAAGTTGTAGTTGGTTTTTTGCAAATAATGCTTCAGAGCTTCAGGAAATGTTGCAAGAGTTATTAGATGAAAGTAAGAAAGTAGTACTAAAGGTAAATGTTAAAAAGACTAAAGTAATATTTAATGGATTTGATCAAAAGATAAAAATAAAGATTGATAATGATAAGTTAGAAGAAGTTAACAACTACAAATGCCTTGGTCACATTATTTCTATAGATAGAAACATAACAGATGAAATTAGTAATAGAATTAAATTTGGTTGGAGTGCTTTTGGTATAAATAACTTAATATCAAAAGGAAATATGCCTATATGTTTAAAAAGGAAAGTTTTTAATAAATGTGTTTTATTAGTTCTTTTTTATGGATCTGAGAATTGTATACTTAAGAGAAGAGCAATATAGAAATTTCAGACCATTCAAAGAAGTATTAAGATATGCATGTTAGGAAATTAACAAGAGATCAAAAACATAATATATAGATAAAAGAAGAAACAGGTGTACCTGACATTGTTGAAAGAATTAAAAGACTGAAGTTGAGTTGGACTAGAGATATTTCCAGATGAGATGATAATACATGGATAGTTGAAATCTTAAATGAGATTCTAAGAGATTGTAAAAGATCCAGAAAGAGACTACATGTGAGATGGATGGATGAAATAAGAAAGTGCATGAGGATGATGTAGAGAAGAGAAACTAGATGTCAGAGAAGATGGGTTAAATTGGAGAAATCTTCGCTTTGCAGTGGATTGATAATGGTTGATAATGATGATGATAATGAAATAATTTTACTTCACTTATTTATCAAAAAAGTTACCATAATATAATCTTTTAAATAGTTTCTCTAATTTCAATATTTGAATTCATTTAATTTAAAGTTAAGCATTGTATTTTCTCCAATTATTTTGAGAAATTTAATGACAAAATTAAACTACCATAGTCTTCTTTCATAAAACTATGTACCAATTAATATTTGAAAATATTTTTATCATTTTTTCTTAAGGTTTCTTATAATTCTTTGGAATATTCAAGTTTCCAACTGAAGTAAGATCAGAATTATTTCTTTAAAGGTTTTAAGATATCAGAAATAAGATAGAAAATCAATTAGCATTGATTTAGCTGCTGCAATTAATATAGCATAAGATACTTATTTTTAGGTCAGAGACAAAACATAATATATCTCCTTTAATTCTATTAAAATACATCTTTAACCTAGTTAGTGCAGAGTCACCATAGTGATCATCAACAATTTGTATCCACAACTTTGATTTACTATTATTTGTTACAATGTTCTTTAAAAAATGTAAAAAAATGGCAAGTATTTTGTAAGATTATTGACATCACAGGATAGTGACTTGAATCAAAAATAAAATGGTGCATTGATGGTAAAAATGTACAGTACTGAATTTATTCATTATAAAGTATACAATACTATGTTTTGATTGTATAATTAAAATAAAATTAATTTATTTTATCTGATTTTCATCCAGTTTTCTTGTGAGACCATCAATGCTTTCATTTAAAACATATCCAAAATAAATAATATTTTAATTACTAATGATGTCAAATCTTGATCAGTTTCATTCATTATTAAAGGGTATTTGAACCCAGACTTTCAAGATCCCTACAGTCATCCACACTATCCAATATAACTGATACACATGACTGCAAAGAATTTGAAAGTCTGCGTTCAAATCCCTTTTAATTACATCTAGGTTAAATATATACTTTATACTTGTATTTCAATAAAGATATTATTATATGCTAATACCTATATAAAACATTTTGGAAAAAAATACAAAAAAAAATTATATATATTATAATAATTATAGTAATGATTGTATTTAAATTGTAAAAAAAAAAAGTAGTTTAAATAAAGCACACACACACACACACACACACACAAAATGGCAACTCTCATATCAAGACTCGTAAAAATTAATAACTTTGAGAATTGCAATGTTTCTCCTTAATTGTTTGTTTATAGTTGTTGTTGTTGTTTTGGATAGTAGATAAATGAAATCATGTATATTGATACAATGCATCTTGTAACTTCACATTAATTCTATATTTTCTTCTTATTGCAAAAATAAATTTTCTACCAATATCAAGAAATTGTTTTACACTTTTAAGAGTTTTATTCTCTTCTGTAGTTTTCTTTGCCAGTTCACAATTATGTTTTCTTATATAATTATTAACTTCTTTTCATACCATATTGCAAAAATTTAAATATTTAATTCTTCTCAATGGTTAATTTATTTATATTCCATCATACATTCTCTTGTCTCAGTAAAAAACATTATTAGAAAACTTGCTGTTTTTTGCAGTTCTTATTAGTGTATCAATTATCATATTACTGACTTCATTCAAATATGAAATATCTTAAAAGTCTAATAATACTTTAATTGTATATTCTAATTTAAATTCAATGGGATTTTTTTCTTAAGGTTAGGAATATTAACTACTAATATTGTTTTTCTTAATAATTTTTGTCTCTCTAGTTTTGCATTAACTCATAGTAATTGATAATCATTTTCTATATTAAATCTATTAAGAAAATTATAGTCTTGAAATACATATTTTCTGTTAGCAAAAATATAATCCAATTCTGCTCTATCTTCATTTGGACTCTTCATGTCCATTTCCATTTGAAATTTTTCTCAAAGAAAGAATTCATAATATCCCTTAATTTCTGTGATCTTCACAAATCTGGATTTTCTCTCATTTCTATTACCATAACCAAATTTACCATAGTACTTTCATCTTTCAATTGTTTTTCATTTTATTATTAAAGTCTTTCATGACAATTTTAAAATGTTTGGTGTAATAAGAAACATTTTGTACATCTATATAAAAATTTCTACATCTTCATCACAATGAAAATTGTTGGCGCAGAAACCTGAATTATATGCATTTGGTATATTCAATTAATTTGGATAATTAATTTTACCACTTTATCTGATATATTATCAATCTCTACAATGTTGTTCTTTCTTTATGTTAAATCCCATTCCACTTGAGGCTCCAATATTTGTACCTTTGTAATAAAGTACAGGGCCATGTTTTACATCCAAAGCTAGCAAAGTCCAACAATATCCCATTAATATTAGACAGTTCTTTTTTAAATATCTGCTATACTCCTTCACTCGAAGATGATTTACAATTCTAAGTACCTAAATAAAAAAGGTAGTCATAAAATGTTAGCTTGAGTTTGCAATTAGAAGATTCTTAGCACCCAGTACCATTGACTACCAACCTGTTTTTACTGGCAGTTATATGGCCTTCTAAGAAACAAGAACCACAATTTAGTTTGGTATAATATATATATATATATATATAATTTCATTCACATATACGTTCATCCTGCCTTCAAAAAAACTCTAATAATACTTCAGTTAATAAACTATTTTATATTAATATAAATTTTAAATATTATGCATTTAAAATATAATATACTTACTTTTATATGTTAACATGAAATTGTAATAATTTCCCACAGGGTTTAACTTAGGTAAGTTAAGAGAGAACAGTATTTTTTTGTTTTAGGTTATTTTTTTTTTAAATTTTCATCATGAAATATAAATAAGGTTAATAATAAACTAATACTGGGTTTTTAAAAAGCTTTCTGTTTCAGAGACATAATAATATTATTTGATAACTTTTAACTTCCATCTTTTATAATACTTTGTTTAAAAACATATTTGAATATCCAATATGTACCTTTTAATAGCAGATTATATTCCTATACAATTTTTATGAATTTTGAAATTTTAGCTGACAAAACTCATAACCTGTTTTTAACTAAAAAATTTAAATATTAATTTTAGATTATTTTTTTCATGTTTTAGAATAGTGTAGGCATGCATATTTAGAAGCATACATATACACATATATAAACAAAGATTATTATTTTTAATGCCAAGTATTATAATTAAATTATAATATCTGTCATATAAATATTTTAATTTAAATTAACATTATTAAGATTTAATATTTTATTTACATAACTTTACTTACATTAAACTAAAGATTAATTAAGCTGAGATATATTACTAATGCTTTTGGGAAGATAAAAGAACGAATTTATAATAAATATTAAAATTATCTCAGAAATATTTTTTACAAATATATTTGAGCAGAATATGCTTTTTTAATTTTTATTTATATTTTTGTTTTATATTAAATATTTAAATTAATTTTTTGATAATTTCAATTCAATTAATTTCTTTTAAAAACAAAAGCACAACCAGTGGGTTTGATTGTTTTTATATTTAAGAATATAAGTTATTTCTTTTGCGAATAATATCTAAGCTTGAGACTGTATTAAAATGACATTTTTAAATATAATAGTGTTCAGAACTCAAATTGATATGGATATATTGTACATAATCAAAATAATTGCAAAAAAAACTTCTTAGTAGTCAACAATGTTAATTATATAAAAGTAAAAAGTATAAAAACCATTTTCATAAGCAGAGTATATTCTAAGTAAAAAGTATCTTATTAAATTATTTGTGAAAATGTGAATAGAATATCACATATACCCACAGTTTCATTAATATACTTACGTATTAGCAGAAAATTGTTTGACAACATTGCACTTTAAATGTATCTATTTGAATTCTAATATGCAATAATAAATTTATACTTATAAAATTTTAAATACAATTAAACTGATCAGTTTTCACTGCGTTTTATATAAATGTGTTGTTGGGTTGTTGTTTTTTTACTTTTTATACCATATTCTTGTATATTATGTACAATGTTATCTTCTACGACAGCAATTATTGTAATATTAGCATATAATAACATATTTAAACATATTCATCATATTAGGATTACCTGTGTTATTAATGCAATGACTTATCGGCTGAACAGTAAATATATTAATAAACTTATGCGGTAGAAATTACACATTAACTACTTTCAAATGTTAGTATCATGATATCTGAATTTTATAATTATAAAACATTCATCAGAGTTTGAAAATAATATAAATATTTAATTTGATTTTTTGACACATGATTTGCGT
Source organism: Epiperipatus broadwayi (assembly GCA_028023455.1). Lineage (NCBI taxonomy): Eukaryota > Metazoa > Onychophora > Udeonychophora > Euonychophora > Peripatidae > Epiperipatus > Epiperipatus broadwayi. The sequence continues at coordinate 4,714,477 of JAQFVV010012415.1, read as the reverse complement.
TATTAATGATTTTCATCACTAGTATATATCTGCGTGTGCGTGCGTGTACTTAAAACTTAGGTATAAAAATAATGTTTTTTGCAACATACGAACAAGCCTGATTTCCAAAATATATTTAATAAATAATGACTTTTTATAATTAAAAATTAGTTCTATTAATCTTTATATGTCTTGTACGATAACAATGAACAAGCAACAAAAGAAAATAATTTTTCTTTTGAATGTGACAATAATTCATTGTAGAAAAAAAATAAATTGCCATAATTAGAAGACTTACAAATTTAATAAATTTTTGTTTTTGTTTTTTTTTTCAATAAAAAATATATACATTATTATTATTTTTAAAACACAGCTTTATTTATATATATTTAAAAATAATCAAATGTGAAAATTTTAAATTGCCGTAGTTTCAAATACGCAATTAGATGCTTTCTTTAAAATTTAATAATAATAATTCCCAGAATGCATTGTACTTTTTACAAGCTTTTAATTTGTTTGGCAGAAATGTTAATAAAACATTTTATTTTTTAAAAAAATCTCTAAATATTAATCTATTAGTTAATTCAAAATAATGACGAAGGAATTAAAAACAATTGAACTCAATATATTTTGCTGAATCTAAAATTAAAAAAAATCATCCATCAGAAATGAGAAAATGGCTATTCTGTGAAATTTAAAGTTGCTTTGGTGGACTGAAAAGAGGTAAAGATTTCTACATCAATTCGTCAGCTGAGTAAAGTAAAAAAAAAACGGAGTTTAGTCAAATAAGTAGAACACTTATACTAAACCTGCCACTTGAAAATTTTAATGACATATGAAATCCTAATAGCTAAAAATGTGATTTTTTGAAATGAAAACTATTGTTCCTTATTTTCTCACTAAATTCTGAATTAAAGGCCAATGTAAAAATTCCATTGGATAAAAAAAATTATTAGGAGTTATCATTCCATCTGTCACTCACTCTCTCAAAAACAAGAACGAATGATAATTAATATATACATATGTTTCACCTAACTCTCAGATCTTATTCCACAATTTCATGGAACAATTTTCAAAAAAGAAAAAAAAAAAAATTCAATTAGTGAAAGTTCAAATATAAAAATAATGATGAAACATGATAAAAAAGTAATTTTATCCTAAACTAAAAACTATGAGTGACAATAGAAGTTAACATACTGCGCAATTTGGTGCAGTAATAGAGTTGAAGGACTTAAAAGTTAAAAATTCCTAAATTGAAACTCAAGCCAACACTTTTAGTGATTGAACATCATGTGACTTTCTGAGCAAGTAATCATTTGTAAAACACTGATACAAATTTCTTCTTGAATATGCTGCTCTTTCTTTTGCATCAAAAAAGGTTAATATGTAAATCTAATCCAGAAATTAAATCTATTAAGCACTTTCTATTAATTTCCCAATCTATAATCAAGATGGTGATAGCACAATTCAAAATAATCTTAACACCTCCTATGATATCTGAAACATCTATTTTTCTATGTTTAATGAATAAAATGAGATTGTTGATGATCATGCCATTTTGGGATCTTATCATTCTATTTCTATATTTCAAGATCTACTCAGTTTATGCTTCTTATACAATCCATTACAGGCAATTATGGACTTAAAACAGTCATTGTTAGAAATAATGAAGACAAAATGTGTCTATTGTGTAACTAAAGTTCTCTAGCAGAAGATTAAATATTTTGATAAAACAATTTATTTACAAAAAACATGTAAAATCTGATCTTATAATACCTGTTGATTTACAGATACCTTCCTTAATCAACCAACTGATCTTTATCTCAAAATTATTATAATCTAGACAAATATTCAAGATCATATTATTAAAAGGGCCAAGAATAGAAGTAAATAATTTTTTTTAAAAAAGGTAGAAAATATAAAAAGAGGATTGCCAATTCCTCAACAAGCTTTGTGATAAATGCTTAGCTGGAGAAAGCATTTAAAATATCTCTGTCAGGATCCCCTCCCAAACCTCTGACCATGGTTCTGTGCTCTGGCACTCCTCAGAGAGGTGCTAGGGTAGTTGGGGGGGGGTCCTGACAGAGATATTTTAAATGTTTTCTCTAGCTAAGCATTTATCACAAAGCTTGTTGAGGAATTGGCAATCCTCTTTGTTTACAACTTACAAGCTTAAGAGTATAGAGTCATATGATCTATGACTCTTATTTTGCCTATTTAGGTAGAAAATATGTTTTAATTTCTCAGTCTTCAATCAATCATTGAGATTCTAATGATCTGTTCTAGTTGATAAGATTGATAGTTTTTCCTCTTCTGTTAGAACCTTAGTCATCACAAGTGAATAAAGTGAATTAAAAAGCTGATAATCAAAACATCACAACTCACCCATCAAACTAGAAACTCTCACAGGTAACAACATTACACTTCACAATGATAATGTCTTTTATTAATTTTAATTCATAAATGTGAAGGAAGCAACATGATAACAATAAAAAAATTTATAATGAAAATTTTAAATTAGCAATGCGTAAAAATTTAAAAGATAATTAATGATTATGGTTAATTTTGCTTCTGTCAAAATGTTGCCTATTATATTAAAAATCTATCTCATTTCATAAAATTTATAAAAAAAGAATTCGTTTAAATTTTTATTTTGACCTGCATTGTTAGGATGATGGTTTTTAATCTTGAGCTCTCTTTTAGCTCTAACTAAAAATATAAAATGTCTATCTTTTTATTAGTAAATAAGTATTTTATTTTCAATGGTAACATTCTCCTTTAAAAATACATTAATTGTAACATTTTATCACATGAAACATTAAATATGTTATTTTTTAGCAGTAATCTTTTTAACTGTATTTGTTTCATGTTCTTTATTGGTTTGTATACTGGATTTATTTTCTGCATGCATCCATATATTCTTTAGTTCAGAACACCTTTACAGAATATGATTTCCCCCTTCCTTCCAGTTTAAACTTTTAATATTCATAGATATTTTATTTTCCCTTTTTAAGAAGCTTTATGAAATAATGGTTAGTAAAATTTCCTATCATGGGGTTCAGTCCAGACAAAATGAATTTTGATAGTTTTTGATGATGGTCATATTAGATTTAAAATTTTTCTCTCAGATTATAGCCTAAAAACAATCTATTATAAGAAAAAGTTCCCTACAATAGTCACCGGAGATGAAGAGTGAATGTGAAAACATTCCATATGGAGAAATTTGAAAATTTTTTCATTCTTATTTTACACTGCAACTAAGAGGAAATAAATATTCATTTATTGTTTGATTTTGGATTGCCTATTTGAAAAAAAAATCCTCATTTTTATTTTATCCTTAAAAAAAAATCAAGTTTTATTGCCCAGCCCACATATGAGTCTAGTATTGGTAAATATCCCAGATTTATAGATAAAACAAAAATATAAATGTAATATAATGTGCCTTCACTACTAGTAGATGGCTGTCATAATTTCAAGGTTTACTTTTATCTTTTATTGATTACAAACACGAGTGTGTTACTGTGATCATTATCAACATATTGTCAAAATTTTCCATTATTGATACATGCTTAAAAAATTATTGTTAATTATACACATGTCATCTTACTTGCTAAATGCAATTATTTATAGACTCTAATTTACAGTATATATTTGCAAACTTAGTTAAAATAATAAAACTATATAATTCTACTTATAGTTAAATCTAGAGTACATATAGGGGATTTGAACACAGACTTCCAAGCTCCCTTCAGCCATCCATTCTATCTTATACAACGGATACACATGCCTACACACATGTGGAAAAGATAAATGATCTCCAATATATGTATTTTATGCTGAACCAGCACTAATCAGTTAATCCAGATTATAATCTTCCACACAGCTTGAAAATCTGTGTTCAAACCCCTATATTAGATCTAGACTCCAGGTAAATCAAATATAAAATCTGGATTAAACTATTAAAATAGGTAATTCATTCAACTTCAAACGATGTTTTATCATTTGATTAAACAGGGTTTGGTTATCAAATTATTTCTTCAATGCAAGATAAATAACAATGAATATCTATCTAGTTTGGATGATTAGGCCTTTTATATTTATAATTTTAAAAAATTATTGAAAAATCTATACAACTTCATTCACTACATCCATTTGTAAAACAATAATTGTATTGTGAATAGACTAAATTATAATGTAATGTTGGTTGATGATTTGATGCTGGCTAAATAATTTAAATCACTGCTTTATTGCTATTTTTCTACATTTTAAACTCTTGTTATAATGAACATTAAAATTAAATTATTATCATAAATTACTTACGATATAAAAAAAACTATTATTTTATTTAAACGGATATAAAAATGAATGATTTTTTTTTAAAAAAACTTGGGCTCTCTTAAAATATTGCTGATGAGATTTTAGAAAGTTTTCTAAAGGCAGTTTTCATATCTATTATAATAAAGGCAAGTTTTGAAAAAGATGAAATTATGTAATATCTTCATAATTCAAGTTTATTTTTTGACTATATATGGTATGGCTAATTGGTGTATTTTATCAAATATCTAAATAAAAATGATTTCATAAATTTCACAGTTTGTTTATTACAACCGTAAATCAGTTGATTGCCATTACAATAATTTTTATTTATAACTTTCATTTTTTGTGAAATCAAAAGCTATACTTAAAGGCATTTTGCCTGCAGTGTTATTATTCTTGCTCTATACGAATTCACATATTAAAAGAAGTGAAAATGTAGTCAACCACTATATGTTCTAGTACATGCTGCTGTTGATTTTTGTCTTATTATATCATTATTATTATTAATGAACACAAAAAAGATTGTATAAAATTACAAAAATTCTGGAAGATTTCCTATGTAGAAAATCTAGAATGGCAATTGTTGGCACAAAATACTGTTCCATTTACATATTACTCACATATAATACACTTTTTAAGATTAATATTAAATATTCAAAAACTAAAAGTAGTCCTTACTCAAATAAACACTGAAAAGATTCATCACAAATCAATTTATTTTATAAAACTGCATCTAAGCAACAAAAAAAATCAAATAATTTTAACAATAAAAAATTAAAAAGGAGACAATAAAAAAATCTAATAGATTACATTAGTTCATGAAGCATGAATACATAGTTGTTTTAGCAAAGTTTAAAAAACAAAATTCATATAGGAGACACCATACAATAAAATTTAAAAATATATACATATACACTGACAGTTATTTTCATTCAATGCAGAAGTCATAAAATCTTTACTGAATGTTCATTGAAACAGAAGTTTATTACACTCATGAATGATATCTCTATAAGTTTCAATTCCTATAAATTAAGTAAAGATTATTCAATTTGTAAATATGCAGATACATGAAAAGAAAATTTGAAATATCAAATATATAAGTAAACATATTAAAAGTGTACAATCTATTATTTATACCATTATTAAATATAGATATGCTGATTTTATAAAGCATGTTCTGAAAATAATAATAGATATATTTTTTCCCTTCATTCTCTCTCTCTCTCTCCTATTAAGTACAAGTTTCATTATAATATGATAAAATGGTTGCTAGTGGTAGAAGTTAGTATTAGAGATCATGCCACAGTTTAAAATATGAGATGTTAAAATAAATATTAAGTATAAACTATGAAACATCACATGATCACCAACTCATGCTAGCACCTCAAATCCAAGGCTCCTCACTGGTGAAGGCCACAAGCCAGAAACTTGTCTGGGGATATTGGATGAGTAGGCTCTAGATAGGGATTTTATGCACAAGCCTTCTGGCATCCATTGATTACTCTGGTTAGCACAAGGTGGCACTACTATATGGAGAGTTTTTTGCCTGTTAAATATTATATAAATGAAAAACCAAAATAATGCTTTCTTATTTACATTGGTGAATGCATTAACTTTATGAAAATAAAAAGTAATTTTGATTAATCTTCGTGGAACTACATACATATGTGAAATTATAATTCTAAAATCAGATGCTTAGTAATCATGTCATATATGAGCACCAAATTAATAAATTTAACTTATATTCAAATGTCTAATAAGTGAGTGTTTTTTCTTTTTCTTTTATACCAGTTGGAGTTGATGCAGTAATTTTCATTTCTCAATATTACCACAAAGTAAAATATTTTTTGCAAATTAAAAACATTTTTTTTTTTTTCAGAATTAGAGCTATTTTTAAACCAACAAATAATAATAGCCCATAGAGAGTAAAAGTCTTTATGCATATGACAATAAATTTTGTCTAGACAAATTAAGCAGGGAGAAATGAATAAAAAAACAGTCAAATGAATTTAAAATTTAAAAAATTAAAATTATGTAAAAGAGTCCAAATAATATATAATGTAGTGCAGGGGTCCCCAATCCTATGCCTGCGGGCATCATGGTGCCCCGCAGACCATTTTATGTGTGCCCGCCGCTATCCGAACGCGATAAAAAATTATTTATCTGATACAAATAAATTTAATTTTTAAAATTTCTTATAAATTATTGTATTATATTGTACTCAAATAAATATTTTTTTGTACATTATATGTATTATTAACAATATCCAACTATAAATTTACATTGAAAAATAAATGATGCCCACCATCTGGCCGATATTAAAGAATGTGCTCTTAAGTGCAAAAAGGTTGGGGACCCCTGATGTAGTTAGTAGATAATGTATTGATCTATTATGACCATAAACTTAGAGCTCACATCTCATGTACAGTTAGAAATTTTCATCAGATAAAAAAATCTCCAACATGTAATTTTTTAGGATAGTTTACAATCTAATCAGCTTCACATCAAATTGGTCAGCAAGTAGACATTTTAATAATGTAGTATATTTTAAATAGAGGCATAGTAGATCTTGCAATTAATAAATGAACAATGACTTCAGTGCCAGTAATTGCTATCAGTGAATGCAGCAACAAATTTTGATCACTTTTAAACTTTTTTTAATTGCCAGTTACTGTAATGATTCTCTTAAGCAAAGTAATCTGGAACTTTGATCCTCCAGATAATAATAGCTAGATGCCCATTTATCAATTAATACGGGATTGGCTATGGGTTAACTATCTGGGGGGGGGGGTGTCTAAATCTATTTGCAATAGAACAATTCCAAATACACTCAACTTGACTCAAACGTAATCTGTAATCATGATACACATTAATTCTTGGGTTAATATTTTGAAAATGTATATAACAATATATCTGTTTCAAGTAATTCTAAAAAAAAAATTAATTAATGACTATCATCTTAAATAAGTTACAGTAAATTTCATTTTAGAATTGACTAAGCTTTTATAAAAACTCTATTGTCCTGCGAATATTTTTAAAATTAAAAAAAAAATTCTTTTTCAGTTAAACAAATTAGATTAAAAAATATAATGAAGACATTTTTTTAGCTTAAATTTCATTTTATTCTTAATAACGTACTTTTAAAAAGCTTTTATTTATATATCTAATAAAAATCTCTCATGCTAATAAAAATTTTCCCCAGGAGGTAAAAATTCTTTTGTATTTACATAACAAAAGAAATATTTGGGAAATCAGAATTTATATCAGAAGCCTGCCGCAAGAAAATACAGTGGGTTTTTTTTTTAAAAAAAATAGCTAATGATAAATTTGGTTTTTAAATTCATTAATCACTTTCTAAAAGATACTATAGCAGAACGAAGGAAAAGACAGTGTGATTACCAAACTCATCTAGATTTCCTGCACTTCATATTTCAATTGGACAATTCAAAGATATATCTATTTTTTTCATTTTTACTTATCAATTTATCACAAGTTTTTGTTGTCAAGAACAGATTTAAAATTAATTTACTGAGGAAATCAAACTTTATTTCAAATTATTCACTGACTTTTAAAAATCGTATAACATATACACTGTAATTAAATAATGTCTAAGTAAGCATTATAATCCTGTTTGGGTGTGTTTAGAATAAACAATGATTATCTTTTCTTTTTTTGTTACTTTAAAAAATCTAGTAGTTATTTATGAGAATTTGATTTATATATGCACACAATCGTCGGCTAATGTAGTTAGAATGTTTCAGAGAATGCTGTGGAAAATCAAAAAAACCAAAACATAATAAGTATGCTTTCGTACCAGACGCTAAAAGTTATATATATTTCATATTAATATCGAAAGTCATTGTTTAAAAAACGCAACAATAAATACAGACACATAAGCAAAAAATAAACACTATACTTCTATAATATCACATACTTTATTTACTTTATACATACCGTACATTCGCGTAAATAATAACAACAACAACAAGAATTAATAATAACAACAAGAATAACCTCCTCCCAGTGGCAGGCCCAGGTCATGGACCTCACTCATCGCCAACATCCTACAAAAGGTTGGCTCTGTTAAACCATCCATCAGTGGCAAACTAAAGTACTGGGAGGTTTTCAATTAGACCACAGACTTTTCCATTGTTTCCCCTACATTCCTCAAACTTACCGATGCTCAATCTGCAAATTCAAAAGGTGGTTCCTTGAGGCAAAATTCCTTGATTTCCTCCTCAAAATCAACCTTCACTCCCTTCCCACAAATCAATTTTTGGTCAACCATAGGGTTTTCACCAAGATCTCTCCCTTATGCCAGCTCTGTAAAACTGACAATGAAACCCTCTAGCACTTGCTACTTAAATGTCCCTTTCTGCTTGGAGTGAGACATGTCATCAACTCCTGCCTTTCCTCGCACAGGAACACCATCTTCAACCTCCAAGAATCCATAGAAACAGGGGGTTTTGCAACTATTAGACTATCAGTTTTTCTTATGTATGCATTCTGGTTGCTCCGATGTGCCATTATTTTTGACCAGAGAATACCCTCAGTGAATCAAAAGCTATTGGACCTAATTCACTCTCTCAAAACCAGATACCAAACTAGCCCCACCTCCACTCTTCACAGACACTTGGGCAATCCTTCAACTCTCATTCTCTCAGCCTCTGTCATAGGACTCAATCATTTAAATGTTTGTGCCCCATGCGGTGCTTGCTCAATGAAGACATGCATCTCGGACTGGCCTGAACTACACACCCTTTCCACTTCTCATTCCCTTTTCACATGTATCCTTCCCCTCTTACCATGTTGCTCCTGAGATTTCAATTTACCATATAATCACTCCCTTATAAACCTTTTTCTAACTGTATTTGTATCTGGTTTTTTTTTTTTTGATGAATAAACTTTCATCACTGAGAAAGAAAAAAAAAACAATAATAAAAACTTTTAAAAAGTCATGTCAGAGATTTAGTATATAAATGAATTTCTGCTTGCTGCAATTTTATACATTTTATCTCAACTTGCTTTATCTTATAATTTGCAAGTATTATGCCCAATAATCAAAAAGTTACTCTAAATATAACATTAAGTCATCATTTTCATCGTCATTTTAAAAAATATCAATCCACTGCAAGATGAAAGTCTTCCCAAGTATAATCTAATTTCATAATCTTTCTTTTTCATATCATACCAACAAATTTTCTTATTTCATCTATTCATCATACATGTGATCTTTTTATAATTCTTTCTCCTTCTTATTCTATTATGCATTGACATATATTTATATTTTGTAGTGAAATAAAAAGTTGTCCTACAGGTTTAGGCAGCATTTTATAACTAACATGGAAAAAAATGATGATGAAATAACACTTATTACTAACCTTAAAGTTAGAGTGCCATTTGTAATAGGATAAAATGAGGGTATAGTCTTCTTTTAAAATGCCACAGATTTGAGATCCATTTTTAACAAATCAGATGTGATAAAAACATAATAGAGTGATCCCATTTAATTATGACCTGCAAAATGGGATATTTGTAATAGAATAAATATGTGAGTAGCTAACCTCTGTTATAGCCCAATCAATCAGGTAGCATTTATAACATATTGAGAATGTGCGATGAAACAATAACTCTAACATAACCTGAATAAAATATAACTCAGTTATTGGTCACTCTATGTAACAGAATGAGAATGATCTCTGAAGTTGGACATCTATAACTAAATAAAATATAAGTAAATAAAAATAATACTAATTCTATAATGCCAGTAAGTAATAATATTGTTCATAATAGAATAAATATAATACACTAAACTAAATGAATACCAATCAATAACTAATTATTCAGTATTTAATATAATCCTTTATTTTATCGCCCAACTGTCAAAATAGTAGTGACAATGTTTATTATAGCATCATGGATTCAAACAGCATTTAAAATAAATAAAAAACAACAAGATCGTCATTTCAAATACCCTAAATACAAACCTTACTTAATATAGATTAAAATAATGCAATTAAATCAAATATCATGGTCTCAAAACAATGATATATGCTTAAAATAATGAAACCAATAATAAATCATTAAACATCTAAATTTGAACATACCTAATGAATCAAACACTGCTTATAATAATATAAATTTATAACAAAATCATGAATGATTAAAATAACAGCTTTGTTATGTTTATAAGTCTACAATATTCATAATATCTAAATAAATATGCAACCCAATAATTAATTTAAAATTTTAATTTAATAAAATGATAAATAACACTAACTTATCCTTGATATATTTTTATATTGATTTACAATTACTAATTACAAGTAAATAAGCAGAAGACGCATGCACAATTAGCTTGAAAGGCTGATCTTTGAATGAAAATTACTAATTATGCTATTTATAACAAGATAAAATATTTAATAAAATGATAAATAAAAAATTATACTAACTCAGTTAAGTTATATTTTTATATTAAGTTTACTATTGTTAATTAAACTAGTTATAATAAAATGAAATACTCAATAATGACATAATATCATTGAACCTATTATATAATCTTAAATCAATAATATCTAATCATACCAATATATAAAGGAAACAGTAGATTTCTATTGGATATTTACTTAAGTACAATTAACTAATTGTATCAATTTGTTTTAAATTTGTTGTAATTGAATTATTAAAATTGTATATTATAACAATCAAAACATATAAAAGAATTTTTAGCTTTTATTATAATGGAATATGAATATTAAAATTTAATAGTTAATTGGATTAACGATCTACTTCAATTAATTTTATATATAATTAAAGCAACTCATTCTGATTTATGACAGAACAAAATATAATACTATCAACTTTATAATTGAATAAGATTAAGATCTTAATGATCAAGTATGAACTCAATATAGTACTTATCCAATCGATAATAATTTAGATAAAACATGCAAATATTTGGTTACAATTGTCGTATAAAGTTTGTGTCTAATCAGATATAATAACTATAGAATTCAATACAAAAAAGTTATGTAACCATATTCGCATTCTAATACTAAGATTTGATTTCTGGATTATGAGATATAGTTATTTCAAATAAAGTTTAGATATCTGTTCTTATTTAAATGTTATTAAGCAATAAATTCATTTGCACAACTAGACAATAATCAGACAAGTTTATTTAGTTTAAATTAAATATAACTTTTTTATTATTAAATAAGTATCAATTATATATAAATATTAAGAAAATCAGGTCATACATCATCTTTGACTTAACTTATTAAGCTTTTACAACAAATATAATATAATGAGTGTGCTAATAACTCTAAACAAGTTTTTCTGATAAATGCCAGAAGAGAGCATTTAAAATCTCTATCTAGAATTATCCCTATCCCCAAACTGGTTTTGAGCTGCTAGCTCTCCTCAGTGAGGTGTTAGGATATTCAGACACTAGATCTAAAATACCAACTCAAGCACAGCATTTACATAATACTTAGGTATTAAGTAAAAAAATCTAAAATTTTTAGACATCTATATGTCTTCAAACCCAGCTATCTAACTTAAATAGCCATATGGGACTGAACTAAATTCAGATATGCCATATATTAATAACTTTTGCAATATAACATCACCAAAGCCTCAAAAGAAAAACTATAATAATAAGAAAATCAATTCATACATCAAATGACTTAACTTATTAAGCTTGTTACTATAAATGTAATATTGGAAAAGCTTGTTTAGAGCTATTAGTATGTTCATTATATATATATATATATATATATATATATATATATATATATATATAATGAACAGATCATAAATAGTCAATATGTACATATACAATCTAATTGAATGTACAATAAATCATCAATTAACCTTAATGTCATATTTACATATGTAACTGCATATTAATCTTCAATTATTCAATCACAAATATTAAATATGCATGTCTATTTATAACAAATATGGAGCAGAATGTTTCTACTTTTCAAAATACCAGAGTTTAAAATATACCTTCATTTTAGACTTCATGTAAAAATATAATTAATCAATATATATATATATATATTTATTAATATAAATTATAGAGAACAAAAAATAAAATAAATACTTATTGCCATGTAATATTTTGAGCTTCATAATCAAAGTTAATTTATAATCACTACATAAAAAAATGAATATTTTTAAATAGTGAAATAACAATTACTATACTAGAAGATATGAGTTTAAACTTAGGAAAAACATAACTCTCTTATATTTTGGTATATGAATAGATTAACATTTAATTTAAAATTATATACAACAATCAATAAATACATTACATTTTTAAATGAAGATTAAGAATATATATTAATAATAATGACAAATATAAATAAATGACCTGAATGAGTCTTCAAATATTGTATTCATAGTATGGCACCATAGTTCTGATGTATATATTTCAAACTACAAAACCAATAGTATATCTTTATTCCAGAGAAGATAAAACGCATTTGCAACAACTTTTAAATTCAAAGTACATTTTGTCAATTTTGATATTTTATGTATATATTCAAATTATTCCTTTAAATAATACTTATTTTGTCTGACATGACATTACATATCCCTTTATAAGCAAGTATTATTTAAAAATAATATGAATAAATAAATGCTAGTTTTTACCTAGGATGATACAATTGAAATTAAACTGATTCATATCTCAGAAAAATTTGATCAATCAATTTAATAAAATCACATAGGCAAATAAATATGACTTTTGTACACCTTCTGCTGTTTATATTCAATCTTTAAAATATATGTAACATCCATTCTAAAGGATAAAATATTTTGATGGTTTATGTAATGAAGCAATTTTGGTGATTTTTTCTTTTTATAATAAATTTGTCATTTTCTCATTAAAATTCATCAGTAAGTTGCCTCAGTCCATAGGGCTAATATTTTTGCTTCTTATTCCTCTATTTTTTTCAGTCAATTATATGCTTTTAAGGTAAATATTTAAAAAAATCATGCAAAAAAGAGAGAGAAATCTGAGTTCAATCTTTTCAGTTCAATTTATAAGATTTCTTTATTGAAATCAGTGCAACTCTAGAAATTATCTATATTCACTCATTAAGCTATTTCTGGTAGCATTCTTCTAATAAAATTGGATTATTCACCAAATAAAATAAATATTTTAGAATTATGACATATAATTAAAATTTATATTTTTAATATATAAGTACCAGTTTTTATTTCAACCAAAATTAAATAAACTACATCACATTTTCAATATATTAAACTCCAAATATATTTTTATACATTTTTCTTAGCATAATATTAAACAAATAAAAAGAACAAATATATATTTGAAATATTAAATATTTATTTGTAGTGTTTATAATTTACTATCGTGAATGCAGTAACAAAAATAAAACAACATAATAAAAAAATTATAACTGATATCTTACCACATATTGAAATATATCTCAAATTTCAGGAGGTACAATATATGTATATAATACCATATACATCTTAAATACACATTCACAATACAATGAATAATATAAAACTGTATTTATTCCTTCTTGTTTATGGTGTCAACTGCCAGCAGTTGTCACCAGATCTGCAATAATCAAATATATATAATCATATACTTAGTATTTATCTATATAAACATATTTATATATAAAAAAAACCTTCTAACCAATATTCTACATTATGAATTTTAAAAGTAACAATATATATATATATATATATATATATATATATTGTTCCTACTGAAATTGGAGATGTATTTCAGTATGTAGTAAGATAAGCTCTTAAATTCATAGATATAATAGTAATTACATTCAGAAAAGTGAATAATAAATATAAGCTCTTAGAAACTCATCACCATATTAATACAATATTAGCATCCTTAAATAAAATTTTCCCAAAGTCTTTATGTTGCAACAATGGGAAGTTATTGTCTCACTTCCATATTATAACTTTGGAAGAATATTAGCCCTATGCACAATTAATTTATTTTAATTACTTGTATCACTATAATAAAATACCTTACTTTGTAAACTTGTTAAACAATAGCAACATATGAAAGTCTATGTTTCTCACATTATCTATTTCGACAACCTATAAAGCTACCAAGATAATGAATAAGCAAGAGATTTTTAGAACATTTTATAAAAGAAATAATCAAATGGTTTATTATTCACAAATTCATAAGAAGTTTGGGAATTAGAAATGATGCAACTAAAACCACTGCAGTGCATTTTGAACTCCAGGATTTGCCACACTACCCATTGCACTAAACCAACTGGGTAATTACCAATTACTAAAGCAATAATAATCATATGATTGGTTGTTTGGAATGTTATGTGATGTACAAACAGTCTGGTGGCAAAATATACATATAATAGTTACATTCAGTTGGATAAAACTGAGAAGATTTTTTTTTTTTTTTAATTTACATTCCTTAGCTAAGAATCGATTATAAAACATTTAGCTTTGGGTCTCTTTCTACCATTGCATTAACATATACTGGAATAAAATTCTTATCAAACAATTAAAGCCATAACAAACAATATACTTGTTTATGCTTTTTTTCATTTCACAATTATATTTTAGAGATAAATATAGGTTATTTGAACTCAGATTTTCAAGCAACCTTCAACTATCCATACTATCTCATACTATTGATACATTTGACCACCCACATGTAAAAAGATAAATAATCACCAATATACATATTTCATGCTAAACCAACACTCATCAGTTGGTCCAGATTTCATCTTCCACACATTTATATAATCAGTGCACAGTTTATATTAATATTAAGATAGTAGATATCTTAATATAAACTGAGCACTGATTATATATATGTGTGTGCTATCTTAATATAAACTGAGCACTGATTATATATGTGTGTGGGAAATGATAATCTGGACCAACTGATGAGTGCTGGTTCAGCACAAAAAATATATATTAGTGATTATTTATCTATTCTACATGTGTGTGGTCAGTTGAAAGTTGCTTGAAAATCTGAGTTTAAATCCCCTATATTTACAATTAAATTCCAGGTATAAGAATGCCTGCATTTCAAATCTTACATATTAAGCCTGCATTCTGCCCATCCCTCTTGTATGTATTTAAATGGATACTGTCCTATACATGAGAGATCAGAATGACTTGAGGTCAACATGGGCATAACAACAATATTGGCATCAGCATAGGATTTGGGCATTCTATCATCAGATTTTCAAAAGCATGGATGATTGAAGAATTGGAGGTTGGAGTAAATTGAAACCTGTCCATTAAAGTATAAAGTTTTGCTATCTTAATATAGATGATAATCTGGACCAACTGATGAGTGCTGGTTCAACACAAAATACGGATATTGGTGATTATTTAAATTTTCTACATGTGTGTGGTCATGTGTATCAGTAGTATGAGATAGTGTGGATAGTTGAAGGTTGCTTAAAAGTCTGAGTTCAAACACCCTATATTTACAATTAAGTTCCAGATATAAGAATGCCTGTATTTCAAATCTTACATTTTAGAGATAAGCAAAAAGTAGCAAAATAAACAATGGCAATTTCATAGACGTAAAACATATAGTTTCATAATAGTTTTTAACGTGATAATGTTTTAAGAAATCTATAAAAGTCAAGAAAATAATTCCAAATAGAACACATTTCTTTACAACTATTTTAATGCATTGAGTTGTATATATATAAATAGATATATTTTTCAAAAATCTTTTTTTTTTAAAAAAAAACTAAAAAAAAACTTTAGTTGATGATAAATGTGTTTTTTTTTTCTTTTGTTATCAAAATAATTTTATTCTTTCTAATTAAATTCTGATTTCACCATTGTTTTTTTTTCTCAGTAATTAATAAAAAATGATAGCTTATGACCTTAAATACAAAAACAAGAACAACAAAAAAGAATTAAAACTGATTACAAGAGAAACAAAATTATCTAAAAAAAAAAAAAAAGCTTAATTAATTATAAAAGTAGCATTTATAGTATCTATTAGAAAATAAATAAATAAATTTAAAGTTATCGTTTTAATGACGTGATAATTCTATATTATTTTAAAGATCTTAACTATAGATTATTTATATTCAATATATAATCTTCATACACATTTCTTAAAAATAAACATTGAATGTAAATTATGATTTATTTTTATTGAAATGTACTAATTTATGTTTACATTTGACAATAATTATTGTCCCAGATTTTTTGGTTTTCATTTATTGAATTATTTTACCATAAAACTAACAAAAAATCATGAATTTAGTTTTCAGAATACAGTGGAGCCTCAATTTCACTTTATATAAATAGTATTCATATATAAAACAATATTATAGTGTGAACAAACTTTTAAAAAATAATGATAATGAACTGAGAGGACACATTTATATATATTTTACTCCTCATTTATTCACTGAAGCAATAAACAATAAGAAACAAAAATTAACTAACATTTTTTTATTTTTAAGCTAAAATAAATAGCGAAATGCACTCTGGGCAATATTTTTTTTCAATTTTTTTCTTTTAGGGATACATAATAGACTAGTCTCTTTTTCAAAAAATTATGAACTCTCTAATTATTTTAACATTATTAAATCAATATTAACTTTAAGTATGTTCTAAAATTTTGTAAAACTTTTAGCATTATTAACAGAAAATATTTTATTACACAAAATACTGCCTATCAAATTTGGAAAGGTTAATAAATAAAATAAAATGTATGTCTTTTAATATAAGCCAAAGAAATTTTATTAATGTATATACTGAGATGGAAAAATGATTACTGATGTATTGAAAAATTGATTTATAAGTGGCTGACAAAAACTGTAAAATTTGCATATTTTATTGGTTTTATTTTGTAAATAAAAAAGAAAGACTATTAATATTTATATATATATAAAAACTAGATATTTTTTTAAGTGATTATTCATAACTTTTTTAAATTTTCCTGCTAAACCTTATTATCTTTTAAAATTGTAATTTTTTAAAAAAAAATATGGAATGAAAACTTCGATCAATTACATTGTTTATAGCTTTAGCATTATATATAAATCTATTCAGTTATATATATATATATATTATTGGTAATTTGCTAAAAATTGTTAAATATTGTCTATGCTTTTGTTCAATTTAAACCATTCTTAAACTTTACACTTTTTCAAGACATGAACAACTAATTCTCTTTCTTTCTTATTAGCACAATTAACTGTGGTTTTTGCTTTGAACAATTTGGTTTGTAAGTGAAAAATTCTTGGGTCAAATCTAAATGAAATATAATTATAGTGCACTATTATATGGGTGTATGAATTTTGTAACCAAACATACAATAAATAAAATAAATCATTGATATCTCACAAAGTCAAAATAATTTTGTATCCTGGACAAATTCTGTTATGCCCTAAGTTTATTTTTATACTTAAATACTTTATAATTGTAAGCATAAGTATTTTTCCTAATTATTAAGAATTGCACATGATCATCATTTTCTATTCTTTCACAAACTATTAAATAGTGACTAACACTACATATAGTAATGCCACCCACTGCACGCCATAATAATCAATGGATGCAAGACGTATTCATCCAATATTTCCAGACTGCATTACATCATAAGATCTAGGTGCAGTGTTCTCAGATCCAAGACCTCTCTCTGATGAAAGCCAAAAACTAGAAACTAGTCTGGAGATATTGGATGAGTAAGCACTAGATAGGGATTTTATGCACAAATCTTCTTACATCCATTGGTTTCTATGGCTTGCTCTAGGTGGCCCTACTAGATGGAGAGTTTTTCATTGTTTTATTACAAAATTTCATAACTTCAATATTTATATTATTTATCATTTTTTATTCACACAGATAAATTACATAAAAAAGAAACAAAAATGATTATAGACAAGTAGTAATGACTTTACATTGTAATTTTAATTTAATCAGCTATAACTTAGATTCCTCCCCTCTCTCCCATGGTTTTAAATCTGTGAAAAGTTTTAAATTTTCACTAATGTTTATTTTTTGAATAACAATATTTTCAAAACACAAGAAGACTAAAGAATTTAATTTCTCACTCTATTGTTGAATACATATATTTTGATATATTTTAATTTGCTAAAATGTATTTCAGCTGTTGCTAACATAAAATTCTCAATGCATTTATTATCTACATACAAGAAACTACATTCTGAAAATTGTTTACGTTTAAAAATTAAGGAGGTTTCTAATTACGAATTATTATTTTCTGAAATAAACTACTTAGAGATTTATTTATTTATTTTTCAAAATGTTAATTATTATTAATGACATTAATATTTCCGTTATTAAGAATTAAATGCAATAATAAATCTATTTTAAATTAAAGAGAAAAGCCCAATTTTATTTGTAAGTTTTTACTCACTCAAATCTTTCTTCAAGAAACGTTATTATTGTTCATTTTTGTGTCCCCTATATTTAATATTTTAGGCAGGCACTTCGATAGCCTGCCCTTAATCTAGTAATGCATATTTATTAGTAATAATATATATATATTAACGATTTCCTATTAATATTCTTTCTAATTCAATGTTCCAAATGCTTCTGAATTTCTAATCATTATTAATTATATTCGTTCTTTTTAAAGTAATTCTCAAAATGTAAAATTTAATATTTTATTGGGAGGGGGATATAATTAAAGTAATACAAGTATTTTTTTAATATATATATACATCAATACTTCCACAATAAAAATACAAGTTTCAAATTTGCGTCATTGTCTTTTTTTACGTTAAGTTAGGTATATTCTTTAGCTTCTTTTGAGATAATAAATTAATTTTAATAATCATCAAATAATTTCTAGTAAGTATTTGAAAGATAATGTAGTTTGTTTAAAAATAGTAATAATTCATAAATGAGTTATATATAAAAAAAAAATTTCTAAAATTATTGTTATTATTTGCATAGCACTTTCTGTAATCTTTATGATAAAAAGTAATTCGGTCATCTATTGGGGAAAAAAGTAAACAGTGGATACCATATAGCAATACAATCTAGAAACTACTGATTACTCAGCTCTGACATAGAATAAATAGAGAAAATTAGTTACAGATCTCAAATACAAATGTTAATAGTATAAGAAAAGCTCATGTGATCCTTTATTTGGTATATACCAGGGATGGGCATTCATGAAATCAATGAGAGCTGCATGCCAGTTTTTTATGTATTGTAAAGAGCCACACTATATTATTTAACTTAATTAATATAATGATATAATCTACACAAGTTTTAAATGCTGTATAAAAATATATAATTAAGAGAAAGAAATAAAATACAAAAAATTATTTCAAAATTTCAATAATAAAAATAAAATATATTAATAAAAATTCATTAATAAAAACTGTAACATTTAATAATTTAAACATCACATGACCACCATTTCTTATGCTCGTGTATAACTGTTGTTAAAACAGGCAAAAATCACTATACATATTGCCACACACAACAAGCTAGAGTAATCAATGGATGCCAGAAGGCTTGTGCATAAAATCCCCATCTAGTGCCTACTCATCCAATATCCCCAGACTAGTTTCTGGCTTGTGGCCTTTGTCAGTGAGGAGCCTTGGATCTGAGAGCACTGCAACTAGATCTTAGGATCTAATGCAACCCTCCAGCAGTCACCTTTTATCTCCACTCAGATCCAAGGCTCCTCACTGATGAAGGCCACAAGCCAGAAACTAGTCTGGGGATATTGGATGAATAGGCACTAGATGAGGATTTTATGCACAAGCCTTCTGGCATCCATTGATTACTCTATCTTGCTGTGTGTGGCAATATATATATAGTGAGTTTTGCCTGTTTTAACAACAGTTATACACAAGCATAAGAAGTGGTGGTCGTGTGATGTTTATTGGCTTAAAACCAATAATGCCTAATAGGATAGTGGTGGCTATGGTTATTAAAGAACCAAATACACCAAAATGTATGGGTACTGAACTGAGTTCAGACCCATATGACTATATAAGCTAATGGGCTTGGATTGAAAACATTAAGGTGCTTTCAGTTTAAGACATAGTTTTGTAGTTAAGTGGAGATAAAAGGTGGCTGCTGGAGGGTTGCATTAGATCCTAAGATCTACGTGCAGTGCGTTCAGATCCAAGGCTCCTCACTGATGAAGGCCACGAGTCAAAAACTAGTCTGGGGATATTGGATGAGTAGGCAGTAGATGGGGATTTTATGAACAAGCCTTCTGGCATCCATTGACCACTCTAGCTTGCTGTGTGTGGCACTACGTATAGTGAGTTTTGCCTGATTTAACATTTTGTTAAAGCTATTTGCAGAAATTGTGTGAAATGCTTATTGGTCATCTGTAAACTATATTTTGATTTCACAAACTTCATTGTGGATGACAATGATTCACAGTAATATGTTATACCAAAAATTGAAATTAGATGGCAAGCAGCTTCTTTTTAAGTGTGAATATTTTGATTCTGGCATCAGTTTCCAAAATTTAATTAGAGAACTAGACTTGTGATGTATTTGCAATGCCTGATCCTCTTTCATCTCTAAAAACTCCAATTTCCTAAACAGTTTTTCAACAAATATTATTTCAGAAATTGAAAATCCATCTTTAATAATATCACAAATAAATAGGTTCACAAAATATACAAACGTAGATTTAAAACTTTTCAAATCTTGAAATCTACATTTGAAATCCACTTGCAATCCTTCCGATTTTTCTTGATATTTATCTAATTTTTCTTCTTTGATATTAATTATATTTGTTTTACTTATGCGAAATGATTAGTTTGTGCACAAAAAGTCAAAGTTTAACTTCAAAACTAAATACTCCTTGTGACAAATCACTAATAATGTTTGTCTTCCCTTGTAAAGTCAAATTAAGTGCTTACAAGTGATCCATAATGTCTGTAAGAAGCTAAGTCAGAAAACCATGTTTCATTTTCTAATTCTGGTTATTTTTTTCTTTTAAAAATGTTTTGATAGGATTTAGGAGTTCCACAAGACAACTCGAAACATTGTAAGATGATAATCATTTTATAACAGACCATAAGGAAAAATTACTGGGCAATTTATCTGTTTTATCATTTAACTCTTTTAAAAAGTTCTTAAATTAATGGTAAGTTTTGGCATTTGTTCTAACTAAATTCACAATTTACAAAACTAAATTCACAATCTGCAAAACAACCTTCCACAAATTTTTGTATTTTAAGTATTTTGCTATCAGATGATCATGGTGATTTATGCAGTGAAGAGGTACAAGGTATGGATTTTTAGGATTGTTGTTTAAAAGACCAATAAGACCTAGGTTTTCCCCTATCATTGCAGGGGCTATGTTAGTCACAACATATAAAGTTTATCACAAGGCAATTCACACCTGTTCATTACATCATCAAGCATATTTTTGACATCGATACTGAGAGTTGTTTTGGTAAGAGCTAGTAAATGTAGCATCTCTACCTTTACATTTGCATCTGCAGATACATAATGAACAAAAACAGCCAATTGTGTAACATCCTGAATGACTGCACACTTGTCGAAAGCTGACCAAATGTTTTATAATTTTTCAAATCACACATCAAACTATTTTTAACATTTTTACTAACTTCACTAATATGCTCAGTTGTGGTGTGACATAGAAACTTGTGCAATCAATTTATGCAGTTTTGTATTATATGGATCAAAAACTTCAAACACTTTTTCCAAGTTTCTTTTAATAAATTCTCCTTCATATGGACGTCTGATGAGCAATATCCCAAGCTACCAAAAACTATTTTTAATCTTTGCAACTACAATGATTTAAGTTTATCTGTTTGCAATTTTGAATTGGGTGAATATTGAGTTGAAAAATAGGGATGATTTACTTTGTAATGTCGCAATTGTAACATTATAGCTAGGAAATAATAACTATCCATTATTGTCAATAAAAACCATTTTTACTACCCATTGTGTCTGAAAGATTCTATTGTCTTGTTGTATTTCATTTTCTGAAATTTAAGTAAATTTATTTCCAATGTCTGAAATTCAAACAAAATGAATAAATAAATAATTAAAAAAAATTATCTAAATATTAATTCTTGTTTTAAAAAATTTGTAAATGGTGCAACAAATTGTGGAAGAAAGACGACTTCTTAAAATAAAATAAAAATAAATACATTTTAAAATAATTAAAAACAATTTTGGACTAAATTTATTTTTGGTTGATGTTTTCCTGATAATTCGTAAACATCTATTTTATTACTATTTACCATCAAAAATAAAAACAACACAATCAAAATCAATTTATTTTCAAGAGTTTTTTATATAATTGTTTTTAAAAAATAAGAAACTCTAAGTGCATTAATTATAAACAATTAAAATATTTTTTTAACTTGAACACATTTCTTTAGAAAGCTTGAGCAAGCCACAAAAATTGTGCATCGTAAACACATTAAAATTGCTTAATAAAACAATCTCCCTTGGCTGGCTTATTAAGACATTTATGATAGACTTGGAATTCTTATCTAAGGTTTTAAATTGATTGCAATTGATACTATGATCATGTATTTCCTGATTGCTGTAATTGTCCTATTTCATGTAATCAGGCTAATATAATAATAGTTTGTCGAAGCTTTGGGTGAATTTCATAAAGCAACTGGGGATTTTTGATTGATTTCTTTATATATGGTTTTAAATCTTTGTCGGCTCTATGATACATGAGCCAGTTGGTTGCAATCTGAAGGGAAAATTGGCCTTTGGGATGTGGTACTATTCCAATTTAACGAATGATTTTTATTGAGCTGACACACTCATTCTCTTTGATGTAATTATTGTAAGTAGTCTTATGACTATTATCAGTTTTCACTGATTCTGGTTTTTCTTATAGATATCGGTATCCTTTTATCTTAATGTTATGCTGTATACTACTAGAATTAATTTAATTTCAGTGGTTTTAATTACTCAATGGTTTACACCATGTATTTAATTTCATATTATGCTTTGGCCTTAGTAGTTTACATTAATGTTTACAATGCTACATTGTAACACCTAGGTTATATTTATTCCAGAATGTTGGAATTGTTCCAAATTGTATGGTCGATAATCAGAACTTGAATAATCGATGTAGTGGTTTGAAGTATATACTTTATACCCAACTTAGAGTTATAGTATATTGCTTTTCTTGTATTATGTCTTGATTGTGAACAGAGTTTAATTGTGTAAAGAAAATAGTCTACTTACCAGATTTTTTGAAAAAATATGAAATAGGATATTTAGCTGACAGGCAAACTATCACTGAAATATACAACCACAAAATTGCACAAATCATAAATACACATGTGATCACCATACGCACATGTAGTAATTTTTATAAGAGTTGAAGGATGTAGTTAAAGTGCAGTTTGTCAATCTATTTGAAAATAGTGCATACATATATACATGATATAATTTGTAATAAAATAAATAATAAAAATGTTTAATAAAATTTTCTATCACATTACAAATTTTTGTGCAATTAAAAAAAAAATATTGTAAAACTGGATTTCAATGGGAGCTGCACTTAACTCGGTTAAGAGCCACATGCGGCTCTGAAAGCCTCATTTGCCCACCGTTGCTATATACATTTGAGTCAGACCATATCTGTGCTCTCATCAGTTATAGTTTCAGTAACTCATAGTTGGAAAAAATAGAAATTCACACATTTTGCATTTATTTATTTATCTGAATGGTACATAAAGCATTTATTTTATTCTTGCAGTATTATCACTGTTAAAAAAATTTTTAATGGATCCAAAGATAATCGTGAACGACAATGATAATTCTGTATGATAAAGTCAAGATAATTGATTTAGTAATAACTGACTCACTAGATTTGAATACTACTTATGCAAATGTATTTTTTGATTTATTAATCTACTGTTTTTGTCTAACTATATATTGTGCTAATTAATTTTATTGATATCATTATGAGCATAATTTTTTTAATTAAATTCTATTAAACATGAAAATAAACACAGTGCTAATGCTAATGTGAAATAAAAATCCAAATATTTAATCACACCACATGGTTAAAAAATCCAGCACCGCCTTCTGTAAAAAAATATATATATATATACTAGGGTTTGTATTTCAAAATCATATTAAGTTCCGTATTTCAAAATCATTTTGAGGTTGAATATTTTGAAATATGGACTCTTAATATATTTTATAAATTATTTTACAGAGGGTGGAGCTGAATATTTTAACCATGTGGGATGATTTAATATATTAAATATGTATATTATATATAATTTGGTATTACCTCCTAGTTCAAGCATTGATGTGAAGGCTTGGTAACAAATGATTTGAACTAATTTCTCTGTCTATAATCATTGATTATTATTTTTACCAATAAAAAAGTTTAAATATCAGTGATGTAAAATATATAGAAATAATTGTAAAAGTACTTTACAAATGAATCTTTTTTTATTTTGAAAAGTTAAAAATGATCATTTTATCTGCAGATTCCAAAAAATTTAATAATCTTTTCACATTGAAATAATATTTAATTTTTTTTTTTTTCATATGTCATAGCATCGGCCGGGACGCGAACCCACAATCATCTGCAACCAACTACTTGCTTGCAAAGCAGCTGGAATGACCTCTCGGCTAACAACGTTTGACATAATATTTAATTTTATTAATTTTGTATCACTAAATATTATATTGTTTTACAGTATTATTCAAAGCTTGAATAAGTGAGTTAAGTCGAATTATGCTGGAACCATAATCTGTCGAGAGTTCTATTTTAATTTATTGCTGCATATCATTCAAGATCATGATTAACTATGTTAATAATATTAAAATATAACATTTAACAATCTCCTTGGTTATAGCACATATTTCTTTAGTAAATTTTATCCGAGAGATATTACAATTTCTGAAATCAGTGCTAAAAAATAATTTCTAAATTGTAATTTATAATAAATTAAAAAAATCATATATTTTATTATATAAATATAACAAAAGAAAATTTACAGAGATTTAATTTTTCTTTCATAGTTCTTCATATACTATTAATGAATTAAGGAATGTATCTCTCAGGTGCATGCAATTCCTGATGCAATTTTTTTAGACTGTGACCTCCACAAGATTAAATATTACAATAGTTGTATATAGTTGTGTAGATTCAAGAAGGTGGATATTTTCCACTTAATTAAATGAAATACAAATAAAAACTAAACTTGAGGACATATTATGTCAGGATCAATAATAGATAAATACATATATTGTTACATTATTGCTTTAGCCCTGTTTTGGAATATTAAATAAATGAATTCAATTATCATCATCATATTATTATTACTATTATGTTTCAATAATATAATTTATTGTCAATAAAGGTTACATGATATTTACATACTTTTACATACTTATGCCTTAGTTAAAATGGCATAATGATTTTTACAGGTTTGGTTTGATTGAGATTTTCATTGCTAATTACATAGGGACAGATGTGTTGAATAGGAGTCTACATCAGTTAACCCTGGGTTTCCATAGTAAATTTTTTCACATTATATTTTTGTTATTGCTATCATTGTTTAATTTTACTATTCATTTCTGATCTTGTTGTTAGTTAATGTCCCTCCTTCCATTTCTCATTAATATTCTGTTATTGTCTTTGTTCATTGGTCAAAAGTTTTATTCATTTGTTCAGCTGTGTGAGAATTCATATTTTTTATTGTCTTTTTAGTTTCTAGTTCATTGCCGATTTTGTTTGAATAGGCTGGGCTTATATAATAACTAGTTTTGAATGCTCTTATAAATTAGCTTGTAATTTTAATAATGATCAGGTGGGCTGCATAGATATCTGGATGTACAATCTTTGCATCTCTGTTCCTTATTTGTTGTAGCTTGTTGTAAAATGTTTCCACATGCCATCTGGTATTATTTCCCAGGCTGAATATACATTGTGTGCACCAAAATGCATAAAATCCAAAGATTGCTGCTCATGCTGTAGAAGTTGTCTGCTTGTGGGTAAAATCTGTTAGCTGTTATATAGATTGTCTTGTTCTATATTGATTTAATATATTGTTTCATATTGTATTTAGTGATGTACAATTGTAAAATATATGTTGTGTTTCTTCAGCAGCATGGCATAGGTTGCAGGATGGATCTATTGATCTATAAAGGTGATGGTATCATGAAAATAGGATGTTGGTAGTGCAAATATATTTAGCTTGATCAACAAGTCCCATTGATCATTTTATGAAGTTTTTAAAGAGTTTCTTGTTGTTTACTCCCAGCATTGGGCTAAAGATCTGGATGTTTGTGGCTGAGTTGATCAACTCATATGTCTGCCAGTATGTGTATTTGCTATCAGATGTGAGGGTTGTAGTTCTGACATTGATTTGTGCAGAGTGTGCTAATGATACTAGATATCTATATGTGGGAGGTGGATGATCTGTAGGGATTATGACAAGGAGGCTTTGTAGCTGTTGAAACCATGCAGTGATCTTTGTCAGTAGGTTTATTGTTTTTTTGTGTGGAACACACATATTGTGTGTAGCCTCAGATCATTCCATATAGTTGATTGACTGAGTTGTTTGATTGAAATGGATACAGTTTTCCTACCCCATAGTAATATGCTACAGTGATGATATGGTCCCTATAAAAAGTTTTTGTAAAGTTGACAGTAGAAAAATAATATGCAAGTATGTTAAATGTGTGCACTTTTGAATATAGAGATAAGTATGCATTTGATGAAGATGTGGCTATGTTTGTTGCTTTCTGTTTGAGCATATTTTTAAGTGTTTGTTTCATTCCATGAGCTCCCAGGTAAAATGGGAATCCAAGAAATGGAATATATAGCTGTGTATATGGTTTATTAGTATAGATAAACTATGCTGATGTTTTGCTTAGGTTGAATTGTAATACGTGTGTGTCTGTGTAATTTTGTAGTATTCTTTCTAATACTGGGATTTCTTAATGCAATGTTAAAAACACTATCATGTCATCCATGTATGCAATACATGGAATACATTGGTCAGTTTGTGATATTAATATCACTGGTAATTCATTTTCAATCTGTTTGAAGAGGGGATTTATATATAAAATAAACAACAGTGCATGAATGGGGATCCTTGTGAAATTGATTGTGTGGGAGTAAATGCTGTTGTGTTTCTGCCTCTAAATGTGAGGTGTATATAAGAGATTTGTGGTGATGTATAGTAGGGTAGGTGGAATTGCTGTATTTGCAAGCAGGTTCATTAAAACATCTATTGCAACAGAATCAAACACTATCTGCATATCCAGTTGAATTGCAATTGGAGAATACTTTTTCTCTTGCTGCACTGCACTCTGTATCATTTTAAATACAGGTGCAGCCTCTATGTTGGAGAATCCCTTCTTTGCATAGTGTTTGATATCAGAGGAAATATATATATTTCTATTTTGATGACCTTTTCCAATAATTTAATTTCCAATAAACCCGTGGAGATGGGTTGAAGGTTGTTGAGATTTGAAATGGCTGTTGTTTTTTGTTAAATGGCACTATTACTATTGGATATAGTCATCTAGTATTGTATTTTTTTGTGATAGAAAGTTAGCAAGGTTGCAAAGGTATTCTGTGGTAAATTGACTCAAATGTGAAAAAACAAATAACAGTATGTCATTGTTTCCTGGGTGGCAACTGTTGGAAATTTTTTTAAGCTTTTCAGCAAATTGTTGGATCTGAACAAATTCATCATTGGTTGGTGTGTATTGTTTATATGTTATTATTATTCAAAATGTTTGTATGTGGGGTTCAGCATGTTATGTCTTACATAGATGTTGCCACTTATCTCAATTTCCATGGGCACTTTTCTGGTTGATGGATAGCCTAGTGCCCAGCGGATATATTGGTGTGTCCATGTGGGCTATTGGGTGAGGCTTTTTTTTTGTGGCAATGTATTATTTTAATTGTTTACATAAATTATAGTATAGCTTTGTTAGTTTTTGTATGTATTGGTGAGTGTTGTGAATGGGTCTGGTGATTCTCTTGTGGAGATCATCTGCTAGTGCCATTAATCTGGAAGGGGATGGTGAGTATCTTGTCAAGTGATATATGTTGAAGAATAGTATGTTGATGAATGATTGGTATTTTTGAATTCGATATTGTGATATATTGTTAATTTTATTTAGCATAATATAAGTCTCTGAGAATAAAAATTTGGTAGTGGTTGATGGGAATAGGAGTCTGATTGTTTTTTTCTAGATGAATGAATGTTGTTTGGAGTTCTGAGAAATTTATTATAATGGTTTGCACAACATGGTATAAAAACAGTCATGGATTGAATTGGAAGTTGGTTAAGTGATGAAGCATTGATGTGTATGAGCATAGATCAATAAGTGTGGCATGCCATTGATAATAGAATGTCACTGAATCTGTGACAACGAAGTCTTGAGCACTCATGAGTGGCAGGCTTAATTGTTGTAACCATTCTGTATTGAATTTTTCATAGCTTAAGTTAAAAGCACCCATTAATATTGTTGGGTTGTGGCTGGTTCTGAGACGAGAGTTTATTGTGAGAATTATATATTCTATTAAGCTGAACCTGGAGGTACATACACAAAAATAATGTTGAGTGTGATAATTTGATGATGAAATGTAGTGATTAGGAGATGTGAGTCAATGTAAATAATTTTGAAGATTGAAAAATTGCAATTTGAGGCTATTGATATGCCTGTGCCTGCTGAAGGTGATGATGCATCCCTGGAGTATGTGGAAAAACCTTGGCTGTCTAGGTATGTGGATGGATTAATTTGTGATCCATTATAGATTTTTTGTTTATAGGAGTGCTAGTATTTGTGTTTGTATGATGCTATTTTTACTGTTGAATTAATATGTGGAGGGATTAATTTGTGATCCATTATAGATTTTTGTTTATAAGAGTGCTAGTATTTGTGTTTGTATGATGCTATTTTTGCTATTGAATTAATACCTCTGACATTCAGTGCTGCTATTATAATTTACATTATCTGGGTAGCTGAGATTCGTTTGTATTTTTTGTTGTGATTGTTTTGTAGCTTTACTTTGTGTATTTTCACCATTTTGTTTTATTTCCAGTTGTTTTTGATCTGTTTTGTTGGCATTTGTATCATTCTTCTGATTGCTTCACTGTTTTGTTTTATTTCCAATTGTTTTTGATCTGTTTTGTTGGCTTTTGTATCATTTTTCTGGTTGCTTTTTGCACTGAGTGTCTGTGTATTCTGTGGATATTAACTGGTTTTCAAATAAATTTGTGATTATTTCCATTGGACTTGAGACCTCATTTATATAATCAATGATTGGTGAATCAGAGTTATCATCATCTATCTTCATTTTTTGCTAACTTTTTTCTGGTAGGTCTCCCAGGCTTTTTCTTACTTTCTGGTTGGATTGAATTTGTTAGTTGCATTGTTTTGCTAGCATTGCTTGGGGATAGGAGTATCTCCATAATTTCTATTGCTGTTTTATTAATAATAGTATACTAAGTGATTTTATCCATTGTATAGTCAAATTCTGGCATATATATATAATAATATGATATATATATATATACACATTTGATTTAGTTGTTGTGCTACATTTTTTTGCTTGGCTTCCACTTTCTTTTTGATCATGTTCCTTGGTTTGGAGTATTGTTTTTTCTGTGAACAAATCTATAAGATCTAAGCTTGGTATGTTGTTGTTATTTCTTTGTGTAGTTTGTT
Source organism: Epiperipatus broadwayi (assembly GCA_028023455.1). Classification (NCBI taxonomy): domain Eukaryota; kingdom Metazoa; phylum Onychophora; class Udeonychophora; order Euonychophora; family Peripatidae; genus Epiperipatus; species Epiperipatus broadwayi. The sequence goes on along the minus strand of JAQFVV010012415.1, from coordinate 4,684,495 downwards.
CACTGCTATTCTTGGCAATGGCTATCTTTTCTTCTGATTGCATATTAGTGTTGATATTTTGTTGTTTTTGTGAGTGTACATTTTGATTTCTGGCTACGTTCTGGTGGTTTGGACATTGTGCAGTAACATGACCCCTTTGTTTACATGAGTAACACTGTGGTTTTAGACTTCTAATATATAGAATGAGCAATGCTTCTGATTCAGGATTTGTGTTGGTATATCATCTGTATCAATATCTGGATGCAGTTTTATTCTGAACTTGTGTTACCCACGATGAGTATTGGTGTGTATTTCTGGTATACCATTTTAAACATAATGACCTTACCAAATGGTTCCATCATCCTTTGGAAGTCTTGTTCTTTGTATCCCAGGTACTGTATTCTTAAATATTCCTGAAATGGTATGGTGATAGTTTTGGTCCATAGTGATCAGTGCAAAGTTACCCAATGATTTGACTTGTCTTTGAAATCTCTCCCTTTGTGTGATTTCATAAAATTCTAGTAATAGGTATCGGTCATTGGGTTGTTCTGCAATCTGCTGTATTGTGTCCCAGAATCCATTTAATGTTATTGCCTCATACAGCAACTCTTTGGGAATTTATAATGAAATGTTGCTATGTGTTGCTGACAACACCATGGACTTTGGGGGGCAGGGGATCTCTGGAATGTTGCAAACAGATGCTTTGGTATGGATTTATTGAATAATTCAGTTGTGATGTTCAATTTTTCTTCATTCCAGATAATTTCTGGTGGATCTTGCCTTTCCTGTTTTTCAATTTCACAATTATTTATTTATGACACTATTGGTTGGTTTCCTATATCGGTTGGTTTCCTATATCTGGGATTGATCTTTTGGGAGGTGGTTGCATTACTTTTCTTTATTTCTGTGCTAATATATGAATTAAATTGACTTTCAGTTTTTTTTTGTTAGGATAAATAAATTTATTTTCCTTTGATCATGTCTGCAAATGTTGGTTTGTTTTTTCTTTTTTATAACTTTCCTTGGCATTTTTCTCACCATTAATAAGGTCATGTGATCTTTGATTCTCCATGCTTGCATTGCCAATTTGCTGAAGTTGGCCATCAATCCAAAAACTACCGATCAAATTTCCACCCATCCCTGCTGCTAATTGACATCAATCAATCAATTCAGCATTAGAATATCCAATGTTATATATATATCCTCCACCCCAGCCCCAAGGTCATTACCATCCCTTCAATGGCCTGAATGTGGAATACCTCCACCTGATCTGTACCATCCAAGATCCAAAGTGCCCTCTACTACTACTACTACTATTATTATTATTATTATTATTATTATTATTATTATTATTATTATTATTATTATCATCATCATCATCTTTCAAAAGGACTTTATTGAATATAACAAGAAAAGGTTACATTTATAACTATTTTACCACATGCAGATGAATTGAAGTTAGTATAAATAAGTTGAAAATTGTAATTGGGGAGGGGGATAACAAAGACAAAGGAAATGCATGTGGTTTACAAATTTGAGTTTACATTATTTTCTTTAAAATATATACATCCAATTAGTTTTGTGCACTTGTAAAGCTCTTAGTTCTGTTTTTTTATTAGTATTTTTTTTTCCTCCCTATAATTTTGAGCGCTGTTGTAACATTGACCAAGTGGCTGTGTACATCTTTTGGGATACAATTTTTTCATCCCTTAAGTGAAGTGGCTGTGTACATCTTTTGGGATACAATTTTTTCATCCCTTAAGTGGAGCTGTTCCATTTTGTTCCAGAATGTGTTTGGATGTCTTCTTGGATTATTGTTGTATGTGAAGGAGTATCTTGTACACCATAGTGAAAACAATATAAAAGTACTTGCTCAAATATGTGGGTAGCTACCCTTAATAAATGATTGTAAAAGGGTTTGAATGTCACAATTTCTTTGTTTGTACAATGATGGTATGGATAAATGAATATTATCAAATACAGGGCAGGTAAAAAAAAATGTTCTTGTGTCTCAGTTTCTCTATGACACAACCAGCATATGTCTTCTGTATTTATGTAATGCCTTCTATATCTACAAAAGTGTAATGTTGGCAATGCTTCAAGATTTAATTTGAGTAGAAAATCATAATATTTGGGTTCTAATGACCAGAATTTAAATTTTCGAATTAGTTGTCTATTATTAATGTTTAAAATTGGTCTTTTATCATTTAGGGGAGAGAAAATTATCTGGTATACATCCCAATATTTAAATTTATCTTGCGGTGGTGGTGAAAAAATAATGTTTGGAATGTTAAGAATTAGTGTAAGCAAGGTTTTCCAATATCCATTGGTTGGTGGTGGTTTATCTGTTGGGGTAATCTTGAAGAACACTTTCATGTATGGAAATAAATAAGCACATGCAGAAATGAGATATAATGTCTTTTGAATGTTAAAAATATGTATTGAATGTAGTTCTAAAAACATTTTGTATTAGAGGAGCTTGAATACGTTTTAGTGAAACCGAAACAATCTTTTTTCCCCACAGCAACTTTCTACATAACGAGTTTATTTTACTAGTAAAAGATTTAGTGTATAGTATTATTGGAGAATAGTATGTGATTCGAGTCATAATTAATAGATTAAACAGGGATGCTTTTGAATACAGCGAAAGATAAGATTTTGAAAGTGAATCAATTATATTTTCTATTTTATTTTTAATTTTGTCTTGTATTTGTCAACGCATTTCTAGATTGCTCAAATAGAAATCCCACAAAAGAGCTGGGTTTTCCTTTAAAATGTTGTGCGTGAAATTGTCCTGTATATATTGACCATGCAGAAGATTTATCCATGTTAAACTCCAGCTTGTATTTATTAGTGTATGAATTAATAATTTTCAATAGAGTTGGGATCTGTTTTTTAGAAGTTAAAAAAATCAAGACATCATCCATGTAGGCAATACAGAAGATGTTTGCTTTTAGACCAGGTATGTATATGCCTGATAATTCTTTTTCTATCATATTCAGTAAGGGATTGATATAGAAAGTAAAAAAAAGAGCACTTAGTGGTGAACCTTGTGGAATTGATCAGTAAGGTACAAAAGAGGGGGAATTCTTACCATTAAGTGTAATATGTATTTCTCGACTTAATAGAAGATTGGTGATTAAATATATTAAGGATCTTGGTATTGTTGTGTCTGCTAATGCTTCAACAAGGAGTTCAATTGGAATCATATCAAATGCTGATTTTATATCCAGTTGGATTGCAACTGGACTATATTTTTTATTATTTCTGACAGAATCAATAACTGTTTTGAATAGAAAGGCTGCTTGCATTGTAGACGAGCCTTTCTTAGCAAACTGCATTTTAGATAGTATAGGTATAATATAGGATTCTATTTTGTCTTTAATGATTGACTCCAGCAGTTTGATACCCAGAGAGCTCATTGATATGGGCTTAGATTGTTTAGTGTGGTTATTTTTTTCATGTGTTTTGATAAATGGTACTAGTAAAATAGGGTATAATCCATGTATATGATGGATCTTTTTTGTTAGAAAGTTTTCTTGATTACACAGATACTGAGCAGTAAAATTTTCTAAATGCTTGAGTACAAAGCAAGCTATACCATGCATTCCTGGGTGACTGGAGTTTGGGGTTGATGCTAATTTTTGAATAAAGTCTTTGGGAGTAAATACTATATCTTCTTCTGGCTCACCGAGAAAAAATGGTGCAGGATTGAATTTTTTCTTCTCTTGAAGTTTGGATTTAAAATGTGTGTAGAGAGGTAGCAACATGTTGTAACCAGAAATTATATCTTCTTGTATTTTAATTGCTGTCAGTATGCGAGTTAATGGCTTTTGTCCCAGTGCCCAGCGAATATAGTGTCTGTACCATGTGTGTGTCTGTGTCAAAAAGAGTTTTCTTTTTTTAATTGCCAGGTATTCTTTAAGTTCTTAAGAGACTGATTTATAAAGTTTCTTCAGGGCAATCACATTTGAACAGCCTTGTTTATTTGTAGTACTGTTTGTGATTCTTTTGTGTGTTTCATCTACAAGAGCTAGAAGCCTTGAAGGGGCTGGAGTAGCTCTTGTTATGATATCAATTGTATATGAAATAATGTTAACAAAGGCAATCCATGTTTGCACTGGATCCATTTCAATGTCTTGAAGTTTGAAGAGATATATATATATATTTTTGAGAATAAATATTCTGGGGTTCGACATGGAAGAAGCACTCTAATTGTGTTTCCAATGGATGTTATTGATCTGTATATAAAATCATTCTTTAGTGAAACAATAATTGCAGAATGGTCTGATAATGATGAGTTTTCTATTGTTAGGTTGATCATGTGATGTAACACTGGTGAGTAGAAGACCAGGTCAATTAATGATGAAAACCTGCCATTATTAAATGTTACTGAATTCTGTGGGAGATAGCCTTCTCCACTCATGAATGGTATGGCTAGTAAGTGCAACCATTTTGTGACAAACTCATTGTATGACATGTTGAAATCACCAAGTAAAATTAATGGATGTGATGAGGATGCTATTTTGGAATTTATAATTTGAATGACTTTATTAATTACTGTGTGATTTGGAGGTAAATAAACAAATGCTACATTCAATGTAACTGTTTTATCATATAGTGTTATAATTAATATGTGTGCATCTATATATATTATTTTGAATGAATAGAAGGGGCAGGTTTTCATTACTACTACTCCTGTTCCTGCTGAGGGTGAAAATGATGCTTGGGAGAATGCTGAGTATCCTTGATTATTAAGATAGTTAGATGGATTAATCTGAGATTTATTATAAATTTTTGTTTCAAGTAACCCTAGCAAATGAGGTTGTATAATTTCAAGCCATTTTATTAATTGATAGTTTTTTTCCGGTGAGTTTAATCCACGGATGTTTAATGATGCTATTTTTATATTCATTATAGTTTCACTCAATAAAAACAGAACACACCTGATGTAGTAATTAGATTATAATTTTATATAGTTTAGATAACTTGCACAAATTATGACAAAGAATTTTTATGTCTGGAGGTTCTACTTCCTCCCACCTGTGATAATTTTTGCACATTTGCTTTTTAATTGGTGCTAAGGTCTTCATCTGAAGTGTATTCAAACTCGGTATCCGTTGAACTCATAATTGCTTTTCTTATTTTTTTTTTATGATCTAATGTCTGGGGCATATCATCTTCACTAAGATCAATAGGCACTGCTGCATTTTTTCTGCTATGTTTGCTTCGCGGTCTGCCTGGTTTTCAGTTGGCAGTGTCATTTATTTTCGGGTCTGTAGGTGGCAAGCAAGGCACTAGATAGTCTATAATATCTTGCGAAGTTTTGTTAAGGGGTGTTTTTGATTGTTTGTGATTTTGGCAATCATTTTTTAATATTTCTTGTTGAGATGGGCTATTTTCTTGTAACACTGGTTTATCCTCGTCATTCCATGATTGACTTTCGGGTAAAATTGATTCACTTTCATCATTTACTGATTGCTCTCTGGTGATGTATAGATCATCTGTTACACCATCATTAATTGGATTATTTTGATAGCAAATTGTAGTTGATTCACTTATCAGTTGAGGAGTGAAATCTGTGTTATTTACTGGTGCATTTCCACATTGATGACTTGAGGTTGCTCTCATATCACAGTGTTTACATTTAAGTTTTGGGCATGCATTTATAATATGCCCTCGTTGTTTGCAGTGAAAACATTGCGGTTTAAGTTCATGAATTATTAAGACTAGCGTCGCTTCGTGATCGGTTATAAGAGTGGGAATATCATTTGGATTTATGTTTTGATTTAATTTAACTTTAAAATGATAACTATTTCCATAGATTGGTATTGGAGTTCCTTTTAAATATTTAGGTTGAAAGGCAACAACAACTCCGAACGGTTGCATTAATTTATTGAGGTCATTTATTGTATAGTTAAAGTACGTATTTTTGATTGTGCCGGTAATAAAATTTTCTCTATATTGGTTAACTTTTACTAAAGCATATTTCCCTAACATTTTAATTGTTTTATCAAATTTGTTTTTTTGTTCTTCGCTATAGAATTTAATAGCAAGATAGCGAGGATTTGGATGATCTGCAATGGGCAATATAGAATCCCATAAATTATTTGTGCTTATTTCTTCATATAGCAAATCCTTAGGAAATCTATATAGCGAACAATTTATATCTGTAATTGCAAGGATAACAGACCGGTCAGTAAAGAAACATTTAAACGACATAAACAGGTCACGTGGGATGGTCGTATTAAAGCGTTCAGAAATTTTTAATAGACTTTCATTAGTCCAGATCTCTTCTTCTATTACGTTAATTGGTAATGGATCAGATTCTGAAATCACATCTAGTTTCATTAGATCATTCATTGTTGAACGACGAAATCTTGAAACTGGAGTTTGATTTTTTTCCACATTCTGAGGAAAATTTCCTTTTTAGTGGATGCTTTGATTGTGTCAGCATAAGAAATGCTTGTTGCGTTCAAAGAGATCGCCATATTGGAGTAAAAAAAAAAACCCGCTTGCACACAAATTCCTCGTCGGAGGAGTTTTCTTAAGTTTAAAAAAACTATATATACTAAATATTGGGTTGCTTAGAGTCAATACGGTTTATTTTAAATAAAAAAATTTTTAGTTTTATTATTACTAGAAATATATAATATATCCTACCGATATCTACGATCACCAAACCAGCTGGCACATGCACACTCTCTTGTATTATTATTATTATTATTATTATTATTATTATTATTATTATTATTATTATTATTATTATTATTATTATTATTATTATTATTATTATTATTATTATTATTATTATTATGTTTCAAAGATTTAAATGTATATATACACACAAGTTAGTGAGGTTTTTCACATATAAATGGGTAAAGGATTAAATTGTTTGGATAGGTTTGTATTGGTATGTATCCATCTATGATTTGTTATGACATAGGTTTGATTTCAACTGTGTACAAAGTTATTTTGATTTTACAGATTATATTTTAAAGATTACCCATGTATATTTCACAATTTTTTGTTATACATGTGTACTGATAAGGTTCATTATTATCTTGATACTGTTGTCATGTTTGCTGGTAAAGGTCTCTGTTGGCAATATAGTGTGGGACCATTCCCTAGGTTATTGTGTCACTATTGTCTACCTGGGTGATGGATGTTCTCATGCAGTTCCTTCTGTTTCTGTTGATGTACATTTCTGAAGATTGCATGTATGGTGGTTTGGTTAAGTGCATTAGAACTGTATCTGAGTTTACTTTGCTGGCTGTACACAATTGCATAATCAGGTGAATTAATAGGCTTTGGTTCAGTTGGCATGTAGATTTGAGTAAATATCTTTGATTGACATGGGAAATGTGGGTACATATGTATATTATGTGGCTGTTTTAGATATTTTGGGATAATGTTTACAGTTCATTGAGGGTGGTAGATTGTTGATGATTAACAGTTCTTGTTTTGCAGGATTGTATTTATTTGTGGGTGGCATTGTTTGGCTGTCAGTTACATAAGTGGTATGCTGATAGTTTCAGGGTATTCTTTGGTGTCTGAGGCTGAAGTGTATCTTATGCAGTTTGAGATAAATAAGTTTTAGTCAGCTAATGTTAGGTTAAGATAACCTGGTTGGCCATAGATATTTAGGAGTACATATGTTTTGAGGGAGGTCATTGTTGGCAGCATGAGTGTGGTAATTGATTAGAGATTAAAATATGGTGTCATAAGTAACCAGGTGGCAGCAAAAATATCAAGGTGAGCAATTGTGTTGGTATATCTTGTTGACTGAGTTTGGACTATTATTAGTATTGTGGGGGGGGGAGGTATAAATGATTTGCAAGACAGGATTATTGATGGCAAGACTGTGCTATGCATTCTGTGGCTTGGTGGGCATCCATTGTTGAGTTGAATGGAAGTGATGTCCATGAGTACAGGGTCTTCTGACTGGTGACTGGTTATGATTGATGAACTGTTACTGTTGGTTTCATCTTTTTTAGCTCTCATGGTTTATTTTTCTTTGAGCATCCTGGATCTCTTTTGTTTTCCATTATTGACAGTACATGAATGGTAAGTATGAAATGAGTCCCTCTATGATGTAAGTTGTTTTGTTTTAATGATATGAGGAACATGTATTTTGATGGAGTTGGATACCTCATTAGAGCTGTTTTGCTATATTCCAGGTGTGGTGCAATTTGTGGCTGCTGGAGTATGTTGTGGAATAAGCAGCTCACTTGGATACTTTGAAGCCCCTTCCGTGGAGAGTTTGAATCATGTGTATTATCTAGTTTTTTTGTGGTGCAGTTAACTTTGTTTGCGTTTTGAGTTATGGATGGGTGGGGGAGTATAAGTCGTTTGTAAGATTAAAAAAAAGTTTGAATTTGGTTAACTTTTGCATCACTGCTAATAGTGTGTGTGATTGTCGTAAGAGTGACTGACGTTTAGCTGATTCTTTGCTAGTTTTGCTTGTACATATTATAATTATTATAACAGTTTATAATTAGAAGTCACAATAAAATGAATTTTGGTACTGTATTTAAAAATTACACCATAAAACAATCAAGTCCTTAAACAATCTATATACAACATACATTAAAATGGGTTCAAATAATAATAAAAACATTTATACATATATAAAACAAAAGATTAAAAAGTAAGTCATTGTAAATATTTAAGTGATTAAATACAATGGTTCATTTAACATTAAATAAATAGTTTTTAAACACAAAATACCATTTCCCTTTTATGAAATTTTTATGACTCACTTTTATTCTCATAAAATTTTAACAACCTTGAATGAATACTATCTTATTGCTTGTCTTTTTTTTTCTTTAATAGTATCACAAATTTTAAGAAAGGTGAGGAGTTTAAAAAGAAAAGAATTTTATGGCAATTATTGTTAAACTTTTTGTAATTTGTAGATTTTTTTAAAGAAGGTGAGCTATTAAATAATTCATTACTTTATCCTTTTAGTATTTAGAAAAGCAATTTGTAAACGTTTCAATTTCTATAATTGGTTTTATTTTTAAAGAAAAGCTCACCTAAGAAAATTTCTAGCAACAATGGGATGAAGACAAGCAAATAAAAGAAAACATTTCCAAATAAAAATGTTGAATAACAGTAGTTTAGTTATTTGTTCAACAATTAAAACTACATATTACCTTAAAATTTTGAGGGGGGGGGGTGTAATAAAAAGAATAAAAGCCCATTATCCAAATTCATTTTAATCCTGTTCTACTAAAAGTTACAAACTTTAAAAAAACTCATACTAATTTAATTAAATATTTTCTTGTTATAGATTTTTAAAAAAATAAAACTAAATATTTTTTTAAATATTGTAAGATTAACTTTATAAATACCTTTAAGTTGTAACATTAACATTTAAATTATCAATATAAAAAGTATTTATAATAAATATTAATATTTATTTTTTTAAAACAAAAATAAAATCTTAGAAATCTACTGTACTTAACTATTAATGAGGTAAAATTTTTAACCGAGTAAAAAAGTTGAAAATGCTCTTTCTTGATTTAAGATATAGATTGTTTTTAATTTTTAAAAGATATAATTATTAATAAAATATCCTAAAAAATCTATAGAGATTCTAAATAAAGATTCACTAGTGTCTTCATTAAATTCTTCAACTTTACAACAATAACCATAGATTCAACAATGATCACTTATATACGGTTCACAATTTGCATTTATCAACCTTTTCATTGAGGAGGAGCTATTAAACTCCATTTACAAACTACATGAGCACAATGACCACAGACTGTTCTGAATTTGTTGATGAGACTGGATTAATATTTAAAAAGATTGGTTTTACATTGGATCTGGAAAAGATATTTTTTGAACCTCAAAGTTCACACTTTATGCCATAACTCTACAATTTATTGATTTGAGATTAATTTTAGTGGCAAAATTATATTTTGAATTATTGAAAAGTTGAATCTTTTTATGAGGCAACTTTTTTTCTGATATCTGATGTAGAATTACTAGAAAGCCATTGCAAAGGATTTGACTTGAGCATACTAGTAATATTTCTGATGTTAACATTTGAATATTCCAAAGTTTAACATGGATGTACATTATTTGAACAAGATCACAGTATTAGTAGCACTAAGGAAGCTGTCCATAAAGTGTTTGCATCATAAACAAAAGTAGTGACATCTAGCTTTCTAGAAAAATTATTTTTAAAGATTATTTAGATTCAACTTTAGATAAATAAGAGGGGGAAAGGCTATAATCCAAGGCTTTTCTTAATGTGTTACTGTATAGTATTGTAAAAGGTTTTAATCAAATTGCAAGATATTTTCTATTGTTTAAACAAAAAATTGAGCAAATTGACTTTGTGAATAAGGAATAAGAGTCCAATCTTTGTAAAAAGATTTCCATATTTTTCATATCCATAATGAAAGAGATTTTTATTTCTAAAAATAATCTCCTTTGAGAATCAAAACAATGATGATAGATGAAATCCCTGCATTCTCTATCTGGAAGAATTATTAAAACAAGCAAAACTTTCCATACAGTAATGCCACTCAGTGCAAGCCAAAGTAATCAATGGATGCCAGAAGGCTTGTGCATAAAATCTCTATCTAGTGCCTACTCATCCAATATCCCCAGACTAGTTTCTGGCTTGTGGCCTTCATCAGTGAGGAGCCTTGGATCTGAGAGCATTGCAGCTAGATCTTAGGATCTAATGCTACCATAACAGCAGCCACCTTTTATCTCTACTTATCTACAAAACTATGAGAATAAAATTGAAAACACAATAATATTTTCAATCCAGGCACATTAGCTTATATAGTCATATGTTTTTACAAAAGATTAGTTCCCTTCTTTTTCCTTAATTAAAATTCCAATTGTCTCTAATTATTGAAAAATTTCTCTGTAGTTATTTTTTCTTTTTAATTACCCAAAACAGTATAACCCTCTAATTATGCTTTGATTTGAAAAAAAAAACAAAACTTTTTTTAAAGAGATAAAGAGAAAAGAAAACAAATAACTTTAATTAATTAAAAAGTATTTTTTAAGAAAAATGATAAAACTTTTTTTTTAAACAAAAATGTTAAAACCTTTTTTTTTTATTTTCTTTTTAAAAACTAATAAACATTATTTAAAATTTTACTTAATTATATCTTTTATTATTTTAGTTAAATGAAATTAGTATTTGTATGTAGAGAGAAAATTATTTATTATGATTTTTCTCTTTCTTTTAGAATAACTCTTAACAAACTATAAATATTTATATTATTATTTTAAAAAATGTTTTGGAATTATCACATTATCCTTAAGAAATATAAAATCTGTAAATAAGTTAATAATTGTTATTATAAAAAAAATAATGGTAGTCTTATGATAGTTGGTCAAAGTTGTTTGACGGCATTGTTTATGCATTAAAACACATAAAAATGCCATATCCTTGGCCTACACATATGGCTAAGAAAACAGTTGTGTTTATCTTAATCATTGCAGGCCACTTTATGGCTTTTCACAGAAATATTACAGCATGTTTTGTGCTTTGCAACACTTTATGTGAATTTGCACAATTCACTGGTTACTACCGTATTATCTGACTGTGTTTGGATTTCAAGTGGCTAAAAGTTTTGATATCTCCATAGCAGAGTAATTTTATTTCTATTTAAATCACACCGTCTGACTTACTAATTTGGAATTTGCAAAATATTGGGAAAGGGTAGGGCCGAACAAGATTTGGCTGAGAACACATGAAAACTCATGCTTTTGTGAGAAATTATATGAGACAATTAAAATGGTGCACAAATTGTGTCATTTACTGATGTCAGTCAGGATCCTGCAAGTGAAGATATTCGATTCCTATAAATAAATATTAAAGACATAGTAGGAAAAAACAAAATAATCAAAAAATGTCATTAATAGTAAGAGCAAAATACCAATCATGTAATACAAATCACCGTATAGGCAAAAAGAAAGTTGCCATATTTTAAATCTGAAAAAAGAAAACGAAACATGTAGAAGTCTGAAGTTTTGATCTCATTGTAATTTTTTGTGGTAGTGTGTAATTAATAGGAATATTTTTTTGCAAAATAGACATTACATAATAGAAATAAAGTGGAAAAAATAATCGCCAACTTTTAAAAAAAAAACAAAAGACAATGAAAGTTAGAAAAGTCAAAGGTTTTGATCTTATTTTATTTTTTTTTTGGGGCGAGTGGGTTGAGAAATATTTTATCTTCCCTGAGACAAAAGATGGACACAAGACTTATTTTAGGTTTGTTTTTATTTTTAAAAAAAGAAAATAAAAATTGGTTTTAAAAGTAAAAGTTTTAGTATGTCAGTGGTATACAAATAAAGGCAAAAAAAAAATCACCTTATAGGCAAAAAAAAATATTGGCTCTATTTTGAAACCAAAAAAAAAAAGAAGACCAAAATTGAAAAAGTCAAAAGTTTTGATGTTATTTTAATTTGGAGGAGTGGGGGGTGAGAAATACTTTGTAAACGTTATAGTCAGAAGTTATTTTTTGTTTGTTTTTATTTTTTAAAAAAGGTAATAAAAGTTGTTTTAAAAAATAAAAGTTAAAGCCAAAAAAAAAAAAAATCACTATATAGCCACAAAAAAAAAACCTGAAAATAGTAAAAAAAATTAAAGGGATCAAAAAAAGTTGCCGTATTTTAAAAATTGCAGATTGGTAACATTACATTTTATTGTTTTAACACATAAAAAACACCATCAAGCGACCATGACCGGTTATCAAAAGACTACCAAAATAATTCTTCTCATTTCCTCATTTCAAATTTATTTGTTTTAATAAGCTTGTAATATCTAACTTGGCCAAAGTTGGCCAGTGTGTACAATATTACACTATTTGTATAATTATAAAATAAAAATGTTATTCTTTTTTTCATATAAATAAATAAATGTTATTATATAATCTTTTTTCAATTATATATATATCTATCTCTTCTGCTGTTAAATATAATAAAAAGTCTAAAACAACACAGAAAAACATTTACCTTTAGTTAAATATATTTTTATCTATAGCCATAATCATGATTATAGATAAAACTCTGTTAACTATCAAACAATGATGGTCTTAGAAATGTGAAATGTGTATTTTTGATGTGCTGATTGATATTTACAGAATGAGTAGTATTAAACCTCTTCCATTTTCTATTTTTCTTGGCCGTTAGCCTTTTCACAAGAAATTTTGATACTTTAAGTATTAAAGTATGTTCAATATCCTCTTATAGTCAAGACATATAAAACTGTAATATATTGTAATGTTTATTTATATATGTTGCAAATATATTGGCATTTGGTAAAAGCTAAAAAAATAAAAGTAAATTTAGATTTTTTTTTGACTAATTTTTTTTAAAAAAAAATAACGTACAATGAAAGTAAAATTATTCTTTCATTTTTTTTTAATGTAATTAGAAATAAAAGTTAGAATTGGAGAGAAGAAAAGACTTCCAAACGTAAAAAAAAGATAAGAGAAAGTAAAAATATTTTGGCTAATTAAAGATGGCCGAAAAACTTGATAAGGAAAGAGAACTTTATAACGTAAATTTTATAAAGAATCTACAAGATTATGAACCAAAAAAATGCCATGATAATAGCATGTGCAGAAGTCTGAAAACTGGACCTCTGGTATAAAAAGGAGGGATTCGGTTGGAAGAACATCTTGTTCCATTAATCTCTCTAGTCGGTCCTGGATAACAATAATACATCCAGGATCACTCTACACTGAAATAATTCGGCATGTCGGAGTGAACCGGAGCTTCTGTAAACATCGTGCCTGAAGATTTATACCAGGAAAAGCCTTCATGACCAACTAGGAGAATGGACCACAAGATTAAATAATAACCAAAAGGCCGACTCATTCTACCCAAAAGCTATGCATAGTTATCTACTACTGAATTCACAAAACTTACCGGTAAGTTATGCTTCATTATCCTGATTGTGACAAAGTTAACCATTTTAAAAACTACCCGTAAAAATAAGCTTATAATAGGATCCCGATAGAGACATTAATTTTCTTGTACAAGAGACATTCATTTTTTTTAAAAACTTTCTAGAAGAAATTTGGAAGTGAACAGTAATTGTAAAATTGTTTTTTTTTTTAAATTGATTCATGTCCGAATTAAGTGTGTTCTCCCCAATTTATTTGATTAATAATTTCGTTTAAACATTTTTTATCTATTAGAATAAAAATATTTCTAATACCAATTTTCATTTGTGCGTTATTAATAATAGTTATTATTTTTTATTATTAAATTTATTATTAGTTTAATAAGATTTAAAACGTAATTTACCTTTGCCAATATGTTTCAATAAGCCCAGGAATAATAATCTTGAAAAAAATAATTCTCGTTACGGTATGATGCAATACCGATTAAGTTAAAAGTATTCTTTCTTTTTTTATTCGTGAGATGTTATTTGACAGATTTCAGCGGTCTCTTTAGAATAAAAAGACCTGGCGCCCATATTGAATAAATTAAAAGCTGATTTCGTCAATAGCATAATTCTCAACAATTAATAGGCCGAGTTTGATCAGAAAATATAGTTATGTTTTTTAAAAATGAAATACAACTTTCTTCTTTTCGACATAACTTGATCAACTCACTCACAGTTTATATTAGCGTGTAGAGGCCTAGCAAAACGGAAAACATTATAATATGTTTTAACTTTGATCATTATATAGTTGAAATTGTTGCTTCATACCATATAGTCATATTTCCCAAAATTCATCAAAATAAATTGAATGGCAAAAAGAATTTGAAAATTTTATAACTGTGCTTTTTTTACCTTCTACAATTTTATCTTTAGAATTATTAATAATTCTCATTATTTTGCACATTTCATTTGTCTTTGATAAAAATTATTTCCAAAAGGAAGAGCAATACTTAATTTTAAAAACATTAGCAAAATAATAGTAATAATAAAATATCAAAATTCCTAAATTATTTTTCACTACCATCCATATCATAAGTGTATCTATTTAAATAATTTAAGCTCCACATTTGCAAAATAATTGTTATTCCAGTATTTTGCTACTCTTAATATCAATAAACTTCAAATTTTATTTCTTGATATTAATTACATATTTGTATCCTTTGAATGACTTTAAACTATACATTCAACTTCTTCTATATTTATAAAGTTCACAGAAACTTTTATGAAGACAAGTTTTTATAGCAGAGGATGCCATCTATTCATTTGGTCAAATTTCTAGAATTATTTATAAATACCTTATTTAAGATCTTATCTTATGCTATACAAGTGTTTTCCTTCTCCTGGTGTCATGTGAAATTTAACACTTTTAGAGTAAACAAAATAGAGTTAAATATACTTGTAGTAAAAGCCAACTTATCATTTTATTGCTGGTATAATATATGATCCCTTGAGCAATAAATCACTAAATTATTTTATTACCTCTGGTGCTTATATGCTTTTAAACCCTAAAACTAGGACTTTAATTGATTCAGTCACTTTGTCAACAGAAATCTGCACCCTTATGCCAAAATCTTTACATACATATTTACAATCCACTGCAATGAGTCTGATTGCAAAACAATCTACTGTGGGGAATTGTGCACTAATAGTCCACTAGGCTGGTGTAACAACAATACTCTCATACAAGAATCACCCCTGAGGTCAGTGAAACAGGAGTATCAAATGTAATCTGGCAATGATTTCAATACACATAATGTTAAAATATTATGTGCAGAGAGCAATGATAGAAAAAAATAATTAAAGAGGCATGGTTTATCACTAATAACATCAATAAATGCAACAAACAAAAAAAGATTCTTGTATAATCTTGTCCCAGAAGTGGAATATGTAAATTATAGATTTACATATTAACTGTTGAATATTAATGTTGTGTTTCCTCCTAATAACACCAGTTTGGTTTAAGTGCTATGAGACCTCCCAGGTCGAAAGCACTGCTCAGTAAATTATTAGTTAAATTGTGAAATAAAGTTTAATGGGGGGGGGGGGGCTTTTTAAAATTATCTAGAGAATATTTAATATCAATAAATGATTATATAAAAGTTCAATTATGCTGATTTTATATTATTTCAATTGTTCTATTAGAGACATTTTATCTGATAGTATGATTCTAAATTTGAAAGATTTTAATTGCTACTAATTATTAACTAATATTTCTGTGCTGCTTTTTTATGCTTCCTAGAATGAATAACAAGAAATGATAAATCTAAAATGTTGACTAATAAAAATTATTAATGTTCTAAAATGACATTAAACTATATATTATTCAATTTCCCCTGTATTTACACAGTTCATGGAAATTCTCATTAAGACAAGATATAATTTTTAATATGTAAAATGTGAAAAAAAAAAAAAAAGGGGGGGGAGGCAAATCCCTATTGAAAGAAAATCCAGATAAATATAATGCAATATTAGAGATTGCATATTTGGATTCTATTATAGCATTTGCACATAGTATGCATTTGTATAATTTTTCTCTTTGTTAATGGTTACAATTTTGTTTGTAGATCATTCAAACATGTTTTCACCTTACAATATATATATATATATAATAATTTTAAAACACTCAGATACACCCATAATGGTAATAATAATAAAAAATATCTGAATGATTTTATTGTTTAAGGATTCATAAGAAGTTTAAGCATCAAATTGCTGATCTTTCTGATACTCAAACTTCTTATGAACTTTCAAAAAATAAAGCCATTTGAATATTATTCATTCTATTCATGTGTTATTCATCATTATACATAACTGGTATAAATTAATTTACTTAATTGAAGAGTCTGCAAACATCTTGCACTTATTAGTCAATCAGGTGTTATTAATAGTGATCAAATCGTTACTGCAAGTTATAACATCTAAAAACTGCTGCGTAGTAAATCGTAGGATTTCACGCTGTATGTTTGTAATTTAAACTCAGTGAGTTAAATGTGAACATGTTTGAAGATTCATGCTTTCAAATATACATACTTCAGACTGGCTTGGATATATAGAAAGACAAGTAAAGAGGAGGGTGGAAGCCCTCTTCTTGTTAAATTCTCTGTCTTGTGTTTACGATTTGATCGCTATTAATAATACCTGATTGGCTAATAAGCACGAGAGGTTTGCAGTCTCTCAGTTTAATTTCAAATATTGTTTGTGCTTTATAAATTAAATATTATTTAATTGAAGAGTGAAATATCAGATATTGACTTCAGAAAGCTGCTAGTAATTGTTTCATAAATAAGAAGACATAAAAAAATAATTAAAACATACATTTCATAAAATAATAACATATAAAATATATTAAAAAGATAAATAATATAAACTTCATATTTCACAAGTGATATTTTTTAAAATTCTATTACTTATATCACAAAAGTTTAACAATCCATGTAAATAAAATCTTAATACCATTAAAGAACAGACTATATTCTTTATTACTATGTGTACTTATATTTAAAACAGAGTTTTAGAATGACTATAATCCTCAAAAGGCAAAGGAAAAATTTCCATGAACAAAACAAAATGTTAAACTTTTATTCAAAAATGTAAAAAAAAAAATCCATAAAAGTAAAAAAAAATCCGTTGAGAATATTTCTATGTCTCTAATCAGAGTTTTATTAAAGATTTGTTACAACATGATCCAGCTTTGTCTAACTATAAAAAAATAATTTATTCTGAAAAATCTACTTGGTTTCACTCAAAACCGGTTTAAAATTCATTTTTTAATTAGCATTAAAATCTTCATTACAATACTATATAAATAAATATATTAGATACTATAATCATTAAAAAGCTAAAGAATTCATCTAAGTGCATAAAATATAACAAAATTTAATTATAATTGCTTCATGAATTTATTTAAATAATTAGAAGATTTTTATTTTTTAATAAATTAATACATTTTATAATTACAAATACAATTTTATAAATCCTGCTCTGAACTGAGAATTACACATATATATATAATATTCTTACTAAAACTAAATTAAAGAAAGTAGTTATGAAAAACTTATTTAAAAGATTGAAAATCTAATAATCAAAGAAATTGAAAGTAATCAAATGATATAACTTCCAATATTTTTCTATTATTATAGAAATCATTTTTCAATACATAAACAAACAAAATAATTTAAAAAAAAAGTAATATAAAATGTTCTAAATCTACAAAATTATTGCAGAAAAGGGTTAATAATCCGAAATTCAATAAAAATATCTATTGTAGATAATTTAAAAACAATATTAAATTTTCAAATAAATCAATAATTTAATTTTCTATGTACTTTTAATTTAATACAAAATGACCAAATCTATATTTGTAGTAGAGATATGAAGTTTGTTATAAAGTAGGATTCTGCTTATATTAGAAATATTGATTGAATGTAATATTCTTTATCTTTACAGCATAACAAGACAAGAGCCAAATTATACTAAAGACTGATTCAAGAATATCAATGTGCTTGCAATATATATATATATTGTAACTGATATAATAATGGATATTTGTAACTGAATGAAGGACATTTGCGACAGAAATAATAATAAATTGATAGAAAATGATCCATTATTAACATATATGTTTATCCAATCTGTTATTTGTAACAGTAAGTAAACATTGTCACAGTATAGATAAATAGATGAGTGATGAAATGATAGTTGCCATAATTCAATAACTAAATATAACATTATAGCCCGATTGCAACTATCCTAAACATTAATTCTGTCACATTAGTAATGAAATAAATAAGTTATCTCATTTCTCCATATAAAATAACAACAATGATAATTAAAACTATCATCATTAAAGATTTAATAATATCTAAATATTGGGGATGTCATTTGAACAATAAAACATACTGGCCATTGTCATCAAATAAAAGAATATTAAATATAGCAACTGAATAAAATTACCCACTTTGAGATTCCTGGAGTGCATTATGCTTATCTCCCATACTAGGTTCTTTTAACAAAGAATCCTTCCTATTCTTCTTTCCAACCATATAAGACCATTCATGGTCACATGCACATACTGGTGCTATTCATGATAACTTATAAAATATATATTATATAAAGTTAATATTATGAAATTGGAAAGGAATTATATTACTCTTTATTCAGTTTAGCTAAGTATATGTGTTTTCCCACGAGCGCCACTAGATTGTTTTAAATCTAGATAAATATCTGTCTAGAGTGTACTGAGTTCAAATTCATTCAGTACATTTTTATCACACATGACTTGGATGACTAATGAAAAAATGACATTCTTACATTTTATCTATATCGATAAAATTACAAGATCCCAATATTACCAAAATTTATATTATAGATCAAAGATTCTTATAGACATTGCTAGCTCCTTTACGTATATTGATGAACAGACAAGTATAATCTTATTAACGGCTTCTAAACAAGCATGTGAAGACTATTATTAATATTGATGGCCATTTAACTAGATTATTTATCACAATATAAAGGTGATAATGATGATGATGATAATAATGATGAATGATAATAATAGTGATATCATAATAATAATGATAATAATAGTGATAGTGATGATACCAGCCATAGCTTATTAATAAACTCACAACAATAAATTTATCTTTATAAACCTATAGGCATCTATTAAAATTATCCTATTTCAAACTAAGATTTAAATATTACATTCACTAGCATTTAGAAGTTTATGTTTATTTACTAAAATACTAGGATTTAACAATACTAGTGATGATGAATGATCATCATGAATCTCTTTGCATAATATTCAACTTTCCATAAACTCCTATTTATTAAAATATATTAATTCTGTTAAACGTTAGATTGAGTGATTATAATTTATTAATGATGATGATGGCGATCATAACTCTTATATAGTATTATTTGAAACATTTTAACCAATAACACGATATCCATCTTTGATGAGGATGATCATAATTCATGGACACAATATAATTTTAGTTTTCTATTGTTGAACTATAATTACTAAAATTTGGTTATTATCAAGCATAATCCTTAAATACTCAAAAGTAAATCAACATTCTAGTTTACTTAACCTTTTGGCGAGCGCTTAATATTTGCAAGTGATTGCTCAATATTTACGAATGATAATACTTAACAACTGCGAGCAATGATGATGAATTAAAATGATAGAATCAAGACAAGAAAAACATAACAATATTTTTTTTATAAGAACTCGGAACACCAATTAAGATATATATATATAATTATACTTTATTAATACTATTACTCTTTCTTTCTTTCTTTAAAATCAAATCAATAATTAAATAAATGGCTTATTATTACATTAATTCAATACAAAAATTAATACAAAAATTTATATAAGCACAAACAAATAAACTTAATATATAGGTTTGTCATTTCTGGATATTTTAAAATAAGCTGGTTTAAAAAATACATTTTATGGAATGCTTACTTAAGTCTTTCCTAACTTATTATATCATAAAATAAATTTCATATGC
Organism: Epiperipatus broadwayi; assembly: GCA_028023455.1. NCBI lineage: Eukaryota > Metazoa > Onychophora > Udeonychophora > Euonychophora > Peripatidae > Epiperipatus > Epiperipatus broadwayi. The sequence goes on along the minus strand of JAQFVV010012415.1, from coordinate 4,664,059 downwards.
ATCCTGTGTGTTTTATTTCACTTCCATTCATATGTAAGCCTTGCTCTATAATTTCTCATATTTAAACTATTTATATATAACCTATTCCTTGACATGTTTGTATAAGCAGTTACACATGCCCACATTCGGTAATGTTAACATATATGTTTAAAATGTATACCCACAAATTACATATATAAAAATATTTTTTTGCAACCTTTTAGCAAAATAAAATAAAATACATGATATTAATTTTAATATGCAACAAGATAAAATAAAAAAAAACATTATAAATGCATATATTTATAGGTTGCTCATTATCATTAACAACTGAAGAACAATTAAAAAAAAACATTTCAATGTTACAATATATAATAAAAAAATAATAATAAAAAAAATAATGACAAATTTAAGTTTAAAGATTTAAACTATGTTTGTGCTATGTTGCGTGATATTGCAAATAACTATAGATAAACAAGTTTTTAATGTTTCTGTATCAAAAGAAAAATTGCTTTGACCAGTAAATTAAGGTTTACTTTTAATAAGTAAGAATAAAAATCTGTTAAAGAAAGTTCATAGTTACCTGATCACTTTCACTTCTTATAAATGTCCTGAGTTTGAATTTTCAGACTGATTGTCTTTGCTCCATAAAAAAAAAAGTTATTGCAGATACTGTTAAGATAAACATGAATCAATTGACTTGCTTGTTTCTTTAATTCTAAAATTATTTATTGTTGATTGGCTTCCTTCTACCATTTTAAAAAAGAGCTATTATAAATACTTTTTAATAAGTATGTACTGGTGGATTTGCTTGTCTCTCCCATTTTAAAAAAATAATCGCTGTAGACACTTTAGATGACTGAGGTAAACTTTAACAAAAATTTGATTCATGGCTTCAAACTTGGCTATATATGGAATTTATACATTTTCTCTTCCTCTTCCTTCCTCTTCTCCATCCATCCAAAGGTAATGAGCCTAGAATAGACCAGGAGCCAGAAAAGAAGCATTTCATATAGCTTGTGTGGTTGGCTTCAAACTCTTTCATTTTGTTGGTTATTATTTGATTGGTATATGAGACCACAGTAGATTAGTGATTTTAACTCATTCTGTATTAATCAGGAAGCAGAAAAAAAATGGTTTAGCAATGCAGAGTCATGGTATTATACTCAGAAAAATATGTTAATCTCATTTCATAGAATTGTCAATAACTTCTTATAAATTCAATTTTGTTCCATTTCCCATCTTTTCCAATATTAATATTTCTAGAAATTACTTGTATATCCGCACATCTTCGTCTATTTTGATTTTATACAAGAGTCTTTTCCTTCTTTTCCTTTGTTCAATTTTTAAAGAGTGAAAAAAAAAATCAAATCGCCCACTTTCTTCCTTTTTTTTCTTTCCTTTTTTCAACATTAATAACGAGGAAAAAATTGAGTGAGAGTTACATCTCTGTTTAATAATTACATCTCTCTTTAATAATAATGACTGAGTGACTGTCTATCTCTCTAAAACAGGGATGCCCAACCCGTAGCTCGCGAGTCACATTTGGCTCGCGTAACTGTTTAATGTGGCTCAAATTGCACTCTTCAAAAAAATTGATAAAATATTTTATGTTCCTTGATGGCACATGCACACACTAAAAAATAAACATTTTTACAATACAAACAATAATGATATGCAGTGTCAGGTTTCACATTAAATAAAATATATTTTTCCTGTAATTGTAATTTATATGTATGTTACCAAATTTTTAATAAATAAAATGTATTTACATTTTTTTTTTCTTTTTAACATAATACACCATTTTTTTTTTTGCTGTACATGTTTGGTTTGGTGCTATATATATATATATTGTGTTTAGTGCTCTTGTATATATTGTTGTTTTTATCGAGAAAGATCCTTGTAGACGTTTGGTTTGGTGCTGTATATATATTGTGTTTAGTGCTGGAAATAGTTTTTATCGAGATAGATCCATGTACACGTATATATTTTACTGTATATATCGATGTTTAGTGCTGTAAATAGTTGTTTTTATCGAGATAGATTCGTGTACACATATATATTTTGCTGTATATATTGATGTTTTCATCGAGAAGGATCCATGTACACGTTATTTTGGCCACCTTAGAAACGGCGGATTGATACCAATGTGAATAGGCCATCCCCCCCCACCTATCTCCCTACATTGTAGGTTTAGTACCCAAGTACCATGTTTATAAATGTAATATGAAAAATGTAATATATAATTGTGGCTCCCCAAATTTTTTTAAATTCTCAACTGGCTCGCGTCAAGTTAAAGGTTGGGCACCACTGCTCTAAAATAATCATACTGAGTGTCCTTTAAACATTGTTTCAATCATTTATATTGCCAATCTTTGGTCAAAAGAAACTGACCACCTGCATATCTTATCTTGAGATAAAAGATAAAAAAATCAGTGTTTGACAAGTTGATGTTCTATCGCGATTTTACAAGAAAATTAATAATCACCTTTATTTCCTCAAAGCACCTCTCTCTTTTAAAAAAAAAAAATCTTAGATATAGATAAAAACAATACAACAAAGCTGGCAATCTATAGTCACCAGTAATAGGTGTTAAAACGTTTTGTGTTTAAACAGACGTTCCCATTCTTTCACACTCTTTTGCACGTGTACACTTTCAAATCCCAATCTCTTATTTAGATCACTTTATTTGAAACTTTCTTTCCTAACATTTTATTTTACAGAAATAAAACTAAATAACTGAATATATTAATTATTTAATAAGAAAAATAACATATTAAAATATCATTTCTTACAACCTTATATTCATTCACTACTTATTAATTTATCAACTATATATTATACATATAATATACATACACATAAATCTATATATAAAAGAAATTTTTTTTTTCTCAATTAAATAATATATGTGTGGGACATGAGAACATACATATATGTACAATATATATATATATATACACAGAAAATAATATACTTGTAATTTTAAATTATTTGTAAGCCATTAATTATTTTTTTAAATATAGAATCATTATAATGCAATATCAAAACTTCAACCTAATTAATAAATAATAATAATAATAATAATAATAATAATAATAATAATAATAATAATAATAATAATAATAATAATAATAATAATAATAATAATAATAATAATAATAATAATAAAAAAAATTGAAAATGAAATATAAATAAGTAAACAAATAATTGATAAATCCAACTGAAATTTCAAACTGTAATTGGTACTTATTGCACAGACATTCTACATAACACATTCAAGTTTTACACATAAGGTAGCACCACTACAGCCATACTGAAGAAGTTAATTGATAAACTTAACATTTCAAAAAAAGAAAATACTGAAAACATTTTACATAAATTAATGTAAATATATAATGCACTATTTAATAAAACAACAGTACAAATCATTGGCAATGTAATTGTAAAAATTATTACATAATTTTATAATAATACAAAACAATTTATAAAAAATTGAATAATTTACTAAAATATATTATATTGCTGAATAATACAAACTGGTATAATTTAAATAAAAATAAATAAATAAATAATGTAACCATAATTTGTTATTAACTTCTTAATTAACAAATACAAATTTGTATATTTTATTAAAAAATAGTACAAATGAATGATTTATTTTTTTAAAAAAGAATCAAACATTATTACCAGTGATAATCCACATGATTTATTCAAAAAATATTAACAAATTATGGCTTCACTTTTTTATATTATCTTTTACTAAATTACTCAAATTTGTATTCACTGGCAATGTATGATTTTTTAGTAAATTACCCATTTTTTTAAATTTGTATTTTATCATTATAAAGTTACACATTAAATTTTACAATTATATTTGATGTCATGAGGTCTTTTTCTAATGAGCAACATGCAGTGTCCAAAAGTGAATTTTTACTAAGATTTGGATATAACACTATCATCTAGAATTTATTATTCAAATTTATTTGAGATGGATCTGGAATAAAGTCAAAAAAGTATATTTACATTAATGGCACAGAAATTTGTTTTTCAAATGTTGTTTAGCATAAGTTTATATCATTTTTAAGACTCTCTCTCTCTATATATATATATATATGTATTCATCAGAATAAACAGCATAAAAGAGAAGTGTTAGCATATTCACTGCCCATAATCTGGGTCCAACGCTTGGCTGGATAATCTTGAAAAAGTTTTTCAGGTTCCAAAAAGATTTAGAATTTTTCTCTCATAATTGGCATAAAGCCAAATTTAGTCATACAAAAATTATTAGAAAGTGGATTATTCTTAATATAAAAGAATATGCCAAAATGCTCAACTTTTATCTCTTGACAAATGACAAACTAATGAGTAATGTACTGTCCTTCACTATTCCTAGAAAGAAACTGCTGATGAGGCCTATATTTTACACCAGGCTATTTAAAAATTGTTTTAACTTTTACCTATATACTTAATGCTATAATAATTTGTTTTACAATTTAAAAAGTAAGGCAAAAAATTCAACAGATTACCAGAGTTTAGAAAGCATCTTTGCCCATAAGAAACTCCTCAGTCATTTGTATTTTTGAATATATATTTCAAATTTTCATTAAGACTTTTTTGGATTTTGCACTCAATAATCCTCAGTTAATTCTATTGATATTTACATTTTTATAACATTATAAAAGATTCAAATAAAATGGGTAGAGTGATAAGTAAAACTAAATATGTTTATTATTTGTTATTTGAATGAGAATGAATATTTTTTGAGAGTCCATTTATGATACTTTCATATTTTAATTCAAAATAGATTAATATAAAACATTAATCCTATGTTTTATAAATAATTTAGGATAATAATTTTTTGAAAGTTTTACCGCTCAAATTTTAGTATTGGCTGAAATTGCTTTATTCTTGAATATGTAAAGAGTCTTTTTAACTCATACTAGTCAATATGAAAATGCCTGCTATGTTTAATATTTTTTCTATACAAAATGTCATTCTCTACCTATCTATCCAATATATTATATTTTAATAAGAATTTTCAGTTTTACGCTTAATAAAACCTGAATTAACTTTAAAATTTTTAGCCAATTTTCTGCTAGTGCTAAAAAGTCTTTCAGATAAATTCATATAAAAGTTTTTTTTAACAAAAATTTTGAATATAAACATTCAAATTATTTATAGTTTTTTTTTTTTAAATCTCTAGTTAATACATTATACTGATTTTGTTAAAATGTAGTGCTTAATCCTTTGAAATAATTATTTTCTTTATGAATCAAGTCAATTAAATTTTATTTCTATGCTTTTTTATGCGTAACATTGTGATCTTAAATAACTCTAATATTAATTGTTTACCTTCATTTCATACAACGTTTGTCTTTAAACATTCTGCCCAAAAGAATCAAAAATATATTTTAATAGCAAAATGATCCAAAATCTGAGTCTGCAAAACTAGAATGTTTTAATTGCAGGTATCAACTTTTTGATTTATTAATACAAAACACAAGTGATATACCCATATCTGAATAATTTCAATGGTAACACCATATTGTTTAAATCCACTATTAGGAGATCTCCAGAAAAATTATCTTTGAAACATTTTTCTTTTATATTATTCTTTTTTTATTTTTTAAACCTATTATTTCTAAAAAGTAGGCACAAAAGCCTTAAATATCCAGAATGCCATCAAGACAGGAATTTTTTCTCTTATCCGATTCTCTGTCTTCCTTACCTTTGCAGTCTGGTTGACCAGATGCGAATGTGTTTTCTGTCATTCAGGCTCTTCAGTTACAGAGATCTTTATAGGTCTTGTCAAGAGCATAAGTGCCAGGGACTGGCTGCCTGCACCAGAATGGTTATACAAAGAGACTTGGTCCAGGATTGATCTACCAAGTGTTTGATCTTATGAACTTTTGGAACCAGTCATGCAGTATACCATGTATGAAAACAGTATCATAAAACCATGTAAACTTTGTTAATAAAATTTTTTGTTTTAAAAAAAAATATTATTGACACTTTATCATTATGCGATTAAAAAAGTATAATGTTAGATAAAATTGTCATATTTTGAGGAAATCACTATTTGTAGAAAACATAAAAGTTTATAAGGAAATTTTTTTTTTTCGTATACATATAATTTATATTCTTGGAATAAAAAAACGATTATTATTTACTAATTAAAATTATATTATCATATTCGAAATTAAAATGATAAGGAACAAAAAGTATCCTCATTAAAATTTATGTACATTGTTCTCCTTAATAATTAAGGCCATTAAAATCGCCTTAATTTTTCTGAATAGTAATTATCCTATCATTGGATTAATTTAGTAAGTCATATTTAAATCTTTCTGAACAATAATTATAAATATTATGTTTCAACGGTAAGCTTTATTTGTCTTAAAAGGTTACAAGAGTTTACATAGCTTGGATTGCTGTGTTTACATGGGCAATCCGTAGTTGTAGGTTTACATATATAAAAATGGATTTATTGTTTTACACAGGATTACAGGAATTTTAACATGTTGTGAATTAGTTACATGGTTTTACATAACTTGGATTGCTGTGGTTACATTGGGAATCCATAGATATAGGTTTACATATATAAAAGTTGATTTTATTGATTTACATGAGATTACAAAAAAATTGTCATGCTGTGGATTAGTTACAAGGTTTTTTACTTGGATTGGATTGCCATGGTTTCATCAGCAATCCATAGGTGTAGGTTTATGCATGTAAAAGTTTATTTATGCTGTGGATTAGTTAGAATGGTTTTACATAGCTTAGATTGCTGTGGTTACATGGGTAGTCTGTAGTTGTAGTTTTCCACATGTAAAAGTTGTTTTTTGGTTTACACAAGATTGCATAAATTTAACATGGTCTGGACTATTGTATCTACAGATGCAATGCAAGTTTAGTTTAATATGTGGTTGAGTTGCCTTGGTAACATAGATGAGGACTAGAAATTTCTGGTGCATTTGAATATATGAGAGTTGAAGAGGGGTGGGGTGGTACAGCTATGTTAGAATTGTTTGCAATAGTGAAGTTGAACTTTGTGGTAAGCTGTTCGGACTCTGGGTCTGTGTGCTAGAGGTGAGAGCTGAGTAAGGCTTTTCATGAAGTTTAAAAATGAGATCCATGTATACAGTGTCCTGATATCCAGAAGAGGCTGGTGGTACAGCTATGTTCGAACTGGTTGCAACTGTTGAGCTAGAGTTTGTGGTTGGTTGGTCTCTGACTCTGGGTCTGGTTGTGTTAGAGTTGGTGGCCAAATAAGGCTTTTCATATGATTTAAGTGTGAGATTCATGGCTACTATCCAGGCAAATTCTAGGCAGGTAGTTAAGCTCAGCATTGCTATTAGAAGTGACATGTTTTTTTTAAATTATCTAGTATCTTGATGATAGTTGAAGATTTGAACAGAAATTGGAAATCAGTTATCAACTGATTGGTAATTGAAAAAAGTATATAGTTTTTTTTAGCCTAAAGTTTTGACTACACTATAAGCATAAACAGCCAGGGCTTGTTAACTCAGTTGTGAGCAAATGAACTAATTGCTGGGAACTGGAAATCAAATTTTTATTATTAAACAAAGATTAGTGATTGCTACAATAACGTTAAAAATAAACGTATGTCTGACTGACCTTTGGACTTTGAAACTCTATGTTGCTATTATTGTGGGCAAACACTGGTCGTGCAATGACTTTTTTAAAAAATTATCGTTAGGTAACTTGATTTCAATTGGAAGTTTGAATAAAAAATATAATAATCAACTGATTAAAGGTATATTATTATCTTGAATTAGACTAAGATCGCAAATTCTTTTTAAGCATAAAAAAAACAAAAAAAAACAAAGCTAGTTAAGTTAACTTGTTTATTTAGTAAGTGAATTACTTGCCAGAAATTTGTAACTGATTTTTTTTTCCAAAACAAAAATCTGACTTTGCTATTAATAAATTAAAAATTGGCTTACGTTTGACTGAACTTTGGATTTTGAAACTCTGTGCTGACAATGTTGGCGGTAAGCATCTGGTCATGTGATTACTTTGTCTCCATATTGTTTTTCAAAATTATCGTTGGGTAACTTGATTTTAATTAAATTTTTGAATGAAAAATGCAATACAAAAGTACTAAACAATTATCAACTCATTGGAAATTGAAAAAGGTATATCAGGATAAAGTTTTTATCCTGCCAGGTTTAAACTTTGAGTACCTTTGGAACATGAAAAACTAGAGCATGCTGACTTGGTTGTGAACAAATAAATATTATTGGTCTATTATTTTTCAAATAATTATAAATATTATTGGTCTATTATCTTTCAAGTATAATAAATCACAATAAAATCATTGCTATGAAATTTGTTTTACATGTGTTTGCAAATAACCTAGTTTGTGTGACTTATCTGTCACTTTATCAGTTCATTTATGGTTGAAATATTGGCATATATATATATATTGTTTAAGTAAGCTAAGTTATAGTTTCAATGATTCTGATTAAACCTCTGCTATTAACTTTTTAAAGATTCATATCTATATTTTATTTAATATGTGATGTTTTTTAAATTTTTTTTAAAAATATATCTAATATTTTTAAATTAACATTTCTCTTATTAAGGTAATTCAGCCTTTATTTTCTTAATTTTCAATATTTAATTTAGGGAAGAAAGTCAGATGGTATTAACATCATCCAATATCTATGACATAGTTATAAGTCATTATTACCTTTCAGAAATTTTCCAAAAAACAAAAATGTTTTCCTTATAACCATTAACAACTTCATGTTATTATTTGGTGACATTAAATAATTTTACTATTTTTTTACTCAAATCTAATAATTTTCTGAGCTATAATTTCATTTCCTTTTATACTATAATATATTTAATAGATAACATTATGATTACTTCCTCAATATACTTTATAAATCCTTAAATTTTCTTTACATTATGATTAACCTCAGTACATGTGCCTTGAGTGCTTGATTTTAGCAAGAGAGACCTCTCCAAATCATAATGTAAGATTCAACTTTATAAAGAAAAGAGGGACTCTCTTATCTCTCAACCTATTTTCTTAATTATATATAGAATTAATATTTACATTATGATTATATTTATAATTAATTTTTATTATAGCATGTTTTATATTTGATAATAATCAACTATTTATTTAACAATTCAATTATGTATTGTTGATTCTTCAATAATTATAGATATATTCTTTTCTTTATTTAATAAATCAGTCTTTGCTTTAGAGCATTAGGAAATGTTGCAAGAGTTATCAGATGAAAATGGGACAGTATGATTAAAGATAAATGTTAAAAAGACTAAATTAATGTTCAATGGATTTTCTCAAAAGAAGAAAATAGAGATTGATAAAGATGATTTAGAAGATGTTAACCATTTACAAATACTGTAGTCAGATTGTTATTACAAATGTAAACACAATGAATTAAATTAATTCATAAAATTAAACTTGATTGGAATAAAGGAAACATATCTACATGTTTGAAAAGAAATGTTTTTAATAACTGCGTTTTATCAGTTCTTAGCTATGGCTTTGAGACTTGGACACTTAAAAGAAGAGCAATGCAGAGATTTCAGATCACTCAAATATTAAGAGATGTATGTTAGAAGTAACAAGAACAGGGGAGAATAAACAAGTGCTACTGACATTATTGAAAGAATAACTTTGAGATGGAGTATTGGTTGGGCATATTGTTAAAAGAGATGATAATAAATGGATAGTTGAAATATTAAACTGGATTTCAAAAGATTTAAAAGATTTAAAAAGAGATCACATGTGAGATGAATGGATGAAATAAAGAAATGTGCTGGGGTGTTGTTGAGAAGAGAGGCTAGAGATCAAAGAAAATAAATTGGAGAGACCTTCATCCAGTAATGGATCAATAATCATTGAAAATAGTGATGGTGATAGTTTACACGCACACACACACATATATATATATAAATTAGGTTAGAAGTTAATTTGAGTGAGGCTGGATGAACATCTTTGCTGATTTAAATTTCACACTCACTGCTGTTATTGCCTTGTCTGCATGAGAAAGTGATTTATTTTTATTGATTACATTGATTCTAACGGGTGTTGCATTATTATTATAAGTACTTAGAAGGTTAGAAATGCATTTCTTTAATTAATATACATGTATGTGTGTATATATATAGGTGTGGACATAAAAAAGTAATGGTAAATCCTAGGTTCAATGGCTATTCAATTATTTTTGTTTTTACAAACTAGCACAATGATAATTGTTAGCCGGGAGGTCATCGCAGCCGCCTTGCAAGTAAGTAGTTGGTTGCAGACGGTTGTGGGTTTGCGTCCCAGCCGATGTTATGACATATGAAAAAAAAACTAAATACCCATCTGTCAACTAATAATGATAGGCTATCTAGACTACTAAAAAGAAAAACCTTGCTTATGAACTAAAAAAAAAAAAAAATTCAAAAGTTATGCTTAGAAATATCTAATTCACAATTAAAAATATTCAAAAAAGTATAAAAAACAAAAGCAGTAAATAAATAAAAAAAAAGCCTTAGAGATTGCTTATAAAGTTTAAATAAAAAGTAACTGATTATACATAGGTAAATTTCATATCAAATTTGACGTGACTTTAATCAAAATACAATAAACAAACATACGAAAATATATTCATCATCATCATCAACCATTATCAATCCACTGCAGAATGAAGGTCTCTCCAAGTTCAATCCATATTTTCCGATCTTTAGCTTCTCTTCTTCACATCACTCCTGCACACTTTCTTATTTCATCCATCCATCTCACATGTGATCTCTTTCTGGGTCTTTTACAATCTCTTGGAATCCAGTTTAAAATTTCAATTGACTATCTATTATCATCTCTTCGAGCAATATGTCCATCCCAACTCCACTTCAGTCTTTTAACTTTTTCAATGAGGTCAGTAACATCTGTTTGTACTCTTACCCATACATTGCATTTTCAATCTCTTCTTGTTACTCCCAACATATACCTCTCTATACTTCTTTGAGTTGTTTGAAGTCTCAATATTGCTCTTCTATTAAGTGTCCAAGTCTTAGATCCATAAGTAAGAACTGGCAAAACACATTTATTAAAAACCTTCCTTTTCAAACACATAGGCATATTTCATTTTAGTATCAAGTTATTTCTACCAAAAACACTCCAACCAAGTTTAATACTATGATTAATTTCATCCATTATGTTTCCATCTGTATTAATAATCTGACCAAGGTATTTGTAACTGTTAACTTCTTCTAATTCATCATAATCAATCTTTATTTTCATATTTTGAGAAAATTTATTAAACATTACTTTAGTCTTTTTAACATTTATCTTTAGTCCTACTTTCCTACTTTCATCTGATAACTCCTGCAACATTTCCTGTAACTCTAAAGCATTATTTGCAAAAACAATTATATCATCTGAAAAATCTAAATGACTTAAATAATCTTCATTTACTTTCACTCCTTTAGCTTCCCATTTTAATCCCCAAAATACTTCTTGCAGCACTGCTGTAAAAAGTTTTGGAGATATGGAGTCACCCTGTCTTACACCCATCTCAATATTGACTTTCCTACTGTCATTATGTAATCTAATTGTTGCTGTTGCATTTTTATAAATATTCTTTAAAATATATTATTCAAAGAATCTAGAAATGTATTTTTGATAGTTTATCATGCAGTGCAATTTGAAGGTCTGATGGCATTTTACATCCAGAATCTTATAGTCAAATCATACTAATTATAGAATATATATTTTTCCATTCTACACTTTACCTCAAAAAATATCCATTAGTTATAAAACAGACCTATCAAAAAAACAGGCATTTTAAGGCTTGAACAAATCACTGACACAAATCAAAGATGGCCAATGTTTTATGGTCCAAGTGCCATCTTTATTATGCATGAATTCACATATGATACACAGTTTTTGCACTAGTGGCTCTTAATCTTTGTGGAATTGGAAAACACATTTCACTTTAATATTTTTCATGCGAAACAGTAACATACAAAAATTCAAAATTATAATGACATTATTATGTCAAAACATATAGTATAAATTCAGCTCATTTGAACAATAACATATGTGCAGTGCACCAGGTTACACAGAAACTGATCAATGTTGCACACAGATAGTCACAGCACATAGAAATAATCGGTCACCCAAAAATGCATGTCTACAACATTACAGAGCTATGTATTATTATTTCTACAATTCTTTTTTCATGGAATATATGAAGTGGATTCACAGAACACCAATCTTCTGTGAAATATGCTTTGAGAACCACCACTATAGCCATATAATACTTAATACATTTTTCACAATACATGTGCTATATAAAAAATTTAAAGCTTAAATATTGCTTACTTTAATAAGACTTCTAAGTTTGTTTTGCTTTCATCATCTTTGAAATTAATATTGCTAATGAAAATAGCAGATTTTACTTGAATCTATCAATCATGATGTCATTTTAATTATATTAATTTCATTGATGAAAACAAAAGATGATAATTACAAATGAGAAGTTAAAAATAATTATGAGCTCTTTGTGGATTAGTCACCTGAAGATTAGACAAATATTAAATGTATATTTACAAAAATATGTAAAACAAAAAAAAATGTTTTTGATTCACTAAAATTTTATTAATTTTTCTTTCTTTTAAATAATAAAAAAATGTTTTTAATTACAGTATTATTTTACAAGATCTAGGTTTATTTTTTATTTTTATAATAATAGATTCATTGCATAAAATTTAATCCACAATGTGTCAAGTTTGGGTACCATATATTGGATTTATTCCTGGGTTATATTGTGATTTCTATTATATATAAACTTAACATTATAATTTATATAGAGAGAAACGAATTTTTAAAAATATTATTATTTTATATTTGAATTAAAACACAAGTGAAACTGCAATCAGGTACTCTAACTTTCAATATTTTTTTTCTAATTTTCCAAGAAAGTGTATCTCACTTTTATTGATTACAAGATTTTACAAAATGAAATTTGTCTGAAGGTTTGTAATGATGGTATATTATAAGATGTAATATGTTGGACTATTTCCATCATTTATGAGTGAATGTTGAATGTATAGAACATTTTAGAACTTTATTTAAACTTTCCAAATACAAACAACTTGTTAGTAATAACACACAAATAGACAACATTTCAAGTAGTATTATTCTCTACTCTTCTTCAGGTGTTGCTGGCCTATATGCACAGTGACAATATTTGCTTAGAAGTTGAATTCGCACCTTTAGATTCTAGAATATTGAATTTTAAGGCAAATGCTCTACCAACTGAGCTATTCTGTCATTTGCCTTAAAATTCAATATTCAAGAATCTAAAGGTGTGAATTCAACTTCTAAGCAAATATTGTCACTGTGCATATAGGCCAGCAACACCTGAAGAAGAATGGAGAATAATACTACTTGAAATGTTGTCTATTTGTGTGTTATTACTAACAAGTTGTTTGTATTTGGAAAGTTTAAATAAAGTTTAAAATTTTCTATACATTCAACATTCACTCATAAATGATGGAAATAGCCCAACATATCACGTCTTATTACAAAATGAAAATTATAAAATAAAAGGCTTTGTTCCAAATAAGATCTTAGCATAATGGTATAATAAAGTTTAAAATATTTCATAACTGATTTGTCAGATAGACTCTATTCAGTACAAGCAATCATTAGCTAACACTAAATATTGGATGTATTTAGAAATTTTTTAAAATTTTATTTAAATTTTCCAATTACATTCAGTTGTTATTAATAAAACACAGGTTAGAATATACATAATGTTTTGAGTAGTTTAATTCTCTTTTCTCTTCAGATGATGTTGATCTGATCAGTGACAGCATTAGCTAACTTGGACCTTTAGATTCTTGAATGTAAGATAATGCTCTAGCTAACTGATCTATTCTGTCAAAAGAAGGTTCCATTCCCACGCCTCAAGAAAAGAAGAGAATAGTACAATTCAAAACATTGTGTAAATACTAACCTGTGTGCTATTTCTAACAATTGAATATAAATGGAAAATTAAAATGAAGTTTAAAATATTTAATGTTTGATCATAAGCCATTACGTAAACAATAGTTGCATCTATAATAGAAAAATAAAACTGTTTTGGCTCATACACTGGAAGAGAATGAATATCATCATCTACAAACTTTCTAGAGGAAGAAAAAAAAACATCAAATTAATTTATTTAATGTGTCATAGATTATAGTAAGACCAAATAATTACACAAATGGAATATAACTAACAATTTGATACGTTTTATATCATATGCTATGTATATTTGGGAATTTTGGGGGCTTTAAATTTGTAAATGCACGTAATCAGAAGTTACTGTAATTAAAACGTATATCACATTATTTTAGTCTCTGATTATTTTATAATAAACCTATAAAAATATATTATTCTTTATGTAATACTTTGTTACAAATGTGGAAGTTTGTGAGAACTTTATATAAGGAAACATGCTAGCTGTTCACTCTTCATGAAAACTGAATGAAAAAACAAAACCTGAAAATCTGCTTAAAAATATTTTTTAATTATATTTTGTCATCTTATTGAATAATAAATGATTTGTTTTGCTATTGAAAAATTTGTATTAAAAATAATGATTAAAAACCGGCATATATATATATAAAAAAAGAGAAAAACTGAAAAAGAGTATGGGTCTACAAAGTACAATTTTAATAAACAAATGCTTTAAGAATGGAAGAGTTAATAAAACCACGTCTTCGTTAAATGCAATGTTTACCATAAATGCGACTTATTCAATTAATAATAACAACATTAAATGTTCTAAATTTTTAATATTTTGTTCTGCTCTCTCTCTTTCTCTTTCGCTCTCTCCTTCTCAACGTTTTCAAACTAACGACGATACAAAAAATAAAATAAAAGTTATTTCCACAAAACACAATGCATAAATAAAAATGTATGAGTGATGCGCGCTTATAATTTTTAATAAAACGATAAATCCTTTTTTACTTACTCTCCATAAAATTTAAAATTTTTCATATGGGCAAAAAAGCCAGTTTTAATACCATATATATAAATTATCATATTTAATTAGTTTTTAAAATCTATAATTATATTTTCTTAAAAAACACAACTCGTAGATATACTTGAAAATTAATTCAATGTTTTTTCCCATAAATTATAGACAATTCGAATCTAGCAAAAACATATAAAAATAAAATAATAATAATAATAATGGCGATATTTTCATTATGTGTTGACTAAAAAGTGTGATATGAATATATTTAAATGAAACAATATTTTAAGATAGAATAGATTTAAAAATATTATTAAGAGCACTTATAAGTATCGATAATCTTTAGCAAAATAAAAAAGATATGGATTATGAATAAATAGGAAGAAAGATAAATGCTTATCCATGTATATGATTTAGTTTCGTTTAGAGTGGCGTTCAGTAAATTCTAGAAAATTTCATCGGCGTCATTCATACAGACATTATATATAGTAATTTAAAGTGACTATTATGTAGTTACGCCTTCGTTACAACTACTTTAGATTTGCTCATATATAAACATTTGAGTCGTAAGGGTAAGAGGATTCCTTTTTACTCTTACACAAATACTATATCATGTGGTTGTTCGAAGGTATTCATTTATTAATAACATTCTCACAGCGTCTGCGCAATTAGCTTAACAGGCTGTCATTCTATCATAGTTATTGTAGGAAAAGGTAAATGAAATTGGATGTAATAAGATCAAATAAAAAATAGAAAATTTAAAAGATTAATAAATAAAAAAATATCAAAAATTCTGAGTATTAGTTATTAGTTGATGAATAAAATAGTAATATTGAAAAAAAAAAAAAAATTCTCGAAATGATAGAAGTCAATTGAGATGTAAATATATAAAAACAAAAGAAAGTAGTATAAAAATAATGTAGAAACATAATAGTTACAGTAAAAAAAAAGAAGATAGGATTGATTTAGCAAAACTAATTAAAAACTTTGGGTGAAAATGCAGGTTCATAGTAATGAACCAATTAAAACAAAATATTAATATAGAAAGAGAATGAATTGAAAAGATAAAAAATATATATAACAGATTTTTAAAAATGCAAATAAAATAAATAAGGATAAAACAGGTCACACAAAATAAAAAAAATTATAAAAGCTTTAAATGAAATGAAAAACGACTATCGATAAGATTTCAGTTGAATTAGTGAAAAAAATTTCAAAAATGGTTTTTAATATATTTTTTAATTCTGGATAACAGATATGAGATTTACACTCAGCAATTATAATTAGATATGAAAAAAAGTCTAATACAATTAAATGTTAAAATTTTAGATTAATCTCACATGTGAGAAATTAAAGTTTTATTTGCAAATAATTTATTAAAAAACAACAACAAAAAAAGAAAATGCAATTAGTGTTGAAAACTATAATTTATATATATGTAGAGAAAAAGAAAAAGAGAAGGGAAAGATGGAAGTCATTAGTTTCATAGATTTGGGGGAAATAAAATATAGATTGAAAGAAGACATATATTGAGAAATTAGTACATGAATCAAATAATATTTTAAATTTAAATTACCATTTTATAGAAAAGCAAAGATAGAAAAAGATGTGAAGTGTGTTTTATTTAATGTGAACTTAGATAGAATGATATTCCCAAAGTTTTTTATGATAAAGAATTAGCTCTAGAAGCAGGTTGGTCATTGTATTACTTTTATGAAATATGTAGAGGGGAGAAGATTGCATGATGTATTAAAGAAAACATGAATGGGTGATTAGCATAATTGAATGGCTAATTATTAGTTTAAGTAAGTCATTTTTTTAGAAAGGGAACTGTAGGAGTTTTTCTTGTTATCTGAGTGCTTATATTTCATGAGGTACCAGACCTCTTTCAGTTTTGGTTTGGTGTCATTGCACCCTAGGAATATGATGGTGGCAGATGTAAGCTTGAAGGGGTGACTGGAAGTGAATTGGTGTTCATAAAAAATTGATTTGATATACATTTACTGTATATGTACTGGTGTTGTGCTAATTGGATAGACAAGTTGGCCTTAATTCACCAAACAAGAAATACTCCTGTGTTCCCCTTTCTAACAAAGGCCTACTTAAACTAATAATTAGCCATTTAATTATTCTAATCATCCATTCACATTTTCTTTAATAAACCTTGCAATCTTCTCCATTCTGTCAGTTGCCATCACTATGACTAATATAACTTAATCGAAAGTGCACTTGGAAAAAAAATGTTACCTTCTAAGATCTCATATATATATATACATTTTTGCATATATTTATCCACAGTACATTTCCTCAAGATAGTGTGTATCAAAATTTTCAACATTAAATGCAAATTTAATAAAATTAAGCAATGAAAATAAATATTAATAAAAAGACAGGAAGTTAAAGAGTAAGATAATGCTGATAAATATTTGTGTAGTTGGATTAATGATGGTGGAAGTATGGATAAATAAAAAGAAAATTGCAATGGTTAAAAAGCTTCCCATAAGAAAAAATGTTTATAATTCAATACAGAGCATAGTTCACAGCCAAGGAGAGATTAACAATATTACAAATTAACTGCAGCTCCTTTATAGTGAACTATGGTATGTATTGAATTATAAAATAGTAAGAAAAGCAGTAAAGTTTATAGAGAAAAGGGATTATTTTGTGATCTCTTAACAATTTTAAAAAAAGTGAAAAAGTGAAAACTTTAGAAAAATGAATGTGTACTTGTGTAAATTTTTTATATATAATATAGCTTTAGTTTTACTTCATTCAAAATATAACTCTTAAAAAATATATAGTGATATTGTTTATAATAATCAAATAAAATTAGTTAGAAATCAGTTTTGAAATATCTAAACCAGAATGATTAAGAACTATAATTAGATAAAATTAATTAATCTCATACAAAAAAAGTCCATTTACTAAGCCAAAAGGTTTAAAATGTAGGTAAGAATGCATGCATATATTTATGTAAATAAATATATTTCTTTAGAAATATTGCTAAAATCACTCCTTCCTTTATTTTTGCTGTAATATCTCATATAAATCCAATTTATCCAAAACACTTCGAACACCTTTTAGCAAAAACCTTTTATTGTACATATATACACATACACCTACATTTACATTTTTATGGTATTATTTATATAATTATCTATTTTATTTTATTTTGTTCATTATATCATAGTCTGAAAAAGACTGCAGGACAATCAAAACGTAAGATTATGTGTATATATATACTATATGTACAATAAAAGGTTTTTGCTAAAAAAAATGTTCAAAGTGGTTTGGATAAATTGGGTTTACAAATATATTTCTCTTGATATCTTAGTTTATAAAACGATTTCATTTCAACTCAATAATTTTTAAGTCAAGAAATGTTAAAATTCTATTAAAAATAGATGTATTTGTTTTTTCCTTTTTCAAAAAATGTAAGTATAGGTTATAAATAAAAAATAAAACTACTATAAAAGGACTAACTAATTTTAATCTGTAACCTGCAAATGATCGGTATCTTATGGCTGATCAAAAGCCGACACATTGGGTAAACCAAAATCCATGAATGTAACTTTCCAAAGAATGCCCCACTAACCATAAAATAAAATATAGGTCTAAACACAGATCTGGATTAGTTTAAGATTTCTAAGCATCAAATAAACATATAATCTAAGATAAGTTCTCTTATAGAACTAAGTATAAACTAGGGCCATGCCTTGCCTAGTGTAGTGCTTACCTTACATAATAAATAAATCGATATATTAGTAATTAGAAATTATGACAGCCCAAAGAGCACTAACATATCACGATGATAAATCCTAGGAAATGAAGGTAGTTAAGCCTGAACAAATTAATAAAAGATTAGGAATAGATAGAAGGGAAAGTGACTGCTCTACAAGTGGTATGCCATGCAAACCAAGAAATAAGCATATATACCTATAAAGCCATTTATAACAGAACTGGGAGAGCTTTAATGGTGAAATAGACTTGTACAATTGGACAATCCAAACACCTTCTCATTTATAACAGTACTGGGAATGTTCAAATGGTGAAATAGACTTGTACAATTAGACAATCCAAAGACAATATTCCCACTGCAACTGAAGTGGTTGCCTAGTTTCTTTCAAGCTATGGCCCCAAATAATAATGAGACATGAATAGAATTCTGAAAGTGTAACATTGCTGTTAATATAACAACATTTTTGTCTCCAAATAACTATTGGAGAAATGGACATGTATAATTGGACAGTTTTGTGAACAATAATTTCAGCATAAGAAGTTGGGTTTATGTGTGTAAGTCTGGAAGGGCAGGTGAATTTTGTGTCACTGCACTTCTGGAACTATTAATATCCCACTCACCTATCCATACATTTATACTTGAATGTTCAAAATCATATGCATTGAATCAAGTGTATGGGTGCGGATGCGCTTGGCACGCACCGACACTCCCTAAATTTCTTTGTAATGATTCTTGTTGATTGCATTGTAAAACTTATGCCTCTTGAATCGTCTTGAGGCACAAATAAAGGCATTTGAAAGTAAGTGAACAATAAGTAAATAAATTCACTTAAAGACTAAATACACATTAACTAATACATTATTTATAAGATGTGGATAGATCAATGGTTTATTGATAAGCCTTAGTTATATTCCATAAACAATAATAATAAATAGTAATAATGATGATCTCAGAGTTCTTAAATATTAAATAATTTTGTTGTAAAGAATACTAGCTTTGCAATGATAATCTAGAACAATAAAATAATTTAGGTTCTTTTAACTAATTAGCAACTATAATAACAGTGAGATTCTTATTTCTTTACCATCTTATCAACATTTTCTTCTTTTATAACATAGTACAAATTTATCTAGAGATGAGTTTAAACATAACATTGGCTAGCAAAGATTAACTCTTATTTTGGGTTCTTATGCCACCAGTTAAATAAAATCAAGTTTTCCCAAAATTTAAAATAACTATCTAACAATAGCAAAGCTAAAGTGATGCGGTAGGTAAAAGGACATTTTGTTGTATCAAAGACATCACTAAGTACTCTTACAACAACGACATCAATAAAGTAATCTTATATAAATTTAATTGCATATATAATAGATAACATGAATTGTATACATGTGACAATTTAAAAAAACAACAACTCTTATATGCACTTTAAACTGTTATTATTTGAGCGGAATTTCTGATATATGGATGTGAAACATAAGGCAACAGATACAGAAACGTAATTGAAAAATAAAATCAATATTTATTACAAACTTTTTTTTCTTTTAGTTTACAATTTGATAAAAAAATATCTAACTTATTTACTATTGTTTACAAAAACAAATAAATTAAAAAATCTTTACATTAATTAATGCATATGTTTAATACACATATAATATACTGTATCTGTGATATATTTAGATTACACGAATAAATAAATAAAGAAAAACCTACAGTTTGAATTTAATATTCAGTGGTACATACCGAGTGCAATCAATACATCTGGATGGACAAATAATATAATTGTAGCTAATAATATAATAAAGTATATCTACATTGAAATGACTGTACAATTTCTTAATATATAATTAACAATTTAAACAACATATAATATAAATAAGTATGTTGCATTCGTCTTAGATAACAAAAGGCTCAAGGAGTGTAGGATTACAAACTCAATACTTTACTCAAAATGCAATCATTTGAAAATATATAATGATTACGGGATATAATCACACAAATGCCTTTTATAGTATAAAACTGGAATACATAAATATTTACAGGCAATGATGGTGAGAAAAACAAGACTACCTTAAAGTGAGCAGAACAATATTGGCCCCATGCTACATATGTACAAGTGCCCCATTAGTATCTATCACTAACATAAGGAAAGGCCTAACAAATAATATCTCATCAAAGTGAAAAACCATCAATATAATTGCCACATCTACTCATATTTATAGTGCATATAGCAAAAACATAATCAAAAGACCAATACAAATGGATGTTTGTGATAAACAAGTAGTTAATTTT
The DNA here is from genome assembly GCA_028023455.1 of Epiperipatus broadwayi. NCBI lineage: Eukaryota > Metazoa > Onychophora > Udeonychophora > Euonychophora > Peripatidae > Epiperipatus > Epiperipatus broadwayi. Next base: position 4,643,029 of record JAQFVV010012415.1, on the reverse strand, counting down.
AAAATTATAATAATAATAAAAATTATACTCCAATTCAACGCAAACTATACAATATATAAAATAGTGATTCTATTCTTATAGATGTTTAAAAAAATACATAAATGCCTCACTGCAATCTTTCAGAACACAATGACACGAATAAATCAATTACATACCACCTTTAAATACACAATTATACATGCTAATATACCCCCCTCCCTAAAAAAAATAAATTAACAAATATTGAAAAGACACCTAATTATATCAACCTAATAATAACATTAGAAAAAAATCTTTAAGCAGTTTCTTCTTTTCTTTTCCTTTGAAGTGAAAATAATATTCACACAATTGGAAGTTTGATCACTTTAATGACTACATGTTTTGTTTCACTTATTTACAAGCACGTAAAGAACAATTCCATAATTATATACACTTTCAGTAAATAATTTTCATAATGAATTTATGTTAGATAAATAATACAGTAGGACAACAATTCCTTTTCAATCATGTTGATCTTATAATGAAAGGAGCTTTTATTACTTCACAAAGATCAAAGTAATCGTTTAAATTAAATAACAAATTAAATATATCTCAGCTATAAAAATGTATATATTAAAATCACATTCAAATAAAAGGAATTATATACTTTATATAGGAGACTATAATAAATGCAGTATAAAGGAAATAAATATATTAGATGAGCTGTAAATATATGTATATCAGAGCAGTTGCCTAAATAAAACAAGTACATCATAAACCCATACGTATATCCAAAGGTAATTATATTCCATAATAAAGGATCATAGCAAAGCATATATTCAAATGCAGGTGTCAAATTAAGTAAAATATAATAAATATAAATCTATAATTATATTTCAGCCATAAATTAATTAAGATCATTATAGTTCTTGGTAAAATGACATAATAAATCTCTAATTTTAAATAAAATATTATAATAAGATTTATCAAAATTAACAAAGTTCATAAGAATATCAGAAATAGAATATCTCGAATTGCATCATCAAAGTTTCAGCTTCTGTCCCCATAGAAAATTTGCTTTTCTTTCCTCCATTTGTGGATATTCAGAGAGATTAAAGTAAAATAGCATAATTGTAAAGATTAATTGCCTGAATATAGTTTTTTTTTCTAACAACACATCTTCAAAACAATTAAAACTTAAACAACTTGGTTGTAGAATTCAGTAAACAAAACAATATTAGTGTGGTCAACTTATAAGGGTGATCAAGCAATGAATGGTCATTATGTTTTCAGAAACTGCACCTTTTATACTCATTTTAGAGTATCATATGATTCCAATTAAAACAATTAACAGAAGGGAGTTTATTTCAATAGACAGAAACCTAAGAACATTTGCACTGGAAATGATTTACATATTTAAATAACTATAGAAAAAATGGTTTTAACTACTTTTATAAAAAATATATATGTATTTCTTTTTTTTAAAAAAAAAATACAATTATTTGTTAATCAAAACTGGAAAAGAATAAAAATCCTGATGCTGCTCTTCCACAAAATAATAATCAGAAAATAATAATAAATTATTTACAACAGCTATGTAATCAATAATAATTTTATACATAAAAAATCTTTTTCAGCACCTTCTTTGGTGCCCTTTTCAAATGTTACTAATCTATTTAATGTTAATGAATTATTTCTGACATAAAACCATCCAGTGTCCAATAATGGAATTAAAGCAAACAATAATAATATAAATAATTAAAACAAATCAAAACCCTCATAGATAAATCCAATAATTACAAAATAATTGACTAACAATATGTTAAATAAATATTACATGCATTTTTTTATGTAATTATATATATCATCTTATATAATTTTCCATTCATTTTTAATCAAACAATTATTAACTAAATTTATAAAAGTCTTGTAAATATTGTTATGATGTAGTCAATTATTTCATAATTATTGAATTTATATATGAGAGTTTTGATTTGTTTTAATTTTTTATATTATTATTGTTTGTTTTGATTCCATTATTGGACACTGAATGGTTTCATGTCAGAAATAATTTGTTAACATTAAATAGATTAGTAACATTTGAAAAGGGTACCAAAGGAAGTGCTGAAAAAGGCTTTTCATGTATAAAATTATTATTGATTATATAGCTGTTGTAAAGAATTTATTATTTTCTGATTAACATTTGTTAATAAAAAATTATCTATCTTAGAACATTAATAAAAAAAAATAATAACTCTTTTCAACTGATAAATTTATGGAAGCCAGGCTTGACTTCCCAAAGTCAGTAGCTGGGTATAACCTTGGAATCAACATATATTCAAATAAATAAAAAATGCAATTATACAGTATTAAATATATAAAATAGAGTATCAAGTTACTTAATTAACTTAATAAAGATAATACCAGCTAATCTTTTAAAATTATGAGAGAAAAAAAATTTTAAATACTAGATTGTACTTATATTTATTTTCTCTGCAAAATAAATGATTACAGTGCATATATCAAAGGACAGAAGTAAAAGATTAATTTTATCAAAATTTAATTGATTTAAATGTACATTTACTGAAATTAGTTTTGATAATTCAAATGATAACTGTATTTAGAAAGACATTTATAAAAATAAAAAAATTGTGTATAAAAAGTTTTTAAAACATGCCCAAATGGCTAAGATGATAGTCAAATGCTTTTATGCAGATGTTGTCTCGAAACAATGATATCAATGTCAGTCAAGATTAATTCTTTCTTGTTTGAAGACTTGTGGTATAGTTAATACTTGAAAACTTGAGATATACAAGTTAATATCAAAAAGGTTCTTATATCTTTTCACATTAACTTGCATATCTCAAGTTTTTGAGTATTAACAGTGAGTAATAAATGTGTGTAAAAGGCTCCAATTAATCTGAATTGATTAGATTACATCTTATTTAATAATTGTCTTTTTTGTACAACATATATAATGTAAGGAGTAAATCGTAAGAGAATGTTTCAAAGAATTGTTGTTGTTTTTTTTTTTTAAGGGGAGAGGGATCGTCAAAATTGAAGTCATAAGCATCAAATGTAACGAACTATTTTTAATGATTTACTTTTTGAAAAGGGCATAACATTTTAATGTTAATATCATGTTCAGTTGGATTATAAAAATCCTACTTTTAGGTATTAATTTTGTTTTTAACATGGAGATGATAAAAATCTAATTGAAAAATTGCTGGCAATAATGCTTTTTAACGTTGACCTTTTTTACAAAAAAGAGTATTTCAGACAACTTTAGATTTGATATTAAAGTTGTATATAGTAATTGGTATAATAAATGCAGATTTTTGAACAGCAGATTTTATATTACTTCAAAATAAAATGGATTTATTTACACCAATGAAGTGATTATTAGTGCTCCAGAATCTCACTGTCTTTTTTTTAAAAAAAAACAAACAAACAAACAATGATAAAGGATGAAGGATACAAATTCAAGTTGTGAAATGCTTAAATAAAAAGATTATCTGGTGTCACTGTAATCATCATCATCATTAAAAATATGAAGGTGGTAGCATCAGTAATTATATTAATATGAAATTGATCATTTTGTTTTTGTTTATTCCAATTCCAGATAATGCAACAATTCAGTTGCATCATAAAATAAAAGTAAGATGCCAAGCATATTTAAAAGAATATAAATCAAATTTTAAAATTATTGTTGTGAGGAGAAAAACTCATTTAAAAAGAAACAGATAGTAGTTTATATTTATATTAACTGTTAATGATCATTTATAAATAGAATATATATATATATATTTTAATAAATGGACATGATTTTTAAAAAAAACTTATATAACCAAGACAAGTGTTGGATAGTTATGTGGATTTGAATTGGCTATCTCAAAAATATTCCAAGCCTATTAAAAAAAAATTTGAGTTTATTTAGCCTAGATCTAAAGCCAGTCATGTGCCTGGAAAGGCAGGTACTTTACCATTGCATCATGAGATCTAGTTTTAATGTCATTCAGTTAAATAACAGCTAAATATGTTTTAAATATCAGAAACTTCTCTCATAAATATGTTGATCACATTTTAACTAACATCTACAAATGGTGGAGAATTCCATGAGAATCTTATGTTGTGCCTTCTCTCAAACTGTAGAAGTCTAAATCATTAAATTTACCTTAGCAATTTCACTAACATTCAATACCATTATGATTTTGCAGTTAAAAATAAATAAAATATATTCCATCATACATTTATATAAACTGATAGCAAAATTATTATAATATTCCATAAATAAATAAATAAATAATGTTAATTTTGAAGAAAATGACTGATATATCTTTCATAGATGATTTCTAATTGACAGTAATCAAAGGCATTCATGTCAACACATCTATCAGGATTTATCCAGTTCTAACAATGAACTTTTATCATTAAATTTTATTCTCTTTGTTTTATATATACATCATATGATTCTGGCTCTCTCTGAAGTATATGCAAAGAGAACACAAAAGTATCAAATATCCTTTTTCTCTTAATAAACTTCAAGAGCATATTTGATTAGGTCAATGAAATTTACATCAATTCATTTTGCAGTAAATCATTACTATTATACAAAATCAAACATTCTATTCTTGGAGAAAAATCATTCTTGTTGTATAACTATAGTTAAAATTTATAAATATGTGAAATCCAACTCTTTAAAATATGAGAGTGTAATTTAAATGTCTTCTGCAAATTTCCAAAGTAATATATCTTATACTATGTCCTTCATTATTACTTATAGATTACTAAAACATAACTATGTAAGATTTTTAAACAGAACTAAAGATGAAAATTTAGAATTAGTGGCATATTGCCTAAGTAGTCTAACCACAAAATGACATATATTGATAGAAATTATCTTCCCTTAAATTCTGTAAGACTAAAATTTATTATATGGATATCATTGGTGGTGGGTGGTTCTTTTTAGCATTGCTTTGGTAAACAATCAGTGTAGAACCTTTTTGAAATTATTTGGACAAGTATCATGATTACCATAATGTTCTTGAATATTCATGTAATGATATTAATTTATAGTTTATATACAATCTGTCAAAGTTTTTACTTATCATTCTTTGACTTCAATTTCTTATGAATGAATTAATTTGAATTTGATTAAAACTTGTTGAAATACATCATGATCTGTGAAATTATAAAATGTACAGCATTGTATTTCTGGAACTGTAGAGCAGCTGGACAAATACAGATGGTCACAAAGGAAAAATAAATCATTAAAATAATGAAATTTATCATTTCAGAGTTTTTTAACTTCAGAAAATTTGAAACAATAAAAAATTTACTATTTAATAAAAAAAACTGATGTCGATAATTATATGTATTTTCTGTAAAATTTGGTGGTGTTAATCTTCATGCAATTGTTTTATACATTTGATTACAACTTTACATCTAAGAGTTCATTTTAAAAGCTTCATGATATAATACTCAGTATTCAAGAGAAACCATAACATTTTTCCAGGTCATAAGGAGTTATATAATTTTTCTTTTTGCCATCACAGCAAATTATCCAATAATGATAACCAGCTATTATTAGATAGTAGATAAAAGTTTCAAATGAATCTGAATTCATCATATGAGTAATGATATACTAACTTTATAAAATAAATTATACTATGAGGTAACTTTTATTAATAAAAAGTGAAGTATCTTATTTCAACAGATATTAATTTCATAATTATTTTTTCTTGGAAAATATATTTCAATTAGAATGATATGACAACTGTTATAGTTATTGGTATATATATATATATATGACTTTTAACAGCTGTGCAGATGTTTTTAAAAATAAATTAGTAAATATAAATGGTAATTATTTTTAGTTATCAATTTATTTTGTTTTAATCATAAATATAGAGATAAAATCTTTCTTGACCTCATTGAAAAAATTAAAAGATTGAAGTGGAGTTGGACTAGACATATTGCTAGAAGAGATGGTAATAGATGGACAATTGAAATCTTAAACTGGATTCCAAGAGATTATAAAAGACCCAGAAAGAGACCACATGTTAGATGGATGGATGAAATAAAAAAGTGTGCAGGGGTGATGTGGAAAAGAGAAGCTAAAGATTGGAGAAGATGGATTGAACTTAAAGAGACCTTCATCCTGCAGTGGATTGATAATGGTTGATGATAATAATGGCTTACACTCCCATTATTTTCCCCCCAAAGAACAGATAATATAAACATATTTAAAATACAATGAGGATGAATAATTTTTGAATAAGAGTAGCTGTAAATCCATTTTCTAACCGTGACTGATTGATTGATTAGATTTTCCATGAATACTACCTCAAACAAAAATTCTATCTAAAAAATCAATTCAATAAATAATCAAAAGTAATAATAATAATGAATAGCTTTATAATGAAATATTAAAATAATTATGGAAAAAATTCATATAAATGATTACTTATAAAATTTTCATAGTTAAGTTCTTGTTACGTTTGTTAATTAGTATAATTAGTAAAATATTGTTTATTAGAGATTTAAAATATTTTCTTTGATATTTGAAAAACTAGATTTTCACCCAACTGAAAGCAATCATTTATTCCTAAAATAACTAAATAATTTATTTCTTAGAATTTCATAAAAAATTTGAACAATGGAAATCATAGAATTAGTCTGTCAAACACTGATTTTGTATTCTTGAGTTCACCAATCTAATACTGCACTAAAAATAGGCAGATTTTTCAATTTACTGAAATAATATTTACTTGGCCTCTTTTTTCACATCAACATATGATAGTTGCTTTTTGATTTAGATTTTAAAATTTTGTTAGGGACTTCTTTAAAATTTTAAACTGATATCTAAAATTTAGCAAAGTACAGTAAAGATAATAAAATCAGCTTCTCAAAATGAAAAATAAGTTTTATATATATAAAAAAAATGTTAACATAAAAAAACAAAACAAATTAATCTGATTAAGATATGCTGAAAAATTTATTACAATCAAAAGTGAGAGTTGAAACTTTTGATTACAGAAAACACATTCATTTGATAGGTGAACAAAATAAAATATTCATATGGAAATAAATATTTAAGAAACAAAATTAAACTATAATGATCAAAATATAAATAGATAAAATATATGAAGGTTCTTCAAAACTTTAACATATTCTAAATGTCAAACATGCTAATAAACATAAAGATATGCTAGTGCAAAGTATAATTAAATTATACAAATTTAATTTATATTCAATATTTTTATATTAACTTTGTAATTAAAATATTTATAACATTTTGAATAGTCCTTATTTAAATCAAATACTTTATTATGTGTGTATATATAAATATGCACATTAATTAATTCAAGTATTTCCTTATTTTATAATAAACCATTACCCATCATAATTTTACATATAAATTACTAACACAAATTATATTGATGGTGCAGAAACAATGATAAATTATAAAACAATGTTTTATTAATTTAATTATAGAAGCATTTTAAAAATTCTACCTCCAGTGAAAATTGCACATATCCATATACAGTCTACTTTCTATAATTGCCACACACTTCTCAAACTAAACATCACATGATCACCATTTCTTATGCTTGATCATAACTGCTGTTAAACAGGCAAAATTCTCCATACACTAGCGCTACTTAGTGCAAGCCATGGATTACTCTGGCTTGCACTAAGTGGTGCTACTGTATGAAGAGTTTTGCCTGTTTTAACTTCTCAAACTAGTAACAAATCTTGAATTATTAATCAATGTAAATACTTTAGATCAATCGCTCTCACAATACATGCATTTAATGAGAAAAATATCATGAATCAGTTGCTTGAAATACCTAAATAACTATACAGTAATAATAGTGAAGATCTTTTTATTTACAAATTACAAACAATTTGATTTTGGAGACTGAAATCCATGCAATAGACTGTGCATTGAAATGTTATACTCCTAAGGAATATATTTCATTGGTGTACAAATTTAAAAAACAGATAAAAAAGAAATTTTATTTAATGATTTTAAAAAATGTGTTATCATTGATTGTAGCTAAAATATTGTATTCTTATTATTTAAAAACATTGTGCACTCTTAATTTATAAAAGTTGATTTTATTAAACTATAATTTAAAATAAATTTAATGTTTTTATATTGTACAAAATATTATTTTGTACTGAAATAAATCTGTAAAGAACCAATATAATTTTTATTTTATTAAATATTTTTAAATAAACTGCAGAATGATTCATTGTTCTATTGGTTCTTTGCCAAGAATAATTTATACTAAAACTGATCATGCGAATTGATTGTAACATCCCGAATTTCTAAATATATAGTTTTTATCCCAAGAAGATGGACTCAAACTCAAATAGATATCCACAATAAATAGGAGTACTTTTTAAATCTTGAACTGCTGCAAAATTATTATTTTCTTCAACTTCCTGTTTAATATTTAAAAATGGATCTCCATAATGGACAAAATAATTTGGTTCTGTTTATCATTTATCATTTCTAAACTGAGAAACGAAAAAATAAATAAAACACAGTAAATAAAATCAATTCAAAATCTTTTATGAATTTTTTTTTTTTAAAAATAAACTTTCTGATAAATATTTTTCTTTAGACAACTATTAATTATTATTAATTTGCTATCAGTTCTAAACGTTGTATAAATTTATAATTTTTAAGAAAATAGATATTTAAATTAAACTGTTCAAATATTCTATTGGAATAGTCAAAATATGATATAAATTTGAATAATAATAATTTTTTATTATTTATGAAAATATACTAACATTATATTGTGAAGCGCATTATAAAATATATAATCTTTGTTATTAAGTACTTACTTATAATTTTAAATTTATAATGATGGTTTAATTGCTAATGAGGATTTATTTTGTATATGGAAGTTGGCCAATGTTGCATGTATTGACAGTTTGGATATTGTGTGATTGAATATGTTTACATTCATTGGTATTATGAGTTTAAGTTGTAAATTTCATATGGCTTCATTTTTATACTGACTTAATTGTAATAAATACTTTTATAAGAGCATGGCTGATGTGTTATGGTTATAATGATGAATTGTTATTGATATTATTAAAATATTTTATATGTGGTCTTAAATATGGTTGCTCATTTAATGCTGTTACTTTAAATATTATAATATTGAGTTTATCTTATCTTTAACAGGCATTTCACCCATTGGTTCTTTTAGGTTGCTAGATTACTAATTATTTATATCAATGCCTGCTGGGTTTAGTTTGACAATATGTTGAATTGTCAATCATGTGTGCGTTGGTTGATTTTAATATGTGAATTTAAATATTAATGTCTGTTACAACAACATTATTTTTTTGAATAAATTATTTTGTTTGTTAAATATAGATTTTGTTTATTTTATTATTGATCAATAATTAAGTAATAATTTAAATAAAATTATAAATTAATGATATGCTCAATATAATACAAGTAGGATTCATGCTAAATAAACTTGTATCTTTTCTCCAGGATTTGTTATTAGTTAGAAGAATTCCTTTTTATAATTTATGATTTCCTGACATTCACTTTTTTTAATTAAAAATATTAAATAATAATTTGGTATAAAAAAGAGGTCCAGATTTATTATTTAGTGGTACCCTCTAATAAAATTACATATCAACACACTTTATCCATTATAATGTAAAGCATTTAATTTCATATTTCTGTCCCTTTTGATGTATAAAGGGATATTAATTATTTTCATCTACTATGAAATATAAATATATAATAAGTAATGGGTTAAATATCTTATATGTTTAGACCATTTATTAAAAATTTCAATTTTCCAAATCAAATTTGTTGTTATTAAGACATATTAGGTCTATTTTTTTAGTGTGGATATTCAGATGTTATAAATAAATAAGAATTGTCTTACAAAATATATGTGTAAAGATTAGTCTAGAAGATTTACAATAAATAGTAGCTCACAATTTATTTCTAGCTTGAAGGAGTGCGTGGCAATAGTAGTAAACTTTTGTATAAGTATTTTTTTCTGTTTTCTTTTATATAAAACATTATTGTACTTAATGTTGTGAATTTATTGCTACTATAATTCCAATAATTGGTAATAAACTAAATCTTATCAAATGATTAATAGCTTAAGTGGTAAAGTAGTACTAGAATACTAGAAATGATATATTAATTTCAATTCAGAAAGTATTAACTCTTGAATCTATTATTCTAATATGGCATAAAACCACATGGCTAAAAATCTAGATATTTCTATGAACTTTTAAAAATTCTCCTTCCTCATCTTAATTACTAACAGATTGACATTTATGGTAATCCTGGTGGCAATTGTTGTAAATGTAAAAACATTTGATTTTAATATTAAATCATTATTCTATATTAGAATTCAATAAACCTAATTTGAGTTGTTAGAAATATATTTTTACAAATTAAAACATTCTAAAAGATCATATTTGAACTTTGCAAATATTAAAAATAATAAAAAACAGAGTTCATAATGAGAACAAAATATTCTTTCATCATTTGGGTAGAAAAGCAGCCAAATAAATAACTCCAGAAAATCAATAAAATCTTCATTGACTGAAATTTATTCTTAAAACATGAATGAATAAATGAAAAGCATTAAAAATCTGTAAAATTTATGCTTTAAAAATTAAAATTGCACTTATAATTCTAAATATATTTCAAAGCACACTAATGTAACTGTGAAAGCATTAATGATCAGTTTTACAAAGTGTTGTCATTGTACCAACCATGGTTTTCTTTGTTACTATTACATTAAAATTTATTAACTTCTATTCTTAAAGGTAAAACATATACATATAAAATAAAAATGAAATCAGATACACTTTTGTTTTTTAATAATTATTTCACAATTATTGTATAAAAATAATTATGAATCTTTAATAAACTATGCAAAAGTTCAATATTTTGATATTCCAAAAATCTTCACAATATAAAAAATATTCTCAAAAATGGATTATAAAGCACTAAATCTATCAAACTAATGGAATCTGGATTAAATTACTTTACCTTATCGACCTATCAGAAAGTAGTGATCTCTTCAAATTTTTTTAAAATTAATATATCAACTTCATGCAATTTCTGTTTCCTGGCATCAAATAAATATACATCTGGGTATCTTTTTATGCGGATTTATTTAACACGATTTTGAAATTATGCAATTCTTGTTTCACCGGAAGTCGAACTCCGATAATGCATTATTACTTTAAATAATAAATTTTGCGCACTTACGTTATATTGAAAGTAATATCACATTATTGGAATTCGACTTTCATCTTAGTAATTTCAATATTTTCAGTGCTTTATAATAGTAAGATTTTATGCAATAATGAAATTAAAATCATGATTTCCACATTTTATGTATACACATATTAAATTTTACAAGATTATAATATAAATTTGTTCAAACATTGTGCATGTTAATTTTGCATTTTAAATCACATTCTGTTTTCGCTTTTTAAAAAAGACTGTAATCAATTATTATTTTCTTATTAATGACCCTAATCATTAACATGCTCTTAAATTCCAACAAGAGCTAAATGGTTGTAATTCTGGATATCGTGAGCTTCGTAAACAATTAATAAAATCATCATCTCAAAGATTAATTACTAATTACGTTGTCACCAGAAAATCATAATAATTAAAACGTGTATAAAAAAATGTAAATTATTGTACTGTAAATTATGCATAAAAATATATTATTTTGAATAAAATTAAATTTTATAGTTAAAAAAAGTTTGTCTTGTATCAATTTTTTTCAAATTTGAAATTTTTTATTAGTCATATTTTATTTCCTTATTATTTTTTTTTTTTTGCACGAATTTTAAAGTAATTTTACGTTGGTGCTTTGCTTTTATGCAAATTTTGAAAAATCACAGACCGCATCCCCCCTTTTTCAATGTAAGTTACGTCTATTTTTGCGCGATTTCGTTTGCGCATGTTTTCTGAGGAACCTATCTATCGCGTAAAACGAGACCCAGGTGTATATATAGAAAAAATAGCATTACAGAAGTGAGATTTGAAGTGGAAAGACTACCAGTGCCATCTCCAAATAAATGCCCACACAATGTATTGAGCCTTATAGTAGTGATAGAGTTAAAATATCATATGTGAAAGAGAGCAAATGGAAATATAATACAGATTATATGTCAATAATTATTTCAATATAATAAACAATTAACAATCTTAATAAAATATATAGAAAATAGTTATTTAAAAAAATATGCTAAATATATTCTACAGTGACTATTTGATATTCATTATTTTCAAAGAGATATTATAAATGCTTTTAAAATAATTATTCATATCAAACTCAGGTTAATAGAATGCATACCATTCAGAGTAAACATTGTATATAATTAAAGAAATATCAGAAATTATAAAATGTTCATTTTTTATTTGAATAATTAAATTAGATCCTTTAAAAAGAGTAAAGAACTCATTAAAATTAATGCAGTATTAACACTGAATTGCTAGAGTTTATAAATAGAATAGTAAATAATAGTAAGCTACCATTAATGATGACAAAGTATTATTGATTGATTGATTGTGATATACTATTGTCTTCACCTATGTTCCAGTAGATAGCTTATGATAAGTATTATAGAACATGGATTATTTAATGATTAAACTTAAATATAAATAAAAATCCAATACTTGTTCAATATTGAATCATGTATCCATTAATTACAGTCACTTTTCATGGAATATATGCTTCAGAATATAGAAAATTAAAAATATAATATTAATACCTAAAATTTTCTGCAAAATATTTTTGTTTTTATGAAGATACAACATGAAGTCACAACCCATGGGAGTATGACATCTCTCTTATTTGTAACAAATGTAACAATATGTTCTAAAAATCATTTTTTTATATTTACAAATAGCACAATGACATTCACTGAATCAACTTGGTTTAACCTGAACCTTCATTTTCTAGCTAAAAGTAGTTAGACATTCATTAGTGGGTCCTTAGCAAAATATTCATTAGTTGGTGGCTGTCTATAAAATATTTTTTTAAACCTGCATAAACTTTTAAAAAAAAGATTTATATGACCCAGGCTTGATCTCCATGATGTGGGCATGACAGACAATTATATCAATTCATAAAAATAATAAAATTAAATATATTTATTATCTTTATTCTATTTTATCATAAAATGTTTATTTTTATATAACATTCAAATTTGTATAAAATTTTATGATAAAGGCATTTGTTGAATTTCCACCAACTAATTTAATTGTTAAATGTTTTAGAAAAAAATCAAACTTTATTTATACTTTTCCAAGTTCATTTAATTGTTTATAACAATACTCATACTAATTTGTAACTCAATGATTTGATTGATATTGATTTCCTCTTTTCTTCAAGTGTTTCTGACTTGACAATCGACAGTACAACTAGAATATTCCGTCAATTTTTATGCTATCACTGCCACTGGTCAGATTAGCAATATTTGGGGGGTGGGGAAGAAGAGAGTAATACTAATCAAAACATTGTGCTATATACTAATGGGTGTATTATTACTAGAAAGTAAATATATTTGGAAAAATATAAAGTTTGAATTTAACATTTAATAATTAATTGAATTAGGTACTGGAAAATTTTGTTTATTTATAAAAGTTAAAAAATATAAAGCTAAAGCAAAATACTAAAATAATTATGTTTTTAAGATATTTAATAAAATCAATGTTCTAAAAATATTACACCTTTATATAATTATTTTAATGATAAAAAATGCTTTTTTATTTTATAATATATTATTGGTGAGGAGGAAACAAAAATGGCAAACATCATCAACTATGAAAATTTAATGCGTGATTATAATTAACATGCATGCCTTCAAGTAAAAATTTCACATACATCTTATATGCGCATACAAAATAAATTATTACAGATCCATGGTACACCCTAGTGATACTTTTTGTAATCTTTCTCCATTTGATTTTAGCATTAAACAATTACTCAATGTCAGAATTTAAGAAATTGGAACTTGATTGTATAGAAATATATATACAAATTAAAAAATTCTAAAAAATCATATTTAAACTTAGTAAACATTGGTAAAATAGATTTGTAATAATAACAAAGGATATGTTCATCATTAAATTGTTAGCGGAAGCAGAGTGACTTCAGAAAACAAAATCTTTTTTAATTGAAATTTGCTTTTTAAATGTCAATGAATAAATTTTAATCTCTGATAAATCTATCAAATTCTGCTTTAAATTGTTAAAATTGTTTTATGATTTTAATCAATTTTTTTAATATGTGATCAGAATATGATTTTTATTATTAACATTACATAAGAGGTCATTATTTTCTAATTTTAAAAATAAAACAATACATATAAAATAAAATATCACATTTATAGTTTTGATTCTTAATAACTATTAGACAATTATTGTGTTAAAAATAATAATAAATCTTAATCAATATCACAAAAAATCAAGTTTTTAGTTATTCCAAAATTTTTTCTGAAGTAATCTTATAAATGGTCTCAAAATGAATTAGAAAGGATTAAATCCATCAAAGATTTGGAATCAAGACTAAAATATTTTGACATTGTCATCTATTCAGTTATACAAACTGCTTTACAATTTTTTTAAATTAAAAAGTCAATATGCAAAAGAACATAATTTTGCTATCTTTTTTTTTTAAAAAAATAGTGAAATATCTCAATACATGGCTGTATAAATGCAATTTAAAGAAACACTTATTACAGTAATTTGACTGGATTTCTTTTACTGAAGAGGCCTTTGTGTCACTTTGTTGGCTAATTAAAATAAACTAATCTTTAGACAGGTTTAAATAATTGTTTTTCACTGAAAATATTGATCAGAGAAATGGTGAAATAATTATTAATAAATTGATCTCCATTTTTTTAAAAACAATATGCAACCAATTATACATTTTATATTTAAAAAACAAAAAACAAAATGTATAATATTAGAACACTGAAGTACTATTATTAAGCTCATTATGAAACAATATATTAGATGATAAATATAAAAACTAATTTGTGAATGGTAAAACTAATGAGAATTTCTTAGAAACTAGTTCTATGAATTCTGTATTGTTTTAATGCTCCAATTCCAATATATTTCTATATATAAATAAGTTTAAAAATAACAATTTGATGATCTACACAAAGTTGGTTGGCAATTTTAAATATTAATACATACACATATTTATAATTTATTTGCATCATTATTAATCACTTATAAATAATTGTGGTTATGCTAATTTCAGTGGCACAAAAGCCGCATATTATAATGAGCATAGTTATAACTATACAAACTATTCTATGGACTACAATTACATTCATATATGTTGTCCTTTAGTCTACTTATTTCACATATTTACTGTATTCCTCCATATATATATATATAGAGAGAGAGAGAAAGAGAGAGAGAAGGGGGGGGAAGGCATAAATTTATATAATATAATTTATATAATATAATTTTAGTGAACAATGAGAATAATTAATTATAATATCAAGATTGACTAGACTTATTTTGATAAAAAAAATGCTGCTGTTTCTTTTAAATTCTTAATTTTCAATTAATGAGGATGTGTTTGCATATACATCTTTAATATCAAATATTAAAAAAAATTGATCGTAATAATTTTACTTATGATGTGAAATGTAGTGCTAACTGCAAGCAACTAATATTCCACAGATAACATCAAAAAATATATATAAATGTTACAAATATAGTCCACAAACACATAATAAGCACTGCATGTTTAAAAGGATCTGTTAACCAATTAAAACCAGGTCCATGTGGGATACTTAATTTGCTGCAAGCATTTGCTATTTATGGCTAATTAGCACAGTCCATGTAATGATAAATACAATATGAATTAAACAGTCCAGATGCTAAATTTAAATAAAAAATACTTAATGCTTTTTTTATTTTTACTGTCTACTATAAATTGTCCATGTATTAAAAAAAAAAAAACTAGCACAAATAAATCATAAAAATGTAATAATAATAAGCATTATAGCCATAACATTCTCTAGAATATTTGTCATATGGGAATTGTTTTATAAGAATACACAATATTATTCATCTCACTCTCAAGTTCTTTTGTTTACTATAACAAGTAAATTTTCAAATGCAATAATTAAAATGTATTTGCCAATATGTCCATGTCTTTTAATTATGGATTTTGATACCAATCTATAGTCATCTACAAAGCAAGATGGAACTTATTTTATCATTAGTTACTAGTTCTTGATCTATATAAGTAATATATAAATAAAACTTAATGAAACATTGCTTACCTTATTAAGATCTGCTTCTGAGGCAAATCCCAGTCCATACACAGTATTTGCTCGAACATCTGTCCATTGACCAAATTTCTGAGATGTTTTAGTGAAGAGCATACTGGGAGTAATTGTACTGTTAATAACAGCCTATAAACAAACAAAAAACATAACGATATACAGACCTTCTGTTTATAAGATATTTAAATAATCAATTACATTAAAATAATTTATTTACTATACAATTTAAAAAACTAAACAAAACATTGTGAGTCAATTTAATATCAAAAATCAAATAAGTCAACACTGTGATATTTATAGCTTATAAATTTTGTAAAGTTGAGGATGTAAAATTCCTGACTACAAACTAAACCTGTCATTTCTTATGCTCAAATATTATATGACTTCCAAAATGGCAAAGCATTTGATTATATATGGGATTAATAAAACTATGCATCCATACCAATACAGTAAACTTAATTTGCAAATATAATTTTAAATTTTTGTGCTGTAATAATTTGAATATAAATAACTATCATTAATAAATTATTCATATATGAATAATTATAATAATATTTTATCAAAAAAATGAACAACTTTTCAAAAAACAAAAAAATATAACTGTCAAAAATGTAGATATGCTAATTATTTTAGTTGTAAATTAGCATAAAGAAAACTTTCATTTCATAATATAATTCCCTTCTCCTCGCCAGAGTTTTTTTTAAAGAAAGTCAAATCATGTGATTTTATGTATTATTTAATTTTAAAGACTTTTCTAATGAATGAATATATTGGTCAAATAACTCATTTCAGATTGATACTGGTCATAGTTACAAATAAAAAGGTTTAAAAATCTTGTCTAAAGTAGACTTACCTTCAAAAATTAATACCACAATTGTTCAAATTATAGTTATGTCATAAAACTCTCTACAACTAAGAAAATAAGACATAAAGCTTTAGGAAAAACATTGATATTTTTCACTATATAATAGTGAAGCTGCTTGTAAATAAAAAAACAACAAAAGTAAACATGCAATTTGGTCATGTTATATTATTTATTTAAAATAATTGTACAATACGACTTGAAAAGATTAATGGCAAAAAAAAGATGAGGAAAGACAGCAATGTTGATGGATCAATTCCATTACAATAGTAAAAAAATATGCCTTTGAAAAACTTGAAAAACAATATAATGTTAATTCATTCTAAAGAAATGCTATTTATAGAATGACCAGTAGTTGGTAGCAATGATAATGATAATAATAATATATTACAGACTCTTTGAAGCAAGTTTTTTTAAAAATTACCTGACATCTAGACCATAACAAATAATTTATTTATTTAGATAATTTATTAGACAGATCATAAATTAGTATACTTCAAGATTATAATGATAGTTGTATTAAATTTAAAAGTGGAGATTTCTAATCGTACTCACAAAAAAGATATTTGATTCTATTAAATTTCAAGAGCTATTGACCACTAAAATTGCTGATTTGTTTAGAATTATCATATTACTAGAACATGAAATTTTCTTAAGAAGTATATTATGGATACAAGTGAATTATTATTGGGTTCATTAAAAAGAAAAACATTGACTTGTTTTTTGACAACGATCATATTATTGGTAATCTGAATAGAAGAAAATGTCATTTTCTGTTTGGAAAAATAATAAATTAAATGTGGACCTTTATAATAATTGTAAGAGAATTAAAGGAAACATTTCAATTAATGACAAGAAGTTTTCAAAAAATAAGTGGTGAATTAAAATTCAAAAGAGATAAAAACAATCATTGATTGTAATAATTCTATACTATTTTTTGATGCACTAAAATAACATATGGACCTGAAAAATGGTATAACAATCCTAATAAATCCATCAATGATATACTTTTATATTATGATAATGATATTTTAAGGTGGAAGAAATATTGTGTAATCTTTTAAATGATATAAGAATTGAGATGACATTTTTTAATGATATATCCATTATATTTATTCATTTAGATTTCTTTCAAAAAGAAATTTTATTCACAAACCATAAGAATCATTTAAAAAAAGGACATTTACATATCAATCTCAAAGGAGACCAGTCAACAAAATCAGAGGTTACGCTTGTATATATAAAAAAAACAATTAATTTCATATCATTTACATTAAGACATTAGTTATCACCAGAAATTGAAGACATATAACTTCCCATTCCAGAAATCATAGTAGTGGCCCATTTACACTAATCTGATCATGTATATCACATATATGATGGTGTTAGTCAATTCAAGCACATATAAGGTTGACTAATTTACAAACATGTAGTCAATGATTAAAACCATATTTGGCCATTTAGTCTATAGAGCTTTATCTTACCAAGTGAAGGGCACTTCCAATGTTTCTGTGTGTATTAATTTAACATTTAAATATTGAGAGATTAGTCATTATGAATCATAAATGAAAGTCATACACTTTACTTATAGATCATGAGGTTAGCCAATCCAATATAGGGATAACATTATTAAAATTACTTAAAAGCAGGTTTTCATAGAATACCTAAGACTGAAAATTATACGAAATATATCATGGATTCTTTACAGTAAACAAATCGGTTACCATTAAGCATTATTAAAGCAGTCTTAATATAGTTATTGGGTCATTGATTAAAACTGATCCATTAATCAAATGAAAACCCTTTCCTACTATTCATCAATT
Source organism: Epiperipatus broadwayi (assembly GCA_028023455.1). NCBI lineage: Eukaryota > Metazoa > Onychophora > Udeonychophora > Euonychophora > Peripatidae > Epiperipatus > Epiperipatus broadwayi. The sequence goes on along the minus strand of JAQFVV010012415.1, from coordinate 4,624,042 downwards.
AGGTGAATAACTTTATAATAGCATGTTCTAGTTCTTAGATCTCTTCCATATAAAGTTTATCTAGAATATTTTAGGTAAATGGTTCATTCAAATTTTCTTAGTATCTGTGGATTTACAACTTTATGTTCTTTTCATCATTGGTACTACACTTTGTTTTAGGTTTATTGGGGACCAGGTCTGGTTGAACATCCAATTCTGAGAAAATTAATGGTCTAATTCTTTAATTTCTTTTAGTAAGTGTAAAGACATTTTAATCATGTCATATTCTTCTCCAATTTTGAAGATGATCTTATTTCTCAGTGACCAAAAAGAAAAATTTATAAATGTTGCCATTCTTATGACCTCAAAATGTCCATGCTTGAAGGTTTTAGTCAAATTTACACAAGCTGATTCTTTGTTTTTAATAAGAGATTTAAAAAGGTTTCTTATGCTATTCCAAATTTGACACTCTTCCAATATATTTGCCATTGTCTCATCATTACGACTACATAGTGTGCATATAGGGTCCAGATTATAATTCCTTTTACTATGTAGGAAATCAATGGTAGGCAAGACCCAAGGTTGACCTTGATTAAAAAATCAACAAATCTCGGTTCCAATTTTAGATGTTTGGTCAACTTCGAGAACCTCGATATCCCAATCGAAAGAATATTGTCAATTTCAGTTTCTTCCAGATTCATAAGATCATATGTGTTCCAGTAGTTTAGTTTGTTGTTAAGCATTGTTCCTGGCTTCTTCATTTTTAGATGGTTAAATACTATTGAGATTTGCTTTTGAATCCAAAGTCTTACACTTTTGGGAGGTGGTCTATCAGTAGGAGTTATTTCTTCTGGGAATATTGGCCCTTCCATATCTGGGTTTTTCATAAATAATCTGGTAAGTACATTATGAAAACACTGTGTTAATAAGATTTTGACTGAGTGTAGTCCTAAGCCATTCATCTGTTTAGGTTTCTGTAGGAGGCACAGGCTTATGACAGGAGCTCCCCCCCCACACACACACACAGCTTTCCATTTATTCATTTAGATTTGTGCAAAGATAACCAGTTTTGTGACATCAAAAAAAAGCTCTTTGTAATCATAAAAATCGAAAGGCTGCAAGACCTGGTGAAATATCTGAAGAAATTGTAAAATATGGTGATGATAAGTTACCTTCACAAATACTGAATTTTTTTTAGGAATATGTAGACTTAGGCAAGGTAGTTATGCTGCCTAATTTTAAGAATGCTTTTATTGTTCCAATTTTAAAATTAAAAAAAATAAAATTATAATAACTTTTATGACATATCATTATTGTCCATTAATACAAAAGTACTTACAAGGATTTCATTGAATAGATTGATTACAGTCATAAATAAATGATTACCAGAAACTTATTTTTGATTTAGAGAATCAACAATTAATATAAATATGGTTTTTGTAGCCAGACAAATGTAAGAAAAGTGTTAAGATCAAAAGAGTGATTTATATATTGCTTTTATTAATTTGGTTATGGTAGTAATTAATTGAACAGGTTTATAGCATTTTTGAAATTAGTTTGGTTTTCACCCAAATTTTTAAATATTATCCAGCATTGAAATAAAAACAAGGATATATACTTCCTCCAATATTGTTTTCAATTTTTATAATAGTTGTTTTTGGAATTGTTATAGTATGCTTAATGAAACATGGAACAAAATGCAAACAGGTTTGATGGTGGAATTTTTACTTTGAATTGATTAAAAACAAAAAAAACTTTCATTTATTGGATTTTGGATATATTATAGTGGTCAGATTTGTATAGTCACATAATGAAATACAGAGTCCAGATAAAATATATCAAAGCTGACTGAAATGGCATGGTGAGATCCAAAATCCAACCAAGCTTCAACTTATTCACCAGTAGTCCATGATTTAACACCTTATGAATGACATTTCTGAGGTTATACATAGGTCTCAATTTCTTCTATGAGCCAGCTCTGAACAGAGAGAAACATGAGACTTGGAAAAGAACCAACAATTAAACTAACGGGTTAAAATAGACTACTTAACATGCTAATTAACTTAAAATTAAGATTAATATCACTGATAACTATAATGCATATCATACATATATAAAATAATAAAGAATTGAAATAAGATGGCAAGCAAGAAAGATATGAAATGAGTTTTATATTTTAAATAGGTTTATTAAACAACAAAATAAATCAAACAAAAATGACATTAATTATATAGTATTAAAGATGAAGAATCATCACACACAAACATTACATAATGGATGAGATTGAAATATTACAGTGATCTTATCTTAATCCTTTTAAAGTGTGTGTGTATATATGTGGTTAATAGAAGTATGCCTATATTTAATTAACATGCCAAATCCTATTCTCACATTATGATCTGCTAATACTACAAGTGAAAATTCTAGCCTAAAATTGATTACTCATTACAGCCTTCATATAGCTGCTATTTATATATATTAAAATGTGAGCAAGTAAATAAGCTCAAAGATGATGCAGATTTAGCCTAGTAACCAAATATTTTGGTTTCAGACTAATTGCTGAACAGTGATTAAGTTTGAGGAAAGAACTGGTTACTTTTATGTCCACATATATATGCTATGGCACTGACTAAAATATTAGGAACAAATTCACGATGCGAGTGAGCAATTATTCATGAGATTCTGCATCAAAATGTATGGTTCCCTAAGACTGGATGGCTTGCTACAATTAAGCTCAGGAATAGGCTTTATAAACATGGTCTGGACCCTCATGTTCCAGTTCTAATAAAAATAGATTTATCTAAACTAAGGAATGGGATGGCCTGACACCATGAGCCCATTTAAAAAGGTGTAGCAAGACATAATGTATAAATGTGTACTTGGTAATGACACACACTTGCAATGTACAAATAAAATACAAATATATATATTTAAAATTAAATGCACCTAAAACAGGTAGCTTCTATCTGTTTAGCTAACAGAACCGAGTTCTGCAATAGCATTATAATTATGTTAACTAAAGGGTTAAAACTAAATTATAATCTAGTTTAAATACTAAATCTGCATTTTTTAATCATTGATAAAGGAGGGGAAAGTACATGTAGTGGTAATTAATAATACATTAATAAATATACTTTATTACTATCTTTAATAGATATTAAACATTAAAATGTATAACTTTGACTAAGCAAACCATAATAAACATATTATGATGTAAATCTAAATTAATCGATAATAACAAGCACACAGCAATCAGTTATTATCTGATATAATAGGGTTTCAGAACAGCTATGGTGGGCCAAGCAGCATTGTTAAATTGGAGATTTTAATAGTCATACCTCCATTAAAAGTTTATTAAAAATTAGTATTCCCTATTTCGAAATATTGGCATATTATAACATATATAAAATAAATTTTAGATAAATGATTAAAACAAGACATAGGCATAGCTGCAGTAATAAAGAAATTTAAATAAATAACTGATTACAGTTATTACAATTTACAATTATTTAAAGAAACAAATCAATTTTTTAAGGTGATTTGGGTAAGTTTATACAATTATAAAATGTACATTTTAGATAGAAATTTAAGAATTTAAAAAGTGAATGTTCAATTTACATTGTATAAGTTAACTTAAATTTGAAGGATTATAGGTTTAGAGGTGGGTTAAGAGCTCTGTGGTTTTAAAAAAGAATATTACCAATCTACTTTATTGCAGCTGGTACTTCAGGCACATCAGATGGTAGGTGTAGTGGCACTCTTCTCTAGATAGGTGTAGTAGCATTTTTCTCTAGATAGGTGGTATGATTAAGATGTCGAATTCTTACAGCAGGCTGTTTCTTGAAAGTCTCCCATCTCCATGATGATGGTAAAACACCATTGCAGCACATAGGGTAGGGTTTGAGATCACCATCTTCCCACAAAAAATGACAAATATACAGCCTCCTACTCCGTCATGTAAAAATAAAAATGGGCATAGATTCTGGTAGCAATGCTTTTGAAAATTTACAGAGTACACTCAAGAGTGTAAAAATATAGTGTATTTATATGATTTTCAGATCCTATAATATTTTGTCAGCAAAATGAATTTCCAGCTGGTAAATTCATTAGCATCTATTTTCTATATTATATTTTAATTTACAAAATTGATTTAATAAACTAAAGATTAATCTTTCAAGCTAACGTACATGCATGCGCTTTTTAAACTTTTGTTTAAATTTTAAACCTGATATCTTTAATTTAACTTGGGCCATCTCAATTCCCCAAAGACTTGTTAATAGTTACAGCTCAGTGGATTTTGTTACTATAAAATACATTTTAGAAAAATATTGCAAAAATAAGATTTAAAATTGCACTCACATCTGGTGGTATGATTTTTGTTTACAACTATTTTAATTTAAAATTTAGAAGCATTAGAACTTCTAAACAATATTTAAATCATATCACACTATATATGTATCATGGAGTTACATGAATTACACAAATGTAAAAATAATAAATTGGCTTTTTTTAACTGAAAACAAAATATATAATTTAAAAGGTTACATTTTTCAAAATAAACTACCTCTGCTGTAACATATAAATCTATGATAGTACAACTGGTTATTCATCTATATACATATGTGGTGATACACATATAACTGTGTTAATGTCTATAGACATATACTCAGAAAGGGTTTTAATCTGGCACAGATGGAGCTATGGGGAAAAAAATGAAACATATGAGAGCAAGAATACACTGTTTCAATATAGTATGCTGATGATTGTGCTATTTTTATCAGCTTAAAAGTGGATTTACAAAATATCCTTAATGTTTTGAATGCAATATTTAAAGACTTTGGTTTAATAATTAATGTTCCAAAGCTCAAGATGTCATCAGTAACTTTTACCTTGGATAATTATGAACTTGTGATTAACTTATGAAACTACCTTGATAGTTTTATAAGTATAAAATTTGAACTTAGATATTGAGCTGCAACCCAGACTCTAATCTGCTGCTGTGCCTTTTAACAAGTTAAAAAATGGAAATATTTGAATGTAGGAAGATAACTACTGCAACTAAGCTGTTCATAGAGCTGTTGTTTTATCTAATTTATTGTATAGAAGTCAAACTTAGACACCCTATCAATGCAATATAAAGGCATTAGAAAAGTTTCATTTGAAGATGCTCAGTAAAGTTCCAAAAATACAATTATATCATAAAATCGTCAATGTGTGTTTCAATTTTTTGGATAGAATACTATTGTAAAATCACACCTTTATTAGATTGGACATACAAAACTAATGATTAATACAATATTTTATAAAAGTGTGTTTCATGGTGAACTTAAGAATTGTTTTCATGCAAAAAGTAAATCCCATCTACATTATAAAGATTCTCTTAAAGACATTAAATTGAGAGACTGCAAACCTCTCATGCTCATTTTAGACTGGCTTGGATATATAGAAAGACAAGTAAAGAATAGGGTGGACCACCCTTTTTTTGTTAAATTCTCTGTCTTGTATTTACGATCTGATTGGCTGTTAGATACTGATGAGCGTGAGAGGTTTGCAGTCTCTCAATTTAATTTCAATACTGTTTGTGCTTTATACAATAAATATTATTTAAAGACATTCTTAAAAAATGCATGCTAATTGTTTCCATTGTAAAGAAAAGAAAATATATTGCAGAGTTAAACATACTGTTGAAGTATTTTAAATAAAAGTAAATTCTGCTGAAGAAATTAAAAAACACTACCACAAAATATCAAACAAAAAAATGGGTCTGCACCTTTGGTATATGGATGTATTTATGGATCACAGATTGGTTTGTACTGTCAATGCAAAACTTATTTCTAGAGCAGTTTTTCTACTCTTATCTTTCCTTGAAGTTGAAATGGCCACGTCGTTTATGATTAGATGCTATATTACACTGAGTTGATCCTTTTTTAACTTTTATTAAACATTTGACTTGTAGCAATGAAGGCAGCAATATTTTTTTATTTTTAAACCTGAATTCTTCTGCCATACAAAATCTCAATAATATCTATCAGTCAATTTTCACAAGATTTCTTTCATCTAACTGATTGCAGACAAGAAAATATACTTTAAACATTCAAAAACAATGTGTTAAAATGAATGTGATTTTAGGGGGAAAAATTTTTTTTTAGTCATGTAGTGTTTGTAAATAGACGGTCATGCTTATATAGAGAGACAGACATAAACGAATTTGCAATGCACGGTTTCTTTTTTAAAATATATATATATCGACATTAAGTAAATCCCAATAGTATATTTATTAGTCAGCATCAAAAAGTTAATTAACTTTTCATGTCAGCGAACACAATTAATTGTATTTTAAAGATTTGTTTTTAATTTTACTTTTAAAAATTGATTAGAAAAAAAAAAAAATATTAAAATGCATATTTCCAAATCATTGTTTTTCTTTTTAAGCCCGATTAAAAAATATTTTTGATTAAATGTTTTACAGAGATATAATTATATGGTTTTTTTTTTTATATATACGAGTGTGTATATATAATTATATATGTATAAAGCGATAACAGAAAAGATAAACTAATTTTAGCTGTTGCGTTTATAAATAATCTATATATCAATGTTGTTTTTTCGTAATGATCATGAACATTTTTTTAATTCAACTTTCAAAAAATTAAGATTTATCTTTAAATATTTCTGTATCTCTTTGCATGTCTTGCAATTTGTGTTAATTTTATAAATGCCTTAATTTGAGGAAGAATTACTTGTTGTAACTATTCATTTTCCAAAGATTGCAGTCATTCCCCATTTTAACTAAATAATATAAAAGTTCATTAAACGTATGGTACAGATTAAAAAATTTAAATTATGGAATAGAAGCTAGCATTGACTTAATTCTTTGGGTAGAGAACTTATATACTTGTGTATATTGTAACGGTATCTTTATCTCTGTAAAGAAAACATGTGTATAAAATGACGTATCTTATAATTATTTAATACATTCAGACTTTAATATAATCTTAATGAATAAAAGAGGGTACTAAATATTTGTTTAATTTTCCGGGCTAGCAAATAACAGCGATAATTGATAGAATAGAGACTTTTATCTATTAAATATAGTTTGAATTGCAAGGAATTTTAATGAACCTAAGCCATATTTTGAAAGAATATTAAATGTTTAAATAGTGTTTATCATATTAATAATACATATGACTTTAATTTTCAGGGATTCCCTTACAGAAATTTGTTTATACATACAATAAATAAATAATATGCAAATATAGATGACTAGTTATGGAGACAATCCACAACGACTGATTAAAAACAAATAGCCGAAATAAAATTGATCAATATAATAATAATAAATATGTTATGTATGTGTATAATTAAAATACACATACACATAAAGTAATAATAGTAAATGTTTAGCGGACATAACAAAATAAAACAAATATTATTCAAGTAAATAAATACTTTATCGAATAATATATTATTTAGTTGGGAGATAATAAAGTATGATGTTTAATAAACTACTTCTAGAGTTGTATTAACAAATCTAAACAATTCACAGAAACTGAACTAGGTTATACGTCAGTATATCTTATTAAAATTAATTATAACTTTAGATACAATACGTGATTCACTCACCACTTTATAAAGTTTTATATTTACGTTTTGCAATCATGTGAATAAGTTTTCATTGCAAATATCTTTGAAATATTTATCAAAATAATTATTTCAATAGATTCCGTTATACCGTGAGACAAGTAGCCATACTTTTAATAATGTGAATAACGATTATCAATAGATTCTAGTAACAGTTTTAACTATAAAATATATAGATGAATACTGAATAATACACATACATTAAATATAAATATTTAAATGAGATAAATTAATTACCTAATAAATAACCTTCTTCTATTTGTAAGGAATGCCAAATAAGCATAGGATTTATTTATGAAAATAAAATTTTACAATATATTTGTATCTATATTTATAACAACATAAAAACAAAAATTATAGTTCAATATTCTTTCAATTTTCTGCAGAAATCTCATGATATTCTGATGTATATATTATATATAGTTTGTATTTAGTTCACATGTGAGAGTCCCATTTTAGAGTAATAAACTTTGATGGCTATTTTTAAATTTAAGATATTTCATATCTGCATTATCATGAATTACAATTGTGAATTAATAATGTAATTGCTTATTCCTTTAAGTGATTTTACAAATTTATATTTCATTATTTAGTTTCATATTTTTTAGCCACCATGAGATGAATTCGAATTTGATGTTACTGCATGTAGATTCTTCACAGAAAATGCTGAGTAGCCATAAAAGGCTGAAGTTTTATTATTCATCCATCTTGTTCATCATAGTTCAAAGTAAATTATAAAGTGTATCCTGTACATTTATATTACTAAATAGTTAACATGTATTAAATAAAATTCGGAATTTTTGTCCTTTTTTTGAAAAATGATGTTCTATAATATCTTGTTTCCATAGTACATTGTCAAAGTATTTATTTAACCTCGTATTTCAGATGACGCTTGTTTTCTCTTTCATTGACTTTAAAATAAATCAGTGTTTTCTGTTATTAAAATGTCTTTACAAAATATATATAATTTTATAAGTTTAAATACAGAAATATATTCAAGTTATATAAAAACAAAAATGACATTCCTTCTTACTCATTTGTTTCATAGAAACTAACTAATATTTTAGATATCACTTTAAACAGATTAAATATTTTAATCAGAATACAAATATCATTCAATTATGCTAACATAAAATTCTACACATATATACCCAACAATGACTTAATGCCCCATTTCTTTATATTTAAAGATTGATTACACAATTGTGTATAGTAACTGAAATGTTGAATATTTATATCTTATATTTGTATTTACATATTATCTCTTTTGTTATGTCATTATTAGAATAACATGATCAATATTAAATAAAAAAATCGCAGGACTCAAATTCCACTATTACATTAACCCTTTACTCATGAGGAAAAAATCATTTTAGCTTATTTAGTAATTCAACATATGTTCATAAATAATCTACATCAAAAGCTAATAACAATTTCATTTTACAATATAATTCAAAACTTTATTTTTATTTTTTACCTTTAATCTTATTATAATTAAATGTTTTTAACTATTAACATTTCATTGTATCTGTGGTGTATAATTAATATCATAAATGTGCAATATACCACAATATCTATCTTTCTGGCAACCCCCCTCCCTCAAAAAAATAAGTTAACATAACACTATGCAATATTAAATTAATTGGTTTATTTCCATATATATATATGAGAATTATTATTTGGTTCAAGGGAAGAGATTCAAGATTAATCCCTGGTATTTTCATAGAAGTGTTCTGAGAATGGCTAATAGGATAGCCTCCTGATAACTGAGCATCATCTTCTAATTTGTTTCTCCTATGATCTCTTTTCAGTTTTAACAATGTAGGATACATCATAATTATTAGTTTGTCTTTGAGAGCAATACATACCTTGTGAAGGACTTTCACTTGCCTCAAGTGTATCTAAGATTCCAGATGCTTCTTCCACAGTGTATCTATCAGCAGCAATCAGTATTGTTTTATGTGTTTAGGTAAATTTCTTCTAATGATTCCGACCATTTAATTTTCCAACAAAGGAAATGCAGTATTTCTAATTTCAATGCTTGAGTTTCTAAAGATTTGACTATTGCTATCTTTATAATGATTATACTTTTCCTGAATTATCTGATACAATTCTTTGAAGATAAATATAAGTAATTGCTTGCCCTGGCTAATTTCTCCCATTCACTCAATTTATCTAAAGAAAACAATTCCTCTAATCCAGATAAATATTCAGTTGGATTCTCATTGTAAATGTTTTTATTTGTATAAATTTGGTGATAACTATCACACTTTTCTATCGCATTTGTTTGTCTGGGGTCAATTTCCATAGACGATGGTAGTGTTTTTTTTAATATCACAATCTACAAACACATCTTCCTTTTTCATGTGTATGAACCTATTTTCCATATTTTGATCATCTTTCTTTATTTTAATGTCATTATTCTTAATTTACAACAATTTATTTTCCACTGAAAACATATGCTTTTCTTTCTCTTCCATCATTTGATTATATTTTTCCATCTTATTATTTAATTGATAAATAGCCTCATTAATCTCTATTAATTTCAATATTTTATCATTTATGTTCTCATCTTAGGTCTTAAAATGTTCACGAATTTCTTGAATTATTATACTTTTATTAGTTTCTAATTTTTGCATAAAGTCCTCTTCCTATTTTTTTATCTATAGCCTCTATTTCTTGTAAATATTCTAAGCAGTTATATGAATAATTGCCTTCCTTGTGCCTATTTTATTCAACAATCTTTATTTGAGCTCTTATATCCTGTAAGCTACTTTGTGTTTTTTAATATTTTTTCTGTAATTTTTAAACTTTGTTTCCAATTTGCTTTGATTCTTATACAATTCTTTATGTCCTGTCTTCAACTTATCCTTAAGATCAGTAAGTTCTTCTTTCTCTTCCATCATTTGATTATATTTTTCCATCTTATTATTTAATTGATAAATAGCCTCATTAATCTCTATTAATTTCAATATTTTATCATTTATGTTCTCATCTTAGGTCTTAAAATGTTCACGAATTTCTTGAATTATTATACTTTTATTAGTTTCTAATTTTTGCATAAAGTCCTCTTCCTATTTTTTTATCTATAGCCTCTATTTCTTGTAAATATTCTAAACAGTTATATGAATAATTGCCTTCCTTGTGCCTATTTTATTCAACAATCTTTATTTGAGCTCTTATATCCTGTAAGCTACTTTGTGTTTTTTAATATTTTTTCTGTAATTTTTAAACTTTGTTTCCAATTTGCTTTGATTCTTATACAATTCTTTATGTTCTGTCTTCAACTTATCCTTAAGATCAGTAAGTTCTTCTTTAATCTGATCTATTTCAGTTGAGATTTTACCTAGAATCCAGTTGACTAAATTTTCTACCCAAGTCTTTATACTCATTGATTATACTATTTATTTCTTTAAACTCATTTGTGAATCTATATTGAACTTTATCCAATGTATCTTATAGCTTTTTAGATTCAGGTTTCAACTCAGTAAACACATTTTATATTCAATTCTTTCAACTTGATATCTAAATCACATCTAAATTCTTTGAATCTGTCAATGGAAGCATCACATTCAGCACTGAAATTATCAAATTTATTATCAAATTCAGATTTTAGTTCATCAGTTTGTTATGTGACTTATTTAACTTATATTTTATTTCCTCAAATTTATTATCTGAGTCTTTAAATCCTCTAATTTACTGTTTGAGACTGCTTTTAACTCTTTAAATTTATTGTTTCACTCTGCTTAATCTTATACTTTGTTTACATATTTAAAGTCTATCTGCATAATCATTTGGCTTAATAATATTTCTGTATGGTATTAGTTAATAGGAAAGTCTGCATACTTTAAAGAATCTTCTGAATTTTGAATTAGCAGGAAAAGCTAATAATTGTATCAATTTTAAGAAAATGTGATTATCAGCAATAAAATTATATGAAATATCATGAAAATTGTTATTATAAATTTCAATGTCAAAGATATTTGGAGATGATCTAATTATCCTATTTTGTAGATGGTATAAGTGTATTACTACATTATCTGATCAATTATAATAAACAATTTGAGTTTAGATTTAAATTAAATCAAATTTAAAAAGTTTGTATAATTAAACATATTATAAATATGTTAATGCACTTTAAATTAGAAGCAAGTAAATTTTTGAAGAAATGGTAGCTATAGAAAAAAAAAGTGTTGTACATGATGTTTGCAGATGACATCTCAGTTCAAAAATTTGTTTAAACATATTACAGTACAGTGAATAGAATGAAAGCAAATAACATGTCATATTATTCACTATATATTGAAACAGTAAGATATGCCTTACCAATCTTAGTTTCACTTTGCCTTCCTGTTTCCTATCCTCATGCCTTATTTAAAACCCTAATTTTATTGTATTTTGTGTGTACTGCATATATTTACCGAAATCCCGCCTAAATTTATATGTCTAATGAGGTGCCCGGGGTTTTATAATAATTAAAATTGTCTTAAACGGTTTTATTTTCAAACCGTCAAGAATATATTACGTATATATGCTTGTACAATAAAGTAGGTCACATATTCTCATCTACACACATACTGCGATAATATTTAAAATATTATAAAAAAATAATTGTTGTTTAAAGTTAGTTTGTTTTGAGTCTGTTTATCTTGTGATATTATATTCACTATATTTGTTTGCATTTAATAAAATAATATCACTGATAAATAGATTCTGGACATTAAATTCAAAAGAAAGTTATAAATATAAAATTTTATTTAGTTTTCCAAAATCATGCCATTTTTCTTTTTAAATCAGTGAGGGTAGGGAAAGAACAATAGTGGCTAATTTTAACTATATTGGTGCCAGTTTTACTAGTAGAGTTTGATAAGATAAAAAAACAGTGCTTATGAGCAGATTTAATTAAAAAATGCAGTCGTGTTTTCCAATTTATTAATAAATTAACGAATGAATTTTACCACCGCATGGTTAGATTATAATCAGGGAGAGCATATAAATAGGGCTGATTAGTGATTATAATTAATTAATCTACCTGCTATTGTGACAGCAAAAGTTATTTCTGTAATTTTAAAATTTTGACATTCATATTTTCTGATTGCTTGTTTATTCGCGTCATCAGACTGACCGGCTTGCTTTGTTAGTAAATCAAGTTTTAAAATCATTTAACCTTAGAATGAAGGGGTAAAGGGGCAGTAGGCTGTTTTCCCTTGGGAACCAGTGCCTTGGCTGTCTGTCATTCACCATTCGATGTCCTGTCACTGTGCCATCAAGCCCAACTGAACCAGCCCAAAGAATGCTGCTCCTAAAATCTACATACTAACTGCTGCTGCTGAATAACAAACCCAGGAAAATCTAAATTTGCTCAAGAACTTTAGTACAAAATTGGAAATGTCTACAGATGGATCTGAAAGAATGAGGTAATAAAGTTAACCCGAGATCTCATGGAACTTACATGCTATAGCTAATAATTTTATATACTCCATATTATGTATTTATTCAAGTGTCTTTTAATGCATGCTGAACTTGTGCTTGGGTTAATTTTCTTATATAATTGTAAATGTTTTATTTAAATCTGTATTGTAATGAAAATATCTAATTAATTTCTTTAGGAAAATGCGAGTTATGTAGGGAAGTTAAATAATGCGTGGTTGCCAGTTTAATCTATTAAACCGCAAACACACATTTCCCTCCTCCCATCTCTTATATATGCTTAAAAGTATTTCTTATGTATAATAAATTTGTTAGAATAAGTATTTATTTCTCTAAGCTTTGTTGAGAGTCTGCTGGCTATTAAAATTATGAAATTTGGGAGAGAGCTATATCTGTTCTTTAATAATTACCTTTTTTTACTAAGTATATTTAAAATTTTAACTGTGTTGCTAGTGAATGTGCTTGGGTGCTAAAACCTTACCATTTTCAAAGGTTGTCAACAGTTAAGCTCGTTTCCCTTATTTTACTCCGCGGTTCCCAGTACTGTGCCATAATGGCACATGGGAATTATTTCACATACATCCCCTCAGTTACGAAGCTCTTGGGTGTGGTCCAGGCTTGAGTTGTGAGTGGGCTAGAGATGCCCCAAATAAAAGGCGAAATGCCTATTCAAAGCCAAGACCTTTTTTTTTCTTCATAGTACTCAAACACTGCACCCCCTCCTCAGCATTATATCGCTGGCACCACTGTACATTTCCCTTAGTAATTATTTTACATGAATTCTATTATTTTAAATGAATTTTAATTCCGTTCAGCATAGCTCGATCTTATAATTTAGCTAATCACCTCGCTAGCAACTCTCCGTTTTCTATTTAAGATTTCAGTTTAAATAATTATAGAATATTAAAATTGTGTTAAAGACTTCACATGACTCGTACATGCCTACCGTGTCAATGTATTTTAGACACATTATAAACTATAACCCAAGTACGAGGTATCAGCCATCTTGTTTGCTTTCGTATATAGCTATTAAATTTATAGCTAAAATTTTGTTTAACATTTAATTATTAAATATTATATTTAAATTTATTTCTTTTCTTTATTATTTGGGGTGCAATATAAATTACATAGCATATTAGACTTATCTTGGGCACATCTATTAGTTATTGTTAAATGAACCTAGGGCTATTTTAGGTTTAGAGTCCTTTGTTTTCTCCCTGATCACTGGCACTGGCATGAAGTTATACTATTAGTAGCATCAAATGCATTATCATAATAGAGGGCGTCATGGAGTTTAGACTTTGGCTTTGAGCTTGGGATTTCTAGGAGGTAACCCTTCCTAGTGTTGAGTTCCATGTCTAGGGTTTAAATTCTGCAGTGTGTTAGCAAGATAGATGAGTTTTGACCGTTACAATATATACATTGTAATAGCAGAATTTGAATTCAAATGCTGTGATTTTTTAATTATTTAATATTGATCATCTTATCCTACTAATAACAAAACAAAAGTAATAACTTATAAACACAAATATATATGTGCGGAATTATATGTTGGCATAATTAAATGATATTTAATAATATATATAAATTCTGATTAAAACATGTACTCTGTTTAAAATGATATTTAAAATATTACTTATTTTCTATAAAACAAACGATTCAGAAGAAATGTTAATAACTTATAAAATTATATATATTTTGTAAAGACATTAACAGGAAACACTGATTTATTGGAAAGGAAATTAAATGAACGAGAAAATGGGCTTGATCCGAATGTGGTTAAATCATATGACAATTTAGCAAGAAAATAAGATATTATAGAACATCATTTTTCAAACCACTTAACTTTATGGAATGAGTGAATTTATCATTGGTCACTTTAATAAAGTGTAATTTGACACACTAGAGAATAATCTTGTATAATGTCATAAGTTTTAGTGAAATTCTTTTGAAACATCATCATCAAAATTTGGAATGAAATATCATGCTTTTTTTTAAATTTCTTATTTACTTATTCAATTTTTAAAATATTTTGCTTGTTTTATAAGTATTACAGGTTTGATATATGCAATCAAAATTTATAATCTAATGATTACATCTCTAAATTTATAAATCCAATAATATTCTTGATTCCAATATGTCAGTAAGTAAGTACCTTGGACATCATGTGTGATAGATCAATACCTATTTATGCATCAATTATAAAAATTTAGATTGCTTTTCATTAAAGAGATGCAAATATTATTAATGAAGAACTAAGTAAACTAAGGGCTTCAAGTAGCCTGACTTTGACAACAAGATTTCATTGAAATGTAACCAACATTTTTTTAAAAATTAGATAACCTATCACGGATATCAGAATTGTCCAATTTTGAACTCAACAAGATTGATGAAACAACGTTTACATAAAATATTAAAAAGTTTTGGCATAATTGGTCAAGAGAATTGTTCATATAAATGTTTCTTTATTCACTGATTAATTGTGCTGGTAATTGTTTAAATAAATTGTTCATTAGGTCATTTTGCCAAATAACTGCTATATGTTGAGATAAATATAGATAAAATGTGGAACTGTTGGATAGTTGAATATGCCAACCCAACTCTATCATTTTGCAATTTTTTCATTGAAAAACAGGTAGACAGATTTAAGAAAAAAATCAATATCATGCTCATTAAAGCAAATTGTACAGAGAAAACTATATTACTTGATTACTAAAAAATGCATATATAAATTGCAGTATGAGTGATTTCCACAAAATAATGGAATGTTTCAGAGATGTAGTTGGGTTTCAGCTATGGAAACAATGATGAATTTAAAGTTTGATATCAATTAAATTGAAATAAATCACTATTTATTTATACAAAACAATGATAAAGATATGTGTAAAAGACTATCACCTGGCCAACTGATGAGTGCTGGTTCAGCATGAAATGTACATCTTGAGGATCATATATCTTTTTCATATGTCTTTGGCCATATAGTTATGATTACATCCTCCATATGATGTTAAAAATGGATAGAAACCAGTCCCTATCTTGAGTAAGAATAGTGTAGTAAAAATTATACTACAAAAATATTATTCATTATTGGATAATATTTAGTCTCATGAAAGACTAATAAAAATATTAATATATTTACATTAAGTAGTTTGTGTCAAAATTGTGAGGGCAGCCAGTTTGACATTTATCCATTAAACTATAGTATATATTGTAACCGGACCATCATACAACTCCTTTATTACCTCGGTTGTAACAATTTTCTGATGAGCATGCTGCAGGAAGGAACTATCGATTGGCATTTCCCAATGCAGATGTTAATTCCCCCCCTACAACAATATTTCCTGCTCATCAGAGGATGTAGCACCATAGGGACTGGAAGCATCTAGACATTTCTGTGTTTGGTTTTCCAAATGGTACCACTAGAGTTCCATCTCACTACAACCTGACTTACCTAGGTCTAATTATGCCAGACATAGCTCAGGAGGCATGAGATTCTCATGAACAAGTGCACTGAATGATGAGTGATGCAATAAAAACAAAATAGAATTGAACAACTGGATAACTAAGATTAATTTTAAGTAACAATAATTTTATTTAATAGCAGGTTTAAATAAGGTCCATCAAACAAAGTATTTCGTTGACAGTCCCTTGTATCTTTCGGCCTACTTCCAATAACATTTTAGATGACTTAGAAAATGTAATCTGTTGAGAGTATAATAAAGTCCTTCTCTTAACAGTTCTTTAACAGTTTATATCTTTAATCATTTAGTTACTTCACAGAGAGGAGTGTGACATATTGAGACAACAGAGAGAATAATGAAGACAACTGGTAGCATCTAATGCAGAGTTCCACTTAATTTAACAAATATTTTATTTACAGTCCATTGTGTATCTTGGTGTACATCCAGTAGTAGGCAATATGAATTAAAAAATGCAAGTTCTTTAACAATTTATATTTTACATCTAATTCAAAGTTCCACTTAATTCACCAAATATTTTATTTGCAGTCCATTATGTAACTTAGTATACATTCAATAATAGTACAATAAAAATTAAAGAATGCAAGTTCTTTAATAATTTACATTTTTAATTATTTAATTAATTCACAGAGAAGAGTGCAATACATGAAATCAACTAATAGCATTTATAATTTGAAATATGGATGTATATTCATACATATAAATTTTATTATTTTATTTAGATCTCATTAATCTGCAGTTAAGCATTTATGATTTACATATAATTCTTCTAGCATAAATAATGACTTGGTCTGCTGCAGACGTATATTTTTATACATAAATACACCAGCAGTTTCATTTATAATTTATCAATAATAAACGTATTTTCATGTAGCTACTTTTATTCATAATTTTAGTTTCTTTTCTAAGAAAGACGTTTTGTTTGTCTTTTATAAACACATATAAATATTACATATTTTATAAAATTGTTACCTTCGTTCTTTTTTTTCTTGTTTATATCCAATCTGTTTCATCAAAAAGAGGTCATTTCATTTAAGCTGAATGGCGTTATTCCCTTTCATGATGATCATCCAGGCAAATATTGGAGAAACATGGCATTGGAATGAAGAAATGAAGCTGTTGGTTTAGCCTTCCATTGTTATAATTTCCTTAATAATGTTTTCTTTTTCCATTATTAACAGTGGTTCTTTAACTGCTCTTAATATCTTTTTAAAATTAAAATCTTTTTTTCAAAATTCTTCTTTAACATCTACTTGAAAAATATCTCTTTGAAAAAAATAACATATTTGAAAAACTTTTTTTTAGAATCTCCTAAAAATCTCTTTGAAAAAACTTTTTTAAAAGTCTGCTCTGAACTTGCAATTGGACTATATATATTCTGATTCTTGGATTGATTAAGCAGCCTATCCCACTGTACCTGATTTGCTATCTTCTTAAGGATTAAACAATCCACTTTTAGTGAGATAGATAACAGATTATAAGCATTAGTTCATGTTTTCCAATTTATTAAGACTGCCTCAAGCTATTATCACACTTTATTCGAAAACATCATTCCAAAAATTAAAAATGTAATCTTTTTAATAAATGCCACCTTTAAATAAATACGAGTGATATATTTAAATTATATTGTAATTTAAAACTATAAAATCAATAATGATTTATTTTTATTATTTTCTTTTCTCAATTATAGAAAATAATGATTTTCTTGTAAAGTCATAAACTAAACTTTTTGCTATATTTTTCTAGAAAAATATAAAATCGACTTTTTTATACATTTTTAAGGTGAGAGGGTAAAATAGTTTTTAGAATACATACACATGTGAAACAGCATGCTTGTTTAAATATATATTGAATGGTGCTAAAGATATGTGTGAAAGATTGTGGCCTGGGCATCTGATGGGTGCTGGTCCAGTATAAAGTGTGCTCTTAAGAATTATAGATCTTTTTCATGTCTTTGGTCATATGGTTATGATTACATCTTTCCACAAGATGTTAAATGCAGATAGAAATCAGTCCTTCCTTGCACGAGAGTAATGTAGTAAAAGCTACACTACAGAAATACTATTCATTATTGAAAAAGAATTATCTCTAATATAGATACTAAGATTAAAAACTAATATTCCCAGCATCAGTCTTTCAATATCACAAAAACAAATTCCAAAATTGACATAGATATTAAAATACCATACAAATAAATATAAATTGAAGTTTAATATGAAAAAAAAAATCTTGTGAATGTTCTGTACATAAAGGAGAAAAACATAAACAATATTTTTAAAAAAGCAGAGTCCATTCTTGGATTTTCCTTTTCATCTGAATAGCTTAGATATGTTTTTAATTCTGAAAAAAAAAAAAAACATAAAAATTGGAAAAATCTTATTAATTCACTCTCAAAATCATAACTCTTTCTCTATTCAAAAGTTTCATTATTCCATCAATAATTATTACCAAGAAGACATATTACTCACCAATAATTCTACATAAAACCCTTTTTCACATACATTTATTCTTTATGTAGTGAGCTACTAGAGGAAATAGCTCAGGCAATTACAATCGCATTTTATACGCATATTATCGAGGTTATAGCCTCAGTAAATATTACGTAATCAATGTGCATTTAATAAATTTATAATTACAACTTTAAATGGCCTTTATGAAAATGGCTTATGTTTACACACAAAATGTTTTCATGATTCAAAAAACACTCCATTTAATTACATCTTGTGATAAACTATTTCCACCTTTTGAAGTAATGTTGACATTTATTCTCATAGACAAGTTTTTACCCATAAATGGATACTGGAAGTGTCTAATTAATCTACTACTATCCATCTTCAACTTTATTTTTTGCTTACTTAGAATATATATGTACAATTATTGGAAGGTTTATACGTCACTACCCTATCTCTCTTTGAGTGGTGAAGAAAAGTTGGTGCTAAATCTAAATAATAAGTAGCTTATTTAAAAATTCAAATTTTGGTCACTTTAATCAAAAATTTTTCACTTTCTCAACAATTTAACTTTGGAGATTTTACCCACATTACATAAATACAACACATTAGGCAAGTATAAAAGACAGGGTCTGAAAGTTGAAGCCCAAAACTTGTTGTATTTACAAGCAAAAAATCAATCTCATCTTTTCTTTAAGTGACACAATTTTGATAGTATACATGCAGCAATTCCAATATTAGTTAACCAATTCCAATTGCAATTTCAAATCACAATTCAAATCACAATTTCAAATTTTTACTATGGTAATATATCCTAACAATTGGGTGAGTACAACCTCTATTCAATGTGGACAACAGATGCACATTTATGTTCAACAATCTCAGAAGATATCCAAATACTTTCTAGAAAGGGCTAGAACTATTTTGTGAAAAGAATAAAAACTATCTTAGCATAATATTTATTTTGTCCCTGATCCATAACATAATAGTATATGAGGCCTTAACATGATAACAATTGGTATTTAATGGAAGAAAACTGATAAAATGAGCTAATTTATTATTTCATAATTAACTCTCATATATTGCATGTTTCAAATTTATCAGAATATATGCATATATTTAATATTGTTTTAAAATGTTTGATTAAATATTTTTGCATTAATTTTGTGAACTCACATATTTTAGTTTGTATCCTCTAATTTTCATCTTCTTATACTATCCTATGCATGTGGTTCTAAATGTCTATTGTCACTCTTAATGTTCAATGAATTCTTTTGAAAGAAACACAAAAAAGCCTACATAATAATAGCATGCACTTATAAAAATAACTTAAACAATTTTCAAAATAAAATGCATTGCATTAGTATGCTTATATAGAAGTAGTGCTGTCAGTATAATATAGTATAAGGGGAGTGTTTTTAATGTCATATGTTCAGGTCATTTCACTTATTTGATGAAACACATATCCTGTAAACACATAAAACATTTCTTTTATATTACTGAAATTTCTAGTAACATTAAAAATATGTTTCGCGTTATAATACAAGTCCTATTATTTATTATAAATATTTTACAATAATTATAACGTATTTCAAAATAGCCAGCCTCAATTAGTCCGTATTTATATATTTATGTCACAAAGGGCGGTTCTGAATTTCTTAATCACTTGAAGTGATTTAATATTTGGATATTTATTTCAGTTTAGCATTATGAACTGGGATTATATGCATATATTCAATTTAATAATCATTATTACACACTCGAAAAAAATTATATTGTACAATAATAAAAGTTTAACATTACGAGTACTAGTAATTTTATTTACTTATTTATTTAAAGATTGTTGCCTATCTTTTTTTGTTGTTATTGTTGCCTCTCAAGATTGAATCATTATTAAAAAATGTATTTCTAACATTACGTGACTCATCGGTAATGTCTATTATACTGCCTAATAATAAACTGTAATCAAGTTAAAAATAAAAGCTTCAATCTAAAAAATACTGTTACTGTCTATTGCTATTGATTTTTAAGTTTTATGTGTGTGCGTGTGATTGCATGGGCGTGCGTATTCATAATTATAAAATTGTGAGATATGTCAAGCATTGGTGGACGAGAGGTCAGCGACAGCTGCTTTATAAGCAGTTGTCCAGGGTTAGCGAGTTCGCTTCCCGGCTGATGCTATGACACATGAGAAAAAAAAATTAGATTGAGATTATTTTAACTAATACGATTTTGTGACTTTAATAGAATTTATAGTTATTATTAAAGTACAATATTTTCAATTCGTAAATTTTGTACAGATTTTTTCTTTTCATTATAGATATGAGGAAAAAATATTTATTCATCGTCATTTAAATATATACGTAACTCAAATGCTTTTACTTTTAAATTACTTCAACATTTGCTTTTAATCATGTTTCTATAAACTGTAATGAGAAACATATCAGCAACAAATAAATAAAAGTGAATTCCTCTGGGAGGAATGAGAAGAATTATAATTATACCAACAAAACGTCGATTTTTATTTTTTTGGAACATAAAAATAAATCAATTATTCAATACAATAGAACAAATCATAAAAATGAAATAAATAAAATTTAAAAATACAAAAAATACGTTCAATACAAACTTTAAATAAATTAATAATTAATTCTGGTCCAACAAAACATTGTCACAGCATTGAAGAAATATTTTTGGTTTAAAAAACTTATCTAAACTCAATATAACCAAAATCATTTTTTCCAATTCATCCTAACCTTTGCTTTCCTTTTTACATAATAAATATCTTACTTTATTTGATAGTCAATTACCATTTTCTGAATTTCTTCAGCCTTTTAGTATCTAACGTAAATAATTCCATTGCTTTTAAAATCATATCCAAGTTTCTATTGTTTTTTTTGTTTTTTTTATAAGTAGCCATTTTCCATGTTTATAATTTTTTTTCTATTTCTGATGTCATGAAACCAATTATACATTATTTTTTTCATAAATCTATCCATAAAAGCTAGAAGAAATGGCAAAAAAAAATTTGATATACTAAAAACATCTATCTAACTTGTGAGAATAACATCGTATTATAAAGTTGATGAGTAAATATATAAGCAAGCAAATTTTTAAGATTTGCAAGAGTTGTTATAAATCTTGAACTATTGCTCATTGTAAAAATTTCCAAAACAATCTTTCTCCCTATGTATGTTTTTTATAAGAAATCTTTGTTTGTTAGAGAGTTAGAGATATGACATCTGAATGACTGCACAAAAATAATAGTGAGATTTTATATGTCTTCATTATAACCAACTAAATTTTTCTAGATAGAATGTTTTAATCAATCATATATATATATATTGTATTTAATCTGTCAATGCTTAAACTTTCATATCTCACAATAGGTGGCAATAATTTATACATACATTACAATACTCATTTAATATATAGGGTATATGAGCACAGACTTTCACATAACCCACCACTCTCCACTCTATCTCATAACACTGATACACTTGAACACATACATATATGTTGAAAAAATAAATAATCACCAATATACGTATTTCATACTAAACCAGCAATCATCAGTTGGTACTGATTACCATCTCTACACATATATGCTATAAGTGCTCAGATATATATTAAGATAGCCAATCCTCATACTTTAATGGACAGGCTCAAGCTCAATGACTGTGAATATACTGTTAATAAAAGTTGCATCTTATTTCAACAGCATTCTATTTTTGTATCAGTAACAACATTCATTTAACTGAGATTATGCTGAACTTAGTTATTCTTCAACTAAGAACATCTAAATGCCCAATTCGTTACCAACACTGTATGAATATCTGGATAGTGTTTAAGATGGTTATTCAATTTTTGTTTTAGTTTTTAAATAGACACTTTATATCCAATCAAGTTGCCAAAAATTTTGTTATCTATCTAAAAAAATATCTCAATTCTTATATGGATTTTAATTCCAAGTATAATGCTTTATCAAATATATTATAAATATTGCATGGAACGATCATATCCAGATACATTATATATTTGATCAGCAATAAAAACCATTTACATGCAATTAAAATTATTAGTATTCAAATGTAATATGTACTAATATGAACATTTGAAGTTATGACTGAGAAATGATAAGATCTTCATGAACTTTTTATGGGAAAAAATGGCTATAGTTATAATGAATATGTATTTTAAAATAATTTTTGTCAGTTTTTTTTTTTCAAGTAGACATCATATGTTCTCGATCTAAAAAAAATCTCTCAGTTCATAACTGTATTTGAAACACAAATATTTTGCATATTAATGCAATATCAAGCACAGCTTGTTAAAATAGGCAAAACTCACTATACGTATTGCCACACACAGCAAGCTAGAGTAATCAATGGATGCCATATGACTATATAAGCTAATGGGCTTGGATTGAAAACATTGTGTTTTCAGTTTAAAACTCATAGTTTTGTAGTTAAGTGGAGATAAAAGGTGGCTGCTAGAGGGTTGCATTAGCTGCTAAGATCGAAGTGCAGGGCTCTCAGATCCAAGGCTCCTCACTGACAAAGGCCACAAGCCAGAAACTAGTCTGGGAATATTGGATGAGTAGGCACTAGATTGGGATTTTGTGCATAAGCCTTCTGGCATCCATTGATTACTCTAGCTTGCTATGTGTGGCAATACATATAGTGAGTTTTGCCTGTTTTAACAATAGTTATACACAAGCATAAGAAGTGGTGATCATGTGAATAGTGTGGCAATACATATAGTGAGTTTTGCCTGTTTTAACAACAGTTATACACAAGCATAAGAAGTGGTGATCATGTGATGTTTATTCACAGCTTGTTAACATTATTAAGTTATGATGGAGATCTCATTTGACTTTCACAACCGTTTTGTAAAATTGGTGACTGTAGTCATACTGAATATAGTTTGAGATCATATAGAAACAAAACTAACTCCATCAAAGCATAATAATTTTGCTGCTAATAATCTATAGAGTACATTATAATTAGAATAAAAAGCTTTGTTTCAGATAATAAATACATTATAAGTACATACTTATTATTGCTATTGATTATACTATTTACTGATTCTCTTTAATGTAAAAATACAATCCATTGAATAACTTACAAGTAGCTAATAAAACATAATTCATTATAAATTAAGATGCATGTATATATAAATGTGAAAATAAGTTGAATAAAAATGAAAAAAAAAAAAAAAAGATTTTATTGTTTGAGGGTTCACAAGAAGTTAGAGCAATGAAAATAAGAGAACTGAATGTAATCCTATGAATCAAAGGCTCCAAAGTTTGCTTCTCTACCACTTCACAAATGTACAATACTAAATTGGTAGATTATACATCATCAAGAAGCTTCTGCTAACTACATAGAATTAAAAGTATTTTCAAAAAAAAATTATAATTTTTTAACTTACATTTACTGATTTAAAGTAGATTATAATATATCAATTGAGAAAAAACAAAAATACAATCTAATAGTAGTCCAAGTTGATATCAAATCTGTTTTTGATATATTTCCAATTAACTTTTTGGTTGATAGATTGGCAGATATAAAAGAAACAAAATTAATTTTGTATATCAACACAAATTTACTAATAAAGCATGAGATTCATATAATGCTTAGTAGAAAATACTCCTTTGTTTTTAAGCCTCATTACTCAATACATCAAGACTCCCTCTTATTGCCTCATTTCTCATTTCAAATACAAACCCTATTAAGATGTATAAAAAAAGAATTATCTGGAATATATCAGAAATAAAAGAAAATATATAATATATAACGTACATGGATGATATATCAGTTTTTCCAGAGGAAAAATTTAAGTTTTTATTGTAATAGATATCGTAAATAAATATACAAATTACAATTAAACAGGACAAAATCATATGCTTCATTTACTTATATAGGAAAAAAATATAATGAATTCTTTGAAGGAATCCTTAATTATTCTTTAGGTTTTCCTTTTCATCTAATTAACTTAGGAATGCAATCAGTGATACAAGAAAAGCTTAACATGAAAAATTATCATTATTTAATCTACTAATAATGACAAAAACATCTTACTATTCACCAATAATTAAAGATCAAAAGCCTTTTTAACTTATGTATATATTATATGCTGGAAATTGTTCTGGGGAAGAAAATATTTCCCATCTCGATTAAACAATTACAACGACCTCTATTACAAAATGGTTTAGATCTTCACTTAATATGTTTTTGAAATTTTGAAAACTATAAACTTAACATCTTCCTGTGCAATTTTTTATCCAAAATTGGAAATCATATTTAAGATTACTCCAATAAACAAACCATCACTTATGACTGGTTACTAAAAATCTCTTTTGTTTACTGCTAGCCATTGATAACTTAGGGTTTTTTTCCACTTGAAGATAAATGCCACTATTGTAATGTCTATGGCTTATTATACCTGTCTATGAATAATTAATATTGAACAGACTATGCTAAATATAAATAACAAGCAATTGATCTGCAATCTCAAGCACTGGTCTCAATATTTTTGATTTTTTTAATAAAATTAAATTTACAACCATTACCAACTTAAATTTTTTATAAAAAATAAAAAAATGCTGCACAGCAAATGTTGATTCTCAATGTGGGCTCTGTCATACATACATAGAGACTCAATTTAATTTATCTTGTGAAACATATACTTAGCAATTCAAAATATATTCTAAACTTCTAATTGCAATATACAAACCTTATTTAAAATCGTTTTTAAAGGGAGTATTCCCTGAAATTAAGGCTTCAACATTTACTCTATATGCACTTTGATGCACCAGACTCATTTTTTTAAATATAATAATGATTTTAGGAAACACTAAAATACTTTCTGGATTAAATTACAGTCAATCAGAGCAAAGCATAAAAAGATTTACACACACAATACTTCTTCTAATATCTGATCCTTAATGTGGCAGCATCTGAAAAACTAGCATGTTATTTCCAATTACCAGAAGCACCACTAAGGATATTTGTTTTTCTTTTCTTTTTGTAAACATGTAATTCCATGTATCATTAATTGTAAGATTATTACAGGTTCTATTGCTATCCTAAGTAAAATAAAAACAAACATCTGATCAATAAAATCCTTTGAAACATGAAGTAAAAAAAAATATTGCAATTGGAAAAATCTTAATCTACAAGTGATTTTTATTATTATTAAACATTTAATTCATAAAATATATTTTTACCAGATTTAAAATGAAACAGAATAATAAAATTTTCTTTTATTTATTCCAGGTAAGACATCTTATTAAATAATATCTTCAATTAAAAACTTACTCTTATTACACCTTACATATATATATAATAAAATAAAACTGGAGTTAATCTTATAAAATAGCTGTATCCAATCTATAGTACATCCACCACCTCCAGTAGGGCATATCCCATTAAATATATTGGGAATATCATATGTGTATATGTTATTATTAGCCTAAACAATATTTTTAATAATATATAATACATATATAGAGAAAAATATCTCACGTGGATTCATTAGACTGAGTATGTTAATTTTGAATTTTCTAGTCTTGAATGCATTTAAAAATTTATCAGCTAAAAAATTTCCAAGTAAGCTCAACATTTTTTGAAATATTCAAACCACAGCCAGCCACTATTGATTGCCTAACCTTCCCAGAAGAATTAATAATTCAGTGGCTAGTTTTACTTAACTGAAGAATATGCAACTCTGCCTAATATTAAATTTATTTACAATGTCAATTTTTGAAAATCAGAAAAATAAAAAATGACAGAGAGAGAGAGATGCAATATGATTAAAAGAATAATTACTTACTCACAATTCAGAAAAAAGTATGACATGGTGATAATAATTTCTTTACTCATTTTTATAATGGTTATAAAAGAGTGTTAATGTCTCTCTCTATATATATATATGTATGTGTATATCTGTGTGCATGTGTGTAAATAAAGACTTTTTGTGTTGACCTTTGTATTATTTTGTTTATTAAATTTCCAATGTTTCAACAAATATCATTCCTCATTGTCAATGTTAAGATCTTAATGAAGAACTGTTAGATCTTAAGTAATAATGAGCTTGAGATAAAAAAAACAAAACAATCATTCTTATATATATTCAATGGTTGATTATTCAGAATATATATTTTTATTTCTTTCAGCTTTACAAATAATTGATTTCAAGTTGATTTTAGATGAAAGAGATAAACTGAGTGGTCTCCATAAGGCTGGAATATGTTGTGTTTCATCAGACTTATTTAAACTATTCAATCTCTTTAATGTTTCAATAGATTCTCTCATTGTTCTCAAATCACACTACTTCAAATTAGCAAGTATTTTAACATTAACAAATTTTGGTTTGTGACCAGTTTCTAAAAAATGCTTCCTAATTATGTTATTAATTTGTCTGTTGGATTGATCTATGTAGCTTCTTAACCATTTGAAAGTGGAATTTCATAGATAACTCGATATTCCCAAAGTACCCACTCTTTGGACTTACAGAAAAAAACAGCCTTTTTTTTGCTAGTGAAAGATATTCTTAATATTGAAATAAGATAGTTTTCTATTGATATTACTAGTAACTCCTTTATTATAAGGCAAAACTTCTATATAACTAGGTGAGTTGTCAATTTTACCATCTTTTTTCTTTTTCTTTTTCTCAAAGTAACCTTTATTAATAAAAGACTACAAAAATTTTGGGTACACTTACCCATTGAGGATTACATAGTGATTCAATGTAACGAAATAAAATGTACATATGTTCAAAAATAATTACATCCATAAACATTGCTGTAATGTGATTAATGTGTATCTGTATGTGGATCCACATGGCCAGCCATCAAGAAGTTAACCATCAACCAATGGTCTCACCCCTAGGGCCCCGAAGCGAAGACTCAAATGCTTCAGCTGAATGGGTGAAGTCCAGCATTGTGCCAACCACCACAACAAGCAGCGAGGTCCAAGGCCCAAGTTCACCAAGCAATAGACTCTCAAACCATAGCCGAGCCATGTCAAGACAATTCTGAATACCTCTGCCTCCCAATTAGCAGTCCAAATGAGCAGGGACCATAATCGGTCTAACTGCCCAGAATTAGAAAGCCAACTTGGGTAAAATTAAGAAGCAATAAGTAAAGAACCAGATCGACACTGCCCAAAACCAGCCTATCAGAGACACATCAGCCAACCAGAGCCGGAATAGCACCAACTTTGACTGTGTAGCCCCCCAGCAGGTGTTCTGGGCAGTGGCAAAATTGTTAACAGCCCACACCATAAAACAGATACCTAATGTCTACAACCAGCCACCTCTGAAGAAAAGGGGGGAGTGCAGACCCATGCCCACAAAACAGAACTTTATCCATGTTACAAAAAAAAATGGTGGTGGCTCAAAATAGACCAACCGCTTTACAAATGCATTAAATTTAAAACTAACAAATGAAACCTAATGATAGTGAGTGCAAATGAATACTGACCTATCAAATAATCCATCAAGGGGTGCAGTAGCCCTTCGTGGCAAAGTCCATGTGAACGTAGTGACTTTCACCCTCCCAGCAGGTTTTCCCAGGCTAGACAATGATCATCGACCATCCCTCCAAATGAACCAAGACCCTTATGACCACTATCACCACCCTTGAGGAAAAGGAGTGCATTTCACACCCACCAATACAACATTTAATTCATGTAGTCTTGAAATCAAGCTGGATTTACATGCACACCATGGGTATAATTAATATGTCCATATCATCTTGCACACTGAGGTCAATGGAGCTGAACATCTGCCCTTGATCATCATCAGACTCCTGTGTCTGCAAATGTTCACAGCAGCTGCCAAACCCACCAGCCAAAGTCCTTCAGGGTTCACAATGTTTTTTCTTTGTTGATACTAGTTGGATTCTGCTTTTTTTGATTGAATTTTAGGTTTTGGTTAGTAATGAATGATACAAGTATAATCTGAAAGTTTGTTGTTAAACTTTGGAAAATTCTCAATAATTATTGCTTGAAAAGTATGATTAATTTGTAGCTTCAAAGTTTCTGTTTAGGTTTAAAACATCATTTGTACTCATTTTTGTCATTAGATCATTATTTTTTAGCTCAGGAATCACTTCATAGTAGTTCTGTGTTGATTTGAAAAATTTTTATTTATTGATTTTTTTAGGGGGGGGGGGAGCAATCCACCGGAAGAGGAGTGTTAACTTCTGTCCTGATCATCGGAGAAATCTGATTTTGAGCAGGGTGATAGCTTAGGTTATTTTCTATAATGTTCACTTCCAAAATTGAGATCGAATTAATAATTGAAACTTGTTTAACACTGCTAAAATCTGATGCAAAAATAAAATTCTTAAAACCATCATTGCTAACATATTATATTCTGTGTTTTCTATGAGATTTGATGTGCAAATGAATTTCCTGTTTATTCTATTAATAAAATTAGGATTTCTAGTGTCTATTCTTTTTAGAAATATTTGATTTCATTTAAAATTATTTTTAAAAGGTTTATAATATTTTAATGATTCTAAGAATTATTTAAGCTAGCTTTTGTCTCTTTCTAATGGCATCCATTTGCATAAAACGGAACTATGGATAATTTCAATTATCATTGAATGGAAACTGTTTCAAAATTTCTTCTAAAGATGAAAAAACAATAAAACAGACATTCACTTACATTTTGGTAACATTTTTGTTTATGAATCCAACAATGGACTATGACTTTGGTGAATAGAACAGGGAGCCTGAAACAGCAAAAACTGGAATCCCAGGCTCCCTCTAGTGGACCACCATCTTTTTTCATCTTAGTATCAATGCTATATAAAGCTTGATATATAATGTTTTATTGTAACCATTAGAAAGTAGCATATTTTTAGTTAGTTCTATTTTTTGAGAAATATAATCTTTATCATATAAAGAAAGGCCTTTAATTTGTGAAAGTTATAAATAAAAAATATATTTTCAAGGCAATGTTTTGCTAATGGAATAATAAAATTAGGTTATAGAAAAAGCTTTTTCAACAGGAATACTGGTAAACATAGAAGATACATAAAAACTAACCAATAAATAACTTTTAGCTAACTTTAAGTTCTTAATAGAAAATATAATGGTTGAATTTTTAATTCTTGATGGAATGTTATCTAACTACAGTTGTAAGCATTGGGTCAAATATCGAGCTAAAGAGTGTGTGCTATAACATTTATCTCAATGTTTAAAATCAAAATTTTGGATAAAAGGCATAATCATCATCATTACACTGAGAACTATCAAAATGTAAACTTGAAATATTATTAAGCAGAAAAAGTGTCCCACTTCATACTCAAATGTATATTTATGAAAAAACTAATATAATTACAAGAATAAATATGAATCTCATGTCAATCTTATCTTAACATCAGATTTTTCTATAATAAATATATATATATATACCATACACTGCTCTATTTCTAGGGTATCCTATCTCTAAGATATTCAGTTCTACAGCTATAGGGACAATGTACTGATAACTATCTTACAACATTATAAATTTAAACCCAGTTATTATATTATAGTAATAGGGGCTCTGATTTTATGTAGAAATAATAAATTTTATTTCAAATATATACAAAACTAATTATTATTATTAAACTTCTAATAACAATTCTAAGAAAACGTATTAAAAAGCAATAAATGAAATATTACAAATGCTGTAAAACATGCATGTATAAATCATTAAAGTGAATTGCATATGACATAACAATGAATCTGAAGTAGTAACACATAATAGCTGAATTACATATTAACAAACTTGTACTTTTATACAATTAAAATGTTCTATATTATTAATATTAAGATTATTTCAAATTTCATTAGACTATGAACTTTAATGGATTTATATTTTTTAATTATGTACTATAATATAATTGTCTAAATATGTATTTATCACACATACATATGTAAATTAGATTCTAAAAACAAATGTGATTTCAAGATGGTGTATGTGTATTGTCTCTCTCAAGAACACCCCATGGATAAGTTCATAAAGAAATTAGGCATAAGTGAACAAAAATCAGCATAAATGAATCATATATGTAATAATATTCAAATAAATATAAACATATAAAAATGATTACGATTTCCAAATCAATATCCTCTATTCTTTCTAAACAAGCAAAATATTTTTATCAAAACATGCAAAAATTTCTGATCCTGAAATTAGATCTTTAATGCTTTCTATAGAGTATCAACAACATTTGATGTGACTTAAGGTGATGAATAATTCTCTCAAATTATACATAATTATAATAATTATTGTAGACGTTTTTCTTCAGGGATGTTAAAATAATTTTAAGCCTTAATGTTCAATGTTATATAAAGAACCAAAAAGAACTATCAATTCATTAGTCATCACTATGATCATGATTAGGGCTTTGTTAAGTACTCCATAGCTCAGGTGACAAAGATTATTTCTTAAAGTTATTTATGCCACAACTCAGATGGCATGCTAAGCTTCTCAGCTTAATTACTATATATCTTTAGATCATACTTTATTTCATAAGTAACCTTATATCACCTTCAATTTCTAATACTTATATAAGGCTAAAACCTTAGTACATGCGCCTTGAGTGCTCAATTTTTTAACAAGTCAGACCTCTACAAATCATAATGCAAGATTTGACTTTATAAAGATAAGAGGGACTCTCTTATTTCTGAACCTATTTTTTTAATTATATAGGTAAATCTAAAGCATATTGATTCGGGAGCATGAAGCTAATCAATTCTTCACTGATTAACTCCACTATTTCTATTAAACATTAATGTTCACTAAATCTTTCGATTTATGAGTCAATATTCAGATATGATTTTTAGAGGTCTCTCTTGTTAAAAATTAAGCACTCAAGTCGCATGTACTAAGGTTTTAGCCTTATATAAGTATTATGTGCTGACATCGCGCTTAATAAGAATTAATATTTACAACTTCAATTTCTAAGTAAAATGTATCAAGATTATAAATTTATATTAAAAAAAGTAAATATTAATATTATTTGACCATAGCAATTTCATATATGTATATAAAATTTTCAACTTTTAAAATAAAATTTAAATAAATGCATTCATATACACAATGAATAACTACTGTACCAATCGGAATGAAAGTGAAGATCGAATCTAACCGCAAAAAGAATATCTGCACTACAAGGGCGCCATCTAGGCATTTGAGCCTAGAAAAATTTATAAAGTAGGCAGATACGCGCTGTTAAGATTCCACTTTATTTAAATATTCCGATCGTTAGCCCAAGTCACTAGCTCAGTGGAGACGCAGAGATAAAAATCTATATCTTTATTTATATCTTAAATATCAAAGAGTAAAAGCCACTGCCAGAAATTAACATATAAATATATTTATTTACGCACATATAAAATAATATTTAAATTTTGAGGAATAAGTTTAACATTTTAGATTTTTATATTAACTTTTAATTTTACATTTAACTAAGTTTCAATGAGTTTAATTATTATTTAGATAGTCAAGTATGAATAGACTACATAGATCTGCATTTGAAAAAAAAAAATTCTTCCCTGATTTAACCTTAGGCAACAAATTTCGCAACCAAATTGGCGCCAATCCATCTGATACATTCATGTATTCAATGTAGCATGATACGACAACACAAAATACTATATTGTCAGGAATGTACATCTGAACAATAAGTAGAAATAGAGAAGACATTGACTCTCCACCAACAGGAATGTGACATCTGTTGGCAAGTAGAACAATAAACAAAAAACTCCATAGGAATGGACTGCGGTCTTCTGCCGACTTACAAACCCATCCATAGGCAAACAGAGGGTGTGTGGCGTATATCTATAATCCTGCCCGTAGCGGACCTCATACTACATCTACTAATTACACAAATATATCCAATCCATTGAACCAATTCAACTACGAAATGAATAACCTAAGATTACCCTCTCTTAATACAACTTTACAAAACTATATAGCCATTGACGCCCGACTTAATTTTAACATTTAAATACGTTCGCACAGATTTGTTTAAAAATGTTGGGTATAGATCGATTACATAGATTCCATGGTCAAAAACATTTCAAAATAAACATAAACGATCAAAATACAAAATTATTGATACCGACAATCGCAGAAGGAAACTTATAAGTAACCCAATAGTATTCACCATAAGATACTTGCGTTGTCACCAATAACTTAAAAGGCATCCGAATAAATACATTTTAGATACTCACCATAAGGTATCATTATTTATCGAATGTCTATATATTTTGATCAAATATGAAAACCAAAATATAATTAACCGCAAACGAATCCATGCAAGCGTCTATAAACAACTTAAATTTCATACATTTAAATAAATCTTTACAATAAGAAAAAAAAAATGGAAATGATGTTTATCAATCGGAAAACATATAAAATTAAACATTATTAATTTGATTTAAAAACTTACAAAAGTCAGATAAGAGTCCATTTTAACATTTCAGTTGGCTTGTTTATCAATTTGTAAAACTTGACGAAAGTTCTTAATTGATTTTAACAATTGTTCATTTCATATAGCTTATGGTAGAAGAGTCCAGGCCTCTGCTTTCAATTCCCGCAACGCCTCCGTTGGAAGGTAATGTTCTGGAGATGGCAATAGCTGGTTCAAGGTATCACAGTCTTTTCATTTTTTTTTATAGAGAGTGTGGTATGTGCGTCATACCACATCTCTCAAACACACAATGCTGGAACTGTCCGAAAAAAACTGTATTTCCCTTTTTATATTATCCACAAGGATTCAATGAACAAAATGTCACTAGTCTATCACTTTCGTTAGGGTCCGAGCCAAGGACTAGTGCTTCCATTGGTCAAGCTAAAATTTCTTTCTTCTCTTATCTAACATTTCATCTGACTTTTTAATTACACAGCTTTTAGATAATTAATAAACAATCATTTCCATTTACAGATTACAGGAATTAATTAATACCTGTTTTTACTTTAACTTACGTTATTTTTTTATTAAAATATTTTTATATTTCAATCTGGTATTTTTTTATTAAAAAAAATACGTTCAGATACTTTTTTTTTTTTTTTGTTTATGAAAAAAATATTTTTAAAGTTTAGCATCTGTGCGAATGTATATATGTATAACAAACATTTTTAATTTTAGCATTTAGTTTTTTACTCTTATTTGCGAACTTTTAAGTTTTTATTTTAAATTAATGTAACAACATATTTATGTATCGTTACATATCAGTAAACTTCCTCAAAAAACAAAAACATTAAAAAAAAAAAAAAAGAATTTACTTAGTGTTAGTAATAACGTTACACAAATTTGTTATATATGAAATTTCAAAAGGACAAAACTTTTTTTAAAAGACAAAACAGTAATTACAAATATAATGATAAAAAAAAAAAAAGTTGACTGATGATTCCTCACTACCAGCTAAATTTCTGCCCCCTCCCTTCCAAGTTTCATTTCTCCTACCTTTAAGTATTATTTAGGCAAGTTAAACGATTAGATTTTAAACAAGACTTTTTAAAAAAAAATTATGATTTATATTTATTAATTACGTTTTATTTATTACTTTTTATTCCTCGAATTTATCTCTACATATGCGCAATTTTTCGACTGGCAGTACCTTTAAGACAAAATTTCAAAGTGTAACTCCACGTCAATACAACAAATCTATTTATACTATTTCAGAAAAAAAATTTACGGGCATGATTCACTTTTAAAATTCTCAGGGCACTCGTGTTTATTAAAGATCGGCCCAAGTTGGGTAGCCAGTTTGTACCAATCGGAATGAAAGTGAAGATCGAATCTAACCACAAAAAGAATATCTGCACTACAAGGGCGCCATCTAGGCATTTGAGCCTAGAAAAATTTATAAAGTAGGCAGATACGCGCTGTTAAGACTCCACTTTATTTAAATATTCCGATCGTTAGCCCAAGTCACTAGCTCAGTGGAGACGCAGAGATAAAAATCTATATTTTAATTTATATCTTAAATATCAAAGAGTAAAAGCCACTGCCAGAAATTAACATATAAATATATTTATTTACGCACATATAAAATAATATTTAAATTTTGAGGAATAAGTTTAACATTTTAGATTTTTATATTAACTTTTAATTTTACATTTAACTAAGTTTCAATGAGTTTAATTATTATTTAGATAGTCAAGTATGAATAGATTACATAGATCTGCATTTGAAAAGAAAATATTCTTCCCTGATTTAACCTTAGGCAACAAATTTCGCAACCAAATTGGCGCCAATCCATCTGATACATTCATGTATTCAATGTAGCATGATACGACAACACAAAATACTATATTGTCAGGAATGTACATCTGAACAATAAGTAGAAATAGAGAAGACATTGACTCTCCACCAACAGGAATGTGACATCTGTTGGCAAGTAGAACAATAAACAAAAAACTCCATAGGAATGGACTGCGGTCTTCTGCCGACTTACAAACCCATCCATAGGCAAACAGAGGGTGTGTGGCGTATATCTATAATCCTGCCCGTAGTGGACCTCATACTACATCTACTAATTACACAAATATATCCAATCCATTGAACCAATTCAACTACGAAATGAATAACATAAGATTACCCTCCCTTAATACAACTTTACAAAGCTATATAGCCATTCACGCCTGACTTAATTTTAACATTTAAATACATTCGCACAGATTTGTTTAAAAATGTTGGGTATAGATCGATTACATAGATTCCACGGTCAAAAACATTTCAAAATAAACATAAACGATCAAAATACAAAATTATTGATGCCGACAATCGCAGAGGGAAACTTATAAGTAACCCAATAGTATTCACCATAAGATACTTGCGTTGTCACCAATAACTTAAAAGGCATCCGAATAAATACATTTTAGATACTCACCATAAGGTATCATTATTTATCGAATGTCTATATATTTTGATCAAATATGAAAACCAAAATATAATTAACCGCAAACGAATTCATGCAAGCATCTATAAACAACTTAAATTTCATACATTTAAATAAATCTTTACAGTAAGAAAAAAAAAATGGAAATGATGTTTATCAATCGGAAAACATATAAAATTAAACATTATTAATTTGATTTAAAAACTTACAAAAGTCAGATAAGAGTCCGTTTTAACATTTCAGTTGGCTTGTTTATCAATTTGTAAAACTTGATGAAAGTTCTTAATTGATTTTAACAATTGTTCATTTCATATAGCTTATGGTAGAAGAGTCCAGGCCTCTGCTTTCAATTCCCACGACGCCTCCGTTGGAAGGTAATGTTCTGGAGATGGCAATAGCTGGTTCAAGGTATCACAGTCTTTTCATTTTTTTTTTTTATAGAGAGTGTGGTATGTGCGTCATACCACATCTCTCAAACACACAACGCTGGAACTGTCCGAAAAAAAACTGTATTTCCCTTTTCATATTATCCACAAGGATTCAATGAACAAAACGTCACTAGTCTATCTCTTTTGTTAGGGTCCGAGCCAAGGCCTAGTGCTTCCATTGGTCAAGCTAAAATTTCTTTCTTCTTTTATCTAACTTTTCATCTGACTTTTTAATTACACAGCTTTTAGATAATTAATAAACAATCATTTCCATTTACAGATTACAGGAATTAATTAATACCTGTTTTTACTTTAACTTATGTTATTTTTTTATTAAAATATTTTTATATTTCAATCTGGTATTTTTTTATTAAAAAAATACGTTCAGATACTTTTTTTTTTTTTTGTTTATGAAAAAAATATTTTTAAAGTTTAGCATCTGTGCGAATGTATATACGTATAACAAACATTTTTAATTTTAGCGTTTAGTTTTTTACTCTTATTTGCGAACTTTTAAGTTTTTATTTTAAATTAATGTAACAACATATTTATGTATCGTTACACTACATTTGGTCAGAACTAATTAAAACTTATGATATTGCAATTCACAAGTACAGATTAAGATATTACATTTCAATATATCTACAGCTATTCTCAAAACGCTTCAATATTTTGTTTTACTTGAATTAACATATTAATTTTGAAGTCTGTATCTTTCATGAGCAGGATTCATAATACTGCTACTATTTCATTTTCTGTCACTTAAAAAGATTTATTTGTAAATCATATATATTTTCATTTAAACACTTTATCAAATTTAATATATGAAAAAAACAACTTATTATTCATAAAGAAATCTTAGAATTATTTACATTAAAATATTATTAAGGTTCTTACAATAATAACAATTATTTGTTCATTTTAACTCTATTATCTAATGTTTATAATCATATTCTTGTTCTTAGATTCTGATAAATTGGCTTGTAAATTAAATTTCTTCAGATTATTATTAATATTAATATTTTAAAAAATCTTTCTAATTTATCTACTGAAAAATTGATACTGAAATTTATATGTATGAAATTAAATTACATATAATGCAAAAACCATAATTAAAAGTATAAAAATGATAATCAATGTTTCTAGTGGCAACTGTTTAAATTCATGTATGTTTATAGTTATACTTTTCAGTTGCAAGTTCTTTAAATGTAGTACAATGACAATTTGTGAAAATTATACAGGCATGCATGCACTTACGTAGTTCTCAAAATAGAATTTAATAACTGAAAATGAAGGCAGTATACATTGATTTCAACTGGATTTGGAAGAAGTTTCTTTTGTTTTTGGATGCATGGATGTTTGAAAAATAAATATCCTCTTTGCAAATAAAAATATATATTTTTTTCAATTGCCGATTTAATGAGTAAGTTGAAAATATATTTATAAAAAACATTTATATTCAAAGAGTTCTTTAAATTAAACATATTGTGGTACAATATAACTAGAAAAAATTTCCTACTTGCAGAGAGTTGTCGATTCTTCATTTTTATTTGTTCACTCTCCATATAATTTTTTCCAGTGTGTAATTGGAATTGGGGCTGAATAATCTGCTTACTTTTACCTCAGAGAGTTGCATATGTTACATTATGATTTTCAAGAACAGATAAAAATATTTTAGCAATGATGTTGCTAGAAAAACCATCAATCATCACTGATAGTACCCAATGTTAAACCACATCCTTTTACTCTATTGTTCACTAATAGGTTTAATTAGAAATAAAAATATATCTCTTTTATTTCGAACTCAAGCTGTTATATGGATTTTACAAACATAAGGATTCAAAAGATCATAAATTTTCTTTAACATCCTGTCAATAATAATATTTCAACTCATCTATAGATTGCATATGTTAAATTATAATTTTTCATGGATTTAATATGATGTAAACAAACAAATATTATATATATATTGTGAAGGTTATTTGTCTCATGGCATACAACTGAGTAATAGTGTGCATGCACATATATATGTAAAGTTGAAAGGAAAAGTAGAAATAAACACACAAAAAAAATTATAGATATTTTCCATATTACACTGGAATAACAGTTAAGGATTAAATAATTTTGAGTTTAAAAAATATTATAAATTAAACATTTAAAAAGGTCTAATTAATTATTTTATTAATTCTGATTTTGAAATTATAACAAACATGTTTTTATGTCACAATAGATATATTGGTAATTATAAAATTCCACTATCTATTGTCATTAGCCAATTTTTTTGTCATTAATGCTTATAAACATATTTTGATAAAATCCCACAAAGTTGTTTTTCAAGCATTAATTTGAATAGAAAAGGAGACATTAATTCTTTTCAATCAAAATAGGGAAAATTATTTTTTATTATCATATTCACCTCCCACTACCATGACTATAAAAGATTGAAAAAAATAGAGTTCTTTTACAGCTTTTACAGAAGATGCCAAGATTACTACTATCATGAAGATATAACTGAAGGCAAGACAGTTGACCCAGATGCTGCTACTAATGCAACAACAGGAGTTTGGATTCACAGGAAGTAAAAGAACTACTTTGTGCTCTTCATAGCCTATATATATATGTGTGTGTATTAGACAACACACAAACTGAAGGGAGCCCACTGCAGATCAACAATTAACTGGACTATATCTTTCCCAATGATGACAAGAAGCCAGTCTATTGTTAGAAGTCACCAACTCATTCAGAGAGTCCATCAGCTTGCTGAAGAATTAGTTTATACATATACTGTTTATCTATATGCAGCTAAAGGTAATGGATCATATTTATAAAGTAAAGCTGGTAAATAGTGTTATATATATATTGAGAACAATAGTATTTTAAATAATTACTTGAAATGACATTTAAATTTTTTAATTAGCAAATTTCAAAAGTAAATGACTTTTGCCAACTAAAAATAAAACAAGTAAATATTTTTTGCTTGAATTAAAGTCTAAAAAAAAAGATTGATTCATAGATAATTTTATTTTGAAAAAACAGTAAACTACAAAAATCTTTCTAGATTGGAAAACAAAATACTCAACTTACTGGAGTATTTTTTAGAGATGTTTATAATTAATCAAGAATAACCTGTTAAAAAAAGAAAAAGAAAACTTGTATTAACCCTTAAACCGCTAATTAAATCATTGGTTGTATGAGATAAAAATCAAATCTTTTAATTGGCCAACTCACAAACTGAAGACAAAGCCTATTGTTAAAACATATTCGTCTATAATATTAAATTCAACTCAGATACGTTTATAAAAAGTATATAATTAATTTTTCAGGTCATGAAGAAAACGAAAGTTCTTTCAAAAATAAATTGCTATTTATTTATTCTAAGATATTCTATATCGGCAACATAAAAGTTATAATGTAAACAAAAAGATCGACTTTTACGTTATAGAAAAGTAAATATTTCTTTTACTACATCTTCAATATATTTACTTAAATCTTCAATATTTTTCGAAAATAATTTTGTTTTTTTATTATTCTCTCTGAAAATTATGTTTAATTTCCATAAATATTATTTAATAATAATTTAAATCGTATTCGAAATGAAAATCTCAGCGTTTTCTTTATTTTCTTTGATCAGGCAGTTTCTTTGTTCTTTCCAGCCAATCAGAATGTCTTTTTCGGCTGAGAGCATGCTAAGAACCAATCACAAATAATGTTCCTTCTTTGTTTAGGTTTAAAATGCGTTTTTTTTTATTTTTTACTTCTAAAATAAATCGGAAGATGTCACCATCGTACAGAACTTTTAAAAACGAATTAAATACGTATTTAACGAATTTTATCGTATAAAAACGAACTAAGTTAGAGTGATTTTAGGTGTCGACGAGGAGTCTCGTCGAGCGCGGGAAAAGGGTTAATGACCATCAACAAATTAATATTACTATTTTTTAAAAAGAAAAATCTTTTTTATTGTTTACCATTAGATAATGATTGAATTAATAATTGATTCATACATATATACATATGTATGAATTTTATGCATACTTTCGACATTGAATTAAATATGAAAAATATAATATTTTTAATAATTCTATTATTTTGAGAAATTAAAATATATGGTATAAACACCAGTGTGTACAGACATTTCCATGTGGGCACACCTACATGTTAAATCAGTCATTATTTATATACCATTAAAATATAGTAACTTATTATTATTATTATATGACAAATTCTGTAAGTTATGGCACATCTGTGTTCCTATATGAATGTGTGTTAGGTAGACACATATATGTTAAAATTACTCGTATTTTTATTATTTTATGACAATACAAATATGTTCAAAAATTATTATACCACATGACAGTGTGCTTATGTATAAGTGTGTTTCATGTAAACCTATTGCGGTATTTGTAAATCACAATGCAATAGCTAATTGTATATTAATCAAAATCAGAATGCCAAATTTATATTTATGTCATACTCAGCAGATCTTAATTTTATTTTAATTGTTATTAATAAACTTTATTTCATTGTTAAAATTATTCCAATGAATTTAATTAATCCTGAATAAATTTTAAATATTATAAATTATTATATGCTGTATTATATCTTTTGTTCACAATAACAACTATAGAGCTTTTGTTCCTGAGCTAGATTCATGCATAATGGTATGTTATATAAAAGTGATTTATATTTAGTGTTTATGAACATCTGGTTGATGATGAGCCTGGATTGCTGCAAAGGGGATATCCTTTAAGGTCCATGCACTACATTTTATTTAGTTTAGTATTTATTAAAAATTAAGTTTATAATTGGCCAGTATATTAAAGGTACTAAGTTACCAGAACATTGATGATGATCAGCATGTTTTAGTATCCCAGCATTATTGTTTTTATTGTTATATATTCTAATGGATTAGCACATAAATTTGTGAATCCAAATTAATGTTTAAATATCTGCAAAACTGGCATGGGTTAAATAATTAGCCTGGTCTACAGTAGACCCATTTCAAATCCAGTCACAAAATTGATTGTTGATTTATGTTTATTATTGATCATTCATGATGATGAATGATGATTGATTTTCTGTAATGCTGGTGAACTTATAGTTAACTCCTTGATCTCTCTGGCTTATTATATTCATTCCTCATAATATTTGTATATTAACTTGGGGTGATAATGATGATTTTTCTCCTGCATAAGTCCACACCATTACAATATATATATATAATTATTTTCTTATTCTGTACAATGAAATTTATTTGCTCATCTTGAGAGCAAAGAGACATAAAATATAGATAATTATTTTTAAATACATCTATATAAATTATATCATTGTGAGTAAATAAACAAAAAAAAACAAAACAAAGTAAATAAATTAATCAAATTGGATTTAAAGGAGCTTATTTTTTGTTTATATGTAAAACAATCAATGGAAGTCCAATTTTTAATAGAGGCAAAAAGCACCGTGATTAAAAAAAGCCATTTAATCATTATCAGTAGTAGCTTCAAATTGTTTTCTTCTGATTAAATATTTACTAATTTTAATAGAAAATACTTTTTTTATTAAATAAAATGCATGTAAACAAAGATTAATATTTGAAAACTGTAAAATAAACTAATCAATTATCTTAGATTTCACATTCAATTTTGATAGAACATTCAGAGTGAGTACCTCAGAAAATGAGCCAATTTGCAAAATGTTGTGACCCATTTAAATGCCTGTATATTTATTAAAATACTTGTTAACTATATCATACATTCTCTTCACTATAATGTTTAGCATTGTTATGATGTGGAAGATTTAAGAGCTAAAGAATTCTATATTAATTTCCAGTTGAGGAAAATACAAAATCACTTTGATCAATTGAACAGATCCAAATATCATTTGAGTGCTCAAACATTATATAATCTTCTGAATAAATTAACTATATAATAAATTATTTATTTTACTCCCAGATGTTATTGTTTTAATGTAATTATTTTTTTAGAAAATCTTATATAATCATGCATCCTATCACAAAGTTGCATTTGAAAACATGTAGTAATAAAATTGTAATTTATAGAAATATTTATCTTTTTTTATATGAGATAAATATCTTATTAGTTAATATATAGGGTATATGAGCACAGACATTCACATGATCCACCACTCTTCACTCTATCTAATAACAATGATACACCTAAACACATATATGTTGAAAAGATAAATAATCACCAATATACGTATTTCATGCTAAACCAGCAATCATTAATTGGTCCAGA
This sequence comes from Epiperipatus broadwayi, assembly GCA_028023455.1. Taxonomy (NCBI): domain Eukaryota; kingdom Metazoa; phylum Onychophora; class Udeonychophora; order Euonychophora; family Peripatidae; genus Epiperipatus; species Epiperipatus broadwayi. Next base: position 4,581,465 of record JAQFVV010012415.1, on the reverse strand, counting down.
TTATCATCTCTACACATATATACTATAAGTGCTCAGATATATATATTAAGATAGACAATCTTTATACTTTAATGGACAGGCTTCAATCTACTCCACACTCCAACTCTTCAACCATCCATCCAATTGAAAATCTGATGATGGACTGCTCAAAGGCCACCCTGAGGCCGAGATTCTTGTCACATCTATGTTGACCTAAGATCAATCTGAAACCCACATGTACAGGTCATAATCCATTTAATACATATGCAAAGATGGGCAGACATCTCTACAATGTAATAACTGAAACACAGTCTAGACTGTGCTCATATACTCTATATATTACATATATATATATATAGACACAGGTATATAATAAGCCTGTGTTTCAGTTATTACATTGTAGAGATGTCTGCCCATCCTTGCATATGTAATAAATGGATTATGTCCTGTACATGTGGGTTCAGGTCAACATGAGTGTGACAAGAATCTCAGCCTCAGGGTGGCCTTTGAGCAGTCCATCATCAGATTTTCAATTGGATGGACGGTTGAAGAGTTGGAGTGTGTAGTAGATTGAAGCCTGTCCATTAAAGTATGAAGATTGTCTAGCTTAATATATATCTGAGCACTTATAGTATATATGTGTAGAGATGATAATCTGGACCAATTGATGATTGCTGTTTTAGCATGAAATATGTATATTGGTGATTATTTATCTTTTCAACATATATATGTTTAGGTGTATCAGTTTTATTAGATAGAGTGGAGAGTGGTGGGTCATGTGAAAGTGGGTGCTCATTTACCCCATATATATATATATATATATATATATATATATATATATATATAGAGAGAGAGAGAGAGAGAGAGACAGGTATATAATAAGCCTATGTTTCACTTATTAGTTACTAGAACATCATCATGCTGAGTTTAATGTTTTGTTTTATATTTAATCACTTTAAAATATTTTAAATTGTAAATACTTGATATTTCCAATATTTAGAAAGTTTCATCATTTAATTATTAATATAATGATAAAGACAAAAATTATGTAATAAAACTTGGAAAAGTGCACTCAATTAATGTAGCCATTGCAAAAAGATCTATAATAATAAAAATTATAATGATTAAATGGATGTTTGATAATGGCAGAAAATTATTTTGTAGAACTATTATAATTGAAATATTTTTAAAAAATTCTAGTTAAATATTTTGTTTAAAATGTATTATTATTTGCAGGATATATTGAACAATTAAAAAAACACCTAAAAAATATAATTTTTTGGAATAAGAACTTGCAGAAAAAATTTAAAAAATAAGTTGGAAAAAAGGATTTGCAATATTGAAGAGAGTAAATGAAAAAATACATTTTACTGGAAAAATTAAAGTATGGAAAGAAAATTATATAAATAATAATTTTATAAATACATGTTAAAAAATATATAATGGTAAAAAGCTGATTAATGATCTAAAGAAAAATATAGTTAACAATTAATGGTTTCATTTGTAAACATTTGCAAAAAAAAAAGAAAAGAAATATTTATTGTTATAACTTATCTTAAAACTTTTAATTTCGTCACCTGCTAATTTTGATAAATTTTTAATGAGTCATTAATAAAATGTTTTCTTTATTATATGAGTGGAACATTATCTTTTGTCATTATTTCTTTTGATATTTTGCAAGCTATTTAGTCAGGACAATAATAAATTTTTTACCCCATCTAAAGAATTATAACTATAGTCAAAAACATCATCATTTATTTAAGTAGACAATAACTCAAATTATGACTTTAAGGCATCTGGTGCCCTCATACAACTTCATTTTTAAATAATTTAGTCTAGAATAATCACCAAAAAATACACATATTGCCATTATCATTTATTGTTAATATCATTATTGTCATTGTTGCAAATAACAATATTAAAGTTATATTAATATTATTGATAATATTCCCTTATAAGGTAAATTATTAAACTGATCCAAAATGTCTTTATATATATTATAAATACAGCATTTTCAAATACATATATATATATTTTATTGCAGTTTACATTTAGTTATAAAAACACTCATGCACATAAAATTAATTTTATAAGATTAGTATATAGAATAAATAGGTATAATACTAACAATAATAAGAATAAATTATTTAAAAATAGTATCACTATAATAATAACTTTATTAGTGTACATACATGATTAAAATTACATTGAATAATGATAGAAAGTTTTAGCATAATATTTAAATGTGTGTGTGTGCCTGCACAAATGGTTTTAGTTCTTAAATGCATTTTAAATGTAAAAGAATACAATTACAAAATACTTAGATAAATTTCTTAGTATTGGTAATAATATATTAATTATAATGAGAACTTAAAAATAAATAAACTAAAAACATTTATTTTATTTATTTACAATATAAATATATGTTTGTAAAATAATATATATTTTTTTCTATTAATTAATATAATAGGATATTTAATTATTTTTAAAATACTATTTTCTCATTTTTAAAAATTTCATTATAAATTTGATGCTACAAATTCTTAAAACTTCCAAAGATTGCCTGCTTCATATACAGCAACCCAGAGTTTTCTGGATAAACACCTACATATTGGACAATTATCATTCCATACTTAGGAAATAAAAGACCTTATTGTGATTCTCTGGAATAATTTTAACTCATTATTAGTGGATATAAATGATTATTTATTTTATCCCACACTTAGAAAATAAAAAAACTTAATGTGATTTTAGAATATTTTAAATTCACTATTGTGAGATTGTATTAAAAAAGCTTAAACTTCATTACCATGTATTCTATTATAGGGATAAAATTTGTATCTCCCATCCATTCAGATTTTATAACTCAAAATAATAATGGATTTAACCCTGCCAAATATTTTGAAAAACTTGTGCCAGAATAAATATTTTGAATTTTTTTAAAATAAACTTTGAAATAATTTTAAATTATCCGAATATATTATATTCCTCATATTGTTTAATTGTTATATTTAGAGTTATATTATTCAATAAAGGTTCTCATAAGAATCAAGATATAATAAAAAAAATATACAGATAGTAGATTAAATTTATGATTACAATTTAACATACGTGTGTGTTATTGATTCTGAGACCAGTTGTTAATGTTTAATGATAATTATTAATTATTTATAGAAATAATAATACTTGACATGAATTAAGAATTTCTATAATTAAATGTATCTAGAGTATATAGTTTAATAATTTAGAATTATTTCTATTCTTATTTATCCATATAGTTATTTTCAAGATTTTTTAATGAAGATTATATAGTATATTCAGTTATATTTGTGGCACTAATATTTGCATAAATATTGTCTTCAGTTGTGATATGGTAAGAAGCCCACATTTTCATATAATAATGCTTGCCTTAAAGGAGACTACTTCCAATTATTTATCATGCTTAGTATTTTTGCTGTGGAAAAATTATGCTCTCTCAAAAGACCATTCAGGACATACATAGTTTTAAAAAAAACCATTATGCTCTCAAATGTCACTACTGTTTACAACTTGAAATGTTTTAAAATGAAATATTTGCTTTTCATGCAGCATTGAGAATTCAGAATATTATCATATTTGAAGTGATGCATTGTAAACTAGTAAATTTACTGAATATTTTATTTATTAAATCATACACTTTTAGACCCAATATATTTTTATATACTAAAGAATATTTATTCTAAGGCTATAACAGTGATTAGAATGCATAGGAATATTAAGAAGATTAACATTGAAAAGGGTGTATATAGGATGATAACATCTCCAAAAAATTTTGTAGCAGTTTTACAAATATTTTGTGAATTAAAATGGGAAGCTAACATAATAAAAATAAATAAATATTATTTAAATAATGTAAATTTTTTTTTTTATCAAGAAATTTATTTAACACAAAATATACATAGTATTATGATATACAGGATAACAGGTTAAGCTTGGTTAAAAGGTTAAGAGTTCTCATGCATGTATTATTGTGTGGACATTGGTCTATCTTGTACAACTTTGTATTGATAGTGGTTGCAGTATTTCAATTGAACGACATTGTGTTTCTGCAACAGGTTGATGCTTAGAGTGACCATAGAATATTTATAGGGATGATAAATATATTGCTTTTTGATGGTGGGTTTGATGTGGGTTTGTTGCAGTGTTTGCATTATTGTTGTATCGGAACTTCAAACAGTCTCCATGTCTCAAAGAAGGCCATAGAGGTAGAAAGGATTTCATCCCTTTTTTTGATATTGTTGATGATGTTAATGAAGAGTTGAAGAGGATTTAAATGAGCTCCTTCAAAGGCTAGCTTGCAGCGGACGGACCAGATGGAAAAGGTGAGGAATGTGGATAGTCTTATCCATGCAAATGTTTTTGTGCCAAGGCAGTGCTGGATTGAGTTAATTATTTGAAAGTTGATCTTTGAGTTTGTGTGGATTAATTGTCTGATACTGTTGAGATTGGGGCAGATGTTTAAAATGTGCTCAAATGTCTCTGATTCCCGGCCACAGAGTTGGCATAGTGGGTCAATGTTATTGAATCCTCTTCTGTTTACCAAAAACCATTTAGTTGGTAGGGCATCAAGATTTATTTTAATTATGAAGTCCAGGAATTTTGCTTCGAGGCTCCAAAATTTAAACTGTGATATGATTTTCTTGTTGGATAAGTTAAGTCTGGAATTAGGAGAATATGTTTGAGGATGCTGTAGATTATATGCATCCCAGTATTTCATTTTGGAAGAATAAGCAGTTGCAGGACAGTTGTAAAGGCATTGAGAAGCAGAGGTTAAGGATGATATCCAATCCTGTTTGAGAGGTGGTGGTCGGTCGGTAGGGTCAACTGGCATATAGACTTGGAAGTTGTCAAAAATAAGGGTTAATTTATGAATAAGATTGTGGATTTTTTGGAGAAAAAATGTATAGGGGGAGTGGTGTGAAAGACCATTCAGCCAGCAGGGACGGCGCATGCCTTCTAGACTGATGGCAACAGTTTTCCCACCCCAGAACAACCTAGAGCAAAGTGAGTTAATTTTACTGACAAAGATTTTGGTAGGTTTAATAATTGGGAGGTAATAATTAATTTTGGGGAAAAGGACCATGTTGAGTAAGGCCACCTTCCCATGAAGTGAAAGGTAAACCTTAGCAAGTGATGTTGTTATTTTGCTGGCAGATTTTAATATTTCATTTTGTATTTGTGATGTGATGATAGTAGGTGGTTTGTGAAAGGGAATACCTAGGAAGTTCTGTGGTTGTCCAAGGAAGTTAGTTGTAATCTTCTTCCCTGTAGCAATTCTCCATGCAGATGATTTTTGAAGATTGAAGGAAAGTTTATATTGGTGAGTGTAGTCATTTAAAATTTTGTTGAGATGACCAAGATATTTTTGTGATGGCAAGACTATGAAGACATCATCCATATATGCGAGGATTCCTATCTCCCTCTTTAGTCTGGGAATGTAGACTCCTGGAAGTTGTCTTTGAATGTCTAACAGGAGTGGATTGACGTAAGCAATGAAAAGAATCGCACTAAGAGGGGATCCTTGTGGAATTGAATGTGATGGTTTGAAACTGTCAGTGGTTCTTCCATCTAAGGATATCAATATGTGTCTGTTTCTAAGAAGATTACTTATGATTTGGAGGTATGGCTTGGGTACCGCATAGTCAGCCAGAGTTTTAAGCAGGATGTTGATCCTGACTGAATCAAATGTGGCAGCTATGTCCAATTGAACAGCAATTGGTTTAGATTTCCTGTTTGTTCTTAAGTGATCAACTAGGGATTTAACTTGGGCCATAGCTAGGGTGGTTGATGAGCCTTTTTTGGCGAACTGGGATGGAGAAATGTATTTGAGAATACCTTCTTGAATGATATCTTTTATAGTGGATTCAATGATTTTTATAATTAGAGGGGACATTGAGATGGGTCGAAGACTCATGAGCTCCGATGGCGGCTTATTTTTCTTAAGAAAGGGTACCATGGCAATCGGGTAAAGATTGGGGATAATTTTGTTTCCATCTGTTAGGTGGTCTATCATTCTATGGATAATTGGTATTGAAAATTTGCTGAGGTGGGCTAGAATGAAGCGTGGAATGCCATGAAGCCCAGGATGAATTCGATCCCTAAGGGATGTGATTTTGTTTTGTAGCATGGATTCCGTTATGCAATGCATGTCTGGAACTTCCTCATTTTTCCATATAGTGAGTGGTGTTTCAGGATCTTTTTGAAGAATTTCCTGGAAGTGATGCTTAATGCCTTCCAACATTTGTTGACCAATCCAGGATTCCCCATTTGAAATAATTATTGAGGGTGTATTTTTTATTCTTGATGTTCCAAGGGCCCAGCGAATGTAACCACGGGTCCAGCAATGTTGAGATTCAAGGAACAGTTTTGCTCTCTTGATGGATAGGTATTCTGCTAGTTTTTCCTGTTGTGTTTTGTATTTCAATTTTAAGGAAATAATATCTTTAATGTTGTCTGTGTTACTTGGAATTTCTTTAAGTTTGGAGCTTATGTTTTGTAAATCATTAAGCAATTTAACTGGACCTTTCAGCTTTCGTGTGTAGTTACTTATCAGTGATTGTATGACTTCAATGAATGCAAACCATGCAACTTCAATGGGTTGTGATAGAATGTCAATTTTTTTGAAGTAAATGTAGGACTCTGAGATGATAGCTTCAGTCGCTGTTGTGCGGGTTATCATGCGGAGAGTTTGGCGACTGTATTCTCCAGTGTAAAGTGTCTTGTCAGGAAGAAGTTTAATAATTTGTGCGAGGTGGTCTGAGTATGTTACCAGTTGAAGCTGTGCTTCAATTTGGAAGTGCAATTCTGGTGAATAGTAGAAAAGATCTATGAGACTTTTACAGCTTTGTGTGTAGAAGGAGAAGGATCCCGGGGGCAGAAATCCCTCACCACACATGAGAGTTTTATTGATTAGGTGTAAGTATTTATTGTTGAAGTGGGCATAGTTCACATTGAAGTCACCTAGGAGAAGTGTCGGTGATGAGTTGGAGTATAGTACCATATTTATTGTATGTATGATGTGATGAAAATTATTGACTGTGTTTTGAATGTAAATGAACAGGATGTTGAAGATGAAGCCACTGTAGTTAACTTTGATTATGACTATGTTACCATCTAAATATAAAATGTTGAAATCATTAGGTGGTTTATTTTTGTTAATGATGAAACCTACCCCTCCGGAAGCAGTGGTGGCAATGGAGAATTTAGTGTAACCAAAGTTTTCTAAAATCTGAGTGATTTGTAAGTTTGATTTTATGTGGAATTTAGTTTCGGCCATAAAGAAGATGTGGGGTGTGTGAATATTCAACCACTGTCTTATGGCATATATACGTTGTAGAGAGTTTAGGCCTCTCACATTGGTACCAACAATTTTAAGATACATTATAATTGGTTTTTAAAATTTTCAGGTAGAAAGATGTGTCGGTGAATTCATTGTACAATTCAACAGTTGAATTAGCTACGAGTTGTTATGTGTCTCCTGGAGTAGGTGACCAGTCCACAGGAGAGTCTACTGACTGACCGAAGTCAATGGTTTCCGGTAGAATAACTTCTACATCATTATGTCGAGTGTTTGCTTGGGCTTTGACATCTTTAGATATATTCTCATTTATTGAAAGTTCTTGCTCATTAGTCAGTTGCATATTTTTGGTTGGCAATAAAGTGCCACCCTTTCTTCTTTTGTTGGATTTGTCTTTTGAAGTTGTAGGATTTATAGGTAGAGTTGCTTTTGAGTTTTTGGATTTGTTTTGTATATCATCATCAGAACTAGGTCCACTGGAGTGTGTATGTTTTTTCTTTTCTCTTTTTCTTTTTTGTCTTTTCTCATTTGTCTCTTGATGTTGAGTTTTGGAAAAATCTGTTAGTAGGTTGATGATTTATCATAGTCTCATCTGATTCAATGTCAGTTTCTTCACTTGAATCACTGAACTCATATGTTGATACACTGTCTATTTCATCATAGACTCTTTGTGCATGTTCATGAGGATTGTGATCTGGTTTGTTGGTGTCGGTTGTCTTTGAACCAATTAAAGAGGGTGAGGTAATAGTGGTGTTGTGTTGCATCTGGGTTGATTTGGTATCAGGATGAGCCAGTTCTGGTGATTTGAGGATTTGAGGCATTTGAATGTCAGAAACACAGTTAGTGGTTTTGGATTCTGAGCTTGGTTGAAGTGTTTTTGTTAAGGATGAATTTTGATTTGTTTCTGTGTTATGTAGTATCTTGTTGGAAAAGGTGTTCTCAGTGTGTAGAGAGTCAAGTTGAATTAAATTAGCTGTGATAATCCTGTTGGAGGTTTTTTCTGGTTCTGTTTTTTTGTTGCATTTATGTGTTTTGTTCTTCATGATTCCGCAGGTTTTACAGATCCGGGCCAAGCAGTCTTTAATTAAGTGTGTGCGTTCAAAGCAGTGAAAGCACTGGGGTGGAGACTCTCGGAAGAGAGTACCATAGGGGATCCATGCGAACGAACAACTGTTGGGATGTCTGTGGAGTTTATCCCCTTATTTAAGGTAATAGTGAATGAGGCTGTGTTTGATTCAATGTGGTTTTTTGTATACGGATTAAACCAGTATTGAAAATTGCTTATTTTACCATAGTTTTCTAAGATGGATTGAAGTTCGGCATGGTCAAAATTTAGTAAACAGTCTTTGATGATTCCCTGAAGAGTGGTGGGTCTATTGTTATCGATGGTGATGATGTATTTATCATCAAGTATTTTAATTGTATTTCTGAATGTGTTTCTATCACCCCATGTCTTAAATTCAGTGATAATATATCTGTCATTGGGATGTGAGAGAATTCTGTTGATACCCATTTCTATTTTTTCTCTATTATCATTTTGGAGAATTTTTCCAGAGGGAATTTGAAAAAATTACCACTCTGGTCAGTGGTTGTTAAAATAAGCGTTTTATCGTTTGTGTAGTTAGCAAACGATTTAAGTAATTTTTCAGGAATAGAGTTGTTAAATTTTATATGAATATTTTGATATGCTTCATCATTATCTTGAGTTATGTTTGAATTCTGAAGGTTGCTTGTATTTTGTGTTGCTTCATCAGTATCAAAATCTATATAACTAAGGAATGAGCTACCGTCTTGTTTGATATTTCAGAATAGCATTCATATTTTGAACTGCTTCTGCATATGATCTTTGGAAACTGGATGAGTTTTGGTTTCTATTCTTATCTTTACTTAAATTATGATGTGTAAAGTGTGTTTTGGGTGTTTTGAAATTACTTTCTGTTTCATCAGTACAACGTTCATTACAATCAAATCGCTTTTTAACAGTGAAATTAACTGTTTGATTTTCAGATATTTCGATTTCATTTCTACTGTTGCTGTGTATATTTTGATTTGTACTTTTATATTTTGTAATATTATGATTTGCTTGATGTAAATCAGTTATTTCAATTTGGTTAGAACATTTATTTTCTTTAGTAGAAGGTCCGTTGTAAATATCTTTATAATTTACGTTATTTTTTGGTTTTGCGCCCTCTTGCGTTTTTTTAAAACTTTTATCCCTAACATTTAAAGTTTTTATCTCCTTACTTCCTGACACTTCTAAAAGTTGTGTTTTACCCTGATGATTATGATTTTTTTGTTCTGATTCTAATACTGTTGTTTGAATTGCTCTAGGATTTGAAATAAGTTTCTTATGGTTAAAAGAGTCTTCATGTAAAAAGCTTTTATCAGCCTCTTGCGGATTTTTAAGAAATTCTCCAGTATTTACGTTAGTTTCATTGTAAGTATTGGCTTTTTTAAAATCAGATTTCTCTGTAGCTTTATGTAGATTGTTACTAGGATTGTATTTACATGTTTTAGTAGGTTTTTTATTGATTATTTGGTTTTCATTAGCGTTTGATAACGATTTGGAAATTACATCAGAATGATTGTTTTCACCGTTATCGGTCGATATAGGACTAATAACGGTTTCAGATAATAGCTTGCCAATGGCAGATTTAGGGTTTTTATGCCCATCCATGCTTAGAAATTAATTGTAAAAGCACTTACCAACTGTTTCGTGTTGGATTCTCCACTCCAACTCCCCTTAAACTTGAAATTTCTTGAATTTTTGTAACTCTTGATGCACTGTGATGCTGAACACTTATCGCCATCTGTAAATTTTGCAGATGATATGACTTATTTTGCAAATAATACTTTAGATCTCTAGGGAATGTTACAAGAATTATCATATGAAAGTAAGAAAATAGAACTAAAGAAAAATGTTAACACAACTAAAATATTTTTTCAATGGATTTTTTCAGAAGTAAAAAAATAAAGATTTATAATTATAAACTAGAAAAAATTAATAATTACAAATATCAAAAAAACATGCAAAACTCTCCATACAGTAGTGCCACCCTGCGCCAACCAGAGTAATCAATGGATGCCAGAAATATGAAAAACATAATAAATAAAATTAATCATAGAAGATTGGAGTTCTTTTAATATAAATAATTTGATATTACAAAAAATATGTTTATTTGTTTGAAAAGAAAGTTTTTGAATAGATATGTTTTACCAACTATTACTTAAGAATCTAAAATTGGGTATGACAGAAGAGCAATGTACAGACTTCAAAACACTTTGAAGTATGGAGATATGTATATCGGGAGGAATAAGAAAAAAATCAAAAACAAAATATGGGGGTAAGAGAGTGAACAAGTAGATATCACTAACATCATTTAAAAAAATGTAGAGACTGAGAGGTAAACTGGACAGATTGCTAAAATGATGATGAATCCCAACAAATTATAAAAGATTAGAAATAGACAATGAGTGAGATGGATGGATAAAATAATGATGTTTGCTGATATGATGTGGAGAAAAGTGGCTACAGATCAGGTAAACTCAATTAAACCTAGAGATATATTTTTCCTGCAGTTGACCGATAATGACTGGAAATTATTATTGATGATATATGTTTGATAGAAATATTATCAATAAATGCTCAAATTTTTTTTTAAGTAGTTTTATTACACACATACACATTTATCACAAAATATTAGTCTTTTTATTACTTACATACGAATTTATCTTAGAAATAAGAAAAAAGTCAGATTAATCCATTTGAGAATTTTTGATCTTTTTATTTTTTTTATATTTTTCTTGATTGCTTGTCGTGTCTCCTGGCAAAATTATATTACTTTACCAAATGATTATTTTGTTGGTCTTATAAATGCAGTTGACTTACTTCACAATTTGATAAAACAAAACCAGTTTTAACTTAGGTCATTGATAATAAACTTTTAAGAAAGTTGGCAAGGCAAAATTAGATAGAAATGGTCTTGCGGCCACCCAAGGGAACAACTTTTTTCATATTGGAAAAACAGAATATTCAGTCGAAACTAAGATTAACTTTATTTAAATCATTTGAATTGACAGTTTTTACTCAAAACTTTCTCGTATAATTTGTTCATATTCAGAAAATAGTCCCAGAATAATTGATTAAATGATTTATTATTCTTAGTAAATTTAAATATATATATAATTTATTTGTATTATTTTATTTTTTTAAATTACATGTTATATATACTTTAAGAAATCATAATTTTTAAATAGAAAATGCAATATATAATTAACATTCCAAATAGCAAATGAACATTTGTTGTTAAAGACATTCAAATGGGAAAGACTAAATCAAATAAAAACTGTTTTCAATTTTAATGCCCCCCCCCCTCTTAAAAAAGAGAGAGCATACAATAAACTCCTTGTAATAATGGTTGTCATTTAATAGCTTTTTGCTAAAAAGCGATTATTTTAAATTAGGCCCTAGTTCCATTAGGTATTAATCTGATAACTTTTATAAGTATAACGGAAATACTAAACTGCATAAAGTTATTAAATACAGATTAATATTTTTATACAACTATTGTGGGATTGACACCTACATCAAAAGCTTTTAATAAAAAGAAAAGTTATAAGCATAGTGATGCTAGATTACTTAGTGTCCATCTGCAGTAGCCATAAGCTCTTTTATATATATAAAAAAATATCAAAAAAATCTGCTTCATATTAACATGAATAGATTATTAGAAAAATACATATGAAATTTTATTTGAAACAAGTTTATTTATATGTTTTTTATTTTATTTTTGAAAATATAAATATATTTTTTTACTTTAAATAATGATAGTAATATATTGCTCTGGAGTTCATAAAAAGTTCGAGCACCGGAAATGATAGAGCTGGGCCATGACTCATGGAACTTAAGGTCTTCTACATTGTAATTCTAAGCATGATGATATGAGAATTTTAAAATTGCTCCAGGTCTAAATCTTTAAATTTAAAGAACGAAGCAGCTTTTTTTTCTTTAACAAAAAAAAAAATTATTATTACAGAAAAAAATAAAGAATGGTAATTTTTTTAAAATTTCTTTTCAATTTTTGTTTATAAATATCAGATAGTTAATACAATAATTAATTATATACAGCTAATTTTTTTTTTCACATGTTAAATTGGTTCCTGAAAATTACGTGGAAAACAAATATGTGTAAAAAAAAAAATACACTGTACATTTGGAAAATAAGAAGATTGCGTACCTAAGAAATCAATGAAAATAATTAAATAAATCATATAAAAATTTTTGTTAGAATGTTATATTTTTTGTGTGCTATCAAATTTTATGTCATACATATCGAACTTAAATAAAAAGTGAATTATATGAGCATAAATTTCATTTGAAAAATAAAAAAAACTTGAAAGTAATAACACAATGAAACACTCATTGGTTTCTCTACACAAGCCTTCGAAAACTTTAAAATTCAAAGCTTATCATCACTCCATGTTATAAGTTTTAAAAAAAAATTAAAATAAAGATTATTAGTGTAATTTATTACTTTCATTTCATTTAAATTATTTTTTTTTTTAATTTAACAACTAAGATATTCAAAAAGAGAAAATGCAGACCATTGGAACTGTACATTTATCAAAAATAAGGGTGACATCTTACTTGTTTGTAAAACAGAAAAGTACCCAACATTGTCAAGCATTGGTGGCCTAGCAGTTAGCATAGCTGCCTTCCAAGCACCTGGCCTGGGTTGACTTCCCAGTCAACACTTTGTCATATAAAAAATAAAGTATCCAACATTTTATTCAATGTCACTGTCTGACAATAAACATATATGTTTGGGCATAATTGGAATACCATTGCTGTCATTAAAACTTGCAATATATAACTTACCATTTATTGATTTTTGACAAAATTAATAAATATAAATTTAAATAAATGAATCAATTAAATTTAACTAAAATTATATTTCTTAACATCAATACCAACAAGGAATATTTTTTAAAAACCAAATACCAAAATGCAAACAAAGCAACAATACCAAAATGTACTTTTTTTTTCAAAACAAAATGACAAAAACATTACAGTGCAGACAAACAAATTTCTCAATTTGGAGGAATATTGATGAAAAGGGGATATTTATTTTTAAAATAATGAGAAATAAAGAGATGAAACATTTTTCTAAAATTAGATGATAACGGATATAATTATTTTTTTTTGTTTTATGCTGTATTCATGACGAACTCGATCTCATAAACAAATCTATAAATAAACATTTTTTTTCCTCATGTGTCATAGAAATCAGCCGGGAAGTTAACCTGCTAACCTGGGACAACTACTTGTAAAGCATCTGTCTCTGACCTCTCGACCACCAATGCTTGTCTATAAATAAACATTGAATTAAAAACATTTACAATCTTCTAAAAAGTAAAATAAATTATTTTATATTGCTTTCAAGAAATTATTTAAAATTAAAAGAAGAGTTTAATAACTATTTAAGACAATCTAAGAATTACTTTGAGAATGGAAGAAACATTCCAGACAATATTTCCAATTATAAATATATCACAGCAAATCTAATCTGAAAGTCCTACTTTTTTTTTTTTAACCAACTGTGTTATTTTAAAACAATTCAAGTAAAAAAAGAATTTTTTTAAATTTGTGTTATTTCAAAATCATGCAAAAAAAAAAAAAAAAATCATATACAAAGAAAATTAAGTGTATTTAATTAAAAAAAATAATGTGACTTTTGACACATTCTGTATAAAAATAATTTGTGATTTATTAGAATGATAAATATATTCCTCGGTGAAAAACAGCTAATTTTGTTCACATTGAGTACATTGCTCTGTAATTATAAAATGATACTATGGTATTGAAAATGATGTTATTGCATAATTGAATATCTATCTAATTTCAATATTATAATTTGCTCTTATGATCAATTAGCTTAGAAATTATTATTTCACTAAATATTTATGTTATAGTTTAATATAAGATTGTGAAGTATGACCAGATAAAGATATAAAACATTTTTTCCAATAAGATGAATTACAATATTTTTATTTTTAGGGGGGGGGGGGTATTTATATTGTAGTATAATTTTAATTCATAAGAGATTGGAAGCATTTACAAAATTATTACTTTTTAACATATTTACAAAATTCAGACATAAAATAGCATTAATACACAAAAGATGAAGTTATAAAGTTGCAGAAATGTAGAATGGTATTGCTGTTGGATATGATGCAATGCCTATAGAATTTTTGAAAGAAATTGGAAAATTTACTATGAAGGAAATAGTTGGGCTTTGCAATTTGATATATAATAGTGAAGTTTGGCCCTCTCATCACTACCCACACTAATCAGTTCCTCATAATGAGGAGGGGTTTTAACAAAATTAGCTCTCAATGTCAACTCTGTCAAAGGGATGAGGAAACAATTGAACACATTTTCCTAGATTGTCCATCACTCAGCATTCTTGGGTCTTTCATTGACGAAAAGGTAAAACATTATTCTACAGACACATTCTTAATCCAGCAAGCAATTAAAGCTGGCAATTTTGCTAACATTAGATTAGCAATTTTCCTATCCTTCGCCATCTGGCTAACGAGATGCAGTTTTGTTCTGGGCAATGCGAACACCAGTACCCTTCAAGTATTTAAAACACTCATCAAGGGTAATATCATCAGAGATAAAATGCTTGCTCCGGATTGGCTGTATCAACAAACCTGGGCCGGCACTTCCATGCTAGTGCACTGATTATTACAAAGATATCAATGATCAAATATGAGTCTCGCCTCATCAATGCAATACCAAAATGAGCTCAGTCATATATATGGGAACTCTACCATATTATCTAAAGACTACCAATTAGTGGATTGATCACACCATCTACCTCAACAATAAAAGTTAACAAATTTAATCACGAACTGAATAGCTTAACTTATAAGCAAGTGACGGACAGATCTCGGGATGCTTGGGCTCGGACTGACGGATTGGGAGTGAATCAATGACCTTGTCAGTGTTCTCCCAGCCCACTTAGCCTCTGCTTCACATCTTGACTATAAACCTATACTCATTATAAATTTGGATGTGCCTTTCAATGCTCAATGAGGCATACATAATTGTTCAACTGGGACAAAGTATGGACCAATCTAGAATACTACTGAAGCGTTGATCCAACATTCATGTATATATCCACTTCTCATTTGGCTATGGACATTGCTTGGTATTTATGTAATCTTCATTGTATAAAATTGTATAAATCATTTAAATAAATCGTTATTATTTAAAAAAAAAAAAAAAATAGAAGAAAGCTGTTAAATGTGAAGAGTACAGGACAATAAGCTTGTTATTTCATGCTTCTAAAGTTTTATTGAGGATTTTACCTCAAATAATTTATGGGAATGTAGAGTATTATACTGGAAAACAGTTTGGTTTTCAGAGAAGGAAAACACAAGAAATGCTATTGGCCTTGTTAGAACAATTGCAGAGAGATATATTGAAAAAAAAATCAATTAGTATATGTTTTGTGGATTTGGAAAAAGCATTTGATAGTATAATCTGGAATAAACTTATGACTATCTTAAAACATAAAGAAGTATTTTGGAAAGAGAGTAGATTGATTTGAAATATGTATACTTGAAAAGGATAAGAATTTAATTGGGGAATGATGAGACTGATGAAGTGAATATAGAAGGTTGAGTTAGGCAAAGGATGCAGAATTTCAACTGTTATTGCTAATATTTATTTAGAAGACATGCTAAATAATTATTTAGACTGTGGAGAAGCAAATGTTGGAGGTTTCAGATGGTATCATTCTTATAGCTGAGAATGAAAAGTGCCTTCATAATATGTTGAATAAATTGAAGAAATGATATATGGAATATGGAATGAAGTTTAATGTTAAGAAGACTAAGTGTTTAGAGATAGGAATGCAAAAAGACTGCAAATTGAAATCTATGATAACTTAGTCCAACAAATAAAGGAATTTAGATAATGGGGTAATTGGTTGAGTGAGGATAAAAACAGTGAAGATGAAGTTTAAAGAAGAATAGCAATGGTAAAGGAGGCATTTATTAAGAGAAAGAAAATATTTTGGGATCTTTGAAGAGAGAATTAAGAAAAAGATTAATTAAATAATACATGTGGAATGTACTATTTTATAGTTGCGAAACATAGATAATGAGTAATAAATAGCCTTGGAGATGTGGACATGGGGAAGAATGAAAAATAAAACAGTTGGATGAATAAAATAACAAATGAAGAAATTTTGAAAAGAGTTAATAAAAAAAGAAGTTAAGAGAAAGAGAAATTGTATTAGGCATATATTAAGAAGAAAGTATTTAATGAAAGATGTTTTGAAGTGAATGGTGAGTGAAAGCAAGAAGAAATGATAGAAAAGATTGACATTGTTGAATGATATAAAAGATGGGAATAATTATGTGGGATTGAAGAGCTGAACAATGAAGAGAATGGAGTGGGAAAATTGATTAATTGGTTATGTGACTACTCTCTGGACCTGTTCATGGAACAAAATATTATTGATGATAATGAATGCATAAAATAATATTATTTACATTATTAATATTAATATTGATTTTTTTTTATCTCTGATAGTTTAAAAAAAAATTTCAATCTCTGAAAACAAGCTATTATATTTTAGTTGCAGTCTACACAAAAGTGAGTTAACAGAATGTGCAAAAGAGATAAGCCACACAATTCATGATATTTAAAATTAAAGTTAAAAAGATTGAATCAGATGTTGTGAATGATTGTTCTATTGATGCAGCGCATGCAATAATTGAAATAAAAATTGTATCTCAACCATTTTTTATTATACATGTCATTCCAAATATTTGTCTGAAGTTTTTGTAATTTATTTATATTGATTGATTTGTATGAATTTTAAATAATAGATTTTATTCCCAGAACAGATATAATTAAAGTGTTAACAATTAACTACATGTTTGATCTTAAAAAAAGAAGTCTTATTTACCACAATTTGAACTTGATCATTAAATGTAAAATTACTTGAGAAAATAAACTTTAGATATTTCTGCTAGAATTTCTCTTAATCTGTTTAATATTCTATACTATACTTCTGTAAAAGTTTGGAATTTTATAGAAGGTAAATTATTAGCAAAGAATTATTTGTATCTTTTCAAATATAATTAAGAGAATAAAACCTCTCCCTCCCTCCCTCCCTCCCTCTCTCTCTCTCCCTCCCTCTCTCTCTCCCTCTCTCTCTCCCTCTCCCTCTCTCTCTCTCTCTCACACACACACACACACACACAGGTAATGTATAAATAGCACTCTGAATATTGAACAAAGAGTCAAGTCTTTTAAGTTTACTCTGAATTTTTACCAATATTGACACTGGCATGTTTATAAATATTTAAAAGCTCTAAGAATAGATGAATTCATTTTTGGATTCATTCTATTCTTGAGCTTTTGTTCAATATATAGAGTGCTATTTAATCACAACCTGTGGAATAAAGATTTTCTTCTCTTAATATATGCACTCATTCAGTGATGCTAATTTCATATTGATATTTAAAAATATAGTATGTAAGTATTTGGACATACATAAATATATGAACACATCAATTAAATATAATAAAATGATACACATTAGATAAAACCACATTTTGGTGGTTATTAGTAGATACTACCAAATCGATGTCACTGAAGTCCTGAAAGTCACATAAATGGCATTCTAAGATATTAAAACAATTTTCAGTATTATAAAAAGGAAAATATTTATGATTGCTTTATTTCATATAGTCTGTATTGACATGATTGAGTAATTGATGCTTAATATTGAAATTAATTTTTAAGATATTTAAAAAGTGCAAAACAAAAATAAAAAATTACTTAATGAAAGTAAGAAAAAAGATATGAATATCATTCAACAGGTTTCATTATATAATGTGATATATAATTAATAAATGAAAAATATTACAATTAGATAAGTCATTTAGACTTCATATATTTGTATTTTTTGGTGATTAATCTAGACTAAATTATTTAAAAATGAAGTTGTATGAGGGCACCAAGTCATAATTTGAGTTATTATCTACTTAAATAAGTGATGATGTCTTTGACTATAGTTATAATTCTCTAAATGGGGTAAAAAATTTATTATTGTCCTGACTAAATAGCTTGCAAAATATCAAAAGAAATAATGACAAAAGATAATGTTCCACTCATATAATAAAGTAAACATTTTATTGATGACTGATTAAAAATTTATCAAAATTAGCAGGTGATGAAATTAAGTTTTAAGATAAGTTATAACAATAAATATTCCTTTTTTTTTGCAAATGTTTACAAATGAAATCATCAATTATTAACTTTTTTTTTCTTTAGATCATTAATCAGCTTTTTACCTCTATATATATATATATTTTAACATGTATTAGGAAAATTATTATTTATATAATTTTCTTTCCATATCTTAATTTTTCCAATAAAATGTATTTTTTCATTTACTCTCTTCAATATAAATTTATTTAACGCACATTGATTACTTAAGTAATATTTACTAAGGCAATAAACCTAAAGCATGTGCAGTTGAAAATGTGAAGGTAGGGACCTCTACAGGTCTTAACCACAATCTTGTGCATTGGAAGAAAAGAGGGGTGTAAGCTTGTGGTTAAGACCTGTAGAGGTCCCTACCTTTGCATTCTCAACCGCACATCTCTTCAATATTGTAAATCCTTTTTTCCAACTTATTTTTTAAATTTTTTCTGCAAGTTCTTATTCCAAAAGATTATATTTTTTATGTTTTTTTTTAATTGTCCAATATATCCTGCAAATAATAATACATTTTAAACAAAATATTTAACTAGAATTTTTTAAAAATATTTCAACTTCAATGGTTCTACAAAATAAATTTCTGCCATTTTCAAACAACCATTTAATCATTATAATTTTTATTATTATAGATCTTTTTGCAATGGCAACATTATTTGAGTGCACTTGTTTATAAAATTATCCTGAATTTAGAAGTTTTATTACATAATTTTTGTCTTTATCATTATATTAATCATTAAATGATAAAACTTTCTAAATATTGGAAATATCAAGTATTTACAATTTAAAATATAAAAATATTTTAAATTGATTAAATATAAAACAAAACATTAAACTCAACATGATGATGTTCTAGTAACTAATAAGATATTTACCTCATATAAAAAAAGAAAATATTTCTATAAATTACAATTTTATTACATGTTTTCAGATGCAATTTTGAGATGGGTTATATGATTATAAAAAAAAAAGATTTTCTAAAAAAATAATTACATTAAAACAATAACATTTTAGAGTAAAATAAATAATTATTATACAGTTAATTTACTCAGATGATTATATAATATTTGAGCACTCAAATCTCTGTTCAATTGATCAAAGTGATTTTGTATTTTCCTCAACTGTAAATTAATATAGAATTCTTTAGCTCTTAAACCTACCATACCATGACAATGCTAAACATTATAGTGAAGAGAATGTATGATAGTTAACAAGTACTTTAATAAATATATAGGCATTTAAATGGGTCCCAACATTTTGCAAATTGGCTCATTTTCTGAGGTACTTACTCTGAATGTTCTAATTAAGACCATATAAAACCATATAATAATACTTAATTATTACCATCAATGACAACTGCATGTTACCCTCTCAACACAATTTATTCTGACATCCCAGAATCTAAATACAAAAAATATTAAAATCATTTAATAAAAAGAGTCACATTAAAAAATAAACAAGGAATAATTAGAAGCAATTTGTAATGCATTGATTATCTCTGATTTTTCAACAAGTTATTTCTTCTTTGCTTTTTCCATTGCAACATACATTTTTCAAATCATAGTATTTTATGACCTTTCATCATTAATGCCATTTATTAAGTTTCATTTTTTAAATAAATGTTGTTTCTCATTACTATTCTTTTATTAATTTTCATTCTCTATGTGATTAATGTGATTGCCAGACAGTTTAGCATGGGAAAATGTACAAATATCTCTAATCATTATTGAAAGTATTGCATGGTTGCTGTAATTGTTTTTTAAATGTCTAGATATTTTTTTAAAAATTTCCTCATTTGAGAATTGAGCAGAAATATTCACCGTAGCAGACTCTCCTAGTAAGCCATTATCATAAAGTTAGTCCTAAACTTTTGATCGTGATTGTCTTGCTTCTCAATAATACATCTCTATTTCATATAAACATAAACAAATGTTCTCATGTTTCTCAAAATTCTAATTTATAAAAACTCAAATGAATAAATTACAATTCAAGATATTAAATAACGTTTATTGGAAAATGTGATTATAAGGAAATTAGTAATCTACTGGGGGGGGGGGGTGAAAAAAAAAAGCAAAAATGGAGTTTAAAAGTATCTGTAGTGAGAAGATATAAAGGCAAACTTCCTTGGTCATTAATTAATATTTTATTTATATATAAATAACAAAAAATGAATATTCTAAAAAAAAAAAAAAGTAGTTTTCCCACAATTCAATATTTAATCTTACTAAATTAAATAGAAATCATTATTTATTAGTCAATAAAAATTAAAGTCATATATCACATGACCTAATCTTTTTTTTATCATTATTTATTATCTCTATTTAAATTTTCTTTGGGTTTTGGTAAACTTGAGATGTTACATGTAATCTACTTCTAACTATTAGTGACACAAGCAGTGGTCCCGGGTTCGCAGGTTCGCTTCCCGGCCGATGCTTTGACACATGAGGAAAAAAAACTATTAGTGACACCTCTGATCTTATACTGAAATCTAAAGTGACTTTCACTGTTGAATACTTCTATTATCTATTTTCAATTTTGCAAAATAAATAAAAATTGACCACAAGCATAATAACAGCAAAATGCCATTCTAAAGAATCAAAATATTCTTATAGACTAGATTGAAAATTTTATGAAAAGGCAGAATGCTTTTCCTATAATTATTTGCCATGAGAAAAGCAACAAATAATAATCAATGAATAGTAGTAATAATGAATAAAACTTTTCGTATAAATCCAGAGTCAAAAAGTGTTAAAAATTTATGAATGAGATTATTTAAAATGAAATTATATAATTGTAAAATGGCATTTTCAGATTAAAAAATTAATGTAATTTTGTTTTTTTTTTAAAGTTTTTCTAACAAGTAATTAAATCAAAGAATGCTTCAAAACAATGTCCATAACAAATTTTATAATACATTAAAAGAAATCTTCAAGAAAACTGCTCAACAATACTCAATTTCCTTTCAAAACAAAATTCCTCATTAGCATACCATTAAAAAATTTGCATAAGATTTCAAAGTCATTTTGTTTTAATGAGTACTGCTGTAATGTCAGATAAATATAATCCAAATGAAAAGCAATAAAATATTTTTTTTTAAAAAATGTAATTAACTTTTGAAATTTTCAAATATAAATTATATATGTTTGAATATTATTATAAATGTGTATATTAATGTGTCTCTATATATATAATTTCATAGTGTACTGATATAATTAAATTGTTACTGAATTTCTTCTTTTCTGAGTTAACTTAATATCTGGTTATTAATGAATATATTCACAGAAAAGGTAGATTTTTTAAAATATTTAGCTTTATTATTACCTAGCATGCTTTCACTATATTTACTATATCATATTCATGATATTGTGATGTGATTAAATGGTTCTTTATATCAGTAATATAGAGGCATGGACCATTTAATTACACCACTACTTGCCATGAATATGATAAAGTAAATATATTAAAAGCAAGCTAGGCAATAATAAAGCTAAATATTTAAAAAGCTATCTTTTCTATGAGTATATTCATTAATTACCAGTGTAATGATGTGTAAAAAAGATAATTAAAAAAAAAAAATCATTATATTTTTAAACAATTTGCAATAATGTTTTTAAATTTACAGCTTATACATATCTAATTATTTTCATTTTATATTGTAATTTTTTTAATTTAGGTGTAGATTCTATGTATTTTGCCAATACAGCATTACCTCACAATAATAGTTACCATTTAATAACTTTTCATTATAAAGACACATAAATGTAGATTAAATTTGCATGTTCATTTTAGCAATATACACTAGTATCATCAAGTGTCAATTTTTTTATACAATATTTATATTCAAGTAGCAACATTCCAAACTTTTTAAAGGTTTTAAATATCATAAATAGTCAAAATAAGACTCATAGATCACATGACCCAATTCTCTTAAGCTTGTAAGATATAAACAATGAGTATTGCCAATTAACTGCTCAACAAGTTTTGTGATAAATGCTTAGCCAGAGAAAGCATTTAAAATATCTCTTTCAGGAACCCCCCCTAACCTCTGACCATAGTTTCGTGCTTTGGCACTCCTAAGAGAGATGCTAGGATAGCTTCAACATATTTTTAAATATTTTTGTGTTAAATAAATGATACCTATATCTAATACTTGAGATAAGAAGAAAATTTTAAACAGGACCAATGTTGTTAAGCACTAATCTATGACTGGATCTTTACACAAAATATATACATCAAAAAAGTTATGCTGTGTATTAATATACATAGAATATTAGAATAAATAAATGTAAAATTAAATATAAAACAAATTTATTCACAAAAAATTTATTTTTTGTTTTAATACTTATAAAAGTAAAAATGGTTTTCTTCATAGGCTAATTCGATATATTCATATTTTTTTTCTTTTTCTCATGTGTCATAGCATCAGCCGGGAAGTGATCCTGCTAACCCAGGACAACTGCTTGTAAAGCAACTGTCGCTGACCTCTCGGCCACCAATGCTTGACTATATTCATAGTTTTTAATTGCTATTAATGCAAAATTTACAAGTCTCTCTTATACTAGAATAGTGTCATTCACATTCCAGAAAAGTCAAATTCCTTCTAAAACCAAATACACTACATGCAGTGTACTGCATTGTATAATTAACAGTATTAATTTAATATAAATATTTATAGTGTGATAATGCACTACTTCTATTTGTAAACAATTTATTTTAAATGATAAATTAGAAATGAATAAATTAAATAAATGAAGTCTGACCCAAGATTTAGTAATAATTAGCTTATTAAGACTGTTAAATTCATCACTAATGATAAAAATAATTTCTTAAAGAAAATTAGTTCTATTCTAGAAAACATTAAACATTTATTGAGAAAATGAAAAACGACTTAATGCTATATACTAAAAATCAAATCAGCTCTAATATTCATTAGATAATAGAATGATTTGTGACTTGAGAGGTCATATGAAGTTCAAACCCTAGAAATGATAATTGAATTGCAATCCATGGACATTGAACTATCACTGCATTAACGTATACAGGACCGAAGCTGCATCTGTCATTGTCTATATCAAGGTTTTAACTTTGTTTAACTTCATAAAAGCTGGTAAAAATGAAGATATTTTCAAACCTAGTCTAGACTAAGTTCTTTATATATTTCAAACAAAACAGTCTTCTAGTTTTTTTTTTTTTTTAAAATAAAAATAATAATAAAAACAAAGACCATTAATGTAATGTGATTTTTTTGTTTATTAAATTGGGTTGATAAAATAATTATTGAAATAAAAAAAAAAGAATTTCATCTGAAATTTGATTATATCGTGACTATTCATGCACCAGAATAAAATTTCCAGAACATCTTAAGTTATATTTTACTTTGTGAGCACCTTTAACCCTCACTTAACAGGTGACTTACAGGTATTAAACATTATTAAAACAGGCAAAACTCACTATACATATTGCCACTCACTGCAAGCTATAGTAATCAATAGATTCCAGAAGGCTTGTGCATAAAATCCCCATGTGTTAATAACAGTTATATGCAAGCATAAGAAATGGTGGTCATGTCAGGTATTAAACATCTGAAACTTCACATCAAAGTTGATATAACAGTATTAATAAAATAATACTTTTTTGTTCTAGTCTCTATAAAAACATTAACAAGTGTTTTTATTGATATAAAAATTCCCTGAGGAACCTAATTTCTCTTAATGGTGAATTGTAATTAACCAATGTGTGTATGTGTGGGGGAGGTGTGGCAAGGAGTGGAGGAATCTGATATCGTTCTATTAAATAATATTCTCTTGCAAAGCAAATTTTTCTATCAAAAATTAAGTGATTTGAAAGTTTAAGTAACTACTTTAAATTTGACATTTATACAAGTGTCTTGATTTTTTTCTTTAAAAGGACACATTCTTACTATTATAGGTGTTATTTAAAAAAAGATTTTTATAAAATAAATAAGTACAATAAATCATTTCATAATAACTGTTAAATTCAAAAATTATTCTCATGATCTGATACTCAAATCCACCATGGGGAATATTTGTTTTTCAAATAACAAGCATATTCAATCCACTAGCCAACTGTTTATTAGTTGTTATTAGACTATAAACAAGATAGGAAAGTGTTAAATTATCAGATCGTTGGCAACTTGGTGAGTAATGAATTCTTTGTAGTCTGATGAGTAATAATGTCATATATTATAAAGATATTAGACTAACATTTATTCTGAAGAATGATATTCAAAGAATATTTTATCTTTTACTTATATATCTACATCTAACTGAAATCAATCAAAAATGAAAAGTATTTCAATTAATTGGAACTTATGTAATTAAAATAGCTTTTATTTTAGGTATGAATGTGTGTGAAAAAACAATCATTTTAATAATTCTTAATAGTATAAGATATTACAAAAAAATTTTAAAGATTTTTTCTGCCTAGCTATCTAATCATAGGAGCATAAAGCTGAGCACATTGAAAGAAATGTTTCTTATGTATTCTCTGCTTAAAAATGCAATAGTATATAATATGTGTAAAAAAAATCTCAAATGGCTATTGGAAATATAATTGATTTTGTAACCATATAATTAAAAAACAATTAAAAATCTCCAATTTTCTCTTTTCTTTATAAAAACTTTATTTCCTGTATATATATTCCAATTTTCTTGTATGTTCCAACATTTCAACTATTTTTATTTATTTATAGTCATTTTCAAATATAATATTTTTGTTTTGTTTATATATATGTTTTTATTATATGGAGTTATAATGTAATATGTTATTTCTAGATCCTTGAAAATGACTATAAATAAATAAAAATAGTTGAAACGTTGGAACATACAAGAAAATTGGAATATATATATAGGAAATAAAGTTTTTATAAAGAAAAGAGAAAATTGGAGATTTTTAATTGTTTTTTAATTATATGGTTATATGTAATATATATTTTGAAAAGAAAAAAAGAGGATGAAGTAGTGGTAATTAGAGGGTTTAAACAGAAGTAAATGGATTTGATTTTGTAAATATCAAAAGACTTAGCAAATTGAAAATTTTTTAACCATAAATAAAAGCATATTGAGCCATTGGTTATAAATGCTTATATAAACACACACAGGAATAAATAGGAGTAATGAAAATAATGAAAGGTAAAAAAATCTATATATTTGATAAATTAAGCCAATAAACATCACATGACTACCTCTTATGCTTGTGTATAACTGTTGTTAAAACAGGCAAAACTCACTATATATATATATAGTGAGTTTTGCCTGTTTTAATATTTGGTAAATTGTTATTAAGTATCAAAATATCATTAATATTTTATCCTGATAATATTAATGGCATACCATTAGAATACCTCATTGTTGATTTGATTACTGCCATGAAGACTCTACCTCATTGCAAATCATCTTAATTTCTTTACAAGAATAATACATATTTTAAATGAATTATATTATTACATAATATGATTAAAAATGACAATTTTAATTTGCTTTATTCAAAAATCAGTTTTAATTTGAACATCCATTTATTTGTTCGTTTTTCTTATTAATCATTTGTATTCTAAAAAAAAAAATTGCTAGTACTACAGTTCAAAATCATTAGTACTTTTTATTCTCCTAGAAGGCCCAGTTTTTACATCCATAGAGGATTACAGAAAATGTTCTAAATTAAACAATCCTGATTTTTATTCTTAAAATAAAACTCTACAACTAATAACTTTTTCCAGAATTTTCCTTATAATTTTACTCAGTGTTAATCTGCAATGAATCTTCTAATTGCTAGATTTTTTTATTGTTATTGAATAACTGAATAAGTAAAAAACAATCGCAACTTCTATATCTTTTAAATTAAGAAGTTACCCAGTTAACTTTGTCTTCCTCAAACTTATCATAATCTTATCTTCTCACCTAATGTTTGATTAATTAATTATATCAATAACCAAAGGCTTCTCCATTTTTAACTATAAGTATTAGGCCTCAGTATATTTCAAGTTGTTACTGTTTTTTCTTGCCAATTCTTAATACACATTCACTTTCAACTGACTTTCCTCATTACATATTTAGTATACAGATTGAGAAAATAAAATGCCACTAGAAATCCCTATTCAATTATTTTGACAAGTTGTTGTCAATAGTTTCTAGTATCACATGGAGATTCCTTATAAGAACATTTAATGTTTTAATACAACAGTTTTCATAAAAATATTCAATAATTTAATATGGATAATTAAAATAAAAGACCTGATATAATAAATAAAATGAACAAATTATTGATATTTCCTGACTTTTTAAATTGTATTGTGCACAATTATGTCTATAGTTTCCTTTTGGAGGTTTTTTTAAAAATATAAAATAATCTGCATTGGAGTAATTTTCAACATAATTTTAGTTGTATTTTGTATTTATATATTAGTTCACAGAGGGTGGTGCTGGATTTCTTAACAATGTGGGTAATTTAATATTTGTATATTTATTTCTGTATAGCGTTATGCACAGGAATTATTTTCTATATATTTGTGTTAGATGGTTTAAAGATTAAAATTACTAATGTTTAGTTTGTCTTTAAAACATGTTTGTTTGTAGCAAAAGTTAAGACTGTTGCGTGTTAAAATTTCAAGTTCTTTGTTTGAATTAGTTCGCATTTCAGTATTTATGATCTGGTAGGTACAGTTCAAAGTGGTATCATTTTGAGCTGGCTATTTTGAAATACGAACTCTAATGTATTTATATATTAGTTCACAGAAGGTATTACTGGATTTCTTAACCATGTGGGTGATTTAATATTTATATAATAGTTCATATATTAAGATTATATTCTTTTTTTTAATTATTTTTATGTAAAAAGTTATAAAATGATGTCATAAAATTTGTATATTACTAAATTTGTATATCACTAAATTGTTTTCTACATTAATTGACATAATTTAATCAATGCCATGGACTCTTCAATGTAAAACATCTAATCAAAAATATCTTGGTTAATATCTGCAAATTCATTCCATTTTTGCTAATCTTTATTATTCTATCCAATAGTATTTTCCAGAAAACCTACTCATGAATAATAATAAAAAAAGATCTTATAAATCCACTGAAAAATGTCTCTTATTTTATTAAATCTTGTTTCTATTACTAAAGTTTATTATTGAGTATTTGAATCCAGACCTTCTCTTCAGCTATCCAATCTAGCTCATACATACATGATGGCACACATATGAAAAAGATAAATGATCTCCAATATCCATATTTCATGCTGAACTCATCAATTGGTCCAGATCATCATCTCCCACACATATATAAAATCAGTGCTTGGTTTATATTAATATAGCAAATCTTCAAACTTTAATGGACAGGCTTCAATCTACTCCATCCTCTAACTCTTTAGTTGTCCATACCATTGAAAATCTGATGATGGAATGCCCAAATCCTGTGACAATGCCAATATTATTGTTATGCCGATATTGATTTTAAGTCACTCTGACCCCCTCATGTATATGACCTTATCCATTTATATACACAGATGAGTGAAGAGCAGGATACAGGATGAATCTGTAATATTTAAATACAAGTATACTTTATATCCCTGGAGTTTCCCAGTAATTTTATCTAAACTCCAGGGATATAAAATAACCTTGTGTTTCAAATATGTCAAAGTTTATGTAAATATTGTTACAAAATTATACTATATCTTTTATGAGTACTGATTGGAATTTTCTATTCCATTCTAAGTTTTTTTTTAAATTTTGCCTTCTTTTTGTTAAGCAGTTTTTCTTTTTTCTTTTTTTTTTTTTTGAGTCTTGAGACCAGTCCTGGGTTTTGCCTATTTATGAATGAGAACTATTTTTATACCTTTAATTCATTTGCAATTAGTTTGAAATTAACATGACTACACACCATTTTCCCTCTCCACTTCCCATTCCCTTTTGACATGTATCCTTCCCCTCTTACCATGTTGCTCCTGAAATTTCATTTGTTTTACTGTATCTGTTTTTTTATTTTTATGAATAAACATCTCATCACTGAGAAGGAAAAAAACTAAAGTTTTTAATCCAGACCAATTTAATTTTATAGATCTGATATTGGGCCAATAACAATATTTTAGCAACCTCAATTTTATTCCAATTACAGATACTTTTTGTCTTTGGTTAAGAATATTAATACCCACATAATATCAGTTGATTATTTCAGTTTATTCAAATAAACAAAAGCATTTCTCTCTTTTTGCCTATAGTGCCATCTATTGTAAGTTTAAATAATCAATGATTAGTAATGTAATACAATTAAATCCTCACTCGCTCATCATTTTCTGGTTTTTGTTTTATTATTGAGGATTTAAGATTTAAAATTGGATGTAATTCAGATACACATCCATGAGCTACATTTAAATCTTTTCAAGCCAAGTGTGAAATTAAAAAAATAAGTTTTTGAATCTAATGCTACTACTTATTTCTGATATCAAGTCAAAAATTATATACAGTATTTACAATCATATATATATAGCATAAGCATAATTATATGATCTGATAGTTAGTTTAAAAGCAATTAGCAAAGCTTAATATTTAATTTTTATTGTTCAATACTGAACTCTGCCTATATTTGTGAATAAATACTTAAGAATATATTAATCATTTATATTGCAGATTGTGCATGCAAATAATTTTATATTCAAATATTGACTTCTCTAACTATATAATATTTTTATAATTTAAACCATTAAGCATCACATGGATGAGTAGGCATTAGATAGGAATTTTATGCACAAGCCTTCTGGCATTCATTGATTACTCTGGTTAGCACAGGGTGGCAATACTGTATGGAGAGTTTTGCTTTGTTTATATATTTTTATAATTTCTTAATTTTCTATTTTTAAAAAAATATAAGTAAATAATAATTTAATATATTTTATGTATATAAATTTGAATAATAGATCATTTTAAACAAGAAATTTTTACAATTTCTAATGACCTGAATGTTTCATTGAAATGTATATTAAGTAAAGATAAAAAAATAACTTAAATAACCTGTTGCAGGGAAAGATCACCCTATAATTTCTCCACAGAGGAATGAGTAGAGGCAAAAAAATAGCAAGCTATTCAAATACCAGATGGTGAGGTTTTACATTTTTCTTCTCTTACTCTTTAGCTAAGAGTATCAAAACATACATTTACTAAACTATAATTGGCTAGCTAGTTAGACTATCCAAGTGCACAGCTAAAAAAAACACTGATTACTTAAAATTTAAAAAGGCATGTTCTTTTTGGTATGAATTTGAACCTCATGTTATAGTCAAAGCAGAAAAATCCGCTGGTGCCATAAAATAAGGCCTTCTAAAAAAATGATATAAAATTAGTATTTTTTTACCTTTTCCTTTTTACTTTCATCTTAATAAACAAACCCATTAAATTAATATATAAAGAATATGAAGATGAACACAGCTTATAAAGAGGCTATAAAAGTAAAATGCTAAAAACAAAACAGGTTTAATAAAAAAAATCCAACGTCCTGATGGATAATATTACAAAACATGTTCATTATAACTGATGTACAAAATAGTTTAAAATGCCTTGAAGAGAAAACTTAATGTATGAACCCTGTATGAATTCAAAAATTAAAATTCCATTCAAATATTACATGATATTCCAGGTGAAGTTTTACATACTAAATTTTATTTTAATATAAATACCTAGAGACTACAGATTAATAGCAATTTTTAAGATTCACACCTCAGTGATTTGAAATCTAAGAATCTATTGAATCCACTTCATTCTCAGTAGCCATGCTACTTCAGCATTTCAAAAACATGAATTAAACTGACAAAAAAAAAAAAACCATCTCTGATCGCTTTCTATGCTAGAAAATATCCCTTAAATTTTTTTTTCTCAACCAAGACTGAAATAAATGAAAAGAATTAGTTAATTTGTAAATATATATATATATTATAACACACAAATTGATGCCTATATTGAATACTTGAATTCAAACTTACAATAATCAATTTATTTCTATTTCAATTTAAAAACAACCTACTTAACTTATATATATCTTTTAATTTGTACAACTCATATTAAAATCATAACTTTTAAATATCATGTCAACTTTAATTAAAACTTCGAATGAAAATATGACAAGTCAGTCAAATTAAGTATAATCGTACACTTGCAAATATACGATCTCATTTACATTTTCTACAGAAGAGGAAAACATTCTAAATGCCGTGATGTAGTATAACTAAATAAGAAAAAAATATTATCAAAATATTACTTTCTCAGTCATAATATTTTCATCAAGAATAATAAATAAGTGTTCTATTGGAATACAAGCATAGTATGTATACTTAAACTAGATGTAATTAAAGGAGATTTAAACCCAAAACTTAAAACTCCTTCAGTCATCCACTCTATCCAATATAACCAAATACATATGACCACATACACGTGAAAAAGATAAATGATCAGCAATATACATATTTCAGGCTGAACCAGCACTCATCAGTATATGTGTGGGAGATGATGATCCAGACCAACTGATGAGCGCTGTTTCAGCATGAAATACATATATTGGAAATCATTTATCTTTCTCACATGTATGTGGTCATGTGTATTGGTAATATTAGATAGAGTGAAGGACTGAAAAAAGTTTGAAAGTCTGAGTTTAAATCTCCTTTAATTAAATATGTGTTCGTACATGGAGCATAATATACATATATATTATAATTGGAATGTGATATTAAATTTTATGTAATTAAAGTTAATAAAAGTATTCTAAATATGGTTATATCTCTCAAGCATATGTAAAAAAATTCAGAAAAATACATCACTGATACTTTCTACGTACATTTTATATATGTGTGTATAAGTAGTGCACGTGTATTACACACGAACATGTAAGTGGGTGTGGATTAAAAAAGAGGCACAAGCAACGTATAATTACAACAAATAATAAAGAATTGTGCTAATGATTTACTCAGAATTTTCTATTTTGTAACAGAGAATGTATATATAAATGAAACATGCCTTAGATATTTTTTTTTCCAAACGTATTACTAATCAAACTGACAGTTTTTTACTTTTGTTTTAATTATAAATTTTATTAAACGCCCATTATTATATTAAGTAATAATTTACTAAGGCTGTAACCTTAGAAATAAGCGTCTGAAAAATACGAAGGTAGGGACCTCTATAGGTCTTAAAACACAAGCTTACGCTATGAAGAAAAGAGAGAATCCAGAGAATCCTTCTTTACTTCAACCTACTTTTATATATAAATAGGTGAAGCTGAAATGTTTTGATCTAAGAGTGTGAAGCTATTCAATACTTCACTAATTAAGTCCACAATTCTTATAATACATTAATACTCGCGAAATCTTACAATTTACTACGAGTCAATGAAAAGATCTTATAGTAAGAAATCTGTTACGATAATTTATAAATTAACTGAGAATATCTGGATACTCATTTACTGACCAGTATTTGATGATTCACTGGGTTGATTAAATTCTAGCTATTTAAAATACAAATCCTAAATACGAATAGAACCTTAAAAAAATCCCAAGTTTCACTATTTCAAATTCAAATCCCAAGTTGTGGGCGTGGTAAATAGACACATTATAACTATGAGTTAAGATTCTATAAGTATATATATATAATTGTCATTTGGTCATAATACATTAGTGATTAGTCACACATTCTTACACATATGATTGGCTAAATTTTCTGTCTAATTCATATTAGAATAATTAGTTAATATACATTCACTGCAAAATATTAATTCTTAATAAAATAAAATATATTCAATAGATAATTCTGCTGTGATGATAATCACAATTTTACAAGAAAAAATTATATATATATGTAAGTGAACAGTTGAATTTTCTTAGAAATCTTTCTGAGAAAAAGCTGTCTGATAATAGCAGAAGGTACACCTGATGAGCGAGGATAAAATGTGACAGCAGAAACATCTTTCCATGATTACTCAAGTAGAAAATGTTTAGCAAATCTGTCTTCATAAAAAAAAAAAAATCAAAATATAGTAGGTTGAGAATAGTCAAGTGAAAACATATGAAGTGCGCAATAATCAGTTAAATGTAATTTAAAGGAGTAGAACAAAAGCAGATTAACAAAAAAAAAAATACAGTTATTTCTTTTTACGCGTTATAATGGACAACAATCAATTTACATATTGTCAAATATATATATAAATGTTTGAAATATTGCTTTATATAATCCAAAATATATATATATTACAATTTCAATTATACATTAAAATTCTGACAATAATTTAAACGACAAATTTTTTGCACAGTCTATTGATTATTAAAAGGGCACCGTTTAACAGTATTATTATTACTGCACACATGTCAAGTCGATATCACACTTAAAGATCATAAGAAAAATAAGAAAAAAGATTATTTTTGAAATTGTTTTCTTAGATATTACCAAATCTTAAATGTCTTGATAAATTAAATATACATACATTGCTTACATTTGTGTGTACATATGAATCTGGCTGTGAAATGCTCATGAATATGCAACAAATATATGTGAACTTTTTCTTATATTTTCGAATAATATGAATAATTTTGTCTTTAAAATGTTGTATTTAAAAATATATACAAATTATTTCTAAACTATATTACGAAAGATTCTAACAATAGAAAAAGAGATTTTTTTTTTTCTCAGTGATGAAAGCTTTTTTTCATCAAAAAGACAAAATACACAACAGTTAACAAAGATTTACAAAGAGATGAGTACATGGCAAAATGAAATTCAAGTACAATATGGTAAAAGGGAAGGGAATACATATGAAATGGGAAGGGGATATAAAAAGGGTATGTGGTCTAGGCAAATAAGAAGGAGCAATGTTGATAGGCTTGGTTGACCTGGTGGATTGATAGGAGGACCCTTATGTGACATTAAGTTTGGAGGAATAGCTATATGTTAAGTCTTTAGAAGTTTCAAGGATAAATGAGGAGATTTCTGAGTTATGCTTAGATACAACAGGCTGATTTTTGTCTTTTGTAGATGAGTAATTTTACTTTTCCCCATTGTGCTTGGAATGGCATTATGATTGGTCATGTTGTTCTTTAAGACTTGCTTTTTATCTTTGAAAGAGCAAAACACAGCCCAAAAGGAGGGAAGATCCAGAGGATAAGGAGATGGAGACTTTGAAATAAGTTCTTTGGTGATGATGTTTTTAATTAAGTATTGTTTGAAATTCAATTTGGATAAAATTTGGGTAATTTTGAAGGTTTTAGTTCATGTAGCTTAAGTTTCTGCACATTTTTTCCACTAGGGGAAGTGGCCATCTTTAAACCGTTTGAAAGAATGAAAAGTAATATGAAGAAAACAATTTTGAAATGGAAAAATTAAATATATTGATGTAAAAGAAAAAAAAAACACTGGAAAACTTGTTATTAATAATTTTAATTGAGTAATGAGAAAATTGAGTGGGATTTTAGGTGGTTAGTTACCCAAGAAGAGAGGGTGTCTAAAAAATAAGATTGTTTAAAAATGGCCCAAATAACTGGAACAATGCACAAAAACTTTGTAAACAAGTTCTGAGTGATGGAAAACTTGGAGTAGAAGAAATATTTAAGAGACTAAGAGGGAATAAAACCCTTTATGGTCCATGAAACAATTGAACCACTAACCAAACAGGGGAGGGGGAATTAGGTACTTAAATGCTGATAAGCACAAGGTAAACATAGGGAAATTTATGTTTAAAATGCACTAAAACTGAGATTCAGTGAATGAAAGAGTACATTAGTAGCAAAACAAGGCCTTTAAAGGGCCAAATAAATAAAAAAGGCACCTTTCACTGCTGCAACACCAACTTTTCACAGCCATTCTGTGAGAGCTGTGAGGAGAATGAGTTTCCAGTAAAAGCTCCACCTATGGACTACTACTGAAAGAGATTTGCAAGGGAATAGGATATATAAGACAATAATGAGCTTTAACCCTTAAATTGTTTATTTCGTTTAGATCTCGTTGCTGTACAAAACTGTTATTTACAGTTTTTGGACATAGCATGCACCATCTCTTGGTCAATTTTAGTTACAATTTCTTCATTTTAGTCTTAAATTATAGGAAATTTAAAATTTAAAATTGTAGTTCTAAAAACATCCGCATATAGCATTATATTTTGAAAAAAAAAAAATCAATTTTCTTTGCTGGCTATATAATATCTTTTCTCTGATTGGATGCCTACCAAATCTGGAAATTGACTTGTAGGCGTTTCTAAATGACAAATTCAGAAACTAAACGAAGATGTTCTACATGTTCATAATTGATTTTGATGTAAATAATTATATTTATTGTAATTTTTTACATTCATAAATAAGATTTTACATTACTTTATCAAAATATAAAGTTTGATTCGGAAAATTTTTAATATTACAATAAAAATAAGCTCGTGAATATAATCATTTTTGAAAACAGTTGTTTATACCTAGCAACTCTAATTTGAATAATAGGCATTTCTAAATAAATCAAAATAAAATCTTTTATGCATTCATATTTTGAAATAAATAATTATATTTATCGTAATTTTTTACATTCATAAATAAGATTTTACATTACTTTATCAAAATATAAAGTCTGATTCGAAAATTTTTTAATATTACAAGAAAAATAAGCTCATGAATATAAACATTTTTGAAAACAGTTGTTTCTACCTAGCAACTCTAATTTGAATAATAGGCATTTCTAAATAAATCAAAATAAAGTCTTTTACACATTCATATCTTGAAGTAAATAATTATATCTATCGTAATTTTTTACATTCATAAATAAGATTTTACATTACTTTATCAAAATATAAAGCTTGATTAGAAAACTTTTAAATATTACAAGAAAAATGCATTTGGAGAAATGATATCTCTTCAGAAAAGTAGATTATTTTGATAGTTATAGACTGAATAATGACACCGCTGATTGGTTGAAATATAATTCTTTTGTTTTACCACTGGCTATTTTTTAAACATTTTTTCTTATATTTTTCTTCAGTTATTAACATTATTTTTAATTATTCATTACATTTAACCAATTTGAATCTAAAATTATTCATTTTTTAGAAGATGAATTAAAAAAATTCTGTGTATTTTAGATTAATATTTTAACAATAGTAACTGTCTGGAAATGAAACTGATGAATAATATTGTTCTCAGATTTAAGTAGTGGACCAATACAAAAATTAGACAAAGATTAACCCTGTTAAATAAGTTAAAAGAATCAGTTAATTATGTGATAATGATGGAATAACAATTAATATGGACATTTTACTTTGTCAATATAACAATGATTGCTCTGTTCCTCTAACCTCAGTATGTCGATTAATGGGGGGATAAAGCAAAATTGACAAGTCACATAAAAATGTCAATTTTTATAAACCTAATTGAGTTCAAAATATGGCTGTTTATGCATAGGATAATTAAAGGAAAGTGTAGCTTAAAAGAGAG
Organism: Epiperipatus broadwayi; assembly: GCA_028023455.1. Taxonomy (NCBI): domain Eukaryota; kingdom Metazoa; phylum Onychophora; class Udeonychophora; order Euonychophora; family Peripatidae; genus Epiperipatus; species Epiperipatus broadwayi. The sequence goes on along the minus strand of JAQFVV010012415.1, from coordinate 4,545,385 downwards.
TAAATAGAACTTAATAAAGGATTTCTGTTATTACTATTCCAATTCCATATTTGGAAAATTTGATTGAATATCATCCTTTTATATAAAAAGCATAATAATGGAAAAAGAAAAATTAAAAAGGGCATTTTTATATATACTAATAAAAGGTGATTAATCATCACTTTACATAATTTACTAAAATACATAATGATTGAGGCATCACATAAATATTATAATTAAATACTGATTTAATTTGGTTACTGCAGTTTGTTATTTCTATATATTGAAATATTAATGTAATATACTGATATTGTTTATATTATTGAGTTTGTATACCATATAAAATATATCATTTTGTTTTTGCCACAAAAGTATTAAAAAAAATCAATAATATTAATTAGAAATATAAAATGACATCAAGAAACAATAAAAATTTATATATGTATTATATTTAATATTTTCACGGTTATATGATAAAAATAAAATGTCCTTGAGATTATACTGTGTATTATTTTCTTATTTTCTAATGTTTCAGTGAAAAAAATTCATCTTTGTCATAGTTAAGGTCTTAATGAAAAACTGTTATGGCTTAGGTAATAACAAGATTGCATGTGAAATAAAGAACAGTCTTATATATATTTGATGGTTGGTTATTCAGAATAGGGGGATTGACAAAAAAAATTATTTCCTTCAGTTTTACAATTAATGGATTCCAAGTTGATTTAGAAGATATAAAATAAGTAGCCTCCACGAGGCTGGAATATGTTATGCTTCATCAGATTTAAACAACCCAGTCTTTTCAATATTTCAATAGGCTTTCTCATGGTTTTCAAATCACACTTTTCCAAATTACCTAGTATTTTAGTATTATGAAAGTCAGGTGTAATCAATTTCTAAAAAATGCAAATTAAATGCTGATATAAAAAATAGAGTCATAGATCACATGACTTAATTCCCTTAAGCTTGTAAGATATAAACAATAAGCATTGCCAATTGCTCAACAAGCTTTGTGATAAATGCTTAGCCAGAAAAAGCATTTAAAATATCTCTGTCAGGAACCCCCCCTCCCAAACCTCTTACTATGTTTTCATGTTTTGGCACTCCTCAGACAGGCACTAGGAAGCTCCAGACACTAGATCCAAAAATACTAATCCAAGGTCAGCATTTATTTAAAAGTTATCTATTGAGTGGAAAATCTGAAATTTTCATACACCTACATCAACTAGCCAGAGAAAGCATTTAAAATATATCTGTCAGGAACCCCTCCCCCAAACCTCTGACCATGGTTTCATGCTTTGGCACCCCAGCACTAGGAAGGTTCAGACCCTAGATCTAAAAATACCAACCCAAAGTCAGCATTTATCTAAAAGTTATTTATTGGCCAGAGAAAGCATTTAAAATATCTTTGTCAGGAACACACACCCCCAAACCTCTGACCCTGGCTTCATGCTTTGGCACTCCTCAGAGAGGCACTAGAAAGCTTCAGACACTAGATCTAAAAATACCAACCCAAAGTCAGCATTTATCTAAAAGTTATCTATTGAGTGGAAAATCTGGAATTTTTAAACACCTACATCAAACCCAGCCATTCAACTCAAATAGTTATATGGGGCTGGGGGAGATCTTCAGCCATAATATATTAATAGACTTAGCAATATAATATTGCATAAGACTTAAAGCAGAGATTATAAATAGTCAAATAAAAAATAAAAGTCATACATCACATGACACAATTCTCTTAAGCTTGAAAGATTTAAACAATGAGCACTGCCAATTGCTCAACAAGTTTTGTGATAAATGCTTAGCCAGAGAAAGCATTTAAATATCTCTATCAGGAACCCCCCCCAAACCTCTGACCATGGTTTCATGCTTTGGCACTCCTAAAAGAGGTGCTAAAGAAGCTTCAGACACTAGATGTAAAAATACCAACCCAAAGCCAGCATTTATCTAAAAGTTATCTATTGAGTGAAAAATCTGAAAGTTTCAGACACCTACATGTCTTCAAACCCAGCTATCTAACCCAAATAGCTATATAGGGTTGAGAGATCTTCAGCCATACCATATTTAAATGCTTTCTCTGGCTAAGCATTTATCACAAAGCTTGTTGAGCAATTGGCAATGCTCATTGTTTATATCTTACAGGCTTAAAAGAATTGGGTTATGTGATCTGATTCTATTTTTTACTTGACTATTTACAGTCTATGCTTTAAGTCTTATGCAATGTTATATTGCTAAGACTACTAATATATGGTATCGTGGAAGATCTCTCAGATCCATATAGCTATTTGAGTTGGATAGCGGGGTTTGAAGACACGTAGGTGTCTGAAAATTTTAGATTTTCCACTCAATAGATAACTTTTAGATAAATGCTGGCTTTGGATTGGTATTTTTAGATCTAAAGTCTGAAGTTTCCCTAATGACTCTCTGAAGAGTGCCAAAGCACAAAACCATGGTCCGAAGTTTGAGGGGAGGGTCCTGACAGAGATATTTTAAATCATTTCTCTGGCTAAGCATTTATCACAAAGCTTGTTGAGCAATTGGCAATGTTCATTGTTTAAATGCTGATGTATATAGCTTTTGATTGAAGGCATTTTTATGCTCCTGACACGAATTCATCTATTAGATTGATCTCTATAGAATTCTTGAGCACTGAAAATAAAATTGCATAGACAACTTGTATTCCAAAGTACTGTCTTTAGGTTTACTGAAAATATCCACTTTTTCTAATAGAAAATATGAATCTTAATACTGGAATTAAGATAGTCTTCTACTAATCTTATAAGTGACTCCTTTAATATAAGATAAAAGAACTCTATAACTAGCTATCAAGTTTATCTTTTGACAAGTAGAATATTTTTAGTTGGTTCTATTTACACAGAGCAGTCCAAGACAGAGTAATCAATGGATGAAAGAAGGTTTGTACATAAAATTCCTATCTAGTGCCTACTCATCCAATATCCCCAGACTAGTTTCAAGCTTATGGCTTTCATTAGTAAGGAGCCTTGGATCTGAGAGCACTGCACCTAGATCTTAGAATCTAATGCAACTTCTAACAGCCACCTTTTATCTTTTTAGTTGCATTGGATCCTAATATCTAGGTTCAGTACTCTCAGATACAAAGATTGTCACTGATAAAAGCCACAAGCTAGAAACTAGTCTGGGGATATTGGATAAGTAGGCCCTAAATAAGGATTTTGTGCATAAATGGTTTTTGCATCCATTAATTACTCTGCATGTACTGACTGGTGCTCCTGTATGGAAAGTTTTGCCCATGTGTTAACAACTTGTGTAAGAAAATGGTGAACATGTGATGTTTAGTGCTATGTCTTGAGCAAGATGATCTTTATCAGGAAAACCATGTACTCTCATCAAAATACTGTTTGCCACAGAAAATATATTAGCAGGATATTAATGAGAATTAAATTTAAGATGTCTAGAAACAGATATTGGTAAAAAGCCATCAGATTTTCTAGCATAATAAACTTAATGTTAGGATGCCAACACATAAAGAAAAACAAGAAAAGAATTTGAGACATTCAAAACTCATGAGGCTGCAATATCTTAATTTTGAGAAGGATGGATGTTACTTTATCTAAATTTCATATTTTAAAACACAATAATACATGGTATAATCCACAAAAGATGTTACTTTCAAGGTATATATTGGTATTAATTCTAATATTCTCATTGATAAATGATAATTTCATAGTATTATTTTTGGGAGATTCCATGTAACAAAAATAAAATAGTTAAATAGCTGACATTTCAATGCTATAATAAATATTTATATATATATAATGCAATTGCTTAACATAATAACTAAATTTAATGACTATTTGCTCTTCATTATCACACACATTTGTGCATAATTTATAAATATTTATAAATTGTAAAGTCACAGTATTTCATTAGATAACCAAACACTGTTCTTCACATAATTAGAACCCCAATGGGATCTCCCATCTCCAATATTTTCACTAATTTGTTCATGGAAAAATATGAAACACAAGATTTAAACTCAGCATTATACAAATCATCTACTTGGTTTAGATATATTAACAACACATTTGTTCTTTGGTTAAATGAAGAAGAAAAACTGAATGCTTTCTTTATTCATATTAATAATGTACATTCACAAATTAAATTCACTATGGAAATAGAAAAAGATGGAAACTTCCTTTTCTTGATATTCTTGTTTCTAAAACAAACAACAATATTATTTAATCTTCTATATGTAGAAAATTTACACATATTAATAGATATTTAAAAACATCATCACATCACCATTCAATCCAAATCTTTTCTGCAGCTAAATCACTTTTGTTCAAGGGATTTTTTATTTTCAAATATATCTGCATTAAGAAAAGTGGCCAAACACATATATGAAAGTGATGAACAAAGCATCCAAAAGAAAAAGAAGCAAATACTTTTACTAGAATATGCATTCTTTATATAAAAGGCACCACTGATAAAATTGAGAAGGTACTAAAATGCTACAACATAAAAACAACATTTGCTATTGTGCAAAGAAGTAATAATATTTTTATCAAACCTAAAGATGTAATCCCTCTATAAATCCCATGTGGCATGCATGTGTGCCTAACTACATACCTAGGAGGAAGCAATCACTGTATAAATGCTAGAATAAATGAACACATTAAAGCAATAAAAAAATTATCAACATCTTCAACACTTGTTCTTTATGTTTGGATACTGAACATCATACAATGCTAAAATCATATTCACATACAATAATCATGGCCAAAGGCTATTTAGATAACTATAAAAAAATTTAAAAACACAAATTGCATTAATAAGTGTGACAAAATGATAAAATTACCAACTATTTGGAAGTGTTTTTTAATGCAAATGAATATAAAAACACTACTAATTATAAATCAAACTATTCAATAACCACATGATACAACAACCAGGTAAAACAATAAAATCTACCATAACTATATGATTATTAAATTACCTTTTCATCCAGTTGAGAATAAGTATTATCAAAATGTCAATCATTTTATTTTATTTTATTAAACATGGTTATTCCCATAAACATGCTTCATAATTTATATATATTTAAATACAAGTATAATATGTATACTTTAAGCTAGATGTAATTAAAGGGAATATGAAGCCAGAATTAATCATTATCTTGTAATCTGACTTCTCTGGTAATGCTTAAAATTTATATATATAATGCATTTGTGGACAATAATAACTAAATTTAATGGTTTATTTGCTCTTCATTAACACACATATATTTGTGCATGATTTATTAGGTATGAAAAAGCCTGTACTATAGAAAAAAATTTATATATATATATTTAATTACACTTGGACTATTTCCATTATCTAGTTTGTTAGTAATTATACACAGCTTAGTATAAAACAGTTTTTTTTTTAAAAAAAAAGATATTATTTATATTACTTCCGATATTTCTAGCCTAATCCGGATCAGGGGATAGGACATGAGCAAGTGATCTTTAAATTCATGAAAATTGAATTTAAGATTATATTCTAACCAACTATATATTTATCTATGAGGTTCTTCATAATATATTCATCTTTTTTTCTTAAAAAAATAAAGTTAAAAAATGGTTTTCAAACATTAGAAATTATCATGATAGTTTGACTTATGGGATTGATTGTTACTAGCATAGAAGCAGTCTTATTAAATTTTCCTTTTTCACTTTTTTTTTACACAATATTCTTGTCTTTACTTATTTGAACATATATTCATTGGCACATGCACAATCTATTACTTTAGATACTTCAAATTTTTTTCTAACCAATAATTTATGTTTCTTTTAATCATTTTTCAATTAAGATAATTGGTGTCACTGATATATCATTCCATATTCAAATAATATATCATAAGTGCAATTCTCATTTTTCAGCAATTCTAGGTTTTTTAGAAGTTATATTCCTCAAAGTGTGACTTGGATTTGGAAAATTATTATATTGATAGCAGATTTTTTTTAGTTTATCTGCTATAGATGCACATTACAATATCTATTACTGGTTTTTCTTTTTAAATTTGTGTATTTATTTTCTTAATCACTCTTCATGAGAATTGTTTTTCAAATCAATGGTTTCTGTTCCATAGTACTAGTATAACTCCTCTTTTTATGTTTTTGCCATGATTGGATGTATAATCTTAATATTTTAATGTGTGTGTGAAAGAGATTTCTGTAAAAAATAGTTTTGATTTTTCTATAATGCAGTCTTTCAGCCATAATCAATATATAAGCTAAGTATTTTCATGTGTTTGTGTATATGGGAGGTTCTATAATTCCTAGTTATGATCATGCCATAAGGGAGTCTCTTCATAAGGATATCTAGGAATGCCAATTTTTGTTATTTATTTATTTCTATCAAGAATTTAATTGCAGAGACATGTTACTGATGTGTAAACAAAATGTTTGTAATAGAGTTTAACTGTGTGATCATATTACAAATTGCCACATGACTTATAGCAGATACGGTTTTTCTATTTATGGTTATGGTTTTAAGTTCTTCTTTATAAAAATTCCTTATCAGGGATAATAGCAATTCATTTATTTTAATATTATTATGCAGAATGTTAACAGTTATGTTATATTGCTAACAGGAAGAAATTTTACTATTATCCTCATTTAGCCTTTTTCTTACACTAAATAATGCTTCATCATTGGCTGCATTTGTGAAAACAATTTTCCACATAAAAGCTTACTAGTAGTTCAGTTCTTTACTCTTATTTTTAATTAATTCCAACAAAGCGTTTAGAATTACTGACAAAGGATTGTGTTTTGTATACAAAAAGAATAAAAATCTTAGAAAAAAACCGTGACAAATTTTGACATAGTAAATTTTAAACCTATAAATATGTCTTAATAAAACATAGATGTTATACATTTTAGAAAGACTATAGAGATATAAAATTTTGTAGAAGTATGTTGTTTATTTCCTTTTTTTATTTAGGAAAAGATAATAATCTTGTATATAAATAATTTAATGAAGCTGCTCACATGACAAAGTTAAATAACCTCATAAGTTAACCTAATGAGATAATCCATATGTGGAAACCATTTACTTGTCCTTAAAAAATTGGAAAAATCAAGACCATTCTAAATAAGTATATAAAATCCCTACTGTAAGATGTCTTGGTTATGTTCAATAGTCATGAATCTCAAGATCACTGATTTGAATTCCATGCTATTACTGTTACAGATAAGGCAAATAACACCTGAAAAAGAGAAAAGAATGATATCATTCAAAAAATTGTGCTATATGATAACCTGGCTACTATTACTGACAATAGAATATATTTGGAAAAGTATAAATAGTTTGAATGTTTCTGAAAACATTTAACAATTAAACTATATGATAAAAATTAATCCCCTATATACATTGCTTCACTTTTCTTAGACAAATGATAATTAAATTATAAGCACTAGAAATGCTAAACAAAAAAAGTTTAAGTGTAGAAGTTTATTATAATCTTATGCTATGAATATGATATCAAGATCAATATACTAAAAGCGGTTTAGCATAAGATTATAATAAACTTTTGCAGTTAAACTTTCTTAATTAGCATTAAATTAGTCCAACATATGATTTACAAGTGAAATTCTATTACCATAAATTTTTACACACACACACACACACACATATAAATATATAGTGTAAATAAAAGTCACAGAAAGAAGCTAACAATTAAATGAAAAGACATTCTTTGATTTCATTCTTTGATTTCTTTCATATACTTAAAAAAAAAAAAAAACAGAAGACTTTCTAATGTCAATCTTAGGGTCTTATCATTCTAGAGCTATCAAGATTGTGGATGAAATACTCACTAAAATAATTTCTTTTCTTTTTAGTTTGTCTTAAAAACACACACACCTAGTGAGCCCTTTCTTTTCAGATAACTGATAATATTTAACTAACATAATAATTATGCTTGTCTGAGCAGGTTGCTCATAGTTATTCCAATTATACCTTACACACACAAAAAAAAGCTATTGTAGGCTACTAAAACAAATAGTTAAGCTTAAAGATTGTCACTAGGAATTGATGGTTGTTTAGAAACTGCATTGCTGACATATTTCTCTAATAAATATCCTCATTCATTCTTTTATTTACATATTATTTACACTCATATTAAAGTATATAACAGACAAAAATGTTATTTAGTCCCTATTTCTCAAAAGAAGCAAAATCATCATGCTACAGATCTAAGAAGCTATGTAATGATGAAAATTTGTTTTGATACCTACAATTGTAGGCAATTTCAGAGATTGAAAAATAACTATCAAATTTGTCAGATGTGAAATTAGAATGCAACAAAAAGAGAGATGATTTTTTAAATAAAGATACAATTACTGTAAAGGACCAGGTAATGGATTTCATAATAAATAAATCACCATAACCATGGAAATAAATATAATTCGTTAATTGCTTTTTACATGCAATAAAGTACAAAAGTTATATAACAGCAAATATTCTTTGTAAATGTTCACAATAATATATATCTTAAACTGAGCAGAACATTGTTGTTAACATATTTGTTGTTACATAACCTTTTTTGATATTATTTATTAAGTAAAAGATGAAATAATAATATTAAAGAGATTGACAGCATATATTTTGCAATGGCAAAATTAATTATTCACCTTAAAAGAATACTAATGGAGATAATATAATTTCCACCATAAGTTGTTATTCTGACAAAAGAGAGAGAGAGAGAGAGAGAGAGAATTGTTTATAGAAATGAAAACATTCCTAAAAAATTTTTTTGCATTAAATAAAGCATTTGTTGTTTTATAATATTGTTTATGTAAATAAAAAATGAGAGAATATCATTGTAACAACTGACACATATCACTTGCAGTGGGAAGATTAATAACTCAAAATAATGTAAGATATCAAGTAGAGATAATATAGATTTATGCAGTAAGTTCTCATTCTAATTTTTTTTTAAAAAGAATTTTTTAAACAAATGGAACAGAATGCTGTTTGTTGAACAGATAACTTTTTAAATTTGTTATAGATAATTTTATTCTAAAACTGGAATATACATGAAAGATAATGGTTCTATATATAAATTTGGAAATGGAATCTAAAAAAAGAAGAGGAATGCATTAAAAAAAAAAACAGAATTGATTGTAATTTAGCTTTAAAAATACTTATTAGGTTCAACACACAAAATCATTGATTAGTGAGATGTAAAGTATGTATTAAACAAAACTAAACAAAAAAGTTATTAACACAATATCACTAGTTAATGTCCCAATCTTCAAAAATACTAAAAATTTACATTAAAAATCATTTAAAAATATTAATAAACTCTTGAAAAAAATTCTGCCAATACTTCCAAGACTTTATTAATATTTTTAAATTGTGCAAACTATATATCAAAAAACAAAGATATATTTTAAGTTTAACTAAAAAAAAAAAATTAAAATAAAATTCAAGAATAAAAGAAAATCAGATGTCACTGATGTAATTGAAAGAATTAGTCATAGAAATAGAGCACTGCTGAACAAGTTACCAAAAGAGAAGATAAAAGATACACAACAAAAGCTTTAAATTTGACACCATAATATAGTACATGATCAATAAATAGACCAAATTTGCAATGATATATACATAAAACTATACTTTAAAAAAAAGAAATAAATGTGGTATTTAAAAAAAGAAAGATGTGGAAAGTTACTACTGCTGTGTATTCCAAATAATAATAAAAAGAATGTGTAATAAACAATAAATTCATTTATCACTCACAATAGTGGAAAAAATTTAAATAAATTAACAGCAGCTATAATAAAAAAAAAAGCTGGTATATGCATTTACATAAGATATTTTACCTGATAAATAATCTCCAGTGAATAAAGTAGCCATTCCAAATCAACATTTTTTTCTATATATGACTAAGAAAATAATATAATATTAAACACATTCATGTAAAGCACACGTGATTTAAAGCCCTATCTCAAAGCTCTTATTTATAATAAGTTTAATAAATAATATATAAATCATAAAAATATTGGTAAGAAAAAATGGGAGTATACTTTTTATAGTGTTAAATTTAAAATAAATATCTAAGCTTATCAACAAGTACAATATTGTAAAAAAATGTACATACATAAACAATGAGAGAATATCACTCCCCTCCCCCCAACCTATGAATTAAAAGCCCCCAATTGTTGAACAAAAGATCATGAATAGAATGAATCCATCTATTCTTTGGAACTTTGATGTTTATAAAAATACTTTTGTCAACATAGTTGGTAATTCAGAGGAAAATTAATTTAGCAGCCAGATGAAACATGGCACTTTATTCAAGGCTGAAGCAGAATCTTACTTGTCACCTTAAATATAATATATAAATAAGATTTAATATGTAACCTTTAAGTTAAACATAGCTCAAGGTATATTTAACAAGCTGGATTTAAAAGTGGTTTTAGTATAGTACATTATATCCAGATATTGAGAGAAGTTATAGAAAGGACAAATGAATATGAGTTGCCATTATGTTTTGGATTTGTAGATTATAAAAAGGCATTTGATTCTCTAAACATTTCTTCAGTGATTAAAGCATTGGATCGTCAAGGTATAGATCCAGGATATTGTCATATTTTAAAGAATATTTATAAAAATGCAACAGCAACAGTTAGATGACATAATGATACTGGGAAAGTCAACATTGAGAAAGGTATAAGACAAAGTGACTCCATATCTCCAAAACTTTTTTACAGCAGTGTTGCAAGAAGTATTTTGTAGATTAAAATGGAAAACTAAAGGAGTGAAAGTAAATGGAGATTATTTAAGTCATTTAGATTTTGCGGATGATATAGTTGTTTTTGCAAATAATGCTTCAGAGCTGCAGGAAATGGTGCAGGAGTTATCAGATGAAAGTAGGATTAAAGATAAATGTTAAAAAGAGTAAAGTAATATTTAATCGATTTGCTCAAAATATAAAAATAAAGATTGATTATGATGAATTAGAAGAAGTTAATAGTTACAAATACCTTGGTCAGATTATTAATACAGATGGAAACATAATGGATGAAATTAATCATAGAGTTAAACTTGGTTGGAGTGCTTTTGGTAGAAATAACTTGATACTAAAAGGAAATATGCCTATGTGTTTGAAAAAGAAGGTTTTTAACAAATGTGTTTTACCAGTTCTTAATATAGATCTGAGACTTGGACACTTAATAGAAGAGCAATATAGAGATGACCACTCAAAGAAGTATAGAGAGATGCATGTTTGGAGTAACAAGAAGAGATCAAAAACATAATGTATGGGTAAGAGACTAAACAGGTGTTACTGACCTCATTGAAAAATTAAAGTGAAGTTGAGCTGGACATATTGCTAGAAGAGATGATAATAGATGGACAATTGAAATCTTAAATTGGATTTTGAGAGATTTTAAGACACAGAAAGAGACCACATGTGAGATGGATGGATGAAATAAGAAAGTGTGCATGGGTGATGTGGAGAAGAAAAGCTAAAGATCAGAGATGGATTAAACTTGGAGAGACCTTCATCCTGCAGTGGATTGATAATGGTTGATGATGATGATGTAAATAAAAGATATAAATCACCCTCCCTAGGCTATAAATTAAAAGCACTCTAAATATTGAACAAAAAAATCAAGAATAGAATAGGCTTCTATTCTACTAGAGCTCTGATGTTTATAAACATACCTTTGTCAACATATACATTAAGCTACTTTTAATTTAAAGTTTATATACATGACACCTATTCATAAATAAGTACTGACCAATCTATTGCTCTAGAAAAGAGTTTAGCAAGGAGTACACAAACCAGTCAGTGAATTACAAATATATGCTGTCTTATTTTTCTGCTTCTTTGATATTTTGCAATGATAGCATTTAAATATTTTTTTAAAAAAATTTTTCTTTCTGAAATATTTTGGCATCATGTTTTGTTAAAGCCCTCCAATGTATTCTATTCTCTTCTATGTCTTTTCCTTGAAAACAATGAATACTGTACCTCTCTAAAATACTTTAAAATAATCCTAAAAGGTAAACAGGCTATAGGTATATCTTACTTAAGAAAACCATACTCAAGTCTAACATAAAACATCCTTTTAAAAAAAGTTGATAATTTTTCATTTATTTTACACATCCAATCAAAGGAAGGAGTGATTTTATAACAATGGACTTTACAGTATGGAAAACATATTGATTGGTTTTATGAACTTACATTTTATTTTATTTTTAATTTCATTGGTAAGGTGTTCAAGACTTACTTCAGCATAATACATTAGATAAGACAAAATATCAATATACAGATCACACAACTCCATCCCAAATCACACATTAAAAAAAAAATCCAACATTTTTGAAGCTGATATATCACTACTATTTTAAAACTTCTCTAAGTATTTCATCAAGACCTGAAGCCTTTCCATTTTTGATATTAAAGAGAATCTAAATGAGTTGATAATATGATACATCATTAAAAGGCACCATCTCAATTCTTGTATCATATAAAAGATGATAAAAATATTTTTTCTATCTGTTCAATAGATTATTGTCATCATGTAAACAAATGCCATTGGTGTATTTAATACAATTGTGAACAGGTCCATATGTTGCTTTCAATGCATCAAGAAAAGTTCTTAAAATTATCAAAATCAGTTAATCTTTTTTTTTTTTTTTTTGCAGTTTTAATCGACCAATCATTTTTAAGGTTTCTTTTCAATTGCTGAACTTTTGTCTTCAAATCTCTATATTTATTACCAAGTTCCATATTTAATTTATTATTCTGCCAATGAGAAAATCACGGGCAAATCACTAATGATAAAATCATTGTCCGAAAACCAGTCATGATTCTTTTTTTTCTAGTGAATGTGAGAACAGATTTACCTGTATCTATAACACACACATCAAGAAAATTCCATGCATTAATAATATGACAACCCTAAAGTTCTCAAATAGTAATTTTAATATGTACTAACTGATAAAATATAATATACATAGCTGATACTTCTACAGAATTAAAATCAGTTTTCTTGTGAATGTGATTGGAAAAAGGTGTGCTTTTTGATGCAACTATCATTTTAATATTATAGCATACTATGTTCTGCTCAATAATGTAATGTATAATTTAAATGCACATGATTTGAGTATGGATACAACCATATTCTTTTATAATGATTTTTCTACTAAACAAGTGTTTATGACAATGAATCCATAGGTTGTGCATAAATTCAGTAGTGATAGGCCTATGGATTTACACACAATACTATCATATCTACAAATATTGGCCAAACTGTACTATTTAAGCCAACATGTGTTAGAGTGATATTTTATAATGGTATTGCTATAATATGCGATTCAACAAGGAATAAAAGCTTTGTTTTTCTGAATTCTTTGAATCTAAAGTTAGAGAACAGACATAAATAAAATAAACACTAGTACCATTGTGCAAGACAAATTTTGATACCATTTGCCTTTGAATGATGCAGAGAGGAATTTTTAAAATAGAATATACTGAATTAGATTTCACAGTAAATATAACACCATGCATTCTCCTTTTATTGATTGACTTGCCTCATAGCCATCCATTATACTAAATTTTCATCTTCAAAAACACTATTTTTTAAGACATTGATCTCTGAATTTCTATACAGAAAAAAATGAATTAGATAGTATAAGAAATTTTGAAATCAATTATCAACGCACAGAATAATTCATTATGCTAGCTAGACAAATAAATAGCCGCTTATATTAATGTAATATATAAAAATTGACTTTTTTAAAACGATTAAAAAAGTTTATGTATAGATTTATTTATAACATTCAAACTACTGTTATCATTACTTTGCAATTTTTAAACATTAAAATGATTTATTTTAAGTGTATTAAATTTAAAATAAAGCCAGTCAATTAAATCAGATAACATAAGAATTGGATTTTGATAGTTTATCTTATCTAAGTTGATAAACTCAGGAAAATGCTTTTTTCTCTGGCATGAATTTTCAATGAATCATATGTAATTTGTAGGTTTGTTGCAGAAATAAATTATTTTACAGAATATGTTTAGGTTTATTCAGCTAATCACGTCAAAAACTTGCTAATATTTTAAGCAATCCAAATATTTTTTCTTCTTTTTTAAAATCTGAAATAAATGCCAAAACACAGAATTTAATGCTGTTGTTTTTTTATCTCACACAAGATTCTCATTTATAATATCAAAGTTGATTACATTTTTATTTATGACCATTGGTAACAAAAAAACTTTTTTTTTTTCAGAAGAATATTAACCACTACTAAAGTCACAGTCAAAAATTATAAATAGACCAACTAAGCCTTATTTTAAATAACATTTTAAAGTGCTTTATACTTTTTAGTAGAGAATATTGCCAAAAAAAAAAAGTGTGAACAATGATATTTCATTATTACTGTATATATATTTTAAATTTAAGCTTGAAATGGTTACATTAAAAACAAAAAATCAAAACGAACAAACATAACGCATATGTAAATTAATATATACAAACATTTAAAAATAAAATTAAAGAAAAAAAAACCCATATATTCATCAATTAATAACGAGAGGGCAATTTCTGTTTGATTTTTGGACATTTTTATTTATTTATAGCGGGTGGGGGGAAATCAGTTTAAATCTACTGATACGTATTTAGCTATTAATATTTATTTTTTTAATTCTATAAAAAAATATACTGATATATATATAGGTATATGAGCACAGACTTTCACACAACCCACCACTCTCCACTCTATCTCATAACACTGATAGACCCGAACACATATATGTCGAAAATATAAATAATCACCAATACGCGTATTTCATGCTAAACCAGCAATCATCAGTTGGTCCAGATTACCATCTCTAAACATATATATGCTATAAGTGCTCAGATATATATTAAGATAGCCACTCCTCATACTTTAATGGACAGGCTTCAATCTACTCCACACTCCAACTCTTCAACCGTCCATCCAATTGAAAATCCGATGATGGAATGCTCAAAGGCCACCCTGAGTCCGAGATTCTTGTCACACCCATGTTGACCTAAGGTCAATCTGACCCCTCATGTACAGGACATAATCCATTTTTAATACATATACAAGGGATAGGCAGACATCTCTACTATGTAATAACTGAAACACAGGCTTATTATATACCTGTGTCTATATATGTAATATATAGGATACATGAGCACAGACTTTCACACAACCCATCACTCTCCACTCTATCTCATAACACTGATACACCCGAATACATATATGTCGAAAAGATAAATAATCACCAATATATGTGAAAATTAAAGTTATAATTTATATCTCAAGTTTTCAACAGCATATAAATAGATCTTTTAATAGCCCAGAAGATTCATAATGAGGAAGAATGAGAATAAGTATACTGTTGAATTACTATATTCCTATTCCAAAAAAAAAACTACTAATTGGAGAACGATCCAAAAGTCATAGTCATTGTTCAATGAACTAGCATGTGCAATGACATTTATTGCCTACTTCAAAAGCCTGGCTGATTTCATGTAAAACTTCTAAAGCAAAAAAAGTGGAATCAATTTAATTACATTTTTCTTTTGTTTTAAAATTAATTATAATTCACAAAATTTCAAAAGAGAAAAAATGATTCATCTTAACTCAAAACAATTTCAACATAAAGATAATACAGTACTTTAAAAATGTCATGACTAGTTAATATATATATCTCTTAAAATAATGATAATAAATATCATTTATCATAACTTCCATGCACTAATGATACAAACCATTAATAACTGCTAAGAAAATATACGCCGGAAAAAATTGTATATGCAGTATACAATAAAACAGCTGGAGAAAGTTTTGATTAAAAACTTTATTTAATAATTGTATTAATAGATCAGATTACCTGATTTAACCATTAAAACTGCTCTTCTAACATCACTAGGAAGTCCCTAATCACATTTCATTAAAGAACAAACAAGATAATCTTACCCATAATTCCAAGCTCAAGTTGATAAACTCGTGTAAGTATTCAATGCTGTCAAAGATAACAGATAATTGAAAGCAGAAGAAAATCCTTTGAAATAAATTGCAATGAAAATCAATATGATTTAAGATGACACAAATATTAATCTTTTGTTAGAATTAAAAAAAACAACATTACTAACAATTTTCTTTTTTTAAAAAATAAAGTTTTATTGGGAGACTAATAAAACAAACAAATTTTATAAATATATCTGAAATTCACACATGTGTGTATTGTGTAGTTATGAAAAGGCTAAAACCGCATTGTGAGATCTCTTCAACAGTCATCAGCTATAGAAGTGTGAAAAAAACAATTCACAAGGCTTACCAATTGTCGATTGTTATGAACATTTTTTCATCATTAAATTAAAGTAATTCTCTATTCTAAATGTCCATTTATTGATTAAAAGTGGATGGTTAGTTAAATTGAGTATATCCTGTTATAAAGATATATATTGTAATGGGATGGAAAGATGAGGTGGAAAGAAACAAAGGTGTTGTACCTGGGGTGATGGCAAATCATCATCACTCCCAAGTAAATTAAATGTAAAATTTCCAAAAAGTATAATATTTAAGTAATAAAGTAAGATATTATCAAAAGATATTAAACTGAGAAGATATTAAGTAATGTTGATATCCAAATATATAAGCAATGTTATAAAAGAGCATGAGGTCTCAAATCTCTCTGAGATCAGTCTATTACTCCTTAGAGAAACCATGATTAACTAATTATACATCAACCAGCATTATAATAAGTAATACAAAAAAAGAAATAACCATTCATCATTATGAATGATTAGCAATCAAAAACAAATCAACAGTCAATCTGGTGACTGGATTGGAAAAGGGTCTTTTCTAGACCACACTAACTATTGAGCCTTTGCCAGCTTGGGCAATTATTTAAACATAACTTGGATGCTCATCCATTAGAGTATATAACCAGAAAAATCTAAACAACATTGCTGGGATATTAAAACATGCTGATAATCATCAGTGCTCTGGCCCCTTAGTATAATCATCAGTGCCTGGCCCCTTAGTACCATTAATGTACTGGCCAACTATAAACTTCACTTCTAAGACTAAACTAAAATAAAATGTAGTGCAGGGGCTTTGAAGAATATAATCATCATGCCAAGCAAGGACAATGTCATACTGTCTGCCCCTAAAACACTAGATACATCCTCATTTACATATTCAGTCCATGCTCAAATCTAGCTCAGAAGAATATAAGCTCCATTACTGTTATGGTGACCAAGAGATAATGATGCAATACAATTTTAAAAATTGAATAAGTTTATTAACAATAAAAAAAAATGATATTAAGGCTTCTAGAAGGTGGCTCTTCACATATCAATTAAACCTTCTGATTTTGATTAACATACAATAAAAAAATATCACTTTGTGATTTACATATTGTACTGTATTTATTTTAGTACAAGTTGTATTGGAAATTTAAAAGTTATATTACTAAATTTCTAAAAAGATACAATTTTTATTTAAATATCTGATTGATTTAGTTTAGACAATGTGGGTTGTATAGATTTTGTGTGTGTGTGTGTGTGTTAAAAGAAATCAAAAAAGAGAGAAAGGATATAAAGAATATAATAAAAACAAAAAGGGAAACTACTTTAATGTTTTTGTAAAGATAAGAAAACAAATCCTTATCGTGAAGCCATTAGCAGTATGTAAAGCAAAATTGCAGCATTCCTTCAGTAATTAAAGATGGTGACTGAAGAAAAAAATAAGACTTTGTAGGCTAAATTATATTAAATTTGATCTAAATTAACAGGTGTCAACAGGAGTTGCACAGAGAGACTAAAAGAAAACCAGGACTATAAAAAAAACACATCATGTGTCAGGGTTCTTAGATATTTGTTCATGAAATAAAACAGTTCAAAATGAATATTAAGCATTGAAGAAATTATAAAGAGCATGTTCAACTACTCTCACCTGCATGTTAAATCACACTAAGATGTGTGAGTAGAAGTTCATTTGCCAATATTGCTTTTTTTATCCTGATATCATGAATTACGAGTGAAGCCATCTCCTACTAAATCTGAAACCACAGAGTACTTATAGACTGCGATAAAATTGAACCGCAGATCCCTCCCCCCCAACATAAATCCATGCATGGTAAATTTTATAATATTATACGTGAACCATTAAACTTACTGGTAAAAAACTTTATTAATTCAAATATCAGTGATCACTTTCTTCTCTTGAACTCTTAATTGCAATAAACTGTTGTCTTGAGTTGTATCAATTAAAATAAAATCTTATCAGTAGTTTTAATCACTATTTATTTTCTCTTATATTCTCACAATAATATTATAAATATTTCATTGTGTATCAATAAACTTAAATATAACTTATGTTGATAGTTAGTTGTTGATTATTAATTGTCTAAATTCATTTAAAATTACCCATTATTATAATTAGATTAAATAAATTGCCAATGCTATACTTGAAAACACCATCCTCTGGTTATTTCAAATAACTTACGATAACAGTTGATAGAATAAAGGGAAGGGGTAAACTTTCATGTGAAGTCCTGGCACCTTTCAAACAAATTAAAAGCTGGCTTACTTGTCCCTATTATTCTAGTAGTTATGTTAGATGAAAGGGATTTGTGTGATCAAGAAAGATAATTGTGTCGATAAAATTCACTGAAATTTTCTAATGAAAAATTTAATAGATTAAACATAATTTGGTCACTGAATATGAGGTAATTAACTCATAAAAACCCTAGTTATACCATGGTTGGTACAATATATATGATTTACAAATTTCAAATTATTACATTGATTTACATATACATGATTTACAAAATTTAAATTATTACATTGATTTACATATATGCCCCAATAGGTTTATTTAAAACCAGACAGCACACAAACATGTGGCTTAATATAAAATGAACATGTTTGAATTTATCAAAATAATAAAATTATTAAAAATATATTTCATAATTAATTACATTTGAAAACAATAAATAAAATTCACATATACATATCTATCTGTGAACATATAGATGATATGAATTAGTATTATTAATTAGTCTCAGTATTTGTTAAATAACCACTATATATCACTTGGTGGCACTGTTTCTGTGCAAAATGTTTTAATATAATGTTTCCAGGTAGGGACAAAATTAAACACTTTTCTTTCTATTTAAAAATGTACATTATTCTTCTAATAGTAAATGAAATGTTTAAACAAAATTTAAAAAACACTTGATTAACAGACTAATCAACCTGAATTCAATGAAATTCCATTCAATTAAATTGCAGCACATAGCACTGGAATGTGCAGGGAGGTGAACCAATGGTTTTGTCAATCTGAAAGATCGTCAAAAAGATGCATTACTCTGATCAAACCAAGCTTATGATTTCCAAAACAATGTACAACCTCAGACAAGTTTATGTTAAACATCAAAAACAAAACACTTTTCTTGTTATTTAAAAATGTACATTATTCTTCTAATAGTAAATTAAACATTTAAACAAAATTACAAAAAAAACCCACTTGATTAACAAACTAATCAACCCAAATTAAATTAAATTCCATTAAATTATGCACTGAAATGTGCAAAGGGAGGGGGGAATGATGGTTTTTCCAATCTGAAGGATCATCCCAAAAATGCATTACTGTAATCAAACCAAGTTTACAATTTGTCTTATAGATCTTCTCATAAAAAACATGCTTATTCGCATGAGTTCTGAGAAAGGGTATTTGACCCTACTCTTTTCATATTCCATGTTGTGTAGGAAAGTGTAGAGATGGGATTACAATTATTAGTATGTAATAGTATGTCAGCTAGGGTCTAAGATCATTACTTCAAATGCATATTAAAAGAGTTATGGCCAGTTGAATTACATATACCCTCACATCATATGGTAGTGATTTGTGAAGTGTGTGCTATTTGTATAGTATTGTGAAGCACATCAGTGGGCCATAATATTTGTGTATAATGCCATCTAAGCCTGCTAATAGCTAATATGAACAGAACTGTTCTATACACCATAAGTTTGGCTGCATAAATGGCATATTTCTATGTTTTTGCTCAGAAACAGCACCACCAACCGATGTACAGTGGCTATTTAACAAGTACCTTAGTCAATCAATAAAAGTATTTTATATTTAAAAAAAAAATAAAGTCACTTTTTTTAATAGGCAACTCAAAAGTTTTTTTAAGATAGGTTACTCTTAATTAATTAATTACATGTTTAAATTAATCTTAAAAAGATTTTTGAAGTCCTCTTTTTTTTTCAAAATAAATTGTCCATGAATCAATCATTACTTCTAGATTTTAATTCAATTCAAGCAAAATTATTTACTTATCTTTTAAAATATACCTGGGTCTCTTTTTGTGCAGATCTTTTAAATGTGATTTTGAAGTTATGCAATTCATGTTTCTTCTTAATATCTTTTTATAAGGTTTTTTTATGTGATAAAGAAGTCATATTTCATTTAAAATCAGGATTTCCTCATTTTATACACATGCATTAAATTTTACATACTTTAAATGTCTTTTAGAAAAAGGTTTGGCAATAAATTAAGATACCATAGAAGATTTAGAAAAAGATAATGAAACAGAAGTCTAACCTGTTTGTTTCACAGCAAAAATGATTTGAGAAAGTCTTCAACTTTCTAATCAATTGGAAAATCATATTCTTGTTAATGACATGACTTATAAACTAAATTCCAACAAGAGCTAAATAGTTGTATCTGTTATGTATGTGTATATTTACATTTTCTTTTATACACACATATACATGGAGAAACTTTTAGACAGAAAAAAGTTACAAGTAAAAATAGCTAAGAACTTTTAATTTCTACTTAAAAAGTTTTTAAATATTTTTACTTGTAACTTTTTATTAACACACTTGTGGAAGCATGTTATATATATATATATAGTTGCACTCATGGAAGTGCATTCTTTAACAGCTAGACATAGGCCTCTGGATATCATGAGCATCATAAAAAATTAGTAAAATCATTGTCTCAATGTTTATTTACCGATTGCATTGTCAACAGAAAACCATTAACACAGTATGAGAGTGAAGTTAGTGCTAATTGTATTTCCTCTTGTGACAAATCTGATATCTTACCAGTTCACAAATGAACCACAATTGTCAAATAGCAATAATGATTAAAATATGTATGAAAAAATGTAAAATAAATTACACATAAAAACATACTGTTTTGAATAAAATTATATAGTTAATAAAAAAAAAAAGTAAAAAAAAAGTTTGTTTTGTATCAATTGTTTTCAAATATTTGAATTTTTTTATTAGTCATACTTTATTTCCTTATTTTTTATGTGAATTTTAAAGTAATTTTATGTTCTTAGTTTGCTTTTATGTGATTTTTGAAAATTTTGGAACCTATCCCACATTTTTCAAGGTCAGTTAAGTCTATTTTTGTGTAATTTTTTTAATGCAGGTTTTCTGCAGAACCTATCTACCACATAAAATGAGACCCAGGTGTATATAGATTTTTAAATGTCATTTTTGACCAAAAATTATTTAAAATTTCATTTTCATTATATATAATGCTACTCACCATTGTATATACATTTGTCTGTACTTCTCATGATCTTGGTGAGACAGGTATGGTCCAGGATTGTCATAATCAGAAAGGTATAATTCAGGTAAAATGTTGACACTCAATTAGTTCCCTTATGTCTAAGATTTGATGAGCTTCAGGCCAAAAAACTGTTTTCTAGAATCCTTTTAAGGCTATGAATTTCAACACAAGAAAGTGGGTCATCTTCCTCCATATGAATTCAAACTGCATCATTGAACTGGAGACTGCTGCTGGAACTTCTGCTTTGATTTCAGCTAAACGTCATAGGAGCTCTATATAAATCTGCCTGCCATCTCCCTGACAAGATAAAACCAACTCCTGCAAACTTCAACAAGCTGCAACAAAATATTAAAACCACACTCTGCAGCTGGCCAATTTGTCTCTACTTCTCAAAAATTTAAACCAGACTTTTCTGGCCAGCTCTTACAAAAACTGCAAGCCAAACTGAACTGATATTTTTTATCAGTCTTTTTATAGAATCATCTGAGATGATGACAACACTAATTTAAAAACTGTTTTTTTTCTTATCTCTCTTGATTCGAAACAATTTTAATCACTCTAAAAGCAATTAAAAAAGGTACATTTGGAAATATCAAAATTTTTAAAAATAGTTAATAGAAATGCACAAGCATTAATTAAAAATAGATATTTTATACAAATTTTAATTAAAATATTTCAAAAATAAACCATGCTTCTTTATGAATTTCAAAATCAAAATATTATTTATTTTGACCTTTTTTTAAAAAAAAAATCTATTTCATAATAAATTTCTGTTTTAATTTAGAGTTATCTAACTCTTTATTTATTATTTTTATTCCTAGTAAAATGTAGAAAATATCTAATAAAAATTTGTCTGTGTTTATTTCTACTTTACTTTATATATATGCACACACACAATTATATTGCTGTGTGCCATGTAACTCAAATGGTTACTTGGGAGCCATTAGCATAATCCTTCCAATGTCTGCCATTGTATGCTTGAATTATAAAAATAAAATATTCAATTTCGTAGAATAAAAATACAGCTAAGCTTTATGAATATTTATGATTTAAATAAAAAAAAATTAAGCAAATAGTTTATTACTCAGAAAGTTCATTAGATATTTGAGCACTGGAAGTGGCAAAAATGAGCTATGATCCTTGAATCTTGAGTTCCAAAGTCTGCTACATTATCTGAAGACCTAAGTGATCAATTAATTCCGAATCACAAGGATAAATTTTTGAACCTGATCTTTAAAAAATATCTGTGATAAAAGATAATAACTCATTGGAGACCACTAACTTCTTTGATCCAATATTGCTATCTAACCAAAATAATGCCAATTTTACTGATATTATATTATTAATGCACCCACTGAATAATTAACTGATGATTATTTATATTATTATTAAAATTATTTATCAATAAAAAATTGAAAAAAATTTGCAATATAATTATGAAATAAAGTAAAATGACGTTCAAATAATTCATTATGGGGCAAAAGGTTTCTCAAACATTCTTGATAAAAGATCATTAATGGAAAAAGCATTATTTACTAGACTTGAAAAATTTCAGTTGGTGAATATTTGGATAATTTTTTAATCTTTATTGTGTTCTATAAGTGAAAATATCTAATAACCATCTACTGATCAACCTTGGATGGCCATTTTCCTGAAAGAAAATTTTAAAGTGGATTTATAAGTTTTACTCAGCCCTGATTCATAATAAAAGAAATTGACAACAGTAATCGGGATTATAATTGTCAGATAGAATGACTTATTTTATGTATATGCATTTAAATGGATATGACAACAATTATAAAATCAACACTAAAAATCCTAATTATATACAAGTATATAACTGTCAAAAATGAAAATTAATGAAATCTATTACGTGATTCTTTTATATAAATTATAATAATAAAAAATCATATACAGCAGCTGTATATATATATATATTGTAATGTCATGAAAAGAAAGGGTCAATATGGAGTAAAATGAGGTGAGAAACACTTCATCATCCCCATTGAATAAATAGACACAATCATCAAACAATAGAAGCATGAGATCATCATTGAGCAGAAATATATAAATAGTTATAGCATCTATACTTACAATGATAACAAACTACAAATTACCCAGTATTATAAGTAAACTTTTAACTCATCAATCATCAGCAATCATATTAATCAACCTTTAAGATGGAATTTTAAAAAAGGTACATTATAGCCACTGCCAAACTCAGAAAAATATAACACAATCAACTTGATGCATATTCTTGAGTGCCAAAGTATCTATGATAAAAATAATGAAAAGTTAATTCTGGGATGTTGAAAAATGATTATCAGTATCAATGCACTGGCTATATGATATTATTCATGTATATGCAATCTACAGATTAAATTTTCTCTAACAAAAAAAAAAGAATTAAATGCAATGAATGGACTAATTTAAAGGTGATACCTTTATCCAGAAAACTATCTGGATGTTTAAACACAAATACAAAATCCCTACCTCCATATAACTAATCATTATTGTTCTCTAGAACAAACTAAATTAAAAATCCTTAAAACACTATCTATAATAAAATCAAGTCACACATGTTGCCCATTCATAGAACAGACATTTGGAAAAATAAAGACATTAAAACTTATTTTAAACAACTGTTTAATAAACTAATTGATCAATATTTTTTAAAAAAATTAAAAATGATATGATAATATGATAATTCAAACTTAAATACATTTTATCAAAAAATATAATTTCTTATAGTAAATCTCATTAACCAATTGACTTCTATTCATTAAATCAATAAACCACTGCCTCATTATGTTATTTCATTTTAATAATTAAAATTGGAAAACAACTTTTCACAATACAGAGATAAAGATTTTTTAAATTAGCTGGAAACTTTTATAATTATAGTGGTAAAATCAAAGGAATAAAGACAAGTTTTAAAAGAAAATTTTAAATTAAAATAATTATTCATTATTACCAATTATTGTTTCTATAAAAATATCTATAAGTGAAATATAATATATATATATATTAAATTTATACCTTTTACCATGGATTTATCTTTCTTTTGAGTTCTTCTTTGGTAGTTGCAATTTTCAGTTTTTCCATGTTGGTTTTCTTCTTATAGGCTTTTCCATTAACACCTACCTTCAGGCTAATGTACACAGGTAATTTACTCATTTTTGCCCTAGAACATTTTCACTTTCACAGGCTAATTTAATACATTTTTGTGCTTAATTTTCCAGATCAAGTTAAACACATAGAGATAGTCATGCTTTTGGATGAAAAACCAGGCTTTCTGCAAATTACTTCAGAAGTATTTTTCTTTTTTACATTTTGTCCAGTGAAAGTTACATGATGAGTTTGATGGTGTTCAGCTTCTTTCTAAAATTTAGCATATGATTTCTTGTAATGCAACTTTAAAAAAAAACATTTTTTTTATCTGGAAGTATGGTTACCACAACTGAACTTTTGTTTCTATCTTCTTCAACAGCTTAATCAAGAACAATTATTGTATTCCAGATCCTGATATCTACTCTATTTTATTTTCCTTACTTTATTTTCCAATTCTATCCTGCTCATACATGTTGTGTAGATGATTTCCTATTCATATTCTTTTTATTTATTTTTATTTTAGAGTACATATGCATATATAAAATGACGTTCATAAAACAAACCCTTTTCTCAAAACCTGCTTTCAGAGATCTGATCAATATCTGACTGCAAAAATAAAGAATAGTGGCTTGCAATCCTGAGATACATGTAAAATCCAATGACTGGACTACATGAACACCAGAAGGTCAATCTCAATTTAGACGCTATAACATATCCACAACTTAAAACAAAAATAATAATGCTAATTTTTTTGTAAATTCTCATTCCTTTGAGTCTGAGAGTATGCCTTACTTCATTGAGTCTTAGAGGCTAGTAAATACAAAATGTTAAACTTATATCCTGCTCATTTTCTTTGAGACTTAGAGGCTGCAGATTATGGCAGGACTTGATATCAACTGTCAATGATAAACATCTGGAAATTTCAATATTTGACAATATTGTTGAAAACACTCCATGAATTGCATAAAAAACATTGTATCCTCAAGCCAATGACAAAACCCTCTACCCATTACCAATACTGAAAGTACAGCTAAAAAAAATTTAACAGTCAAAACGATATCCAGCCTCCAAAAATTATACTTTGAATTTCTACTCTATATAAACTCTCTTTAAATATACATTAATACCATTATTTTTTATAATTTATAATTAAATTATAATTTAATCCCTATCTATTCTCTTGTCTTATATTTCGATTAATACATTTTTAAAAATTAACTCTGCATCAAAACATAGACTTTTCTTTCTTTCTCAGGTATAATTATATTTGAACTTTAAATTATGTGGCCATTTTGTATAATGAACATAAGAATTCAATTATCATCAGGCCAATAGCTGAGTCATCATTTGTAATAGTATGGAAGTAAGGATAATATGGTTTGATTGGATAACATCATCATTCCCATAAATCATATTGAATAATCAAAAACAATGAACAATAAGTAAATATAAAATGTGACATAATGAATATAAATGAATAAATATAACAGGATAAAATATAGGTATAAATATAAAAGAATTGTGTATGATATCATAGCATCAATAAAAATAAGTATACTAATAATACTAATAGGCTATAATATCACCAGAAATTATAATAATCTCAATAACAATATATATAAAAAAGATTTGTTAATCTCAACCATCGAAGAATATAAGAAAAAGATAAGAAAATAGAGGCAGTCAAAAGATATTAAAGAAAATGGAGGAAATAAAGCAGAAAAGATAAGAAAATAATCAGAAAGTGATTATGAAAATATAGGAAGATAAGGAATATGACAAAAAATAGCCATTGTTATGGATCAAATGAAAAATATAATTTGAGAGGAAAATGAAAATATAGATCAAATAATAAAAAGATCATTGGAACTTACAAGTGGAAGAAGTAATAGAACAAGTTCAGATTCAGGTGTCAAG
The DNA here is from genome assembly GCA_028023455.1 of Epiperipatus broadwayi. NCBI lineage: Eukaryota > Metazoa > Onychophora > Udeonychophora > Euonychophora > Peripatidae > Epiperipatus > Epiperipatus broadwayi. The sequence goes on along the minus strand of JAQFVV010012415.1, from coordinate 4,518,763 downwards.
AATCAAACAGAAAATTGAATAAGGAAAAAGGAAAAAAGATATTGCTAGAATGATTCAGCAGGAAACTAACACAGAAATTAAAAAAATAATGAACATAAAAATAAATTAGACAAATAAGGTCAAGTATTGAGACAGGTTCAAAGAAAGCCAGATATTGGGTAATAATAATAATAGTAATGGATAACATGAAAAGTCACATTGAGGGGGATGTAATGTGAATCTTATTTTATGATATAATATTAAAAAAACATTACATCTGTTTGTTATAAAATGAATTCAAGATAGTTTCTATTTAAGATTAAAGGAGATCTAATATAAATAGATATGCTGACAAAAACAAAACCTGAAGAAAATAGAGGAAGCACATGCTCATAAAAAAGATCATCAATGACCTAAAGGATCCCAGAGAATAGAGGAAATGACCATGTTAGCCCAGGTGTTGCAAATGTTCAAAGAGATTAAAGAAGAAACAGAATAGAAGAAACTCAAATACTGCTAAGAAAAATAGATGAAATCAATCAGTCAACAAAAGAAATATTACAAAACATAATATAGGAAAAAAATCAACAAAAGGAAGAGTGTTTATAAAAATAATCAGAATATAACCCAAATAAAGAAGGAGGAGAAGAAGGAACAGAATAATAAAGCAGGAGATGTTATATATCATTTGAAGAATGTAATTCAAGTGGAAGCTGAAATAATAAATCAGATTATAGATGACCCAGAGAAATTAGACCACAAAATAAATGAATCAAAATAATTGGAGGAAAATATAGAAAATTAACAAAAGTATATGGAAATAATGAATTAAAAGAATGAAGAATGAAAAGAAATCATTAAGATGGTAGTCTAAAAGATACAATAAGTAATAGGCAAAGTGCACAATCAAGAGATATATAAAGGAGATATCAGAGAGACATATATTCAATTGTTTCAAGACCACATATCTCACTTGAAAGTTTTGACTGTTAGTTCTCTAATAAAGGGTGAAGTAATAAAAATTGCTAGTTATAACCTATCACAAATGACAAATATTATTATGTATGATAACCAAAGAAGTGCTGAGCTAATAATAGAAATGCTAAGGCAACAATGACAAGGAGGATTAGGAGGAACATATTTTGGCTCTTCCATCTTTCAAAACAAAGAACTTCCAAAAATGAAAATAGGCTTGTTAAAAGAAATAATAAAGATTATCCCTAGGAGGAAGCATGGATGAGAAGAAAGATTAATAGTAGTCCAGAAAGTAAAGACAATATGAACAGATCACTATTACTTTTTCACAGCCCAACTGTGAATTAATTCAAAGATTGAAAGATCTGCATAAATATCCCTACAACCCTGCACAGTACCAGTAATAAAGTAAATTAAGATATACTTAAAATAATGAAAAATGAAACTAACAACAATAACAAAATACAATCAGCAAAGTAAAATAAAACCTTCATATAGAGACCCAATATCATTTCAAAAAATTGACTATATAACATAACAATATACAAAATAAATACACATAGTATCTTATACAATTCTTGATTCATTTTTAACTGGCCAGTTGTTAACTAAGTTTTATAAATATTCATACACTTATTAAAGTTAAGCTTAGTGTAATATGTTTCATATATATTGTCTTTCTAAATCTTTAATGTAATTTAAAGGTTTAATATTTTTAGCATCTATATTATATCCATATGTTAAAGCAGAGTTATCATCTCACCTATTAAATGCACTTTTATGTTTTTTATCTCTTGCCTTTAATTCTTTCCCTGTATGACCATACAAATTCACAGTTAATTTTATCTACAGCTCCTCCTTTTTTGTATTTTATATTATTGCTTAATTTATAATTACCTATTAATTTATTCAGACTTTTACTATTTGGCCATCCAATATTTATATGCTTATCAATATAATTTTTGTTTTTTATTAATGTATTATAAATTTTGGGATAATATGAAATCCCAAAATTTATAATGCATTAATAAAAAACAAAAATTATATTGATATCATATAAATATTGAATGATTGAATAGCAAGTCTGGATAAATTCATAGGTAATTATAAATTAAGAGACAATATAAGATACAAAAAAGGAATTATATATAAAATTAAGTGTGAGCTTTGCAATATGATTTACTATGGCCATACAAAAAAACAATTAGAGCTAAGAGCCAAAAATGTGGCAATGCATTTAATAGGTGAGATAATAACTCTGCTTTATACATTCATTATATAACATATGGATATAATATAGATGCTAAAATATTAAATCTTTGAATTACATTAAAAATTCAAAAAGAAGACAAATACATGAAACATATTACATTAAGCAGAACTTAAAATAATTGCATGAATATTTATAAAACTTCAATAAATTTAGTTAACAACTGCTCAATTAAAAATGAATAAAAAATTATATAACATAGTATATATAATGTTACATAATTATCTAGTCAATTTTTTGAAGTTGTGTTGAATCTCTATATAAAGGTTTTATTCTATTTACTAAAGTTTTATTTTGTTATTATCATTAATTTACTTCCATATTTTTTTTTACTGTTAACTAATTATTGTAGATAGAATACTATATAGTGTTCTATAATGGAAGTAAACTAATGATAATAACAAAATAAAACTTTATTAAATAGAATAAAACCTTCATATAGAGATTCAACACAACTTCAAAAAATTGACTAGATAATTATCATTTGAAAAAGACATGAAATCTTGTATCAAAAATGCTTTTAATATGTAATTATTATTAATATATATATATATAGCTGTTATATAGGATTTGTATTATTTATTATAACAAGTATAAAAGTAACCTTTGGAATTCAAGACATATTACAGTTTAAAGAAAATTATATACTTAAGGTTTATTTCACACTGTTTTTAGTTGGCTGTGATTTGATATTTCAAGAATATTAAATATAAATCAAAAACTTATATGTTGGAATTATTTCCATCACATTGTATATTAAAATGTTATTAATAACACAGACTATTAAGAAACATAACTTTTTGAGATCATTATTTTCCTCCTTTTTCTGACTGTTGATGCTCTGTTGGTGCTTTTGTCAGAATAGTCCAGCTGATAAAAACATGAAATTAAATTCCAATACTGTATGCAGCTGTCACTTATTGAGCTAATAACATTGAAAAAAGAGATAAAAAATGATACTTATCGTAACATTGTATTCCACACTAACTTATTTGTTATTATTAACAAGTGAATGTATTTAAAGATGTTATTAAAACAGGAAAAACTCTCCATATAGTAGTGCCACTCAGTGCAAGCCAGAGTAATCAATGGATGCCAGAAGGCTTGTGCATAAAATCCCTATCTAGTACCTACTCATCCAATATCCCCAGACTAGTTTCTAGCTTGTGGCTTTTGTCAGTGAGGAGCCTCGGATATGAGAATGCTGCACCTAGATCTTAAGATCTTCCAGAAACCACTTTTTATCTCTATTTAACTTCAAAACTATGAGAATAAAATTGAAAATACAATAATATTTTCAATCCAAACTCATTAGATTATATAGTCATATAAGTCTGAACTCAGTTCAGTACTCATACATTTTAATGTCTTTGGTTCTTTAATAACCATAGGCATTACTATCCTATTAGGCAGGATTGGTATTAAACCACTAAATATCACATGATCACCATTTCTTTGCCTGCTTTGATAACAGTTATGAGCAAGCATAAGAAATGGTGATCATGTGATATTTAAAGATTATAAATAAAGTTCAAATTTTTTAAAAATAACAATACTTTCAATTAGATTATAGATATCACCAGAAAAATGCAATCATCATAAACCTTCAGTTAATCAAAATAAAGAACTGATTTACAATCAAAATTTTTAAGGTTTGAATATTGTTTAAAATATATTTTGTGATGCTACAATTGCCAATATAACTTCTTTTGTATATAGTTTCTTCCTAAATAAAAATGATGCATCATAAACATACATTAATAATTACATTAAATATTTTTAATAGAGATGAGTTAGAAAATATACATTTTTATACATGTGTTTCATTAATTGATAAAAAATATTATAAGAGGATATTTTTTAAGAATTGATCTATTTTTGTATAAAAAATGTTTCCAGTGCTAGCTACAATAATATTATCATCAGATACTTAACTTGACTAATAAAATTAAATAGTTTCTTCAAGTAGTAAATAAATAATTTGTTACACTAAAAATTAATGGAATAAAATTAATCCATTAGTAGAACCAATAATCACTCAATTATAATATTATTTGCACTTTTATTATATACAAACTTAACTTTTTACCATAAGATATTATTATTATTATTATTATTTTCATCATATCTAAATAAGAACAAATACTAAAACAATCACATAAAAGCATTAGTTGGGAAACGAACCCCGGCCAGTTGCTTGGAATGCAGCTATGCTAACCAGTAGGCCACCAACGCTTGACATGAAACATTAGTTTTAAAATAAACTTTAATAATGTCTCCAATTTTTATAATGAGATTTTAACTTCACACAATAAGAAATCACAAATAAAATCTGGTTTGTAATTTATTATGCTTATTGTAACTACATTATAGACCAAAATAATCTCAACAATATCAGTTAATTTTATTTACTGCCCTATTCTTTTTTTATTTGATACTAAATACTTTTACATAACTGACTTCATCATTTTGTCATGTTAGATTGCTTTCCCCCTATTAATAATCTTTTTTTTTCATATGACGAATGTATTGACCGGGATGCGAACCAAGGCCAGCTGCTTGGAATGCAGCGATGATAACCATTAGATCGCCAACGCTTGACTAACAATCGTTTTTTTTCCTCCTGCATGTCATAATTTTGCAAATATTAGCATTGTTACATTCTTCTAAAAAATCATTCTTTATATAAATACTTCAGCTCTAAAAAAGATTTCATAATTAAAATTAATACATTGCACAGGCTTAAACTTGCATTTATATATGCAATATAGGCGGGATTCGAACGCAGATTTTCACACGACCCACTACCATCAGTGCCATCTCATATTGCTGACCCAGCTGATCACACACATTTCATGAAATTAATTAACTTCTTATTTTTGGTAACATTACTTGAAAAAATGATTGGATTTGCAGTATCATTTTCAAAGAATGTAGATAATTTGAATATGATTGATGAGCAACAAAAATGAATTTAAAAATTGCAAACAAATATTATCATTTCTTTGATAATCACTCACAGAATGTTTAAAATTGAAGATATCATCAGGGTATAAAATAAATTAAGTATAATGCTAACTGCATAATTATTTGACTAGTACTAGTTTATGTAGTCCTTTAATACAAAATGAACATAATCATTGTATGAGAGCAATAAGTATTCTACTTTCAGTAACAAATTATCATTCTGTACACATACTTCCAACTCAAACAATATTTGCACTCTTAACAAAGAATAATCTATCTTAAGTATATTACAACAAATTTATATCTTGAGGGAATTGATATACAATATTTAAGCAATGTGTATGCATAATATTGATTTGTATTAATATAAGTGAATAAGATTTAGCTCAACAAAGAAATAGTATATTTCAAATTTAAAAATACTTTACTAACTCTCCATTTTATTCTAATCTTAACACATTTTTTCTTGGAAACTCTTGCAAATTTTCTTTTGAATTTATTTCATAAATTATTTAATTACAACACACACACACATGTTCCCATTTTATTATGTAGGCAAAATCATGTAATATATCATTATTTGTGCAAAATTAACCAAATCTTTTCTAAACTTAACGAAATGAACTCACAAATTTGTAGGTTAACAGCATAAAATGTTCACATACTATGGTAGACTTACATTATACATAAACATTTTTAGGAAACCAATCTCTGTAAATGCTTCATCATTATGGTTTTCCATTGTCTTAAATACAATCACTTACATAAATCTTTACAGAAAGTCATTTACTGTAGATATTATATCATACTGGTTTTCCAATGAGTCAATATCAAACCAAATATCACCATCAAGATTATTAGTTTCATACGCAATACTATCTTTATTAGCAATTCATGCTTGATCATTTATTACTTCATTGGTGAAGCTTGTGAACTTGAACAAGCAATAATCTACATCAGTGGTGCCCAACCTTTAACTTGACGCGAGCCAGTTGAGAATTTAAAAAAATTTGGGGAGCCACAATTATATATTACATTTTTCATATTACCATTTATAAACATGGTACTTGGGTACTAAACCTGCAATGTAGGGAGATAGGTGGGGGGGGGATGGTCTATTCACATTGGTATCAATCCGCCGTTTCTAATGTGGCCAAAATAATGTGTACACGGATCTTTCTCGATGAAAACATCAATATATACAGCAAAATATATATGTGTACACGAATCTATCTCGATAAAAACAACTATTTACAGCACTAAACATCAATATATATATATATACAGCAAAATATATACGTGTACACGGATAAAAACAACTGTTTACAGCACTAAACATCGATATATACAGCAAAATATATACGTGTACATGGATCTATCTCGATAAAAACTATTTCCAGCACTAAACACAATATATATACAGCACCAAACCAAACGTCTACAAGGATCTTTCTCGATAAAAACAACAATATATACAAGAGCACTAAACACAATATATATATAGCACCAAACCAAACGTGTACAGCAAAAAAAAAAAAAATGGTGTAATATGTTAAAAAGAAAAAAAATGTAAATACATTTTATTTATTAAAAATTTGGTAACATACATATAAATTACAATTACAGGAAAAATATATTTTATTTAATGTGAAACCTGACACTGCATATCGTTATTGTTTGTATTGTAAAAATGTTTATTTTTTAGTGTGTGCATGTGCCATCAAGGAACATAAAATATTTTTATCAATTTTTTTGAAGAGTGCAATTCGAGCCACATTAAACAGTTACGCGAGCCACATGTGACTCGCGAGCTACGGGTTGGGCATCCCTGATCTACATAATACATTATAACAAATCTGCTATTATGAATGTCAATAAGATAAATATTAATTTATTTCAAACAGCTGATTCAATATATAACGACCACTCTTAATAAAAATATAATCAAAAAATCAAGTTAAACAAAGGCTCAGCACATGTTGGACAATGGCATCTCTCCCTCCTATAGTAAAGATTGCTTCTTATTAAAATTGATTATTTCAATTTTATAATCAATGTATCAATATTTTTCGGATAAATCCAAATTAACCTGGGACTTATTCATCTCTATAGACATTAATAATAGTTAATTCCACATTTATTATTACTATTGGATGGGGTCCTAAACCTGGATAAAATTTAGTGTTTACCCTATCTTAAAACTGAAGCTTGAGTCATGGTCATGACATGTAGATGACTAACCACTATTTTATGAAGCACTTCTTAAATATATCAACAGATTAACATATATAATAAATTGTATTTCTTCCAGAGATTTTATTGCACTATCAAATTATTCTTAACTCAAGAACATGTTCATTCTACTAAAAATACATCTATTTGGCTATGAAAAATCATAATTATTAAAAAAAAGAAATGTAATGATTACTCACCTGGGATCACAAATGATTATTACAAACATCAATTAATCAAATCTTTTCACCTAATTGTCTACAATAATTCATATGGAATTTCTTAAATCCCTCGTGACTTATCTTTTTAATGTCATTTATAACTTTTACAACTTCTTTCTCAATCTACTTGATTTTATTTTGAAATTAATATAAATGAAAGCTTGTTATTTCTATCACATAGACTTCGTAAATATTATTTCAAACTTTGAATACATTTACTTTCTTTGCTAATAGATCATTCATTCTAGCTTAATTATTGCTTTATCCCATTACTTTTTTTTTTGTACAAGCGATTTTACCTACTATATTATGGCTAATTTTTTTTATTATAATTCTAATAGCTTTCTACATTTCTTCAAATAATCATTTACACTTATTTATATGTATTTCATATTTCAATTCATTACTAAGACTTCAACACATTTTGCACATTATACGAAATTCCCATTTTCCATCATTTTCATTCTCTACCTCCTGCCATTTTATTCATCATTTCACTGATAACCCAAGGTTTTTGTCAGTTAATTCTTTCATAACCCATAATTTTTACTGTATTATTTTAAAATATTTTTTGATTATTTTCTGCTTCATTAAATCTGAAAAAAAAAAAAAACACCTCCCTAATATTCCATTTCAGTTTATTAAATGATATATTGTTTTGTTTCAGACTTTTCTTTAAAAACATATTTTCTACTGTACAAGCATTAAATTATAATATGAATTTACATCATTAATATATGTATATACTATAAAATATGATAAACCTAAAAAAAATCAATATATATATATGTGTGTGTGTGTTAAGAATTCTTGCCAAGTAACTAGGCAATAGAGTTATTCAATTGATAGCACTTGATTATCACTGACAGGAATAAATCACACTCTTAACATAATTATTTGACAATTTTAATAATTAAAACTACATCATCTACTAAAGCTGACACACCATATAATTTTACAGTAGTCATACTTCATTTTATTGCAAATAATTTACTTTTTGTATCAGCCAGAAATCTCTCATAATTTAATTCATTATATATATAATAAGTAGATTAACATTCCAATACTGATTTATTGAATAAATGAAATACTCTCAATCTGAAGCACAAGATAAAGCTTTTGAAACAGTATTTAATGATTTTATTGAGCATGTAAATAACAATGAGAATCGAAACCTATTCATAGAACAAACAGTAATTCACAAATTTATTTAGTATATAGCAATCGAGCTTTACTAATTTAAAAAAAAAAATTCTGGCTAGCTCTCAATACCATGTATCTGATAAATAGATATTCATATTTGATAAAGATATAATTATCAAAAATAATGGAAAAATTCTGTTTAAAAAAAAATTAACCACTTATTAACCATATTAATAGTTTTTTATTAGTCATTCATTAGACTAGAGACTATCCAATAACAAATAATATTTCTGTAGAGTAATTTTGATTACACCATTCTCATGCTAGGTAGGGACTGATATCCACTTTTAACATCTTGTTGAGGGATATAATCATAAACACGTCCAAACATATGGGGGGGAATGCACAGTTCATGCTGACCCAGCAGTCATCAGTTTGCCCAGACCACAATCTCTTTCACATATATTTATCAATGTTCAATCTATATATAGATAACAAATTACTACAGTTTATTTAATAAGTGTCAAACATGCTGCCCTCACAACTTTAACACGAATCATTTAATGAAAGTATATTAATAGTTTTTATTAATCATTCATTAGATAAGAGATTATCCAATAAAGAATACTATTTTTATAATGTGATTTTGACTACATCATTCTCATGCAAAGTAGGGACTGTTCTTTGTCTGCTTGGAGAGATGTAATCATAAACATATGATCTTTTTCACATGTCTTTGATTGTATGTTTATGATTACAACCATCCAAAAGGTGTAAAAAGCAAATAGAAACCAGTCCCTGCCTTGTGCAAGGGTGATGTAGTGAAAATGACCCTACAAAATAATTATTCATTCTTAGATAATCTCTAGTCTAATGAATGACTAATAAATAACTATTAATATATTTTCATTAAATGATTTGTGTTAAAGTTGTCAGGGCAACATGTTTACACTTATCAAATAAATTAGTATTTTTCTCTATATATATATACTGAACAATGATAAAAATATGTGTAAGAGATTGTGATCTGTGCCAACTGATGAGTGTTGGTTTAGCATTAAATGTGCATTTTGAGAATCAAGATCTTTTTCACAATGTCTGTTGTCAAAAGTTTATGATTACATCCTTCCACAAGGTGTTAAAAGTGGATACAAACCAATCTTTACCTTGCATGAGAGTGATGTAGTCGAAATTACACTACAGAAATATTCTACATATTAACCATTTTTTTACTAATTTGAAACTGTAAGTATTTGTCTGTATAGGTTACATGAACATTGAGATATACATGTGCACAAAAATCAATTCCAATATTATTATTTTTTAATTCAGTTGTGTAAAAAGTCTTTAAAAAAATAAAAATAGTTTTTTTCTTTATCTTTGTAAATATTTTTTTTATATATTTTTATTTTTTAATATAGTAAATAAATTTACATATTTCTTTTGCCCCAATATGAAATAGTAAGAGAAGAGAGAGAATAGTTTTATTTCCTTAAAAGAATGAAGTGAAATAAATTCTAACGTTTATTATTTTTTTATGTATTATATGTGAATTATAATCATCAGTTAGATACTTTTAAGAATGTAATATTTCTAGATTATAATCCACATTTAGAAATAGCAAATAAAAAGTTAATATTGTATCATATTAATAAAGCTAAAAAAGAAAGATTTTTTAAAAATAATGCTTTTATTTAAATAGCCCATTAAAAAGTACAAAATTAACAAAGTAATAGTATGTTATTGTTTTTCTGAAGGTTTGTGATGATGGTGTTCTAGCTGTATGTTTATATTGGACTATTTCCATCAGCTAATATGTGTGTTGAATGTCTTTAGAAAAGTTTAATTTAGTTAAATATTCCAAATGCATTCAACTTTTAGTAATATCACAGCAAACAAATGTTAGTAATATCACAGCAAACAGGTTAGTATATGCACAACGTTTCAAGAGGTATTTTTCTCCACTCTTCTTCAGGTGTTGCTGGCCTGACCAGTGACAGTACTAGCATGGAATTCGAACCTGGATCCTTAGATTCTTCATTATTGAAGTTTAAGGTAACACTCTAACCAACTGAGCCATCCTGCCAAAGGCAACAGTATGTAGTAATTTCATATACTTATCTATGAGGTTCCTTTTGATTTCTCCACTTTTTCCTCAGAGCAAAGTTGATTAGTGGTTTCCATACATTATGTATAGTCACACTAGGTTGGCTTATGGGATTTTTTGCCATTGTCATGTGAGCAGCTTCTTTAAATTTTCTTTAAATCATAAAAATCAAGCCTCAAGTGATTTTATGAAATGGATTATTACTTTGTATTTTCTATTTTTTAGTTAGATATTTACATAAAACCATTATTTTAACAAAAAAACTTTTTTACCTATTATTTTATTTCTGAGTTGGATTTAACCAATCAGATTTGTAATTCTGGAGATAAACTTAATCAATTATAGAAAAGGTTAATTAATTTTACCCAGTTGTTTTTCTGTTTCACTTAATAATATTTCCTTCAAAAATAAAGTAAATTAAGAATTAATTCTGTAAAATTTAGTTATTTCATATATGTGACCTTCAGTTTTTTAATAGAATTTATGAAAAAACTAATGTATTTTTAACATAACTATTATTAATGTTATTAATTTAAAGCATAATTAAAATAATGAAAAAAAAATGTTGAAAGTAACAAAATTTCATTGAAGAACAAAAAAAAGTGTACACACATTTAAATGGCATGAATTTAAATCCTTTTAAAAACACAATATAATTATAAAACTAAAATATATTTTATATTTATTAAACAAAAACACCTTTCAAATCGATGAAAATAACTTGAATCAAATAATTATCTTTAGAAATAATATTTCTGCTTTGCAAAATATTATCAAAAGCCACTATTTTATGCAACTTGAACTATGCAAGTTGATTTTTATACTATAGAATCTTCTTATTTATTGATAACTTTGATTTTTAAGTACAAAAGCAAAAACTAAAATATTGATTAATTACAATTATATTAGAACTATGAATTCACTGTAAAATTACAGAACAATTACCAGCATAAATATTATTCAAATGCAATCCTGAATAATTTGTTAATCATCACAAATTTTATATCTATTGGAAAGAAGTTCATCAAAAATTTTCATCTTTCAATTATGTAAATAAGATATTTATTTTATATAGTGCTATGTTTTATAAATTGTAATATTAATAATTAGCCATTAAGATAATGCACGTGCACTTTGTGGATTTTAAAGTATAAATGAATACTCTCACTTTCCAAACACAAGATAAAGTCTTTGTGAAAAGATAGAATGAATCCATTTATCTTTTCGACCCAAACGTTTATGTATGGACAAATCTTAAGCATTTGGAAATGAAAGCGTGAAGATGTTAAGTGACAGTATTCATTTTATAGTTTAAAATCCACAAAGCACATATTCATTAGCTTAATGGCTAATTATTAATATTACAGTTTATAGAACATAGTGCTATATAAAATAAATATCTTATTTAAATATATTTAATTTCAAATAAGAATGACGTATTGTAAATTCTAGAAAATTTTGCAAGCATCATTCATTCAGGCATAATAAAAGTAATTTAAAGTGATCAATTAACAGCTTCATGCTCTCATTTCCAACTATTTAAGATTTGCCCATACATAAATGTCTGGGTCAAAAAGATAGATGGATTCATTCTATCTATTCACAAAGATTTTATCTCGTGTTTGGAAAGTGAGAGTATTCATTTATACTTTAAAATCCACAAAGTGCATGTGCATTAGCTTAATGGCTAATTATTAATATTATCTTTTAATTATCTAATATTTATTTTAAATTTTCTGAGTTTATATATATTTTCAAGTAATTCTAAATATTTTTTTTCCTTTTATTTTTACTAACAATTTTATTTTTTTTTAAAAAAAAACAATTTAGTCATACAAAAGCTGTTATATCTTTTAATAACACATGTATCTGAGATAAATTCATATTTTCAGAGATTAGTAAACCTGAAGAACAATATCTAGGCATAAGCATTTCACTTTACTTTTCTCAAATTAAAACTTTAAAATTAGTCATTTTTTCTTATAACAGCTCTTTATTTTGGTATTTTGTTTAACTTTTTTAATTTAATTTCTTATTAAAATTATTTTAAAAATCTTTATAAATCTTTCATTAGATACCACATTGAATTATGTTAATATTATAGATAAGTTTTAAAAAAAGCAATAACAGACTATTTGTCATAATAATAATTGTTGAAAGATTGTTATCAATTATTAACAAATACTTTTTGCAATCAGAAACCTACTTTAAAAAATGAAAAAAAAACTGCTTAACTTTCGTTATATACAAATAGATAATTTTAAAAGAAAAATAATTCTTTTTTAAAATAAAAAATAAAATCTTTTATAAATCATTTTTCAGACAAAAAAAAAAACAAGTTTAAAAAAAATTCTGCTAATCATAAACACAGAGAAAGAAAATATAATTTGGCTTATTACTAGAAGATTTTGTTAAATTGAAATGAATTTTCTTTCTCATTTATTTGAAATTCAGCCCCATTTGACAGATTTTATAAAGCATTTTTTCTCTTTTCTTTGTTATATATCTAGGTTTGTTAAAGCACATACTTAGCGTCTACAGACCACAAGCCTTAATAACACCTTCTAAAATGTCAGTGTAAGTTAACAGTTAGATTACAATAAATTCAGAAAAAATCTAAGCAGTTAATGTGAGAACTAGCAATCACAGTAGGCAAAAGAAAAAATATTATTTTTCAATTTTCTTATATAAATTTAAATGAACTTTAACAAAACCTGCTTCCTAGGGAGTAAGGAAAACAATTTTTATCAGTGATTAAGAAAGCAAAAAGAAATGAAAGTATTTTTCTAATAAAAGTTTTAAAAATATTTTTAAATTGATATTCCAAAAGAGATAACCTTTATTAAGCTTTAGAAGTTAGTTCCCTTAAATTCAAAAATCAATAATATATTTTTAATATAGTCTAATTATAATCCAGGCAGTCTTGGAAAAATATATATATATGACCGTAACAATTTGTTAAACGATTATATATCTATATTTATTCAAACAATAAACAATTGTTGTAAAGAGTAGAAAAACACTTTCTAAAAAAATGTGATTATAATATTTTGTATTTTATTACAAATCCCTAATTATTAAAAGAGGTTGTTCAGAAGGTCATATGAAATTTGAGCAACTAAATAATAAGTTTAGCACAATACTGAGAATCAATTGACCAAGAAGATATATATATATTATTCACTGAAAATTGATTGCAAGTTCCTTCAACTTCTGAGGTTGCGTTCCACTATGCTGAACTACATAGAAGAAGAAAAAATAACTATAACAATCAAATATTAACTGAGGTTTATATTGCCCATCTATGGTGGTCAGATAAGAAATACTATTATTAAGATAATATGACCATAGACAAGACATTGAAAGAAGATAACGACAAAAATATTTCCAAGTCAGGAGATCAAAGAAAATATAAAATTGAAATAAAAAAATTGTAAAATTATTCTTTATCTTTAATTTTTTAATTTGATAGAAAAAAGAATTCTGCAACAACAATTATATTGAAAATTTCCATTTATCTAACTCTTAAAATGAGAACAGCTTTAAAATATAGTATCATCTACAGGATACGGAAAAATCAGTAATTATCAGATGTTAGTGCATTTAAATCTCCATCTTCAGAACATTTCTAACTTTTATATTTACTGATGAGGTCTGAGAGTCAAAGCTGAAAGTAATGCAAATATTAATGGTATTAATTACGTTTAACTCCATTTTACTAAAATCTGAAATTCAAAATAACCTAAGGTTATATTAAAACAAACTATATTATTTAGAGATTTAAAGTCCAAACATTATTGGTAAAACCAAAAGCCAGAAATTCATCTAGGGATGTGGATTTAAATGTGATAATGTGTTATAATCACGGATTATTCACACTTACTATAAATAGTTGCTATTATTTGTCATATATTAAATGATCTGGAGAAGTGAATGATTTGTTATCATTAATAACATAAATAAATGTAATGCTTTATAGGGACTTAAGATGTTATTTATTTACAGTATTTATGACTAAACAGATATAAATCTAAAAGGATATAATTAAAAAAAAAACTAAAAACATCCAAAAACTGTACATTCATAATTTTTTCAGATATAAAGCTATAGTTAGTCAATAGAGACATCCAGTAAGGTGTGGTAAATGGATATTTAACTATTCTTAGCTGGCAAGCAAAAGTTGATGAATAAGTATTGACTCCTGAACAATTTCTTAATACATTTGAAGAAAATCTGGAAAGATTTTTGTCTTATAATAGACTAACTGAGGCATTTATGGAAATTATTTTCAAGATTAATTAATTATTATGCAAATTTTTACACATGAACATTTATATAATTATGATGTTTATTGTACTTGAACTTTGTACAATCACAAATAAACGATATTCAAATTCTAGTTTATATGAATAAATTTATTCCTTTACATAGTCTCTCTATGATTCATAAACTCTATTACTTTAGTTAGTTACAAAATACAGTTATCATTTTATGAAAGAAATGGATTCAATTTTCTTGAAGATTAATATCAAATTTTCATTTTCTCTATCAAGATATATCAATAATTTATGATTAGAGAACTTAATATATATTACTAGAAAACTTATACATATATATTATAACAAGTAAAAGGGGATCTGAATCTAAAATCAGTTCTCCTGACTTTGGTTATATTCAAAAGCAAAAGACAAGTGGTTGAGGTGAATGTTCTATGTGAAAGTGCGTTCACTAACAATAACTTATTATATATTCTACTTTCACATCAAATAAATATTAATGCCATTTTATTCTTTAATAATATGTGAAATATGAAATGAATAATTTTCTCAGGGTATTCGGTATATATATGACACTATTTTTAATAAATTTTAAGTAAATATTTTTTGGTATATTGTTTCTTATGAAATAAATAATTTTCTCAGGGTATTACAAATTATTTAAACACATTCTCAATATAAAAAGTGGTGGATAATAATAAAAATAAATGTTTTATGTTGTCCTTAACTAGATTGTTTCAATACCCAATCAATTATTAATCAACATTGCTTAATAACATAGAAGTTTTTCACTATTCTAAAAGGAGCAAGTGAAATTATTTGCTTAGGACTCCTAAATGATATTTAAAAAACATATGGCTTATTTATTTCACCTCAAGAATCTTTAGTGGATTCCTTTGAAGGCTTAATCATTAGGAGTAAAATTCTACTAGCATAATATAATTCCTATCATTAGGATGCCTTATTGCATACTTTAACATTTTAAAAATTAATAAACATATAGGAGCAATGCATAAGATATTTCTTATAGACCTAATTATCTAACTGAGGATGATTAACGTCTCATAACTTTGAGGTTGAAACTTAAGAACCTATAAAAATATAATAATTTCAATATAATAGAATTTTATATATGTTTAAAAATTAGCTATACTAATACAACCTGGTCCTAATGTAAATCATATACATTTAATGATATCCAATATCCTAAATAATAAAATTGTTACCTTTTCATTCATATAATAATATCTAGAGAATTTTTATATTTCTTCATTACAACAACAACAACAACAACAATAATAATAATAATAATAATAATAATAATAATAATAATAATAATAATAATAATGATGATGATGATGATGGTGATGATAATAATAATAATAATAATAATAATAACAATAACAACAACTAAATAAGATGCAATTATAATAAAGTTCATTAAGTAATCCATCAGAAATATTATAACAAAATTATCAAAGATAATATGAAGCACAACTAAATTTCCTTTTTGTAGTTTAATCCTTACTGGGACACACTACAAACATTAATAAAATTCCATTAAGAACATTTATTAATCCAAAGTGAGTTATATTTAACATATTAAGCCATTTTAAAGCTTGCTGATAAATTCAACTTTTATAATATTTAATATTTTGCATTTTTTAATCCATAAGTAATATTAAAATATTTGTCATTAATAATTCCTTATTTATTTTTATAAAGCACTGGAAGTGAATTGTGGCTTACTATTAATTTGTTTAAAAAAATCATTGTAACTTTATATTTTCATTTGAAGTATTTTATTAATCCATGATTTAAAAGATATTTCATCTATGTTGCTAAATAATCCAGGTCATATATATTATATATGTAACTAAGCAAAAAGGTTACAATCCATAAACATGTTGATTACATTGATTTTAATTAAAGTTCAGCATTTCACCAAGCAAAAAAATTTAGGATGGTATATTTGAGTTAAAAAATTAGTACTTAAAGTTTTTCTTTCCATAATTTATGATGAGACAATCCATAAAATTGAGACAAAATATTCACACTTTTTGAAGTAAAGAGAAAAGTTGTTTCACCATTATTTCAGTATATATAAATGACTTGACTGAAGTTTATAGATGTAATTTTATAAATGTATCTGCTATTTACCATTATTTTAAAATGAAAAGTACAGTGATTTAATTGAAGTCATTAGACAGTATTCCATGAGTAAATTTATCAAATTTCTATTCTCAGTTGGCTTCAATAAATGAAATTTTCTTCAAATAATAATCAGTGATAATTTTTTGTCTATTTGTTGTTGTCTATTCTTTTCCTAATCCCATAAAGAAGACATATTTGCCAAATCTAAGTCAAAATGCCTAGACTGGATTAGTCTACCTGACCATGATGATAAACACAAACAAAATGGCTATTTAAAAGTATTAACCTGCTTAGGTTTTGAAAGCAATAAAATTTTGTGAAGAGTGGCCAGTTTTTCCATACATCAGTATTTATACCTGTTGATCAGCTGACATTGAGATTGTATCACATTTCCATACATTATGTACTAGTGTTTACTTATTTTTCCAGAAAAATTTGAAAGAATTGCCAAGATTAATAAAATGCAGACTATAAATGCTGTTTTGATTTTGAACTAATTTGGTAAATTTTATGAACACTGTTCAAAATAAAGAAAAAGAAAATAATAATTTCACATTTTTCAATTACTTCATTTTGTTTCCATGTTTAAAATAATTTTACGGTCTTTTATTTAAAACAAATAATCTATAAAACCATAAAAGTTATCAGATATTTATTTTTAATTAATTTTAAAGTTACTCTTTTTAAAAAATTGAATTATACTATCAAATAATAAACTAATAATAATAATAAAATAATAATAAGACATTTATTTTATATAGCATGATGTTTTCATAAACTGTAATATTAATAAACCAATAAGCTATGCACGTGTGCTTTGTAGATTTAACTATATAAATAAATACTTCCATTTTCCAAATACAAGATAAAGTATTTGTGAAAAGATAGAATGAATCCATCTATCTTTTTGATCCAAACGTTTATGTATGGGCAAATCTTAAGTGTTTGGAAATGAGAGCGTGAAGATGTTAATTGATCACTTTAAATTACCTTTTTACTACGTGAATTGACACTTGTGAAATTTCTAGAATTTACAATACGTCATTCTTATTAAATTAAACATATGTAAACAAGACATTTATTTTATATAGCACGATGTTTTCATAAACTGTAATATTAATAAACCAATAAGTTATGCACATGTGCTTTGTAGATTTAACTATATAAATGAATACTCCCACTTTCCAAACACAAGATAAAGTATTTGTGAAAAGATAGAATGAATCCGTCTATCTTTTCAACCCAAACGTTTAGGTATGGGCAAATCTTAGTAAACTAAAATCCATTTTATTAAATCTAAAATCAGTAATCAGTAATATGTTAAATATAGATGTCACTTTATGTACTTTAAATCATAGTATTCTAAAGACATAGTGAAAAGGGCAAAAAATATAATTTGCCGAAAAAGGCTTTTTATGATAATTATATACTTTGTATAATCTTTGTTGTTTATAGATATGTATTTTTAACATGACTATTGAATACTTGAATTGCAACATAAAAAGGAATTAGTTGCATTTCTGATTCTTTTTCTGTATAAATCTAAAATGCATAAACTTACACACACACACAAAATATAAAAAGTGTTTGTTATACTCTTTAATTAAAAATGCATTCATAAATGCAATTACTTCCCTTTAAATATTCTGCTTTGTAATGTCCGATTTATGATACTATTCTATATTTCTTTATCAAAATATTTGTTTTATGTGTGTGTGTTGGTATCTCTATTTGTTTATATAATTCAATAGCATTTTCCCCTAATAAGAATGATGACAAAAATACAAATGGGCAGATGCATTTTTATACAAGTATTGATTAGAAAATCAGATTAGGAAAACATTTTTAAATCTTTTATAAAATTATATTTTTTCTTAAGCATTAATCTGAGAGACTTTTGAACTTGATATTAATTATATTATTTGCTATTTAACCAATGATAGTGATTAATATATTTGCTTAACCATAAAATAAAGCCAATAAAATTTTTTACAAGTTTTTTGAGTTATATTAGATAATTATAGTGGTAACTGTAAGGTTACAATATATATAGAAACTTTCTAAATTAAAGAAAAGTTAATATATATGTAAACAAATAAAGTAAATTACCCTCCCCCCCAGGTTATGAATTAAAATCACTATAAATGTTGAACAAAGGATCAAGAAGAGATGAATTCAAAATAGATTCATTCTGTTCTTGATTCTTTGTTCAACATTTAGATTGTTCTTAATTCATAGCCTGGAGAAGACTGATTTATTCCTTATATATATATATAATATTATATAAGTACTTTCAATAGCTATTAAATTTTTTAACTAGTAAACCAGGATATTTCAAAATGCAAAAATTGGTATTTATATGCTAGATGTGCTGTGAAACATCACATATATATTAGTCTGCTAATAACTTTCTAACCTTGTGATTTCACAAAATAATATCTGCACGAAAGATTCTGACAAACTTAATCCATCAATTTTGATAAATGATGATAAGTAACTTTATTTGGTACAATATGGCAATTTATAACTTTATTTAATGGAAATAAACAAACATATATTTACACTTTGAAGCGAACCAATATATTTAAAAATATGATGAGAATTAATCTTATTTCATATAAAATGTATACCTATAACTTTATTTACTGAAAGTAAACAAACATATATTTATGTTTTTTTGTAAAAAAAAAAGATGTTGCAACAACTAAATGATTAGTAATATACATTTATTCCAATAAAACTGGGGCTGACAATTTTTTTATCTCTGCAAAATACAAATGAAAGTGCAGCTATGATTTACAGGAAATTTTTTTTCATATTTTTGTAGTTCACAAGTTGTCGCTTATATAGAATTTTGCATTTTTCTTGGAATAATATGCTACATGTACAAACTTCTCACAGATAATTATTTCAGCATATCACCATCTTTTGAAAGTAGTGGACTGCAAGGGGCAGTTCCCAAATTTTAATCATTTTGTTGGATAAAAAAAATCATTCATAAAATTCATGCACACTAATTACAGCTGAACTACAAATCATGTGTACACCTTATTTTTGCCAGATCAATTACTTGTCCCAGCATTCCTTCATGACAGCACAGCATACATTAAATCATAAAATTAGCAACAAGACTAACTTTTTGAGTAATAACTTTCTCCTGATGGGAATATTATCTAATATTCACATAAAAAAATTATTCTCCTTCTTACAATATTTCATTCCAATATTAGCCTTTCAAGCTAATTGAGCACACACCTTTTGAGAGTGTTAAATAAATGGATACTCTCCTCTTCAATCCAAGATATAGTATTTATGCAGGAATAAAAAGAATCCCTCTTATTCCTACGACTCAAATTCTTTTATATGAGCAAATCTGAAGAACTGTTGAAGAGAGCATGAGTAGATACTCACTTTAAATTACTATTTATGATGTTTTTTGACTGAATGACATCGGTGTAATTACTTAGAATTTACTAAACATCATTCTTACTTGAAAGGCTGATATTGGAATGAAATATAATTGCGAGCATGCACTAGATAAAATATTTGCTTATTTATTCTTACAATATTGTAAATGTGTTAAATTCAACTTTATTTAGACATTTGTATGTCATTGACTTTCATTACAGAAAGTCTAATACATAAGTAATCTGTAATTATTTCCTTTGGTGTAAAGTATATTTTTTGCAACTTCAAGAATCAAAATTATTAAATTCAACTAGTCTTTTATTGTTATTTTTTAAGTAGGAATATGAAGTGTGTCATTTTTAGAATCTTCAAAGAATAAAGACAATAAAAAACATTAATAGACTATCAAAACAAATATATTAATCTAGAAAGCAATATACAAGTTAAATAATAATATCTCATTTATTTGTAAAAAGCATGCAGTAAAAATATTTGCATTCTTTTGTTATATATATTGTGATGGATATTTGATGTCTATAAAATACAATAATACAGATAACTACAGAATTTCTATTGGCTTATTATAAAGATAATATTATTATTTAGATTTGGTATCTTGTAAAGCAAAATTTTATGATTCTAGGATGTTGTCTCATATCTTTATAGCTTTTAGGATTCTTGTATCAATTTTGACTAATCACAGTTTCCTATGAATTTTAAATGCACAGATGGGATGATGTTAATAAAAGGGACAATACACTAATACAGGGGTGGCCAATTGTTTTGGCTCAGGGGCCACATAGGTTGGTGGAGGGCCACATCAGGGGTCACTTTGTGGAAGCGAAAGTTAATGGAGGGCCGCATCTTTTTTTCATGACATAATAAACACACTGCTTTATTCCCTGTATTACCAAATAAATATTTGTTTGTCCATTCTTCATTAAACACATGACATTCATTACCAATTTTACATTTTTTTGGAGCATTCATGGTTTCACAAAAGTTGGAAATATATATATTTGCTAATGCAAAGACAAAATTGAAATTAATCAGATTAACTGGAAAAGCACTGCACATTGTATCTACACTGTGCATGTATATTGATGTCACCATTCTAGTGGAAAATATGCAACAGGAAGGAAATCTCAGTCCAAGGTGGATTTTTCTGATTGTCTTAGAGGGCCACATAAAAACTCTTAGCGGGCCGCATGTGGCCCTTGGGCCGCTATTTGCCCACCCCTGCACTAATAGAATACATAATATTGTAATCATGTGAATACGTTTAAAAAAGGATTAATAAAATAATAATTATATTAGTTTGAATATAATGATAAAATGATTTACAGTAGTGACATGAACTTTAAATTTAATACTTGAATGTATGTGCACAAATATTTATTATATATTTCTCTGATCTGCTTTAAGTTTAAAGAGATATTATTTTTTTAAAAAAAAGTAAGCAAATTTATCATCTTGTAAATGGTATCTATTATGAGAACAATAGTAAATGAACAAAGTAAAATGATTTATTTTAATATTTGTAATTTAAATATTTATTTGATATTATAATTTGTATATTTAATTTTATTGAAATATGTAATATTTTATTTAAATATCGTTTTAAAATATTGTTTTCAAATTTTAAAATAATTTCATTATGATTGGCACCATATTGTTCTTTAAAGACTTTATTATTGTTTGCCAATATGGTTGTGAGTATGGAAAATGTAAAAAGTTTTCTCATAAAAAGATAAGTATTAAAAAATTTGAGTGAAAAAAATGATGACATTTGTAACATGGTAAAAACCTATATATATATATGCAAGAGATGAATCTTTCTCTTTCATTGCTATTCATTTGCTGGATAAAGTGTACTGAGCCAATATTTAAATTTAGCCATATTGCTCACTGTTGTTTTGAAAATGAAGGAGTAGACTTTTTAGAAATCATTTGCCATTTGGGAAAATGCATCTTGAGATTGTCCAAAATGATTAACAAAACATCTGAAACATCATAATAAGTTAAAAACGTAAGGATAAATGGAATAAAATATTTTTCTTAAAATTTAAATTTGCTAAACTATTCTTATTTGTTTGTTATTGTTATAAAAGTAAATATTTAGGAAATAATTATGGTATAAACACCTGCATACTGGATATTTTGTTTTGAAAAATTGTCTTTAAGTTAATGAAACTTTTCTTAAAATATTTTTTCTAAAGAAACGTGCCAATACTTGTAAGATTTACCTCAATTAAAAAACTGCCAATTATCTGCTGAAACACAATTAGAAGTGGTAAAAAACAACTTGTTTTGACTTTAATTATTGTTTAAATCAGTGGTCTTCAATCTTTTTACACCTGCAAACTGGCAAAAATAAGGATAAGATTTCACGGACCAGCAGAAGTCTACAGATAAATTTTCTTAAAGATTTAAACTGCTTAGCCTTAGATGAGCATAATTGTTATAACTAACCAAAACAACACAATAGTTACTGTGTATTGTAATGGTGTTGCCTACCTTCATATGCTGAACACTCTTTCTCGAGTTGCGCAATCATATTGGTACAGAAAACAGTACAATAACAATCATTCTCATTAATGTACCTGTATTGCTATGTTTATTATTTCATTGTTAAAACATGCAAAAATAAAATGTTATTTACCTGAATGTTGGGAAATATCTGTATTTAACATTAAATATACAAGATGAAGTTATATATATATGGAGTTTGTATAATAAAAAACTTTTTTTTTTAATTTTGAATTTTTTTAGAAAAATAATAAAAAATTTAATTCTATCTCCTTCCCCTCCATATACATCTGTGATAGCTAGAAAAACAAATTAATTTATGTATGATTGATTAGATTTTGTTTTCATTCTGTTTCTTTTTTTTTAATTGGGTAAAAATGTGATGAAAAAATAAATAAAAATTGTTTATATTAATTAAAAGTTTAGAATCTTATTATTTTGTTATTACAAACTTTCCTGCCAGTCTAGCATGGTCTGAAACTTTCCTGCCAGTCTAGCGTGGACTGACGGAAAACTTTTGTGGACCAGTGCTGGTCCACAGACCAAGGGTTGAAGATCTCTGGTTTAAATTATTACACTAATGGATTTATTCAAAAGGATAAAATCTGTCACCATTTCACTACTTGAAAGGATAAATCCTTATATAATCCTTTGGGATTTCATCATAGAAGTGCTCAAGGTTTTAAATCAAATTTTATATCATTTTTAAAATCATTACTTGATAAAATATCTAAAATGTGTCTATATAAAATGTAAAAATATTGAAAAAACTTTGGGTAATATAATATTTTTTTCTATGTATTATTATTTATTTCCTTATCCTCAATAAAATAAAAGTTCTCATAATAGGAAAAGAAGTTCAAACAGCAGTGGTAATATTATTCAAATTATATATTTAAATTTTAGGATTGATGCCATATGTATGTGTGTAAACTTGGGTTGGGAGAAGTTGTTACTAAAATTGATTATTATAATTAATTGTTAAAATATATTTGTTATATATTTTTTCTCTGTTTTATAGATCTTAAAATTTTAGTTTCTTTGATATGTTTAACTGTTATGTATAGGAATCATACAATATAAAAAGCTATCTTTAATGTTATTTGAAAGTATTAGAATAATGCAATTTACCCTTATGTTTTCAATACAAGATAAAGTCTTTGTGAAAGAATAGAATGAATCCAGAATGAATCCACCTATTCTTTCAACCCAAACATTTAAGTATGGGCAAATCTTAAGTACTGGAAATGAGAGCATGAAGAAATTAAACAATCACTTTAAATTACTTTTACTATGTCTGAATGAATGATGCCTGCAAAATTTACTAAAATTTACGATACGTCATTCTTAAATGAAATTAAACATATATAAATGAGATATTTATTTTATATAGCACGATGTTTTTGAATTGTAATAAAATAATAATCAGCTTTGTAAGCTAATGCACAGGTGTCATTCATTCAGACATAGTAAAAATAATTTAAAGTGATTGTTTAATATCTTCACACTGTCATTTCCAGTACTTAAGATTTGCCCATACTTAAACATTTGGGTTGAAAGAATAGGTGGATTCATCTATTCCTTCATAAAGATTTTATCTTGTATTGGAAAATGAGAGTATTCATTTATTGTTAAGATTATTGTTAAGCTGATTATTAGTTTATTACAATTATAAATGTGGTAGAAAGTTATGACAAATTATGTGTAGAATTTAGATATTTTTGTGACAAAGAGTTTTTATATAATTCTATATCATTGTTTAGTAGAGAGGGATTCTAACAACTTATTTGATAATTTTACTTAGATTTTGTAATGCTACAAGTACTTATGTTAAGTATAATTTAATCTCTATGACCATAAATATTGTTGCAGTATTATAAAATCACATGGTAAAGGAAATCTCTTGATGATTTCTATTTGAGTCTGTAGAAGACAGGTAATTTATAATGTCACATATAGTTTTATAGTTTGAGTATTAAATTTATATAGTTTTAGCTTATAGGATAAATATTTTAATATATTTGTAAAGAAATAAAAAAATTTTATATAAAAAAAATACATGTTTGGGGAAACTGGTTATATGATAATCAATAATGATCATATAAAACATTGTTATCATTAGTGGCTTAACAATTAGCTAATACTGAAGTTTATTTAATATTTGTATAACAACCTTCTTCAATGAAATGCTTGTCAAACAATACTTAGAAATACAAGTATGCATTTCTTTTAGCATTCTGTAAATTTAGATAAAGCTCTTGTATTTAAAAGGCATTGAAATCTTTTTAGGATACAGAATTTGATGAGAACTTAATTTATTATTGTTATAATTTTATTTTATATATAAAATAAATTTATATTTATTCTCATTCATTGCCTAAATGGTAATTTATGGTCACATAATATTATCATATTATGTTCATTTAATGGTATATTGATTATGAGAAATAATAGTATTGCTATTAGTTGCTAATACTAGCATATATCTTTAAATATTAATGCTTATTTATTATAAGATATGGCTCGGATACAATAAAATACCTTTGTTATCTAACTGTATCTATTATAAGATTTATAATCAAATAATAAAATTCTACACACTATGAGATAACTTTAGATTTGATGTCATTATAATTTAAAACCTAGAGAAAATCCATTATTAGATTCTTTTCTTTTCTCTGCATTACACAGTTATATTTAATTTCATAACCTTAAGATATTATTTATTAATATACATGTATATAGTGTTTTCTAAATATTTAAAGTAGACATAAAACATTTTGGTTAGAGTAAGAGAGTGATTCACTTGTTACTAACTCAAGATTTTGATATTACAGTATATATATTTCCAACATTTAGTTATACTTATCTCAATGTATCTTTCATTTTAGTTCAATCCTATCACAAACATCTATCAACCCAGAAGTCAGACCAACTTCTCTCACATACTTGATGTATTTTTTTAAATACCCAGTTCACTTCTTTTTTTTTTTTAAATATATAAAAATATATATATAGCCCATATTGTAATTTTTAAAGTACATATACACTAATTATTTATTTATTATTTTAGATATATTTAACTTCATGTATACATCATATTTCAAACATTTATTTTATCACAACATCCTGAAATATATGACCAAATACATGTGAAAAAGATAATGATTCCCAAGATGCATATTTTATGGTGAATAAGTCCTCATGAGTTGGCCAGATCACAATCTCTTACATACATTTTCATCATTTGTTCAATAGATAGACAGACAGATAGATAGATAGATGGATGGATAAATGTATGGATAGATAGATAGATGGATAGATGGATGGCTAGATGGGTGGACGGATGGAGAGATGGATAGATGAACAGATAGATAGAAAAACAGACAGACAGGAAGGCAGACAGACAGACAGACAGACAGACAGACAGATAGATAGATAGATAGATAGATAGATAGATAGATAGATAGATAGATAGATAGATAGATAGATAGATAGATAGATAGATAGATAGATAGATAGATAGATAGATAGATGGATATATAGATAGATAGATAGATAGATAGATAGATAGATAGAAAGTACTATAGTTTAAATGACAAAGTTCAATTTTTTGCACTCACAATATTAATACCAACCACTTTATAAAAATATATTAATAACTTGTCACTAATCATTCATTAAAGCAGAGATTATCTCTAGCCTAAATATGCTCTTTAAATAATCAATTAGGAATATGTGTGTGGAATTATAGAAATATTAACACTTGAGTTTTCTTGCCCAGGTTGACAGTTTTTTTTCCCCACTACATCATTCTTGTGTAAGGCAGAGATTGGATTTTATCCCATTTTATTATCATGTAAAGGGATGTTCCATCCATGGCACTATAGTATATGCATATACATACTTTGATAAAAATTTAAAATCCCAACTGCATCAAATTTTTTTTTATATTTATTTAGATGAATTATAAAGATTGATACATATATTAAATAAGGATTTATTAAATTTCATACTAGTTTGTTTAGCAAATATTAACTAGAAAATTAAAATAGATCAATTTAATATTTATGAATTTCAAGCTTTCTGGAATCAAAACTACTGAAATCTATAAGAAATTATGACAACTCTATCACTGAAATATAATAATCTAGATATAATTCTATCAAAACTTCAACAGGCAAAACTCTCCATACAGTAGTGCCATTCAGTGCAAGCCAGAGGAATCAATGGATGCCCGAAGGCTTGTGCATAAAATCCCTATCTAGTACCTACTCATCCAATATCCCTAGACTAGTTTCTGGCTTTTGGCCTTCATCAGTGAGAAATGCCAGATCAGAGAGCACTGCACTTAGATCTTAGGATCTAATGCAACCCTCCAGCAGCCACTTTTTATCTCAACTTAACTATAAAACTATGAGAATCAAATTGAAAACACAAAAATTAAAAATAAATCTAAGCTCATTAGCTGATATAGTCATATGGGTCTGAATTCAATTCAGCACCCATACATTTTGGTGTCTTTGGCTCTTTAACAACAATAGCCACCACTATCCTATTAGGCAGGATTGGTATTAAACCACTGAACATCACATGATCACTATTTTTTATATGTTTACTCATAACTGTTATTAAACAGGCAAAACTCTCCATACAATAGTATGGAAAGTAGTAGTATGGCCAAAAGTTAGAAACTAGTCTGGGGATATTGGATGAGTAGGCACTAGATAGGGATTTTATGCACAAGCCTTCTGGCATCCATTGATTACTCTGGCTTGCACTGAGTGACACTACTCTATGGAGAGTTTTGCCTGTTTAATAAGTTATGAGCAAGCATATAGACAGAAAAAGTATCAAGTATATTAAATATAAATTTAATACATTTTCTTTTATTTTGAATATAATTGCCTTTGAAAAGGTTGCTCTATAATGAAAATGAATTGAAATTATATTTAAGGTCTTTGATAGTTTCTCAATGTAAAAAGCAATGATATAATTTCATATCAATTATTAAATTGTTTAAGGATTTTTTTTAAGTATAAATGTTTTTGTGATCAATTTTTAGAATCTTCAAACACTGAATAAGCACCATAAGTTCTAATAGTATTTTTCAATGGCACCTCTGCTATTGCTAATAGTTTTTTTAAAATGCTTTAACCTTTTAACCGCTAATTATATTATTGGTTGTATGAGGTAAAAATCAAATCTTTTAATTGGCCAACTCACAAACTGAAGACAAAGCCTATTGTTAAAACATATTCGCCTATAATATTAAATTCAACTCAGATACGTTTATAAAAAGTATATTATTAATTTTTCAGGTTATGAAGAGAACGAAAGTTCTTTCAAAAATAAATTGCTATTTATTTATTCTAAAATATTCAATTTCGGCAACATAAAAGCTATAATATAAACAAAAAGATCGACTTTTACGTTATAGAAAAGTAAATATTTCTTTTTACTACATCTTCAAGATTTTTACTAAAATCTTCAATATTTTTCGAAAATAATTTTGTTTTTTTATTATTCTCTCTGAAAATAATTTTTAATTTCCATAAATATAATTTTATAATACTTAAAATTGGATTCGAAATGAAAATCTCAGCGTTTTTCTTTATTTTCTTTGATCAGGCGGTTTCTTTGTTCTTTCCAGCCAATCAGAATGTCTTTTTCGGCTGAGAGCTTGCTAAGAACCAATCACAAATAATGTTCTTTCTTTGTTTAGGTTTAAATGTGTTTTTTTTTTATTTTTTACTTGTAAAATAAGTCGGAAGAGGTCACCATCTTACAGAACTTTTAAAAACCTCTTCAAAACGTTTTGAACGAATTTTTTAGCATAAGAATCGGCTGAGTTAGAGTGACATCAGATGTCTACGAGGAGCCTCGTAAAAAACAGTCTTTTGGTTAATTGATTTTGGAAAATCTGTTTGCTTGTTTGTTAACTTTTGATCTTTTTCAAGTCAGAAAGAAATTTTAAAATTGAGATTTAATATGTTTAAATTTAATATAAATGCTTTAAAATTGATATATAACTAAGTTATAACACTTTAATCCATTTAAAATACTTATCTTTTCAGTATATTAATTAGTTTGATAGATATCAAACAGAGGACAGAAAAAAATTAAAAATATTCAATAATTTCATGTTTTGCAATTAACAATTATTCTATGAATTCTCATTTGTTTTAAATAATGGTCATGGGAGGACAGTTTTTTTTCACTTTAATAACATTTTTTAAACCATTTTAAATTCTTAATACAAATATCATATTTAAAATTTGTACATAATTATATATGAATAATAAATCAGTAACTAAGTTTTCTATTAAAAACTTTTTCATTTTTATTTTAAAACAATTGTTTTTTTATAATAAATTGAAAGTATGCTGGCCTTTCTCACATGTTTTTTTATAAAAAAAAACTAGAAAAATTGCATTATTTAAAACAATTGTAAAAAGTTAAAAAAGATTGCTATTTTTTTTAGTATTTTTTAAAGAACAATTGTTTTAAAATAACAATAAATCTTTCAGTTTAGATAGAAAACTTAGTTACAGATTTATTATACATAAATAATTATGTACACATACTAAATATAATATATATATATTACAAGTATAAAATAGAAACATATAACTTTAAGAATATATATATTAACTTACTGCAGAAATATTTAATGATTTATATTATATATGTGACATTGATTTAAAGTAAAATTATATATATTAATTGAAGTTCATTTACAATATATACACACATTATTATGTTCACATACTAAATATGATTTACACAAGGGATATACATTTTATGTCATAGCAGAAATATCTACTGATATATATCAACAATAAGTAACCAGTCAATTTAAAGTATGATATAGTTTTACATTTTCAATAAATGTGCCTATACTAAATCTTAAAAATAATAGATTTTTTTTATATTAAATACTTTTATTGACTATGCACTAAAAATAAATAAAATAATTGCTTCTTCAACCACAATTCGTTTTTAGATTTAACTTGAAATAAAAGCATTGGGGGGGGGGTCAGAAATTAATTAAATCAATCTCTATTTTTATAAAAAGAGATTGACTTCATAAATTTCTGGACACCTATACTTTTATTTCAAGTTAAAAGCAAAAACTCCAATTGTGGTTAAAAAACAATTATTTTATTTCTTTTTAGTGTACAGTCAATAAAAAAAGCATTTAATATAAAAAAATTCTATCCCTATTATTCCTTTTTATTGCAGAAATAACTTTCCTATCATAAAATTTCTAATAGAATCCAGTAGTTCTAATTTTCAAAGTATTTGTAATTGATTAATTTTCCAAACAGAAGTGTGCCACTTGATTAAAAAATTGTTTTCTCATAATTTGATCTCAGAAATATAATTTCTATTTTGATTAGTAGAAAATATGTTTCAAGATTATAAAATGTTTTATAGATTTAACAAAGAAAATGATCATTACTTAATTATATGTATCAATTTTCATGAATATAATATAATAACAACAATAACAAATCACTTAATGTTTAAGCATACACAACATATGGTGAAGCAAGCCTCACTAATGAAGGTAAAAGTAAGAAACTAATCTGAAAATAGGGATTTAAAATGGAATGAATCATCTGATAATCACTAATTATGTAAGCCTAAAGCAAATGCTTAATATAAAATAAGCAAATAGATAAATATAAATGACATTATATATTTATTTAAATCTTTGATATGTAATATATATATAAATCTTTCATTCATTTTCTATTTCATCATTTAATAATAAAAATTTTCTAAGAGTAAACCAAATATTATTTATTTCTAATTTTTTTAAAATCAATATTATTTACAATTCACACTTATAAATTAATGTTTGATATATATGCATAAGTATATTATATTGTAATTTATCTGTTTTAGAATATTGTACCGGTCAAAACAGTCTGCTCACTTAACAAGATTCAAATCCTAAGCAAAAGTATCTGGAATCCGATCATTCTCGAGATACACAGGTCTGGAGCAATCCTGAATTCTAACCTATTTGCCTATTCTTTGAGTCTCCGACCCAATGAACAACAATCCTGATGATATAGCAGAATTATTTTAATTCCGGGCCCAGAAGCAAAGCAGTCGAGCATAAGATCAGACTGATGATGATGATTGAGATAAGAGTAGCCTAGGAATTACACTTATTAAAGTTAACTATATTAATGCTAAGTTATTAGCTGAAGAAAATAATTCTAAATACTAATTAGAAAATAATAATTCAAAACAAACCAGGATTTACATGAAATATATATTTAATAAAATATTGTGAAAATGCATATATATGTTACAAAAGGTTTCACGCTTGGAATGATATTGTCTATTTACAAAACTTGGGATGTTTTTATAAAATCCTCTTTACATTATTTAATGAATATAATTTTATGGAGTGTATTATAACTTGTGCGAAGTTAATATGCCAATTTAATAACATTTTACTAACAGAACGTTGTGGATGCCTAAAATAAATATAAAAGATTGTGACAAGTTTAGTACTAAATGATTTGATAAACAGGCAAAATATACACTTTTAATCATTTATCTATCTTATGAAAATCATTATATATACTTTTATTGGCATGGTTTTAAAAGACATCTTTGGAACTTATAAATAAGAAACAAACAATGTGCTACATTTAAGAGAATACATGATGCAATCATTAATGTAAATTGATTTACGTCTATGGGAATCGATAAGTATTTTAAAAGAAAACAGTTTTAAAATCAACATACTGACTAATTAGCATGTTGGCGCATTTTATGAATGAATCATTATTTCCAACACCTAACAAAAGGTCAAACAGGCATAAATCCATTAAATAAAACAATAACAATACTAGCATGTCATTAAAGAAATACGGATCTTATGGTAGTTGAATACTTTATTATTTTAAGACATTTGACAATGAATGAGGGTTGATACGTCCGCCATTTTGATGGTACAGTATCGAATGGAGAGGCTTGGTTTGAATGCCCAGAGCCAGCTGTATGGAACTTTTGTAGCACAATCAAAACCCTATAAACATCGCGTTCCACAGGGAGTAGCGCATATCCCTGATTATGAATGATTTGGAAAAAGTAGACCGGGAGCTTCCAATTTTTGAAGTCCCCAATGACAAAGCAATAGAGAAATATATATGTAGAATTCCCATAAGGGAAAGGAAAGGTATGCCAGCAGCATTGTACATATACGGTAAACTTAATATACTATATTTTGAAGCCTGTAAATGGTTTGACTCCTATGCAATGATATGTTTGAATAAAGAATCATTCAGAAAATTATAATGGAAAATAACTCTTTTAACTATGACATTAAACTAACAAAATTTATATTTAATTTTGATTCCCATATAAATATTACTGATAATATTATCCCTCCAGGCAACAGCAAAAAAAGGTGCAATAATTATATTAAGGTTCACGATCTTTTAAAATGAAAATTTAAAGACAAATTCACATAATGAAGTAAAATATGCATCCACAATAAAATATTTTAGATTTAAAAAAAAACATGAATAACAGATTTAAATATAAAACCAATCTAGCAAGCAATTTCTGTTACTAATGAATAAAACTTTACTAATAAATTTAACTAAAGCCACTGCTTCTTTCCCCATTAAACAAAGAAAATAAACCCTTATTAGACTCGCAAGATTGACTGATATTGGCATATTAAAGAAAATGAATTATATATTGTGCCAGACTGTAAAACGTCCACGCACAAGATGGCTGTAGCCAACAATTTGGCACAGCTAAATTTATTGAATTCATTAAATAAAGTAAAAAGGAATAAACAATGAGAGTTGGTCTATACTAGATTCCCATCTCCTTGCATACACAACTAGCACATATATTATTTATTTTGAAATAATAACCCACTATAAATGTGTCATTTATTGTAAATGTTCTAATATGTATAATAACACATTATAAATGTATCATATTTTTTTGTAAACGTATATGTATATATTTTTTCTTCTTTTTGATGATTTTTAAAATGTTTTTCTTTTATTTTAAAAATATATAAAAATATTTTTGTGTGTGTGATTGACAAGAATCTTCTGTTTAAAAGATAGATTTAATTAATCTTTGTTTTTTTCTATTTTTACTTTTTTGTATGTAATCAGATAGTTTTTTTTTTTTTTAATTAATTAATTTGTAAATTATTTCCAAATTTGTTATCTAAAGAATGTGGTTGGTCTATTACTCCAATATGGAGTTTTAAAATTCCTAAAAAGAGATTTTTGAAACAAGATTTTTATAAAAAATGTACAAAAGTAAAATTATCTGACGCAATAGCTCGAAGGGGGATGTAAGTAATTGAAACTTGTGGGTGGACGGGGATATTTTTAACTTACCTGGGAACTGAACAAAAAAGTTTTAGTTGTTGATTAGTGTTGGATGGAGAGAGACACAATAACCTACCTGTGAGGCGAAGAATAGCTAGTGATTTTTTTTATTGGAATGAGAAAAAGCTAAATGAATCTATATGTGGTTAAGTTAAACTATTGATTTTTTTTTTTTTGAGGGAAGGAGAGAAAGCACATGAATCTATACTGGTGTAAAATATTAGTGATTAGTATTGAACTGAGAGAAAGCCACATGAATCTATAGGTGGTATACGATATCATTATTGAACGGACAGAGTTACAGAACCTATCTGTACAGTATGGCGAGATTATATTAGACATTTATTCTTTCGATGAATATGCTTTTGGATTGCTGAATATTCTTTTTAAATCAAGAAGGAGCTTAATTCACATAAGTTCTTGAATGGACATAAACTTCTGTAAAAGGTCTTTCCTGGTGGTTTGCGCAAATATTAACCGAAGCCACCAACACCCATATGATGTGGAAAATCATAGAAGCATTCACCATTCAGTAATCAATCAAAAAGAAAGAAAAATAATTTGGAATGCCATGATGAAAATGACAACCAAGTTTCATCTGATAGCCTACAAACGCATGGAGTAGGAAGAACCGTAGCAGTACACCCGCCAGTTCAGATACGTGGTTGCCAAGATGGATGTGTCAGAGACTCAGTATACCCTGATTGAAGGACTCTACAAAAAGGGCAAGGGGTTAAAGTGAATGTCACTGTCCTTTCTGGTAGTTGATATGGTCCACCCAGAAGTTTGAACCTGGAGAGCAAGCAGATAAAGATGAGTAAAATGAAAAAAAAAATGTTTATAATTTTTTTTATACAGTTTGTTATTTGTATTTTTTTTTAAAGTGTATATAACCCGGATAATTGTAATAGTTACTGACACATGATAAAATATATTAATTTTTTTTGTTGTTATTATATGAAATATTGTAAAATAATTTTGCTGATACACAGATCTCACTCAAACCTAATAAATATAAGATTATTATTATTTCTTGTTCTTTTACCCTATTTCACCTTTACCTCTTATTTAATGTTAATCATGGTGGTGTCACCTTTCGTGGAGTGATATATATAGCCGGCCTATATATATTTTTTTATTTTTTTTAAATTTTTATATAAAAAAAAAATATATACATATACATAAATTATTATTTTATGTACTCAAAGGTAAAGGTGTATCTAATCCGAAGAGTTTATATGTGCAAATGGGGAAAGTTCAAGGGGTTAGATCTGTGTATAACTTATTTTAGTATTTTAGGAATTTAGAAATATAAAACATTCATTCAGGGAGAGGGAGTATAAACCACTCGCACATTGGCATCCATATTTAACCATTTGTATTCATAGCAATTAAATTAACTTAGATATAAATTAGAAAAGGGATTTTTTTTGTTTAATCTAACTGTAGATCTCGAACATAAAGATTTAGATATTTTTGTATAATTATATATGTAATCGTGAAATTGGGATAGAAAGCCCTATAATTAATTTAAGATTCAATGTTCTAATGTTTAAAAATATATGTGGTGGAGGGGGGATTTTATTTAAATAAATTATATTCTCATACTTTATTTGCTATCGTATAATCTATTATAAAATAAAGAAAATTAATCATAATAAAATATAATCACCTATTTGTGATGTTTGCTAACCACGGCTATAAAAAGTTATAGCAATACTTATTCAAAGTACCTGGGATAAAGAATTAGAATTGAGCTAGCCATTAGGATATTATATCAGGGAGTTAAATTAGAATATTTTCACCTAGTTTTCCTTCACTTAAAGAAAACTTATGTCTAAGAACAGAAAAGAAATATCTCTTTGCATACTCTCTTGACAGATAGGGAAGGAAAATTATTTATTTATTTTTGCTTTCTTTTATTATGTTGGGGGTGGCGCTAAGGGTTGTCAAATTAGTACAATCTTTTAAAGGTATGCAAAGAGTGAGGGAAAATGTCTACCGGGCAAATAGATATTGGGGTGAAAATATAATTGGTTTAACAAGGAAAGATTTTGATTTTTAAGTGAAATCAAATTTCTTTCCTCTAATAATTAGGAACATAATACTCGCTGTATTTAACCCTGGGTATTATCGAAGATTATTATCGATCTCGCATTTTAAAATGTAAATGTCATTTCATGCTCATGATGTACAGATATATGCATCATTTTCTTAAATAGAGACGGCAAATGGGTTTCGAACAGGTACAGAAAGTGACGCCAACGTGAAAACCAAATGAGGGATTCGAGCCGGTACAATATATACATTAAACAAAATAAGTTAAATATTTAATTGAGCCGCACAAAGCTATATAACATGAATTAAGCATGAAAGGTAAGTTAAAAAAAATTATATTAGTAGGGGATTACAGAGAGAGAATTTCAGAGCATAATTAATTAAAACTTATGAATTAATACACGAATAAAACGTAAGATTTTCATTATATCTTAGATAAACAGATTACCTAAGGACTTTATATTAAAGGCAGCTCCACATTAAAGGTGACCTAAGGATAGCAACATAGCGGCATTATTAGCAATCAGCAGTTGGAACAGTGATCATGCAGTCATCTTGTACAGCCGGTCAAATGGATGGAACTTGGTGGCATCAGGTAGACAGTCTTCCGAGAGGCCCGGAGAAAAGTGCTTCTTTTCTACTCACAGTTCATAGCACTGAACTTCTGTTGGCTTCTTAAAATGGAATGATGAATCAATTTTTCTTGAAAATTACTAACTCAAATATTCTGAAATAAGGTATTAACTAATTCAAAGTTTAATTAGTAACTCATATTAACTCAAAGTAAACTGAACGTAACTGACTGAAAAGTAACTGAAAGTAACTAACTGAAAAAGTAACTAAAACTGACTTCTTTTGTTCTATGGGCCCTTTTTATACACCCTCTAATCCCTCCAAGAATGCAATCTCAGGTGCCCACAGCTATCTCTGTAATCTCTTGATTAAATAAAAAACAACATTTAATTAGAAAAATATTTTTAAACAGATAAGGCTCGAAATACCATTTTAGATATTTTTTAAAAATTTGCAAACAACTAACAAAAGAATTGCTTATGATTTTAATTAAGATCTATAATTTTAATTAGTGAAAATAATCTGATTATAGATAAAGATAATTTCAGTATTTCGAGCCTTCCCCATTTTTATTTGTTTTTACATTCCAATACTCTCACATATATAAAAAGATTTACAATTTATATAACAAAAACGTCTAATTTTCAGCAATAAATATTAATAGACTTACTGCTTCATTTATATATATATATATATGCATCATGCACACTACTGTTTTACTTTACTAAATAATTTTATTAATTCCTCGGATAATTATGCCTACAGTGTGTGGGTGAATGGCATAGATACACAGTGAGGTCTGAATTGCGGGCCCCACAGGTTAGTATAGATGGTGAAGTATGAAGCTCGATGATGATTAGACATCGACTGCTTCAATATACAATAAATAAATCAAATTATCTTATAAAAGAAGACAACTGTTCTCATCTTTAAAATGTAATTTACATTATTATGAAGATATAATTTTTCAAAATGCATTTATATATCCTATGTATCATGTAATTTTATATTACTAGCCTTTCTGTTAAACAATCCATTTCTTTGGCTAACAGATACCATCTTTTTTTATATTTATAAAATATTTGTCATATATTATAACTATCTTTGAAAAATATCTCATAAATATAACTCATTCCAATATAATTATCACACATAGTTATATAAGATATTTACAATGGTGAAATTTAAATCAGATTTCCTTATTGTATTTTAAGTCATGTTAATTAAACAATAATATTCATATGTCGATGGCTAATTATATTTAGCTTTGCTCTCTTATACAAGAATTTATTATCATTAAGTCTTTTTTTTTGTAATGTATAACTAGATTTTAAACCAATAAACATCACATGACTACCTCCTCTTATGCTTCTGTATAACTGTTGTTAAAACAGGCAAAACTCACTATATATAGTGCCACACCCAGCAAGCTAGAGTAATCAATGGATGCCAGAAGGCTTGTGCATAAAATCCCCATCTAGTGCCTACTCATCCAATATCCCCAGACTAGTTTCTGCTTGCTGTGTGTGGCACTATATATAGTGAGTTTTGCCTGCTTTAACAACAGTTATACAAAAGCATAAGAGGAGGTAGTCATGTGATGTTTATTGGCTTAAAACCAATCCTGCCTAATAGGATAGTGGTGGCTATGGTTATTAAAGAACCAAAGACACCAAAATGTATGGGTACTGAACTGGGTTTAGACTTTATAAGCTGATGGGCTTGGATTGAAAACATTAAGGTGTTTTCAGTTTAAGACTCATAGTTGTGTAGTTAAATGGAGATAAAAGGTGGTTGCTGGAGGGTTGCATTAGATCCTAAGATCTAGATGCAGTGCTCTCAGATCCAAAGCTCCTCACTGACGAAGGCCATAAGCCAGAAACTAGTCTGGGGATATTGGATGAGTAGGCACTAGATGGGGATTTTATGCACAAGCCTTCTGGCATCCATTGATTACTCTAGCTTGCTGTGTGTGGCAATATATATAGTGAGTTTTGCCTGTTTTAATAACTAGATTTTCCTACATACAGTTTTCTATATCCATGATAATATTATTTTTTTACAATTTGTTGAGTGGATCATTGCTATTGTTTACAATCTGAATAATGTTTCATGGTATGCTAATGGCTATGGTAAAATGTTCTAAAGTTTATCTTTTATATTCAGTAATTTTCTTTAGCATCATTCCATTTTTTTTTCTAATTGGTAATAACATTTCATATATATATTAATTGTTTCATTTTTGTCATAGTTGCATAAGTATAATTTAACATTTCTATGAAAAAAACTATTGCAATCAAATTTCTTTTTGTTTCAAAAATAATCAGTTCCACGTATTTAATTTAATTATTATTATTTTCCTGTTCTCCAACTTAGATTATTTAATTGATTTAATTTATCTAGTAGTTAACTTATGGAGATACTCCATATAAATGCGACAATATATGTAATATATATTTTAATATAATCTTTATAAAATTCTTAAATAACTATGTCTTCACAATGGAATAACAAATTTATAAATTTAGGATTTAAATACAAGTACAGTATAATTCCAAATACCACCTTTTATTTATCATATAATAATTATTATAATATAAGAAAGTACAATTGTGAAATAGCAAAGAAAGTTATAGAAGAGAGTAAAAGTCTCAAGAGTGTAAACAGCATCTTGTAGAAAACTTATTTCTGCAATCAGAAAAGAAAAAGATGGAACTATTACTAAAAAGAGAGATGACATCGTGAAATGTATAAAATAGTTATATCAAAAAATATATAGCAATAAAAAAACAAGGAAAAGTACCTCCTATATCTTCTGAATTGCCCAGGATTTTAAATGAAGAAGTGAGACATGCAATTAAATTTATGAAGAAGAAAAAATCAATAATCAAGGAAATATAATCAATATTTTAAAAAAAATAGAATTTTTTTAGCAAAATTATATACCAAATATCTAAATGATAAAGATGTACCAGATGATTGGAAGAATGCAGTATTAATATTAATATGTTTAAAAAATGATAAAGAAGATATTAGAAATTACAGACATATCAGTCTTTTATCAATTCTATACAAAATTTTTACCGAAATAATTATAACTCATTTGCATTGAAAAACAAACTGGACTTAAAAGTGATTTTAGTTCAATGGATCATATCCAAGTATTGAGAGAAGTTATAAAAAGGCACTACTATTTCAGTGATTAAAGCATTGAATCATCAAATTATAGATCCAATATACTGTCATATTCTGAAGAATATTTATAAAACTGCAGCAGCAACAATTAGATTACATAAAGATACTGAAATAATAAAATTGAAAAGGTGGGATGACAGAGTGACTGTATCTCCAAAACTTTCTGTAGCAATTTTGCAAAAAAAGTATTTTTTGGATTAAAATGGGAAACTAAGGGAATAAATGTAAATATAGATTATTTAAGTCATCTAGATTTTTCAGATATTATAGTTGTTTTTGAAAATAATGCTTTAGATTCTTGAGGAAATGTTGCAAGAGTTATCTAATAAAATTAAAAAGGTAGGATTAAAGATTTATTAAAAGATTAAAATAAAGATTGATAATAATGAGTTAAAAGAAGTTAACAACTAGAAATATCTTGGTTAGATTATTATTACAAATGAAAACATAATGGATAAAATGAATCATAACATTAAACATGTTTGGAATGCTTTTGGTAGAAATAACTTAATATAAAAATGAAATATGCTTACATAATTAAAAAGGAAGGTTTTAAATAAATTTGTTCTACCAGTTCTTACTTATGGATCTGAGATTTAGACACTTAACAGAAAAACAATACAGAGATTTCAGAACACTCAATGAAGTAAGAAATGAAGTATGGAAAGATGCATATTAGAAGTAACAAGAAGAGGTAGAAAATGAAAAACATGGGTGAGAGAATAAAACAGGTATTACTGATATCATTGAAAGAATTGAGATTCAAGTGAAGTTGGATTGGACATATTGCTAGATGATTATAGATGGGCATTTAAAATGCTAAACTGGAGTCTAAAAGATTGTAAAAGACCTAGGAAGAGACCACATAGGAGATGGATGGAGGAAATAAAGAAGTGTGCAGGAGTGATGTGGAGAAGAAAGCCTAGATAGAGACTGGAGAAGATAAATAGAACTTGGAGAGATCATCCTGCAGTGGATCGATAATAGTTCATAATGATGATATATATATGCATACACTGAAAAATCTCATGGTAAT
Source organism: Epiperipatus broadwayi (assembly GCA_028023455.1). Classification (NCBI taxonomy): domain Eukaryota; kingdom Metazoa; phylum Onychophora; class Udeonychophora; order Euonychophora; family Peripatidae; genus Epiperipatus; species Epiperipatus broadwayi. The sequence goes on along the minus strand of JAQFVV010012415.1, from coordinate 4,478,251 downwards.
AAATAATACATTTATTCACTTACTATAAGATATGTGTTCAAATCTGGTCCAGATAAACTTGAATTTTTTTTTATTTTTCAATCTCGTTTGAGATTTTTTTTCTTTTAAATAGCCAGTCCATAGTCAATTCAGTATCCACGTATTATTTTTAACTAAAGGATAAGGCAAAAATAAATCAGTTCTAACTCTTACTGGAAAAATAAAAAGTTCTAACTCTTACTGCTCAAAGTTAAAATGTCAATTCTTTCATTCTTCCTATTACAGGAGCTAATAAAAAGAACTTTGCTTTGTAGTGGACTATTTAAGGACTCATTTAATTTTAAATACACTCAAATATTGACTTGCCCTTTTACAAAAAGATAATATTAATGTAATTGATTTATTTGTTTTTAAATAACTTGTATTTTTTTTAAGAAAATAACATAATAAAAGAGATCTTAAAATTATCATATTGTACTTATTTGTTTTATTTTAAAAAAAAAAACTAAGAACGTAAAATTCTAATTGTTTCTCCTGAAGATAAGTAAATGGATTATCTGAAGAGGAAAAATATTTTTAAAATAGTTACAAAAAATAAATATATATATAAAGCAGCTGTTTGCATTTGAAAAAAACTTTTTTTTAAAACATAATCTAATTATAAAATTTGAAAAACCTGTTGGGGAATTAAAAATGTTATAATAAAATAATCCACATATTTTTTTAGGTTTTGAAAAATAAATTTGATTTTAGCAAAAAGATTAAAATAATGTAAACAAACACTTTTTAATCGCTAACCAATTGAACAATAAATATAAATGTATTAATCCTTTTAAAAACTAAAATTAGTTTTTAATTTAAAATAAAATATTAAAAGTTGCATAATTTTTACATGAATTAAGAAAAATATTTTATAACATACTGAAACAGTCAGATCTGTCTATCCTTCTGTTTCACCTACTATATACTTTAGTAGTATTTATTTATGTATACCTATACCCAAATCCTCATATATTATGCTAATATTATGCTAAAATTGTGCTAATTTTAAACCTAAATATACTAGTTGTGTATGTGCATATATGTTAGCATACAGTATAGAAAGTGTATGTATATATGTAAAAGTCAGTAAATGCGCACATATATATTTCTAGTAGTTAGATAAATGGAAAAATACTTTGTATGTGTAACAAGAAACTACATATATGCAGGAAAGAGTAATGTTAATAGGATTAAAACATTAGAAATTTCTTTATTTAGAATATTTATTCTAAAATTAATATTTGAAATCATTATATTTCTGCATATATTGCTAAATTATATAATTGCATTACATATATAATAAAATGTTTTTCCATCTTTAGATTTGTTTTTCTAAAAAAGGATGATTTCATAAAATTAATCCTTCTTGCTGTATTCTGACCTATTTAAAATCTTAAGAGTAAAAATTGATTTAAAAACCAAGTATGAATAAATTAAACTGGTCAAGCAAGAGAAAACCCACCTGTAAAGAAAATCAATAACAGTGGAGATTCCATGATTTCCAAGAATACAGCGAAGTAATTAGAAAAGCAGATCTAAAACTACTAAGACAGGGGATATGGGGATAAGCTAGTATATAAGTTTATTTCAGCCATCTTTGAGGGTCAGCAGTCAGCATTCATTCAGAGTTTTAAAGTATTTTAAGTATTCTATAAATTTAAAATGATGATGATGTCAGAGAAGAAGGCAATTTCCTTGCTTTCTGTACCCAATGATAGTCTACAAGATGCAGAGAGTAGTGAACTAGAAGCCGATGCTACCTAAAGAAACCCTCAAGATGAAGCCAACTTCCCACAGCAGAGAAAAGAAAGCGGTAACAAATATCCATTCGTCTAAAGTTAACTTCTAAACTAAACTTTGTAATTCCTAAAAGCTAGCTAAATCTGTTAATTATGGCCAATAATAATGTATTCTAAATGTACAAGTTAAATGTAAAATGTAACTTTTATTTTCTTTGATTTAAATTTTAAATCTTGCCTGAATTATCATAACTGATTTATTTGAACTTATTAATTTCATATGATTTATTTTAACTGATTTTGTGTTTCCCATGTATTTCAAATAATTTAGCCTAATAATAATATTTGTTTTTTTAAATAATACTACAACTGAATCAATTTAATTTAGGCTAATTTAATTTCATTCCCTTTTTAAACTAAGCAAATCAAGCCAAATCTTAGACTTCACTTATGTGAAATCTTATTTTAAATTTATGTTTCTTTTAGTTAAATCTATGCCAATTTTATTTTATTTTCAATTATGTATTCATTTATGCTATGTTGTTCAGAATGAAGTTTTATTCTTAGTTAAATCATTAGTGAGAAGTGATTAGATATTCTCACAAATATGTAATTTTGCATTTATTAACGCACAAACAAAACTCCCTTCTGAAATGGATAAAATAAAACTTATTCAAAAGATATAATTAAAAGCTTATAAATGCTTTAAGATAGATTTGCTTTAAATGTAATATTTAATTAATATTTAGCTGAAGTGATGAAATACAGCATAAAGCTAGAACCTAGTATTATAATTATCCAAAATATGCTGTAATCCTCCTTAGAATTATAAATGCCTATATAGATAGCTTAGCAAATTAGATTCATAAGCTTTCCTTAATAACATAGTTATAGATGCTATATTATGAACTGATCTACGGTAGTTTCATGGAAGGAAACTATTGTTTATCATCCTAATATTATTATATAATGATGTAGTCAGCAGGATGAATGTGTTCTTAAGAAATGCTTAAGCATAAATACTTGTTGCTGTATCATTCTAATGGGCATATGTTTTAAGGGCTACCCCATTACTCTTATTTCGGACAACTATCTTCTTCAGATGGATGTAGGTTAAGGGCCACCCCATTCTGCACCATTAGAACTGGAGCATGAGGATCCAGAATATGATAATTAGTTGTTCGATCATCCGACTAAATGTCTCTATTTCACAGCAATGAGTATGGTGTTAAGAGAGAACCGGTACTAGGTATGAACCCTGTGAAAAAGCACACATTCAAGATGCATGGACTCAGATTGCATATTTCCTATATGCCTTGGTATCTGAAGTCTGACTGCCAATCATCAGTTCATCCCGCCATATAGTTATCTATTTCAGCTTTGATCTGAAACAGAATCTGATTTTATAAGCATATAAGCTATATAAAAAATATGTTAAATAATTAGCGCTTAAGAAAATATTCTTTATAAAATAATTATAATCACTTCTGCTAGCTCTAAAGCAAATCTAAAACCATAAATATAACATAAATTAGGCATAGATCATCATGAGCAATGCTGTTGGTATATTTTATGATGTTGAATGAATTATTGAGTGTGGAAGATATAGGATGGTGGTTGAGAGAGTAATAATATTTATATGAAATCCTAGGTGTTCAGGATATGTTGAAAACTGTTGTATGCAAATTATATTTCCATATTTTAAAATTATTAAAATATACAGATAACATATAGCTATATATCTTTTTCCATGGACTGTTGCATTTCCTTGTTATCAATAAGTACTATAATAAAGCCATGACTTGAATCATATGTGCTCGATGAATACAGATCTATTCTTACAATTTGCACTATATCCATGATAATATGATCTTACTCTTTTGAAATATTCTTGTTACTATTCCATACCCTACACTTTAATCACTATCTATCACCACAAGTATCATCATAGAAGATAGTTTTATTTGTTGGAAAAATAATGACTAAATTGTTTGAAGTAGATAATTTTGTGAGAGGGCAAGATGTAGTATATAGGCATTTCTTTTGCAAATGGTGTTGAGATGTTTTATGACTGCCATAGTATGTAATACAAGAGAAGAAGAATTGATGCCCATACAAAATATTAGAGATCACTTAACTCAATCAGATGCATATTCAAATGGAATGAAAGTGAGAATAATGAAAATGATTTTTGGATAAGATGTATGAAAGAGTATAAAAATGAAAGTAATACAAATGTCAAGCAATATAACTTATAGATAGTTTGTTAAATTTTATTATAAATAATTTAAACCTAGTTAAGTTACAAAAATTTATAAAATTTCCTCTTGAATATTTTTTGCATAACAGTTAATTAATTTTATAGAGAGAGATATTTATATTTTATTTAAAATTTCCTGATATCCAAATACTAGAACGATACTTTGTCAAACTGCAAAGAAAGTTTTTTTTTTTTATAATTTTTTTTTACATTTTTTATTTGGACTCTAAGAAATGTATTTTAAAATATAAACTTGCATTGATATGTTTACATCATAAGAAATACATTTCATAGTAGGATAAGTAAAATATTAAGTTTAAAAAAAAAAAGGAAATTTATTCTGACTATTTTTAATATAAATAATAAAATACTTTACTGAATGAAGGTTACATATTATTATAAGTTTCATTATTATTTTATTTTTAAATGGCCAGAGTGAAGGTTATTCTTATTTTATTTCTTGAATTTTTGTATCAAATTTATTGTAAATATTTTTTTAAATGTTAATTTAATTCTTATTTATTTTTGTAAATATTTTTATTAGATTATGATATAAATCTATTGTTAATTTGTAAATAAATTTGTGAACTGTTTTTGAAATCTATATTTAGTCATGTTGTAATTTATTTGCATGTTGTTTATTTGATTTTTCAGTCTACATGCATGATCCACAGAAATTAATAATTTAAAATATTACTTTTTGGTATATAATCCTTAAGATTATTTAGATATTATTTCTATTATATTTAATTAAGTAAACAAATATATTATTATTATTACCATAGAAGATATGATCATTAGTAATTTTTAACTGATACAATACCAATAAGAAATACTTGGAATTGCCACAATATTAAAATACATTATATTTTTTCAGAATGCCATATTAAACAAAGAAAGATTGTACAATGTTTAATTTAAATTTTATTATATATATTGTAACGGTCAAATATGTACATTATGTACATTTGCGAAACAAAACCTAGAACTTTGATAGATCATCCTAAGGCTGACCAGTTTTACAGTGGTGGAAGCCACAACTCTGGCCCAACCCTAGTTCATCTTCCATTGCTCATAGACTTACTACCTTGTGGATGACACAGTTGAGGTCACAGCAGTATTTCTCTTCTTCACGTGCTGGCAGTAGCACATCAGTAGAACAAAAGACTGGAACAATGGGCATTCTATTTAGCATAACTATATAGATATCATGTGGCTTATATATGACTATTAATCATTGAAAAGATTTTAATAAATAATGAAAATGATTATGAGTTGGTGAGCAAGACTAAGACATGAAGCAAGAGTAAATTTAAAATTAATTTAATGAATTTAAAATATGAAACAATAATTTAAAACAATATTTCAATGGCTAGGTGTCTGATCTCACATGCAGGTGATTAAGGGATATTTACAGTATAATGGGATTCACATGCAAGTGATTGGTTTTAGAAGCAATTTTGTATAGCTGAGTTACATGACTTGGTTTACATATATAGATCAAATCACTCGCAGGTGACTATAACTTTCTAGTTACAAATATTAAAGTTTTCAAGGTTTATGCATTTCCAGTTTATATATATATGGCATCAAATCATGCGCAGGTGATTGTAAATTTTAGGTTACAATTAATTCATTTATTTAGCTATATATGTGAAGCTATCACTCGCAGGTGATGAAATTATAGTACGTTTATATTTTCATGAGTTTAATATTATTTTACAATGAAATGACTTTGCTCATGGTTATCTATGCCTAGTTTATGCTATAATAGGATTCAGATTTGCTTTGATAGATAATGGAAGTGACAATAAATTTTAATAAAGAACATATGTTATCTAGCACGAATAATTAATATATTCTCTACATAGTTAATATACATTTTAAACTGGATTCTAATTCAGATCAAAGCTGAAATAATAATTATAATGGTGGGATGAACTGATTATTGGGAGCTAGACTTCAGATACTAATGTGTATAGAAACAGAATACAATTCTGAGTCTTTTTGCATCTCATATGTGCCTTATTCATGGGATTTTTACCAAGTAACGGTTCCCTTCAACAGAACTCATTGCTGTGAAATAAGAGGCCTTTTTAGTCTGGAGGATTGAGCAATTTATATTATGTGGAAGTCTTACGCTCTGGGTGAGTCTCATGCTCCATTATAAAAGATGCAGAATGGGTTGGTGTGTACCAGTCACCATCTGAAGAAGGCAATTGCCTGAACTAAATATACTGAAGGAGCCCTAACATGTACAGCCAGTAAAGAAGTACAGCAACAAGTGAGTTACACCATAGCGTTTCTTAAGGACACATATGCACCACTGACCACATTATCATATCATAAAATTATGACGCTAATCAGTTTCCTTCATGAAACTACCCTATATCAGTTCATATTATAGTATGTATAATTATACTATTTAGGAAAGTTTACAAATCCAATTTACAAAGCTATCTATATAGGCTTTTATTTACTTAAGGAAGATTACAGCATATGGGAAATTAAATACAGAATTACAAATTTATGCTGCATTTTATCACTTCAACTGAATATTGGTAAAATATTATTTTTAAAAGCAAATCTATTTTAGAATAATGGTACACTTGTAATTATATCTAATTCAAGATATTTTATTCGTTTCAAAACAGAGCTTTTTCGTCTGAGCATTATTACACATATTACATATATACGTGAAATGACATATATATGTGTGAGAATCTTTATTTAATTCTTGCTAATGGCTTAATTACTAATAAAGCTCAGCTTTGAAAACATATAGCATAAACAATATAACATAACTAAAATAATAAGATTTAAGATTAGTTGCGTACTGACAAGCTGAAAGGTCCTTCCTTTCAAAGGCTCCAATTGAGACAGTCTAATTTATGCCCAAAAGAAAGAGATAAAATAAAAAAGAAGTCAATAGTTTTATCAGTAAGTACTATCGCTATTGTTCCATAAACCTTTTATTAAAAAAAAAAGCTAATTTTCAGCGAGGAAAATTAAGTTTTATGATTACATGTGAGCACGGAAATGGCTGCCTTCAACAAGGCTATAACCAAAGCAGATGGTTTAGAAGATTCACTTGGTTACAAGACAAAAGCAACCATTGAGAGCAAAAGCAAAAAAGCTAATATAAACAAAAATAGACTTCCTGACAATCCCAGTTATTCACCGAAAATAAATTTAGAAAACCCTAGTAACTCAGATTTTAATCATCACGACAGTGAAAGTAACGTAAATAGCAAATTCACAGAAGCTGACTTCGGAAAAAAAAAAGTAGTAATAAAATAGACCCTGGGACTTTAAATGATAATAATTCAATAAGGAAATAGCAAATTCACAGAAGCTGACTTCGGAAAAAAAAAAAAGTAGTAATAAAATAGACCCCGGGACTTTAAATGATAATAATTCAATAAATAATTCAAAAAGGAACATTACTGTGAAAAAACCCAGTATAAAAGCCCTAGAACAAAAAAGTTACAAGGCAAAAACTAGCGCACTTCCATTATTACGACAATTTGGTGTCGAAACGAAAGCTGCGGTTTGCGGGAAAACACGGCGGACAAGAAAAACCCCAGAAATCAGCGAGACGATTCCAACTTTTAAATCGAACAATATGCAATTTAGTGAGACCTACAAAATGACCCAAGAACCAATTTTTTTGGATGAATATAAATGAAGATATGGGACAAAAACTGCCGGAACAGCAGCGCCATCAACAAATATTTTTTTCAGCAAATCAGCGCTAGATCATAACAAACTAAAAATTAACCCAAAATCAAAGAAACAAGGCCAAATAAAAGTGCTAAACCCTTTTTACATTCACAGAATCCACTGAGGAACAATTCTAATACCACAACAATGAGTTTTTCCACAGGTGAAAATGCTTCAAGCTCAAATAAGGATCACAATTACCTTAATGCAAATTTATCAACTCGCTGTAATATACCAGATACAACTATTATCCCAAAAGTTGATCCAAAACAAACAAAGAAACTGTTTGAAATGCCTAAAAAACCCAAAAATAAGGTGAAGCTATACTCAAACTCTAACAATCCTACCCCTCCCAATCATATAGAAGAGAATAAAACCAAAGTAAACTCCCCACAATGCTCATTGTCAGTGAACAAAGTTGAAGACCCAGAGATGCAGTCTCAAGAAATTATCTATGACTACCATAACCTTCAGATCAGTACAAATAAAAATACCACCAACCCCAAATCTGTCCTCAGCCCCAAAGCAAACTCATATAGTTTTCATTTCTCCAACTCTAGTGATAACACTGAAAACATAAGGCCAGTATCAAACAAGGCATCAAATGAAGACAGAAAGATGAACCGAATCAATAATCACAGTACCAATTACAATTTTGATTTTCCGGCTTTAGGAAACACTTCAAAGGTAGTAAGTAAGAATGATACATATAACAAGGACCATAACACTTGGAATAAAAGCAGCATACCTCCCTTATCATATGCTCGAATGACAGCAGCAAGCACAGAACACAAATCCTACAAACTACAACTCTCAACATTATGATAATAACAAATCTGAGCTAAGCACACTTGCGAAGTCACTATTAATCATGGATAATGATCATGATTATGAAGACCAAAGCACAGATCAAGAAGAAGCAGGAGTGACTCCAATTTTAGAAGATACTCCAACATCCCATATGGTCATCAATGACCACTTTAATCAGTCAATACCTGCCTTGTTGACGAGGTCCTTTCAACCCTACAGAAATAATAATACCCTAATTTTTTCCATGACAGACCGTAACATATCCTTTTATAAATTCCCCACCCAATCATTGTTTGATCTCTTTAAGGCAAAAGGGATATGGTCCTCCATATATAAAGTTTTATTTTACCCAAATGACCGCTATGTGGCCATACAATTCACCAACCCCTTTGCCAAGGAAGCCTTCAGAAACACGTATAAAACATTAGCAGGCAGATATTTGGTGACCATGGACTTGGATAGATCGATGTGTATCAGTGAAATGGTCAAGAATTGTGGTGTTGAATTTCAACAATCAGAGCTTCAACAGATCCTCGCACCATATAGGAAAATTACATCCTTTGCTTACAGACAAATTCGAAATGTTGGAGCTGAGGTTTTCACAAACATTGCAGAATTCAGAATTTTACTTGCCAAAGGAGTGTACCCATTGGCTGTGCCTGGGTTGGTGGAGTACCGCGAGGCCTCACTACTGATTATTCTCAGAGGGTTTTCCCCACAGTGTTTCCACGGTTCCCAGAGGGGACACCTAATGAGAGACAACCCGGATCGAAAATGCATACATTGTGGATCTATACGCAAGAAATTCCACAGATGTAACCGAAAGGGACCCCAGATGATTCATTCCAGTTTGCAAGAAAATAATATGATGAGTAATAATATATCCAACTCAGAGGTCTTTCAATTAAGAAAGCCAAAGCAACCGAATCATCATAGTAGGTCCGGAATGCAAAAAACAGAACAGATAGTCACCCAAGACAATGACATATTCATGTCTGAAAATTCTGAGAATGCACAGCCCGAGAATAATTCCAAGCAAGAGTCAGAAGATAAACTTGTAACACCATCCACAACCCGACCCAATCGCAGGAAGGCAAAAAGATCCAAGAGGCCTAAACAATTATCTTCTCCTTCTACAGACTGTGATGAATCAGAATTTGTGGGGGATCTCGTAGAATTACATGAAACAGCAAACCAGGAATGCCCACCTAAGGGAAAGAAGACACGAACTAGTCCACCAACACAGGTAGACTATCTGAATGCCCCGATACCCCTCAGCCTGAAAGATTCCCCTTTGCAAATCACCCCATTGAAAAATGGCCACCCAGAACTGATATCTCTAGTTGAGGAGATTGAAACACCTTCTACTCTCACAGCATCAGAGGGAGGCTCTATTCGCAAGGTCACAGTAGAAGAGCTTGACCCAGGGGACCCACCTGGAGACTAGTCTAACTCATCATCAGGTGGGTATTAGGTCATCAATAATGTATATTGAATCACTGAACATAAGGGGCTTGAACACCACTAACATATGCTCTGCTACATTGGTTCACACAGCACAAGCCAGACATACTATGCTTATGCGAAACTAAATTATACCTTCGATCTGATAACAAAATCATTGATCAACTACAGACTATGGGTTACCTACACTACTCCTTTTCTAATACTCCATCAGGCAGAGTAGCTATAATCATAAATAAAAAATCATCCATCTCCTTCTTCAAAATTTTGATGATCAATTTTAATTGTCTAATTGCAATAGTACAAGATAAAGGCCACTCATTTAACATAGTAAATTTGTACCTTCCAAAGGACCCCGAAACTGTATTTAGTGTTATAAACTCAATCAACAGCACCTTGAGAACCAGCCCTTTCCCAACCTTAATAATTGGTGATTATAATCACAAATATGACCAATTTCAGGCCAAATATGCAGGCTGCCTTAGCCGCCTCTTATGAGTGGTAAACAGTTTTTCCATGAAGGTGATTATTCCTTTTATACTAAGTCAGCCCATTCATTGATTGACCTGATATATGTATCCCCAACTTTGATCCCGGGAATGGAGGCAAAGTTATGCCCTGTTGCCTTCTCAGATCATCATGCTGTGCTTGTCAAAATATTGGCACTCAATGATGATCAACCTACAAACTCCCTAGAAAGAATGACCCGCATGCTAACTAAATCGAACATAACCACTAAATTAGTATCTGAGTCATACATTGCCTTCAATAGAATTAAGTTGTTGTCCCTGCCTGCAATAAGAGGCTGGAGGCTCTTCACTAAATCCCTTGCTGACAGCATTAATATATCCACTCAGAAGTCCAGGGGTCCTGTACGCTTAATTAGTGAACTGGACCATATTGCATATAAATTACAACATATGCCATATGAGGCTCATAATGTTCCCCAAATAATTGAACTGAAAATTAAATACAGTCTTATACAGAGGGAGCTTGCCGAATACCTCTATTAAAAGAGCTCGGCAATTCATTGAACACCAACATTGCTGGACTTGGGGTTATCTCAAGTGGGCCCTTGGAACCAACAGCAAATCCAGGGCACCAAGTTCAATTGAGAGAGATGGCAACAAATATGTTGGTGCATCCATGCTGCTCAGGATCAGACAGCATTACATTAAAAAATTTAATCCCAATGGTGTTAACAGAATTAGGAGAACATTCTCCACAGCAAATACACCACACAAAAATAACTGAGACCAGAATCCTGGCAACGCTTAGAGCCTTTCCTGATGGCCCACATCCTGGGCTGCATGGAATCCCAAAATTCCTTCTGCTGCACCTGAGCTCATTCACAATACCGATTGTTAAGAAGATGGTGGATATACTGGCTGATGGCAGTCGGGAAATTAGTGGGATTTACCCCATCGCAATGGTCCCCCTCCTCAAAAAACCCCAGGGGCCATGTGAGCTGGGGAATCTGCGACCTATTTCCATGATTCCACTACTGATAAAAACAATCAAAAACCTCATCAAAGAAGACATACAGAAGATCATTATTGATAAACTGTCAGCCTTCCAATTTGCAAAGAAGGGGAGCTTGACTGCAGAAGCCATCAATCGGTTTCGCCTCATAGTGGATATATGCAGGAATAAAATGGTCTGGCCAGTTGTGGTCCAACTTGACTTTGCCGGTGCTTTTGACTGTGTGCAGATCAATGTGTTACTCAGTATACTGGAGAAACTCCAAGTGCCCCAGGCATATCTCCAAATGATCGAGAATCTTCTACAGAATAGAGAAATCTTTCTCTCACTGGATGGCCGAGTGGCTCCAGGATTTCAGCCCTCTGTTTCAATACCACAGGGGTCGCCACTGATTGCACTCCTCTTCACGGCTTACCTCAACCCATTGCTGTTACACATTGAGGCATCCATTGATGGAATTGCCATCCCTTTGCTGAGAGAGAGGGTCTGCCACATTGAGGCATCCATTGAGGGAATTGCCATCCCTTTGCTGAGAGAGAGGGTCTGCCATGTATCCTACATGATGAGACTGTGTTTCTCTCATCACAGGTTGAGGTTGGTAGGCTGGAGGAGCTCTTGGATCAATTTGGTTCCGAATCAGGTCTAAGAGTTAATGAGGCAAAATCAGTCATGTGGTCAATCAGAACTGGAAAACAGATCCAGGGGAGATTCCGAGCACCCCCCAGAAGTTTCTCGGCTTTAGCCTGGCCTTCCCTCCTAGTGTCATGAGAAGGGAGCTGGAGGAAAATATTCTCACAAAGGTTAAGAACACAGTGACATCCTCACAAAGGTTAAGAACACAGTGATATCCCTAACCAAGGTCCCACTCTCCTTGTTGGGGAAGGTCGCACTATTAAATGCAGCTGTGCTACCCAAAATCACTTATTTTCTGGCCGGTTTTTCCCCTACTAAGACCTTTATAAAAAAGGTGGAGACTCAATGTAGGAGGCTTTGCTGGGGTGTGAGAACAGCAGTAATTGGCCTCAACTCCCTTCAAAAGCCTAAATCACAAAATGGACCTGGACTCCATTCAATCAACACCTTCTTAATCCAGAAAGCCCACAATATTTTAACCAAACTATTTCAGGATAATCCAAAAATGGAAAGCCCCCTACCAATAAATGAGGTTGAACCCACTGACCCCCCCCCCAAGAAAGGGTAACATTTGGTTACAGCAACAGGTCACAGTCGTGACTAAAAATGTAACAATGTCCAATTCCCTTTTCAATGGCAAGCTTTCCTATTGGATGCTCTAATCAATGGTAGCAGTCCCATCACTAAGACCAGACTTCAGCTAGGGAGCAAGCGGCTTGCAGGGTTAACAAAGTTCTGAAAGCTGGAGGCGAAATTAGTAGACTTTATAATTAAAGTTAACCTTGAGGTCCTACCAAAGGCTGCATTCCTCTACCACAAGCGGAGATATAAAATGGATCCGATATGCCCTCTGTGCAAGAAAACCGATGAAACAATTTCCCACATTCTTCAGGAATGTGAGACCTGGAATAAACTACACTACCTGACATTGCAAAAGACCACAGATAAAGACTGGGCCTGGGTGGATATGGTGAAAGCTTTTAAAAAGGGCTCCTTTGGCAGTGTTAGATTGGCAACTTATGTTAACTTTGTCATCTGGTTGGTACGAAATAAAGTAACTTTTGAAAAGGGTATTGATTACAATATTAAGGTATTATACTTCAAATTGTTAAATGACGCCGAGGACCATGACAAGAGGACATGCCAGCCATGGCTAACCGATCAGACTTGGAACCAGATCAAATTAGGGCCATGCCTTGCCTAGTGTAGTGCTTACCTTACATAATAAATAAATCAATATATTAGTAATTAGAAATTATAACAGCCCAAAAAGCACTAACATATCACAATGATAAATCCTAGGAAATGAAGATAGTTAAGCCTGAACAAATTAATAAAAGATTAGGAATAGATAGAAGGGAAAGTGACTGCTCTACAAGTGGTATGCCATGCAAACCAAGAAATAAGCATATATACCTATAAAGCCATTTATAACAGAACTGGGAGAGCTTTAATGGTGAAATAGACTTGTATGGTTGGACAATCCAAACACCTTCTCATTTATAACAGTACTGGGAATGCTCAAATGGTGAAATAGACTTGTACAATTAGACAATCCAAGGATAATATTCCCACTGCAACTGAAGTGGTTGCCTTGTTTCTTTCAAGCTATGGCCCCAAATAATAATGAGACATGAATAGAAGTGTTCTGAAAGTGTAACATTGCTGTTAATATAACAACATTTTTGTCTCCAAATAACTAATGGAGAAATGGACATGTATAATTGGACAGTTTTGTGAACAATAATTTCAGCATAAGAAGTTAGGTTTATGTGTGTAAGTCTGGAAGGGCAGGTGAATTTTGTGTCACTGCACTTCTGGAACTATTAATATCTCACTCACCTATCCATACATTTATACTTGAATGTTCAAAATCATATGCATTGAATCAAGTGTATGGGTGCGGATGCACTTGACACGCACCGACACTCCCTAAATTTCTTTGTAATGATTCTTGTTGATTGCATTGTAAAACTTATGCCTCTTGAATCATCTTGAGGCACAAATAAAGGCATTTGAAAGTAAAATAATAAGATTTGGCATTTAATTAAGAAATGCAATATTTAAAATACGATAAAATTTCACGCAAGTGAAATCTGAAATTTGCTTATTTTAAAATTAAAGTTATGCGACATTCGCTGAAATATGATTGACTCAGTTTCGATAATTCTAAGTTTATAAGATTAATGATGGCAAAGATTATCATTAACTTAAGATATAGAAATGAGCTTAGAAATTTTAATAATTATTTTAAAACAGATCATCAGGTATTATACGTGACTAAATTTATATAAAACATTTAAATTCTAGATTTTAGCAAGTTAAAATTGAATAGCATTTAATTACTTAGAATAAGACTAATACGGAACTAAATCAATCATTAAACTCTACAAGTAAACCAATACATAACATCATAAAATCAAGTTAATAAATGAAATGTGTTCTCAATATAAATAACTCAGATTTTGGAATAATAAATTATAAATCAATCTGTTAATGAATTATTTAACGAATCATAAAATAAATAGGTTTATAAATCAGGCAAGATTTTAGGGTTTAAAATAAAGTTATTAAATCATTTACATTTTAGGTAAGATTTTAAGATTGAAATAAAACAAAATAAAATTTACATTTACATGAGTTTAGTTTACATTATTATTAAGGCCATTAGATTAAGATTTAAGCTAGCATTTTAGAGATTAGCTTAGTGGAAAGCTTTAGGACTGAAGGAGTATTTACCATTCTTCTTCACTTTTCTTTCTGCTTCCAAGTTCTTTCTGCATAGTGGGATCTCCTTAAGTTGGTATGGTGGTTAGTTCATGTTTCTCCATCTCAGGTAGCTTTTCATTGGCGGCGGGAGGCAAAATTTTCAGCCTATTACCCCGACATGCTAATTATTAACTTTCTTCAATACTTTATTAAAATTGAATCTGAATGTTCGAATGCCTTGAAGATGGCTGCTATCGCTTATATAGCAATACACCCCATCTCCTTCATTATAGTATTATCTTAGATGTTTTCCTAGCTTACTCGCTTATTACCAGGAATCGCGAAAGCCTGGTGTGTCAATTTTTAATTAGGTCAAAAAAACCCATTGACAAGCAGTAATTTATGCAGTTTTCGAATTTTAATTCTAAATATAATTTTAATCAATCTTATACCGGGAAAGATTAACTCTTCTGGTGTCATTTTGGCTAAAAAACAAATCTTAAGATATGTGAAAAACATTTTGTTATATATGTAACTCAACCATTTTAATTTACTGATATATGCAGAATTATGAAATTTCAAATATAAATAACTTAATAAATATTTCAAAATAAAGAAATATTAATGTTTTAAATCCTATTAACATTAGTTTTCTAGCATATACGTAGTCTAAAGTTACACATACAACTCGTTTTTCATTTCATAATTATTAACATTATATATGTGCGTATTTTAGAGATTTCTGTCTATATAAATGAATATTTCTTTATATATGTAAATATATATGCACACATGTTTGATTATACTTATTTAAGTCTAAATTTAGGCGGATTTTTATAATATTATTTATAAGATATACGAGAATTTGGTGGTGTTTATATATATGAGAATACTACTATAGAATATAGTAGGTGAAACAGTTAGATTGTACAAGGTGACTGTTTCAATATATATATTTTATATTACTAAACTTTAATAATTAAGTAGATTTAATGTTGAGAGTCATTAAGTTATTTTCATTGCTTATTATTGTATTTATTTTATAAGAGTAGATATTGTGTAAAATCCCTCATCATATTTAACTACAAAGTGTTAATTAATTAATTCATTTTGTTATTAGTTTGTTAGAAATGAACCTGAGGTGATGATGTGATGATTATTATTATCATCATCATCTTAATCATTATTATTATTTTAAAAAAGTGTACATTTCTTATTAAAAGACGATGAGTGAAAGTATTAGTATAGTATTAAATGTTAAATGACCAATTAGTATTTTATTAAATGAATATTAATTAGTTTATTGTTATTTCTGTAATAAATTTATAAAATCATATTTTAGGATTATTAAATGTGTTTTAAAGTCATGAGAGTATTACATGGCAGTTTTGTTATGTGAATTTGGTGAGGTAATATTCTTATGCCATTGGGAATGTATCTTTTGGATATATTCTCAATGTTTAAGCTAGTGTACCTTACTGAACATCTCATGTTAAGAGTTTTATAGTTGTATTTGTTATTTTGATAGATACCTATTTGTTTATAATATTGAGCTAGTTATAAGTTAGATTTATTAGTGATTGAATAGATTAAATATTATAGTTGGAACCCTAATAATTTATTATGAACCTAAGTGCTATGATATTTTATTGTAGTAAGTTTTCGTAAATTTAATAATTGAAAATATTGTTTTATTAGATGTTGTATCTTAGTAATGTATCTTGAGCTAGTAAGTACAATATTATTTTTAATAATCATTGTTTATGTAATCCAATTGAAGTTTAATATTGTTATCTCAGTTATCCAGATTCTTTTGCTCAGTAGTTTTCCTTTATGGAAGGGTACAATACACATAGTCTTATCTGTAATTTCAATATAATTTTCTAGATTTTCTTATGGTAATTGTAATTTAGAAATAAACACTTTTGATATATATATTAAAAAAAGTTTATTTATTATTTTAATATAATATGCTTAATTCCTTTAACACAGTATGCTTAGTATGAATTCAACTAGTTTGTAGTCATAATCATAGCAGAAAAAATTAAAGCGAATAACATAATTCATCGAATTGAAGGTTTATAATATCCTAATTACAAAAATGTAAGTAAATTTCAATTTACATAGTCCACTTTCTTATTTATGCCATGCATATTATAGCAATGTACTGAACCTCTATGACTTTGTGTTTCTCATCATTTCTTTCAGAACAGACTATGCAAGCTGCCGTAGGTTCGAACGTGTGATCTTGTTTAGTTTTATTTTCTAAAAATATTGATATAATCTCTGCATTAGTTTTGTTCTTATACTGATAATTGTGCTTAACTACTCTCATTGCAA
This sequence comes from Epiperipatus broadwayi, assembly GCA_028023455.1. Lineage (NCBI taxonomy): Eukaryota > Metazoa > Onychophora > Udeonychophora > Euonychophora > Peripatidae > Epiperipatus > Epiperipatus broadwayi. The sequence goes on along the minus strand of JAQFVV010012415.1, from coordinate 4,461,070 downwards.
GATTATCTCAGGATTCACCAAAGATAACAGTATTGCATTTTGTGTTATTGCATGCAATCTTATACATGATCTTGGGGAACCTTCTCTGTGAATAACCTATTCTTAGAGTTACTTATTAAGTAGTTCAGAGCAGGAAGGGTGCAAAAGCTTACTCTGTATGTTTCTGAAAACATTTTGCTCATATTTTAAGTTATGTCAGTTATATAAGGAAGCAATACCCAGTGTTTGTCTTCTGTTAGTGTGGGTCTGTTTCTAATTTTGGAATAGAATATTTAAATCATCTTAATGGGAACCATATGCTAGTATTCAATGTTGCATAAGACCTTGATATATATGTGTGTGTCTGTTGGTTTTATGGTTGGATTCAAATTTGCATAAGCTGTGATTTTCAGCAAATTTATGTATTGTGGATGATAATGATTTAGGGCATATTATGCCTTAATTTTAAGCATGTTTGACAATCATTTTATAGTTCATGTGACCAACATCTCACTGAAATTACAAATCAAAAAACTTGATGCCTTTTAGCATGTCTTCACATTCAATCCTCCACTGTAGTGATGATTTCTTAGCCATTTCTTGCTTTATTTCATTAATTCATCCATCCAGGGCACAAATGAGAATGTCATACACATATCACATGTGCAACAGATATGGTACATGTTTAAAAAGGTTTGGAAGAACATCTTTGAATTTGGTTAATGTGATGCTGTATATTGTGCAACTCATGGGAAGTCCTATAGGCCATATGTTTTTCATTTTATAATATTTTCCATTAGCGAGGGCTATTATAAAATCAATTTTTTAGGATTCTACTCTGATTTTATTTAGAGCCTCTTTGATTATTTCAATATATTGTTTTCTGGGTACAAATCTGTATAATTCTGTTATGTCTAATCCATACTAACAGAAGACAAACCCTGGATATAATTTCTTTATATACCTGGCATAACTCAATACATAAGCAAAATTTGTCAGAAACAGACAGAATAAGCTTTTGCACACACACACACACTCACTGAACCACTTAATAAACAACACTAAAGGTAAAGTTATCCACAAAACAGATTCCTCAAATTGTATATAAGATTGCATGCAAAAATACAAAAGCAATTTTGCAATGAAGGGTAGCTCAGCACATATATCAGAACAATAGAGCTAAAACTAATGCAAAGGTTAGATCTATATTTTTAGATCACAAAACTATATATATAAAGCCACACCTTCAAACCTACTGCAGCTAGCATTGTCTGTTTTGAAAGAAATTATGTAAAACCCAAAGTAAAAAAAGGTGTGGTATATTACAATTAATACACACACCATGAATAAAAAAGAGTCCTGCATCACCCCTTCAAAAAAGTGCTCTATGTAAATTGACTTATTTACATTTTTGTAATTAGCATATTATAAACCTTCAGTTTGATAAATTACATAATTCGTTTGAAGATTTTCTACTATGATTATGACTACAAGCTAGTTGAAATTATTCTAAGCATATAATGCTAAATGAATTAAGCATATTATGGTAAAAGAATAAATAAGCTTTCCTTAGTGCATACATCGAAAGTGTTAATTTTTAAATTGGAATCTTATATTGTAAATTGATAATATTATTCACTATTATTTAAAGTCTATCAAATTTATTTCAAAGTAACACTTAAACATCATTTAGTTTGGGTATAATATGTAATCTCTAGATAAGGTTTAAAACCAATGATCAATTTGCCTTTCACATTATACATGTTGATGGGACTAAAGTAACTTTATTATTAACAGTAATATTATAATGTTATTATATTCATACACTCATTTATGAAGAGACAAAGGTGTGCAAAACACATTAATATGTCATAATCACAGTCAGGTGTAATTAAAATTCATAACATCAATAGTTCATAACAATGATATATCTATATGCATTAGGGTGCACACATGAATATAAATGCTAATAAAATATCATTATGTCAACAAGGATTTCCACAACAATGTACATAATATCAAAATATAAATAGACAAAGGCCATAAATAGAATTAATTATCTCCAACATAAAAGCAGGAATGTACATCTTCAAGCAGGCATAGGAATTTCTTATCTGCATTTTATAATCAAGACAATACAATATACACACCATAAAACCTTTATTTCAAATTTGGAACACTTTAATATCTTCATGCCAGTCATTAATATTGATTATGTAAAATATTTTAGATTTATGCACACCTCATGCTCCACATGTCCATGCATAAACATCAAATAAATCCATATACTTAAATTAGTTAATTTGCCTTATCATTTTTATAAAAAAACATAACAAGCCTTGGTACTAATGTATTCAAATACCTATATTTGATTTTCTCTTTAGTCAAATCTTTAAACACCTCTTTGTCATCAAGAAAAAATACTGGGATGACTAACTGATCAATTAACATTTTTTGGATTTGGAAAAAGGTGATTTATCTGAGTAATACTCCCATAATCAACACACTTTATTACAACAATCAGAAATTGGTATCCAACTTTAAAAGATGGAGTCTAGAGGCCAAATACCTAGATTTCCTCATTAAATACAACATTAACAGACTACCTACAAATCACTTCCTCTTTTACAAATGAGGTTACAACAACACAGACTCTACTTGCAGCATTTGCATGAATAGCGATGAGACATCAGATCATTTCTTCTCACAGTGTACAGGTCTGAGTGATCCAAGAAATCATATTCTCTAACACCAAGATAGATTTCCAACTGATGTCATCTCTGAAGAATAGTATCAATACTAAAACCTACCCAATAATATGTCTCTCAATATTTTTGAACTATGCCATATGGGTTACACATTGTCAACTAATCATGGAACACCCATATCCTCTTATAACACTTTCAAAACAATGATTAAAATCCAGAAGAGAGACCAATTCCTGGCATCATCAAAAGCATTTGAGGAAACCTGGACATTATACAATATGCCAAACTAACAACAAGGGGAAAAAGGGGGGGGGGGGCAACAATCAGATAACAAATATGTGAAAGATTTAATGTTCACACCATCTTGCACTTAGAGCACAACAACATAGACTCAACAGAACTCCAAATGGAAATAACAAGATAGTTAGAACAACAATGTAAACCTAGTATGTTTGGTTTGATATCACTGTATACATTAGAAATAATAAATTATTACTGAAACTACTATGACAACATAATTTGTAAATTCGATATGTAATCAACAACCTCTTCTTACTTTCATTGATAGATGTTTTTTTTTTTTCGAATCTTTAGTATAAGTCATCTTTCCAATTTATTGGTTTAGAAAATGGTAAGCAGGGAATGGTGCAGAGGAGTGAGAGAAAAGGGAAAAGTGCGGTCAATTGTAAATTTTAAAGATTGATTTTGATTTATATTACCTATCTAATTTATTGACTTAACAAAATTAATTAATGTAGATAAATTTCAAACAATTTCCGCTTATTTGTAGTTGAAAAATTGTTTTGGAATTTTGTCTTTAAAATGTTTAAAAAGTGAGAAAAGAGATAGAGATATACAGTCAATTATAAACGTATTGTTGACTTTTCTAGGAAAACAATAATTATTTGGCGATTACATTCAATACAGATTATTAATAAAACAAACAATAAAAAAAGAATTGTCCGGCTATGAAACAACCAGAACAAATTATTACGAAAAAGTTAAAATGAAACTTTCTTATTTATTTGGATTCCCACCTCACCTAAAAACTGTTTTCTTTTTACTTCACAAAAATTTAAAGAGAAGGAATTTCCACTTTGTCTGGACTGAATAATTTGGCAGCATGAATAGATAATACAAAATCACTTTAAACTCCTTCCCCTTTAGCTTTCTTTTCTGAAGAACAAAGGACATTTTTGACTTTTTAAAAACTGAAAAAAGAGACAATTTAAATGAACTATTCCAAGTGTAATGTTTCTATTTATTTTTCAAATACAAACGTGCTTTTTTGAAGAACAAAGAACATTTTTGACTTCTTAAAAACTGAAAAAAAAAAGAGACAATTTAAAATGAACCACTCCAAGTGTAATGTTTCTATTTTTTTTTTTTTTTAAATAAATACATGTTTAACAATATCAATTAAGAACCCAAACCTGTTTTTTTTTTTTTAATAATTTCTAAAATTAAAACAAAGATTTCTTGTAATGCATGGTGAAATTATTCCTTTATCTTTTAGTTTTAAGGTCATATTTTTGAACTATCTAGATTTTTTGATTAAAGTACATTGAATCTTGTCTTGCGTTGTTAGCCGAGAGGTATCGCAGCCGCCATGCAAGCAAGTAGTTGGTTGCAGACGGGTGTGGGTTCGCGTCCCGGCAGATGCTATGACATATGGAAAAAAATGTACATTGAATCTTTATTTTATTGGTTAGTTATTCCAGAATTACTTTATGTGTTTTAAAGAGACAAAGAGAAAATCAAATGTAGATAAACAAATATATCAATAACAACACATTTAACATTTACTTATCTAACATGTAATTCTGTAAATATTACTTTTACCTTTTTTTCTGTATTAATTGTAATAAATTGACAAATGTTTAAACATTTATCATCTAACATATATAAAATGGAAGTTTAAAAAAAAGTCATTTATTTTAGGTTATTTGCATTGTCAAACTATTTGAAATGATTCAATCAATATTGCCTTACATTTATTTAAATTTATAACATTCTAAGTAAAATTGTTGATATATATTTAATTTTGAGAATTCATTTATTTAAATGGTAAAAAAAATATTATTTTAACTGTTATCAATGAACAAACTTACCATGAATCCTTCTTTCCTATTATCAAAATAAAATTAAAATAGGTCTAAACCTTAGATGTTTTAAAATGATTCAAGTATAATTATACTATAGACATCAATTACAAAATATATAAATAACAATAAAAAGCAAAATAGTGCCTAAAGCTTAGCTTTAGGCACTATTTCGCTTACTATTTCTAAATAATACACGGGCAATTTAAAAGTATTAATTATTATTTATTAGTCTGCATTATAGTGACATGTTTATTCATGTTTAAAGAGGTTTATTTAAACTTCATGTAACAATATTTCATACTCTGTAGTCAAGTTGCAATCTTTAAGTGTCCATATCTATTCAATGGACCATTAAGTAAGAATGGATTTCCATTCTTGCTATTCTTGCTATTAAAAAGGTAAGAAGGTTGCCTTGACAGCAGTAAGAAATATTGATTACTATATTTACTGTGAATGTTTAGGTTGTGACTGGTTGGAATCTAATTAAATAACAATAAATAAGGTACTTAAGGATTACTCAACTGATGACATTTTATACTTACCGATTTTCCTTCCAGCAAACATTATCGATGATAAAATGACAACGATGTCATGTCAACCAAGACACTAACATGATTAATCCATTTTTTGGATTTTTTTGACCCGCGAGATTTAAAAATCGGAGAGAGCTTTGGGAAATTTTGTCATTTGTCTGTCTTTTGCTACTAGTCCACCACAATGGACGCTATTTGTAAGTAATTTTCATTTTTGTTTTTAATAAATAATGCCATTTTGATGTATATTATTTTGTAAATTATTCTGCAATTATAAAAATTACAATTAATTAATTTTATTTTTAATTTCTGAATTATATTATACAGAAACTTTTTTTCGTAAATTCACCAGCAATTATAAAAATTACAGCTAAGAGAGTAATACAATGTCTGATATAGGTGTATGCCGAGCCTTTGGCTCGTCAAAAACATCGGAGGCCACCCCCCGCCAATTCCAGCACTACGCGCTGTATTTTATAATTGAGCATAATATAGGGTGGTTTTATAAATTATAATATAATTTTTTTTTAGACACAAACATGTTTTATATATTTTTAACATGAATAATTGAGTTAAATCACATTGCAAAATTTGTAAAGATAATATAATTTTTTCATAAAAGTACATTTTTTTAAATTTTTTTTTTTGTTAGACAATTTTAATTAATTGTCCAGTTTGCCATTAATAATGCCAGATTCACATTAAATCGGGAAAAGTGTTCTTTATTTGTATATTTATTTTAAATTAAAAAAAAAAATGTACATATTTCTGCAATTATAGAATTACTATAATAATTATACAATTATTATTATATTAATTACTTTTAATTTCTAAATTATTTTGATGCATGCATGTACATTTTTTTTATTTTTTTTTAGTATTTGCCAACCGATGACGTATTGCCCTGAAGCCATATCAGTCTGATGTTGCAATCTTTAACGTGCCGGGTCCACATGATCTGCGGACAAATTTTAGCTATTGCATTTGTCTGTAAATCACTTGGAGACGTTATCTTAAAGTTCGCAAGGTCATACTGATATGGCTTCAGGGCAATATGTCATCGGTTGACAAATACGAAAGAACCATAAATAATATATTTATAATGTTTCTATACCCAAAATTTCTTGTTTAAATTTCAAACACATTATATGAAAGTTTATATACAAATAGAGATATCTTTGATAAAGCAATTAATTTTAATTTAAATAGCCTTGTGATTATAAATATCAAATATACATAGATTATTTATTTTAGAACTCTAGTATTTATCCCAGTTGTTGACTCCAAATCCTTTATGCCTTATTAAAATATTTGAATTATATTATAATACTTATTACTGAAAACTGCTTTTGTATGTAATTCCCTTAATCTATTTATCAAGTTGCTGTAGAAGTTGAGAGTTCACAATATTTTGTTTTCAATTCATTCTGGATTCATTTTAGAGACCTTCCTATAAAATTAATTCACCTTTCTAGGCAAAGATCTTGCATATTTTAGATGGCTATCCAAATAAAATCTATGTACAACAATTATGGTTGTTTTCTATCACATTGATGATTCAAAAAGCTATCAATTTTCATTTCACACAGTCAATAAAATCACATGATGCTGTTTTTCTAAATTAGTTATTTGTAAAAATAATATCAACTTGCATATATAAATTAACAATCTTTTATCAAGTGCTTTATAAGTTTTATAATATCAAAAATATATTATCTTTTACATAATTAAATTTAAAAATATTTTATTCAATAATAAAAATTACCATCTACAATATTTAAAATAATCCTTAAAATATATTTTTATCATTAATGTATAAATAATAATAAATATTATGCACACACATGTATGCCCATATACATGCATACAACTTAACCCATGCCTATTTTTTAATATTGTGAAATAGTTACTTCTCGAAATATGTTTTCTTATTATTGACTCTACTTTCTTTTGTTTTACCTAGACTATCCCCACTTCTCTATTGTACCCACTTTTCTTCATAATCATATAATTAAATATTTTTAATATAATTCATTTAATATTTAAATTATAATTACACAATATGATTTATATATGTGTCTTTAAATTATAATACTTAAAAATATGTTTTATATAAATAAAATACCATTATATATTGAAGCACTCAAATCTGTTGCACACATTTGGCTTCACTTTCTGGTGATGTTTGAAACCCTTCAAACATAGGTTCAAATTCAGTCATTTAATAAACAATCACTAGGGAGTGAAGGTATACCAATGCACATGATTGTTTATCCTTTATTAAGCTTTATTCTCATCTAAAAATTGATAATAAATCATAAATTTCTATTACGGTAAACAATCGTGCGTATGTGTGTGTGTAACAGATCAACATAATAATTTTTATTAAAAGCATTATATTGCGTATATGTTTTATTCATGTATATTTTAATTGAGAGAAAGTTTGAAAGAGTAATGCAAATTTATTAAATAAAAGACTTACCTTATGTTAAATTCAGAAAAGATTTGTTTTTATTTTAACATAGGTTTATTTTAAAACTCATGTTACTTAACATTGATCCCGCAGGTCTATTTTCAGCCCAAAATAGACCAAGACTAGCTCTCTCGAACTTGATCTCGTTCATACTTTAAAATCTGCTGTGTCACTGTAACTGTTAGCTTACATCTGGGAATTACCCAAAGGCATCCAAAACAAGTATAAATACCACCGAATTTGCTAGCTAAAAGGTCTGCATTTTCATTTTCTAAACACTGTTGCTAAGGAAATCCATGTCACTAATAACTTTAAAATGGTTAGTGAGTAGAGTTAAAATTTGCTTCCCCGATCTCTCCGAAATCAAGCCAATGCCAATGTAATCATAAGCCATCGTGTCCAAACTACTGCCAAAATGAACTGTAAATTACATAAGGAACGGACTTTAATCGCAATTTCGTCAAAATAATGCTAAATTAATCATATTTCATAAAACATGGAACCAACACGTGTGTGTATGGCTGTCAAGTCATCGGAAAGAAAGATAATTCCCTGCCGCAAAATGAACTCTAAAACTTTCATCTAAACAATCTTCTTAATTGTAAAATATAAATGTCAGCCTCTAATTATGTAAATTTCGCCCACTTAAAGCATGTGTTTCTTTTAATATTTCCACTTTTGTCATCTTTATATTTTAAAAATGTAATTGCTTAAACAATGACTCTTCTTTCGTTTCAATATCTCAATTCTATTTAATCTACTAGGTTTTCACTCTTCTTGTATTATTTTCAAATGTGGCAATTTTAATTTGATATTATGTAAGTCATACCCATTTTAATATGCTAATAACTCAATCTGGTGAGTTGATATTATTTTATTTTACTATTCCGACATTAGGGAATTTAAATCGTAAACGTAAGTTTTCTTACAAAACTATAAAAATTCACCCGGTTGAAAATATTCCTAAATCACGTTATTTAATTTATATTATGCTTTCCATTATCTTTTCAAATAAAATATTAACTATTATTTCATGCTATGGATTAATATTACATAAATTTAGGAGTAATTAAATTAAATTCAGATCTTTACTTTTAAGTGATGATTCATTATATAGTTAGCCCGCCATCTAACAATATTTTGAGTAACTAATTTCTCGAGTGTATTGATTTGCGTTAAATGAAGAGAATTTTAATTATTAGATCTCATTATTGATATGCTAGATAACTTCTTTAAGTAAATTGCAGGCCCTTTTTGGGATTGCTTGTATATAATTATTTCATTATGCTAGGCTTAATTATTATTTAAGGCCATGTAAATCAGTGTTAATACAAACCTGAAAGCCCTCGCGATGTGTCCCAGTGATAACGTTCATCAATCAAAGGTTGCTCTATCATACTTTTCTCATCACTGGAATCCTTAAAGCACATTTCTCGGTGGAGTGTGGAGGACCCGACTCCCACAGATTGTGTTTGGTCGTGCAAGCTCTATTATGGGTTAACATTCAGAAAATCGGAACCATAGTATCTTGCTGACCACTTCTTGGGGATGCCATCTGTCACAAATGCAGATGAGCTTATATTCATCATTATCAAGTTGATGAAGCCTCTCATCCTCTCAAACATTATCATTTGGTCCGCAAGCTATCATTTATACTTTCTCACATACTTTATTCGTCTGTAAGTCGTAATGATATGATTTTCCTAAGCCACCCCAAGTTCTTGTTAGAATGTAAATTGTTTGTCTTATGATATGTCATCACTTATTAGTGTTATCTACCCTTTCGTTCAACCGCTATTAAATACGTTAACAGTTAACTTTTAAGAGAGCCTATAAAGGTCAAATCATGTGACGGAATGTCGAAATAATTTTGCTTTTTCTTATTTTCTTACGTAAATTATAAATGATGAATCATTACATAATTTCAAAATAATTGATCCATTGTTAAAGTAGTTCTGATGAAGTCCAAGTATAATCAAAATTCACTCGATTATTTGTTATTTAAGATTTAATATTCATAATAAAAGCCCACGTACAGTTATTGAAATCTGTTACACTCTTGTCATTTAAATATGATAATGTAGATAATAAAAGCTCCCATATAATTATAAAAACCCATTATATTCTTTGTAACTTAAAATCTTATAAATATTCAGGATAAAAAAAAACGTGTATGGTTATTGAAAGGTACTATATTTTAATGATTCAAAAATGTCACAGCGTGAATAATAGAAGCCCTATAATATTTATATTAGCATATTAAGCTGCATCGTCTCAATTAATTAATTTCTTACTATGTAAATTTGGTGGTTGAATATCCATCAAGCATCAAATTATGTTACTAAAGTTTGCATGGAATGCCCACATTAACATGAAGTGAAACCTAGATCGAGCATTCTTTATATAATCAAGGTTATAAGGTGTTTTAAGTTTGTATATCCCGTTGCTCCCATACTTATTTAATTTCATTACTAATGTTATTTTTAATAAATTCATATTTAATAATCTATTCTTTGGACATTGTATTAATTCATGCATGCACATCCATTCTTAGATTGTGTCATCCTTTAGTTAATCATTAAATCTCTTGTGTCTCTGCTGACCCTTCTGGGCCAGGGATTGTTAGAATGTTGTTTGCTATCATCAGAAGTATTGTTTGTAATGTTATAGATTTGGGGAATGGGCAATTGGGTGGAGTTCATGAGTATTCCTGACCTGTGTATCTCGCATATGATTGAACTCTAGGTACTTTTGCCTAGATGCTAAGTCTTGTTAAACGAACATACAATTCTGACTGGTACAGAGTATATATATATTCTTCTGAATTATATAATGCATGCACAGATAAATAAATATAATAGGATTGAATTTATATAAAATTTAAAATAAAGGAATACATTTATATGTAACAAGATATATGTAAAGTTAAAAACCACAGATACAAAATTCGGTTCTTCCACTTTTCAATTACAAAAAAGTTATGATTATCTGCTATTACATTTATTAAAACTAATATATCATTTAATATTTAAAGATTGTTAAAAGTAAGACTCATTTTTCATCCTCTGAATACATTAATGGAGATTTCAGAACATTTGGTCTGCACATAAATTAAAACAATAGACAGAATTTACCATATAATTTAAAAACCAAGTCAATAACAAGGTATATATTAGTTCCTTAGAACTTCAAAAAAGATCATTATAATATTGAAGTAAATGATGAAATTTGAACCTTGCAAAATAATAAACACAAAAAAGTTGATTTACTAAGGATTTTTTGTTAATATCATAATGTTTTAAAAATATTAATACTAAATTATTCATTTATTCCTCTATCAATAATTTCACCTCCAAAACAGACTTCAAAAATAATATAAAACAATATATACTTATAATATCTAACCCACATTTCAAATTAATATTTAATCAGCCTTAATAGTATAAAGAAGTTTTCAACAAATTAATAACTTCAATGTTATACATTTTAATGAGAAAACTAAAAGACAATTTTAGCCTTCTTAAATATAATCTTCTGATCTTTATCACGGTTATGAATATATAATGTTGATTTATGATATTTTTTGTTTAATCTATTTCTATAAACTTTAATTTTTTATAAATGCCCAAAATTATAATTATGTACAGTTTTCTATTTTTTAACTATTTTTATTGTTGTCCATGTATTGTAGGCATACATATATATATTAAAACATTTTTACTATAAATATGTGATTACACTTAAAATGTATTTTATATGACAATGTGTGATACTATCCATGCAAAATGCTACACATATTGAAGATAAGTACATTTTTTAAATAAGGCAAATATAAAAAAAATAACCAATGCACTAATGCTTAAACACATTTCATGAAAAAAAAAAAAAACACATGCTAACCAGAGCAATGGCTAATTTAAATAGAAGACATATGCTCATAGTCATATTTTTTAAAAAATACTGTTTTTTTTATTATCATTATTTTATAAAAATGCCTTTTATAATATTTTATATTGTTAGGCAACGGTTGTTGTTTTTTTTAAAACTATCATAAGGCTTTTATTCAATCAAGCAATAAATCAATTCTATCAGATTAAAAAGGAGAATAAAAAATGTTTTCGACTACTCTGTGTGGAATTTATATCTGCTGTGATTTCTTTTTAAACAATAAAAAAAAAATTAACTGAATCATTTCTCTTGCTTTATTTATTTTACAAAACATCTACCCATTATACAAAAATAAGCTTCGATGATTTTTTTTTTTTTTTTTACAAATAAAAATGTAATAATGGAGACAACGGTTCTACATTCGTGTAGTAATTTCCCCCCAAAACACAATATATATTCTATAATCTTATTTATGCTAAATTTTTGGTCAAGCGTGGAACTTAAAAAATAAGTTTATAAATATTCTATATACATAAAACAGGGACAAATGTCAAACATTAAAGTCGAAATGAAAACATGTATGTGAACTAAGTTGAGTAATAAAGGAAAATGAGTATTAAAACCAATCAATAGCATTTGATCATCATCAATGATAATTGGATATTACACTCAATATATTTTATTTCTACAAACACTGTTTTACAGTTACAACTTAAACTTTACGATAGAATGACAGCCTGTTAAGCTAATTGCGCAGACGCTGTGAGAATGTTAAGTTGTATCATTATGATGCATGAATTCACTACCACTAGGATATATTTTCATTACAAATAAACTTAATAAACAAAACTCAGGATAACATTATTGAAACTAGTTGGATATAAAAAAATAGCATATCATTTAATACAATGGTAACTTAGATTTTAGAAAAAAGTAATCATTTATTTACCAAAAGGTCAGATGTTTAAGATTGTAAAAATAACATCAGAGTATCAATATAATACAAGAGTACAACAATTCTTTATAAATAGAGAACTGACAAAAATATATTTTCACAGTTTGGAAATCAATCTGGAATCCTTCCATTCAATATTCATATACACTTACTATTACAGAAAACTGATCCAAGTGGAATATTTATCATAAATATAACTTCATTTAACAATATTTTCTTTAAAAAAACAATAGTTTTAGTTAAAACATTTGTTTGGCTTATAAAATATTCAATTACTAGCTAAGGAAGATTCTGAGATTTTTCCATTTTAGTTTATATGTGCAGTAATAACAGCTAAATATTACTCTAACTGTAACAATTAGATTGTGTGTTTGTGTAATCATGTATCTTTGCATTACCTACATTGGTAATATGTCTGACTCCAATCAATTTTTATCTATTTATTTTTAAATAAACCTTCACCCAATAAAAAAAAACAATGACAAAAATTATTTTAATAGCTTGTGAGTCTTGGGTTATAATCTTTACTAATGGCAATATGATTACTAATGAGCTGTGTTGTAAATGGATTTGTTACAGGAGTTTCAGTTTTAAATAAGAATGAAATTTTAAGAATTCCTATGAAAGGAGTAAAGACTTAGAAAATGATATAAAAATGGCCTTACTCATATAGTCTATCTAAGAAAATATGATTGAAAATCACTCACTGAAGCAATAAATTATAAAATACATACCTTCAATAATAAGACAACAAAAGATAGTGATAATAAAAAAAGTGAATTATTTTAAGCTTATTTTGTCTAAAATATAGTTATATAGAATGTAAACTGTAGCTAAAGAACTATCAAAAGTTTAAAAATGACATAACTGTTTTTAGTGAAATTCATTTTCCCAAAAATGTTTGGTTAATGCCTGCAAGTTTATTTAGAAGAGCTGGTCAACCAGTGAAAGGAAACAATACAGTATTACATTTGCTCAAAAGTGTAATTTAAAATCTACTGAGATAAGATAATATATAAAGATTTTTAAAATGATTCACTAAAAAAATGATTAAACCTTTAAACATCACATGATCACTATCTCCCATGCTTGCTCATAACTTGTTAAATTAGGCAAAACTCTCTCTATACAGTAGTGCCACTCAAAGCAAGACAGAGTAATCAATGGATGCCAGAAGACTTGTGCATAAAACACCTATCTAGTGCCTACTCATCCAATATCCCCAAATGAGTTTCTGGCTTGTGGCCTTTATCAGTGAGGAGCCTTGGATCTGACAGCACTGCACCTAGATCTTAGGATCTAATGCAACCCTCCAAAACACATTCAATTTAAGCTTAATAGTTTATATAGTCATATGGGTCTGAACTCAGTTCAGTACGCATACATTTTGGGGTCTTTGGTTCTTTCATAACCATAGTCATCACCTTCCTATTAGGCAGGAATGTTATTAAATCTTTAAACATCACATGATCACTATCTCCCATGCTTGCTCATAACTTGTTAAAATAGGCAAAACTCTCTCCATACAGTAGTGCCACTCAAAGCAAGACAGAGTAATCAATGTGTGGTTATAAAAAAACCAAAGACCCTAAAATGCATGGGTGCTGAACTGAATTCAGACCCATATGACTATTATAAGCTATTGAGCTTAAATTGAAAACATGTGTGTTTTCAATTTTGTTCTCATAGTTTTGTAGTTATGTAGAGATAAAAGGTGACTGGTGGAGGGTTGCATTAGATCCTAAGATCTAGGTACAGTGCTCTCAGATCCAAGGCTCCTCATTGATGAAGGCCACAAGCCAGAAACTAGTTTGGGGATATTGGATGAGTGAGCACTAGATAGTGATTTTATGCGCAAGCCTTCTGGCATCCTTTGATTACTCTGTTTTGCCTTGAATGGCACTGCTGTATAGAGAGAGTTTGCCTATTTTAACAAGTTATGAGCAAACATGGGAGTATTGATCATGTGATGTTTAAAGGTTTAATACCATTCCTGCTAATAGGAAGGTGGTGGTTATGGTTATAAAAGAATGACACCAAAATGTATAAGTGCTGAACTGAGTTTAGACCCATATGACTATATAAGCTATTCAGCTTAAATTTAAAACATCTGTGTGTTTTCAATTTTGTTCTCATTGTTTTGTAGTTATGTAGAGATAAAAGGCGGCTGCTGGAGAGTTGCACTAGATCCTAAGATCTAGATGATCCAAGGCTCCTCACTGATGAATAACACAAACCAGAAACTAGTTTGGGGATATTGGATGAGTAGGCACTAGATTGGGATTTTATGCACAAGCCTTCTGGCATCCATTGATTACTCTGTCTTGCTTTGAGTGGCACTACTGTCTGGAGAGAGTTTTGCTTATTTTAAAAAAATTATTATCTAGAAATTTTATATGGAAAAGTTCTATACAGAATTATGAAATTATAAAAAAATAAGAAAACAAAGAATCCCCTAAGTTATTACTTCTTCTGAATTGCCCAGCAATTTAAATAAAGAAGTGATACAGACAAATTTATGAAGAGGAGAAAATCTTCAGGAAATGATGGAAATACAATTGATATCATAAAAAATTAGGTGAAGAAATAAAAAGATACTGTTGGCAAGGTTACATACTAAATGTCTAAATAATAAAAATGAACCATATAACTGGAAGAATTTAGTAGTAGAATAGATTTTTAAAAAGAGATGATAAAGAATATATTAGAATTTATAGGCCTATCTAACTTCTGACTGTTCTATACAAAACCTTTACCAAGATAATTACAACTCATCTACAGCAAACTTTGACTTTTAACTAATGAAAAAGAATCAAGTTAGATTTAAAGAAGGTTTTGGTATAATGGGTTATATCTAAGTATTGAGAGAAGTTATAGGCAAGACCAATGAATATGGAATGCTATCATACTTTGGATTCAGGATATTGTCATATTCTGAAGAATATCAAAATGCAACAGTAATGATTAGAGCATATGGTGATACAAGAAGGTTAACACTGAGATGGATGTATAACATTATCTCCAAAACCTTTTATAGCAGTTTTATAAGAAGTATTTTGTGGATTAAAACAAAAAACTAGAGAATAAAGGTGGAGAGTTTTTTAAGTCATCTAGATTTTGAGGATGATGTGGTTGTTTTTGCAAATCATACTTCAGAGTTTTTTATGTATTTAGAAATATAATCTTTATATTAACTTGCTTTTAATACTTTTATTTTACAATTTGATTTAATTCCAAGTATTTGATATCATGGTACACTTTGAATATCACTTAAATATTTTACGTTTGTAGACCCTGTGATAGTTTATATTTCTCTTCTAATGAGTTAAAATTACTTCTGCGATTAATATTTCTTCTAAATAAAATAGTTCTTTTTTTTAAAAAAACTATAAAAAAGAATTAATTATTTTAGATAGTTAAAATTTAATATAATTAAAATTTAAGGTCTCAGAAGATATTCAAAATCATTAATCTAAGTTTAGATATGTGTGGGTTTAACCTGATGTGAGTATAACATAAATTAAGCGTTTTGCCTTGTTTACTTTGTTTGGTCCATATACATATCTGAAATTGAAAAGTTGTGTATATATATATGTATATATATATATGTGTGCATTTTATATAAGGATCTTTAGGTATTTTATCTGCCATACTTGAATTTTGTAGATGTTTATTTGCTTCCCCATGGTATATTATTCTTGCTTGAGGTACTCATGTCTAATTTTGCTTTGTGTAGAGACATTTTTCTCATATATTTTGCTTTATATGATGGGTGAGTAGAGAGATTTATTGTTGTTTTACTTTTTAAAGTGACTTAGAATCAAAAGCATAGTATATAGGTCTAATTTTGTAATGATATGCATGATGTGAACATTCATAGTTAATTTAAGCTATTTTGTCACTGCTTATTCTTTCATGCAAAAGTGAAAATATATATGTGTGCATAACTTAATTTAAAATATATATCTAACAGAATCAGATAAATAATATAGTAATATTCTTCAGAAATGATACCCATTATAATGCAAAGTTTGTGAATATTAATTTTTAAGGCAGTTAGATATCAAATGCACTATATCATCATAGAAGGAATAATTTGTTTGTACTTGAACTGTTTTGTTATTGTCATATCTACTTTAGCATTTGTTTACTGTTGCCTGCTCTACAAATTGATATGTCTAAAAATCTATGCACTCTGCTCTCTAGAGGCAATTTTAAATGTCTATGAGTAATGGTATTGATACCTAAGATCCTCACTATATTCTAGTCTAGAGATCTAGTAGTGCACTCTGGTTGTGGATATTGGTGTACCTATTGTCCATTACAATATATATACATACATAAATGTACAGGTTCACTGAAAGCAGACAACACTTAGACAATAACAATCAACAATATCATCTGTTATCATGGCAACATTCTTCTAACAAGAATGATAGAAATCTAGCTTTATTTATGGCTTCATGTTTATATGTACACTAAAGATTGCATCTTGACCATGGAGTGTGAAATTAACTTATTGTAAATACAGTTTAACAAATAGTCTATTATAACATTTAAACAGTAATTATTTCTTTCAAACTGCACTCCTACAATGTATTATTTAAATGAAGCTAGTAATGTTCAAGGCTAAATAGATTTATAAATGTAACTTCATGAATAACAAACAACAATCAAAATATTTTGTCAATGCAACATTCTTTTAACAACAATGGTGAAAATCCAACCATTATTTATGGTCTAATATGTTTATATAGACACCAAAGATTGGAACATAACCACAGAGAGTGAAATTATTACTACAAAGAAGTTTAAATAATTCTCATTAAACAGGTAAATATAATCTATTCTGATTGCAGATTAACAGATAGTCAATTATAGCATATAAACTGCAATTACAACTTTTAAATTGCACCTCAATAATGTATTTCTTAAATAATAAATCTAATAATGCTCAAGCCTTCATATGTTTATAAATGTAAATTCACTGAAAGCAGTCAACACTTAGACAACACCAATATTAATAACACTCATCTATCACAATCTGCTGTCAAGTTAACCTCCTTTCCATCTTTATTGTTAAAATGTTACCTTGACAACAAATTGAGACATAAACATATTGGAACATTGGTTGCTCATTACATTTTATTCCTATTATTTATTTACAAAAACAAATAATCACTTTCATTAACACACATCCCAAGGGAAAAAAAATATTTTTAAGGATATAATTGATTATCTTTCTAGATATATACAACCAATTCTATTCTCTTTTTCTACAAAAAAAAATCAAGTATTGGGAATCTTATAAAATAGCTAATATTACATCATCTTAAAGCACGTCTCAATCAATTCTATCATTTAGTAACCAAAATATTATATCAAAATTCAAATGTTGATACTTAGAACTCTGCTCTGTCAACTAATATAATTCTTGATAGGCTTTAAGTTTATATAAAAGTTTTTTCCTAACCTTAGCATTACGATCTTCATAATTTTTATTCTCTCATTTCTGAGATGTCATTTCTCCTTTAATCAGACATTTTCAAAATTATAATCTCTATTTTACAATAAATTAAATAAAAATTAAACTGATTAATGCACTTTCAGACATGTATGGAACAACCCAAAGATTTCTCTCTTTATCAGCATCATTGCAGTCATCAGTTAAAAATAATTAATATTTTTAAATAATTTTTTTTGTTATTACACACATCAAAAGATAAATTCATGCAAAGTATCTAGAGAAAAGCTTTATTCAATCATAATAGTAGGGTCTGCTTAGTATGCTTTTGACTACTGGGTAGTCATAAACATAGCACTGATTGTAAGAGTAGCTTGTAAATATTATAAGGGCATAACCAAAATAGAGAATTTCCATAATATTTGAATAGTAAATAAGTTCTTTTACATGAACCACTATTTTCTAAAGGAGGACACAGGATTGTTTTTTGCTGTTAGCATGTCTATCCCTGGACATATGTCATGCCTCTTTCACTTTACATTTGACCTGCTGTCAACAAAAAAGAATCCTGTGTCCACATCCGAATGAACTTTTTTACAATTCAAATATTATGCAAATTCTCTATTTTAATTATGCTCTTATAAACATTACAAGTCCCTCTTACAGTTGGTGCTACATTTATTATTATTCAATAGTTGAAAGTATGCTAAGCAAACCATACTACTACAATTAAATAAAGCTTTTCTCTAGATACTTTGTATGTGAAATCTAAATTATTACGTATATGTGAAAAGAAAAAAAACACATAACAAAGGGGCTTTTTCTGTTACATAATAACTATACAAATTACACATAATAACTTTTCTATATTAAAAATTATGAATTTGGCCAGCTGTAATCAAGACATGCATTACAACATTCTTAGTCAAGTAAGGTTAAAATGGAGGATTTACTAAATATTTTTGAATAAAAATAAAAGAAAATTAATGTAATAAAAGTTTCTTTGGCTTAATACTATATACCCATCTGAATATATTATATAAATTATATTTACTATTATATAAGCATAATAATATGTGCAATCACAAATATTCATAAAATCTGTAAAACATTGGTAGTGGATAACATGCTAAATTATATATAAAAAAATATATTTTGTAACCTTGCTTAAAATTTAACAAAAGTTAAAACAAAACAAAATTAAGAACTAATTAAGATTACTGACAAATTTTAATTAAGGTAAACTCAAACAACAACAATAATCTGAATTTACAAATAAAATAATTAAGAAAAAACAATTAATAATAAATCATTAAAAAACAAAAAAACTGGATTTAAAGATACGAACAAAGACAAGCAGAAGCTCATGAAAAGACTTGTCTTAGCTTGAGAAAAAGCTATAGAACAAAAATAGAAGGGAAAATATACAACAAATAGCTAAAAAAAAACAATTCTAGCTGCAGAAGCATTCTACATTGGTTAAGGAGATTGCTGTTTCAATGCTTGTCAGTTTTGACACAAAATTCAGTGAATATTTTCATAATTATCTGAATTAAAAAACATAAGCATGATAGGATAAACTAAACTGAAATGTTCAACTCTGTGTCCAAGTAATGTGATTTTTTTTAAGGAAAATATCTAGGAGAAGCCCAGAGACAAAGATGATGAAACATAACTTTTGCCTATGGGAGAGCTGTCTTTCAGTGACCTTCCTTTACATTGATCACATATTTAAGCAACAGATTAACAAGAGTCAAGTGAAAAAAATCCATCAAGCATTGACTAAAACAGGCTTTATCATAATTAAGACTTGATATTATTCACTAGTGGTAAAATTATTAAACTGTCTAAAGAATTGCAATAAGAATTTAAAATTATATATATATAAACCTTTTTAAAAAATAAATGTGATATATATATTAATTTATTTTTTTTCAAAATGTATGCATTATTTAGATTGTTTAAATTTTTTCTGATTATTATTAGTAAATCTTAATCTACCATAAGAAATATATGTGTTAGTTAAATGCATATATATATTTATAATTAATCTTTGATATTTTTTAATGTAATGTTTATTAATTTATTATTGTGAATCATCAAATAATAATGCTTATATTAATTTCTAAAATCATTTGAGAGTATCTAGAATAAATAATACTATTATGTAACATATTTAGCTGTCTGTACACCATTTTTTCAATTGTCTCACTGCTCCTGTGTACATATCAATTCTCAACTGATCACAAACAATCATATTCTGAGCTGACAAAAACTGGATTATTTCAGAAAAAACTGCAATGATATTACCATAGGTATTTCATAATATGGTCGTTCTTAGAAAAAAGTAGTGTTATGAGCATGAATTAATGAAGTTGAAATTCTGTACAGCCAAATAAACCTTTATGAATAAATGTTAAATGGTACACTCTGAAATAATATTTAGTATATAATGATCAGGAAATATAACCAGGGTACTTGGTGTAAGTATTTATATAAGAAACAGAAGGTCTGATTATTAAGAATCTTTTTTAATTAACTATCAATTGAAATTCAAATATTAATTTTTGAATAAACCAAGGAGATGATACATAATGTTTCAGAATAATTCGTATATACACAAAAAGTATTATCTGTGTGTTGATGTATATATATTGTCATGGATATTTGAGCTCTAAAATACAATAATATAGATAGCTACAAATTTTTATTGTTTTATTATAAAAAAATATTATCTAAGTTTATGTACTTTGTAAAGCAAAAATTTTACAATTCCAAAATATTGTCTTGTATATTTTATAGTTTTTAAGATTTCTGTATCAGTTTAAAAAAAATTATGGTTTTCTACGATATTTTACATGAAATTAACTTTTAAAGGGGGCAGTACATTGATAAAATATGTAATATTGTATACAAGTGAATAAGTTAATTAAAATAAGATTAATAAAGTAATAATTATATTAGTTTATACATAATGGTAAAATGATTTACAGTAGTAACATAAACTTTAAATGTAATATTTGAATGTATGTGCATGAATGTTCATTATATGTTTCTCAGATCTATTTTAAATCTAAGGAGATATTATTTTTTTAAAAAACAGGTAAATTTATCATTTTGCAAATGGTATCCATTATGAGAACAATAGTAAATGAACAAAATAAAATGATATTGAAATATGTAACATTTTATTTAAATATGGTTTTAAAATATTGTTTTGAAATTTTAAAATAATTTCATTATTATGACTGGCAACATATTGTTCTTTAATGACTTTACTATTGTCTGCCAATATGATTGTCTATGGGAAATATAGAAAAATTTCTCATAAAAAGTGCTAAAAAATTTGAGTGAAGATGATGATGACATCAGTAACATGGTTAAAAACATATATATATGTGCAAGAGATAAATCTTTCTCTTTCATTGCTATTCATTTGCTGGATAAAGTGTACTGAGCCAATATTTAAATTTGGCAATATTCGTCAATGTTGTATTTGGACATAAGGGAGATGAAAATCACTTGTTACTTGGGCAAATATATTTTGAGATTATTCAAAATGATTAACAAAATATCAGAAATATCACCATAAGTTAAAAATGCATGGATAAATGGAATTAAAATATTATTCTTAAAATTGAAATTTGCTAAACTACTCAAGGGATGCTAATTACTTCAATTACTTTGTCTGCTTTGGTTATAAAAACAAATATTTAGGAAATAATTATGGTATAAATACCTGCATACTGGATATTTTGATTTGACAAATTTTCTTAAAATATTTTCATAAAAATGTCAATCTGCTGAAACACAATTAGAAATGATGAAAAACAACTTGTTTTGACTTTAATTATTGTTTAAATTATTACACTAATGGATTTATTCAAAGAATAAAATTCTGTCATCATTTCACTATTTGAAGAGATTTACATGGTTTTTAAAATCTCTATTTGAATAAACTATACAATAACTGAAATACATGCTTATTATATACCTGTATCAATATGTCCTGAACATGAGGGGTCATATTGACTTTAGGTCAACATGGATGTGATGAGAATCTCAGCCTCAGGGTAGCCTTTGAGCATTCCATCATCAGATTTTCAATTGGATGAATGGTTGAAGAGTTGGAATGTGAAGTGGATTGAAGCCTGTCCATTAAAGTATGAAGATTGGCTATCTTAATATATATCTGAGCACCTATTGCATATATGTGTGGAGATGATAATCTGGACCAACTGATGATTGCTGGTTTAGCACGAAATACGTATATTGGTGATTATTTATCTTTTCAACATATATGTGTTCATGTGTATAAGTGTTATGAGGTAGAGTGGAGAGTGGTGGGTCATGTGAAAGTCTGTGCTCATATACCCTATATACTGAATAAACTATGTAAAACATGTTTTTGTGAAATGGAAAAACTTTGAAAGAACTTTGGGTAAGAGAATATTTTTTATGTATTATTATTATTTATTTTCCTTGTTCTTAATAAAATAAAAGTTATCATAATAGGAAAACAGGATCAAATATGGATGTACAGGTAGTTATTATTTAAATTATATAATTATATTTTAAGATTGATGTAATAAGTATGTGTGTAAACTTGTGTTGGAAAAATGTTATTTGTAAAATTGAGATTATTAGAATTAATAGTTCAAATATGTTTCATTGATCTTTTAAAATTTCAGTTTCTACAAAAGGTTAAAAGGTTATCAAATATTTTATAGTATAATATAAAAAATATTGAGATTATACAAGCTACCCTTATTTGCAGTAATTATAAATATATTTAGAAATTTTTTGAAGAATTATTTGTTGAATTATATTATTTCTGGGGTGATAAGTTCTATATATAATTTAATATTGTTGTTAATAGAGAGGAATTCCTAACAGTTTGTAATTTTACTTATATTTCAGCCTGGATAGGCATCTTTTGTATATCAAGTGTACTTTAATCTCCATGATCTTTATTTGTTTTAGTTCTATAATCATACAATAGAGGGAATATCCTTATGATTTGTATTATAATCTATAGAATGCAGGTAATTTGTAATGTCATGTATTGTATTTGTGTAGTTTTAGAGTTTAGGATAAATATTTTATTACATTTGTAAAGAAATGAATAAAGTTTGTATAAAGAGATACATATATTGATAGACTGATTGTATGATAATCAATAAAGATTATATAAAGTATTATTTTACATTAATTTCTTAATAACTAATTAATATTGAAGTTTATTTAATACTTGCATAACAACCTTCTTCAATGAGTTGCATGAAGAGATATATATATTTAGCATAGTATAAATTTAGATAAACTTCCTATATTTAAAAGGCATTCAAAATCTTTTAGGACATAGAATTTGATGAGAACTTAATTTATTATTATTATAATTTTATTTTTGTAAATAAATTGATTTTATATTTATTAAATTATTTTGACTTCCATCTTTCATATTTTCACAATCATCATCTAATTGGTATTTTAAGGTCACATAATATTATCATATTATGTTTATTTAAAGGAGCACTGACTTTATAAATCACTAATACTAGTATATATAAATTATAAATATTAATGTTTAGTTATTGCAAGATATAGTTATCCATAATTAGGATATATTGTTATGATATTATTAATAAGATTTATAATTATATCATAAAACTTAAAGAGTCTTATTTATTATAGTTGAATATTTTAAACCCTATGATAAAATTAAATTTGATGTCATTATATTTGAAAACTTAGCGATAATTCACTCACTATACAAATATTATTATACTTGTTTACTTTCCTCTACATTACACAGTTATATTATTGGTTAAGCTAAGATTTTGGTAAGGCACCACCTGGTTGCTTTTTGTTGGATTATCATTCATTTTTTGTCAGTCACAATATATATAAATTGAAATGTGACTCATGGTAAAAATACCATCAGCAGCAGCAAAATGGGTTTCTGGTGGCAATATGTTATAGTTATTATTAACATTATGTACCAATTATCCTGCTATAGTAACAAAATTATTCTATCCATTAGCTAAAATTATTCTCTTCTATTTAATTTTAATAAATATTTTCAGAATTTGGTAATATCCTGTTAGTATCCTATGATATTTTAAAGTTTCAGTCATAATAGAAATACTTATAAAATCAAATACTTTAATTATATATGAGCCAAGTACAATATCAAATGGTAATCCATGATAAGCAGTTTTTTCTATAGTTAAATTAATACTTCATATGTGCTACTGTGTATAACCACTTTTAAAACAAATTTATTTTTGAATGATCATAGTACATTATTACTTAATCACAAAAAATTGTCATTATAGTGAAGATGTGTTATGTGATGTATCAATGTATATTAGGTTCAATTATGCATTATTTATATATATAAACAAAAAAAATTAAATAAAAACTTTATAGCAGCAACCATTTTTCCATTTCAGAGTGCTCTGTGTAATCATGTTTATTAATAATATTTCTTGTCAAATTTTGATGCGGTCCAGTATTTTGTATAATATAATGTTTTCTAAGTCTAAAACTAAAAGCTTAGTGAGATTTAAAAAAATTTGTAAAAAGTATTTTCTTAAGTGATAAAATAAAAGTTATTGATTTAATAGCAGCAAATAAACATTCTTATATTGCATCAGAAAGTTTAAAGCTTGAAAAGTTTAACTGAAAATGTAAAATCAGTAATGACAAGTAGAAAATGGGTTTATAGATTCCAAGTTATATGAACTTAAAAAATATCAAAGCAATTAGAAAAGCCATAGATTGTGCATAATAATATTGCTACTACATATTCATAGGAGGGAAAAGTTATGGGGGAGGGATCATCCAGACTGTGTTAAATTATGACAAAGATCTAACACTTCACTACTCATTTTATTAAAAAAGATGCAGTTTTTAATTATTTATAATTTTTGAGTAAGTGAATATAATCACAGTAAATATATGCTTCCTCAAATTATTATTAATATCTACATGATTATTTTTAAATTTTGTTTATTCATACACATAAAAACATGTATTATATATTAATATATGTGTGTTGAAAAGAACTGTACACTTGTAATTGTGTAATTAATATATATATTTCATAATAATCATGACTTAGTGCGATCTACAAATTGTGTATGTGTGTGTGGGAGAGGAGGAAGGGATAAAATAAAATATAGTTAATATCACAGATCCATTGTATATTAATAGTCAAAGAAGTTGTTTTGAGGTAGATAACTAGGCAAATAGAGTACTATGATCAAACCACATCGCTTAATTATCAACGAGAGAAGTTGTAATAACATGCTTTCATTAACATAATTTATTTTAGTAAGGTTTCCATCATAAATATCAGTAAGCCATTTACGTCATAATGATGCATAACTGTATATATGCATGATAAAATATACATTTTATGGAAAAGTCATTTTAATAAGCTCAACTTATTTAATTTTGTAATTTGAATTAAATCCTATAAAAACATATTCATGAATTATTTCTGTTTCATAACTTGAATAGTATATACTAATAGCTTTTTCTTGAAATTTTCTGATTTGTAATTTAATTTGTCGCGTTACCACCCTTTGATTTCATTCAGCCAATAAACCAATTTATAATTGGATTTTAACGATTTCCTTTAGCAATCCTTTTTACTAAGAAAGCGACTCCAATATATATATGAAATCCCTCAGAGGCTCATTTAAAGTTATGAGTGACTTAAGACTGCTGGTAGTTAATTTTTTGTTAGTTTTGGTTAATTATTTATATTTATAATTTAAAATTTAAATATACATATTTCAAAGTAAAACGGTTAACCAAAGCAAGTAGAAAAAAAGTAGATTCAAAGATTATTAAATAAAGATTAATTTTCTGGAAAATTTCGCAATTAAAAGCAAATGTGAAGTTTAAACATAAATTACTCTATCCACTAAAGTGTGAAATGTCTTTAAATTATTTAGTGAAAGAAATTATTTACTCGTGTCAATTTAAACACCAGTGGAATTAACAGTATCTTGATATTTAAAAGGCAAACAACTAGCTTTCAATCATACATAATAGACACATACTTTTCTCTTATTAAATATTTCCACCAATTAAAAATTAATACTTAAAAATATTTCCATTGCTTAATTGTTTCCTTATATAACTGTGTTTTATGCAGTAATTTTAGGTATACAATATTTATAAGGGTTTACTATATTCTCATAAAACCTTGAGATTTAATGATAAAGCAATCATTTGTCATAGTTATGATTTGAATTTTAATCCCAGAGAGGTAAAACATTATTTTCTGGCTTAAAAATTTCCACTCGGATAAGCAGGTCACAATATACACAGGAACCATCTCATATTGGTTAATAAAAGGGTATTCTAAGCTAAAAAGTAAACAATGACGAACTCTGTTCAAATCATACCACTTACTAAATGATAAGTCTACTGAGAAATATTTTCTTTTTCATTAGGGATATATATGTCACATACCACAATCCTCATGTTTGAATAAAGGAACAAAATATAAGGAATCTAATGTCAAGACAACATTACAGTTACTACTCTGATCTAAGATCTTAAACAGTTTAAAAACAAAAGCAATGACTGATACAAATTAGAAATTACATCTGTCTAAAAGCTTTAGACAAAAATAAATTATTTGAAAAGATTAATAAATAATCATTCTTTATAATCTTTCAAATAATACTCAATCTTTTAAATGTAATAAATTTTAAGGTGTCAACAGCATTCATAGAACATACGCAATCTATTATGGAGGCAACACTACAATTAGATAAAAATATATATAATTATTTACTTAATACTCTTATATAAGATGTTAAATAAAATGATTAATTTTTAGCTTAGAATAGGTTGATAGTCTTTTACTAATCAATATTAGATTGATAGCTAGGCATGCTATGAAGTTGCTACTTGGAAGAAAACTCAATACAAGATAAAAACATTTCTTACAATAAGTAACAATAATTTATATAATAGACTACTAATTTTATAAATACATGTACCTTTATAATGTGACAATTTAAGTAGATTAGAAAAATATAAATATGCATCACTTAAGTATGTAAATGTTTGAAAGATCTCCAAATTTATTTGACATTAAATACACGTATATTTAAAAACACTAATTCAGCAAAAATGTATTTTGTTGGATGATAAGTATATTAGAAAAATATAAATATATATCACTAGTATATGTAAACGTTTGAAGGATCTGCAAATGTATTTGAAATGCAATATATATATATATGTTAAAACGAAGATTTGCACGGGTTAAATATATAAAATACATATTTTGCGGGTTCATCCGTGTTAAAAACTTTTAATATCAATATACTGACGTTTCGACTTGGTCACACAAGCCATCCACAGAGTTATAAAAAGGTAGAAAGACGGTTGTAGAGGCGCTACAATCACTGGTTTGAATAAAACATTAAAAATCCCACCAATAGCAAAAATGTTAAATTTAAGAATGTTTTTTAAAGAAATCTTTCCAAATAGGAGGAAGTTTGCACGTATCATCTCGCTTATTGATACAATCTGGCCTTTTAAGTATCTCAATGGCTTCTCTGATTTTGCATTGGTAGAGATTATCACATCTGGATATGATCCTGGTACTAGAAAAAATCTATTTTATGACCTGAATCTATAGTATGGAGTGAGAGTGCTGATGATGATGAGTGTTGTTTAACTGCATTAGCATGCTCATCTCTCCTAACACTGATGCTGACAATTACTCATACCTATGTAAGAAGCTTTACAATTTTTACATGAGATTTGATAGACAGCATGAGATTCAAGAGGGATTGAATCCTTAGACTTGGTTATTATATTGCTGATCTTTTGATGAGCAGAAAATGCTGTATCTATATTATGGGTTTTAATATAGTGATACTGTCTGTAGTCCTTTTACATATGGAACACAAATCCTAATAGCTGACTTATCATCTTTTTGTTTCCTATTTTGTCTATTTTGGGCTTGAAATAAGGCTTTTTTTATAAATTTGTAATTATAACTATTTGCTAATTATAACTATTAGCAAATAGTTATAATTACAAATTTATAAAAACTTTCAAGCAAAAAAAAAATAGGAAACAAAAAGATGAGCAGATAGGATTTGGTCATATGGCATAAAACTATAATAGATTGCCTCAAGACAAAACCAAGTCTTATCAAATCCATGAAAGTCACATGGGTATGAGAATAGGAGGAAACACTCTCACTCAACATAGATTCGGCATGGTTTTCTAGTACCACATACCAGATGTGATAATCTCTAAATATCAGAGAAGCATTGAGATACAAAAGGCCAGATTAGCAAAAAGCGGAGTGCGAAACTCCTCCTGTTTTCTTTAAAAACATTCTTAAATTTAACATTTTTGTATTGGTGGGATTTTTAATGTTTTATTCAAACCAGGGGCCCCTACTCCATCTTCTACTTTTTATAACTCTGTGGATGGATTGTGTTCGAGTCAGTATTGATATTAAAAGTTTTTAACACGGATGAACCTGCAAAATATGTATTTTATATATATATTTAAAAATACTGATGCATTAAAAATGTATCTGGGGGATCCTCCCCCCTAACCTTTATTTGTTTAAAATGAGACAGATGTTGTATTCAGACTATATGAACTTTAATTGTGAATACAGAATATACAATCCCAAGAATATCTCCAGCTACCTTGTTTTATTATAGGCTCAGTCCTGTTCCCAATACAAAGATTTTTCTGTCTCCTAGTTTTCTTTCATCAAACATTTAATTTAATGCATAGAACCAACACAACCAGTAATTCTTGCTCCGGATTTGTATGTTTTTAGCTCAAATTCTCAAGAATTAAGAAAACAATGGTGGGGACAGACTTAGTTGCTATCAGTCATTAATTATGATCTCTGCTCAATGCAGTACAAGACTAATGAGTCAATTTGGAACAGGAGTTAAGGTAACAGTTTCATCTAACAAAAATTTTATGTTAAGGTAGCCCTATATATAGATCCACCTGCTTATCATAGAAGTGAAAGATAGCTAAAAAATGTAGTCTAAAAATAATCTGTCTCATTCAATCTGACTAGTCTGTCATTCCTAGTGGATTACTCACAAAAAGTATAAAATATCTCATGTAGGTTAAAGCAAAGGACAATGGAAGTACTAAAGATATATATATATCAAAAATCTATTTATATATATATATATATTTACACACAAAATGTGCAAACTTTACTTAACACAAAATCTTCATGACCAAAGGAAGGATAACACTAATGGCTAAGGAACTGTCAGGATTTTGACTCAATATAGCTGTTGTTAGTGAAACTCAACTTGCCAAGGAAAGACATTTAATAGAACACTTGATTGCTACAAGTTTTTGGAAGAACAGATAAATCAATGGGGAAAAAATGCATGGTGTTGGATTTTCTGTAAAATCTAATTTAGTATCTTTTTATTCTTGAAATTTTTCATAGCATCAAAATGGCTAATGTTATTAAAACTTGTTTATACAATGGTACCAGTGTTCATTTATTAATGCTAATGCTCCAACATTAGATTAAGAGAATTCACAAAAAGAAAGTTTGTTATTCTTTGATGGATAGCATTATTACTATTAAAGAATCAATTTTTTTACTCTTGGTAACTTTAATGCAAGGGTTGGCATAAATAATAGAGATTTGTCAAAAATTGTTGGAAAAATAGTACTGTAAATTCAAACGGTTTGTTCTTATTCATTTTTTCACCAACAAAGAGATTGATTATTGAAAACACATTATTTAAGTATAAAAACTGCTATAAAGGCACACAGATATATCCACACTCAAAACAATGGCATTTAACAGAAAACACTACTTTATGAATATGCAATAAATATTTTAGTGATTTATATATATATATGTAATCATGTGGAAGAAAATTAATACTTAGATATGCACTATCAGATTAATATATTAAATTTACATGTACTCACTATCAATAAGTGTTTTAAAAGAATAAGTGAAGTTATCAGATTAATATATTAAATATATATGTACTCACTGTCAATAAGTGTTTTAAAAGAATAAGTGAATCACTTATGTTTAGAGTGTATAATTACATATATAAGTAATATTTACCGAGGCTATAACCTCGAGAATATGCGTGTAAAATGCGATAGTAGGGACCTCTACAAGTGTTTAACCACAAGCTTACGCTATGGAAAAAAAGAGGGATATAAATAAATACAGTGTTCAAAAAGCTATGTAGGTCAGTCTAATAGACAAATTAATATCAGAATTAATGAACATAAAAATGCCTTTAATCAGAAGTTAAATACTTCAGCTTTTATTTTACATTTTTTACAAATTGCTCAAAAACCTGATTTTGATAATACTAAAATACTTGCTAATTTGGAAAAGTATGATTTGACAATCACAAGGGAATCAATTGAAATATTAAAAAGACTAACTGGTTTAAATAGTGCTGATGGAGCCCAATATATTCCAGCCTTATGGAAATCACTTATTTTATCTTTTCTAATATAAACATGAAATCAGATAAAGGTGAAACTGAAGAAAATAAACATTTTATTAATCCATACATTCTGAATACTCAATTACTTCATGCTCAATCTCATTCTTTACCTCATGCATAATCTCATTACTACTTGAGATCTAATAGTTTTTCTCTGAAAAGTTAACCTTGACAATGGTGAATGCTATTTTGTCAAAACATTGGGAAATAATCAAAACTAACACCTGATTTAAAACAAAAATTGTTTAATTTAAATATATATTGTGACATGCACTTTTGGAGTGGCCATGCTGGCTGTAGCTAAAGCTACAACTCATGTATAAGAAAAATATTAGCATGTATTAATTTAAAGTGTATTTATCATGATTATAATCACAATAAAGTAGGTATGAATTATATGAACCTACTGTGAACTGAATGATGATGGTCTGTGTAAATATTTTTACCCACATGCAAGAATTAAATATGAAAAGCTTTAATTTGTAATTTTACGCATATCATGATTATATTATGTATGTGAATATTTTTTTATGTCTTATTTTTAACTGTCGCAAATGCTACACATTTCCAAGTTGTTGTTTTTTTTTAAGTTGTTTAGTGTTCGAACATATTTACAAAAAAAAGGGAATAATCAAAAATACTTGTAAATGATCCAATGTGTCTATATTTTTTTAAGTTTATCAGATATGTTCTCTGCTATAAGTTAAAGCAAAGTCAGGTGGCTATTATTTTATCAAATGTTAAATTTTACTAATATATTAATGACCATCCTGATTTGTATTTTATTTTTAAGAACAAAAGAGTCCGAGGCAATTAGATGCCAAGATCAGCAGAGAACATCTGATTTTATTTTTGGATTTATGTATTTTAGTTTCAATCTTTTGTAAGGGGAAAGTAAAAAAAAACGTTCCCTTGTGTCAGAACAAAAATTAATGAAATGGAACCTCCTAATCGATCAGGGTGGTCTGAGTAAAACCAAGAAAAATTTAGATAAATTTTTAAAGATTGAAATAAATGATAATAACATGAAAGTGTAAAAATCTATATGCATTGTTCTGAACCATCAGCCACAAAGGTAGAGTTGGCTGATGCAATAGTTATAGAGGGGTTCTCAAATTCATAGTGTAATGAGTGTGCTAGGTAAGCTGTTCACCAGGTGCTGAGGGATTATTATGGTTATTATTATTGCAGTTGTTGTTGTTGACTACTATAGAAGGATAGAGAGAAGCGTGAAGGTATAGAATAATCCAATATGGAGTGAAATCATGGTTTCAGAAGTATTGTGTTGCTGTTCCGAGTTCCTTTCATCTGACTGATGACTGACAGCTATAAGCTGCTAAGGCCATTTATTAAGGCTGCATCCCCAATATCAAAGAAACTAATAAGAAAAGGGAACAAAGCCAAGCTTGGCTTTAAACAAAAGTCCCAGCAAGTTATACAAATAAGTTGCAGTGTTATTAATGCTACCATGAAGAAAAAAAATATTGAGTAGAAACCTCAAGAAGATGAAAATATCTATATTAGCCAACAAAATGAATATGGAGTAAAAGCTCACTTCAGTGCACTCACCCAGCTCCTTTTAAGCTGTCACCATATAGCCACTTAATTCCAGCTGCTGATGATGATAAATATCTCAATACCTACATCTTATTAAAGTGAAGTCCTCACTCCCCTATTATTCAGCTGTGTAATACACTCAGAAACACGAAGTCGAGATGAAGTCTAAAGATGCCGGATGGTATAATTTTTTTATTTTATTCATTAATAATTTTATTTAAATATTGTTTGTAAGCATCAATAAAAAAGAATATTATTAATAGATGTATTTTTTGGGTCAGTACAGGTATGTCAAAGTGTTTATCTGCAAAGCGTTAATATGCCTAGATGTGCATATGTATAGGTACATGTTTTCTTTTTTTTATTAATGCTTATAACACATATGTATATAGCATAAAGAAATATAAAATGGATTTAAATTATAGTTTTGCTTTGTCTCCACTTGTGCTTGAATTATATACATGCACACGCTTATATGAAAGGATGCGTAAATAGACATAACATGTATAATCATGTTTTCTTGATATTATATAAAATAACCATAATGCTTAATATGTGCATGTGGGTAGAAATTCAGACCACTTCATTCAAAGGTATTTATATGAAATAAGGTAGGGATTCCGTATCTAAATTGCATAAACATTAGTATTAATTTTCTTTTCATATTATAATTCTGGGGGTTTAGAGAATGTATTTTTCTTTATGTATGTAGTGGTGATGAGTTATTTGGGATAAATAAATATTTGTTTTTCATTTCATAAATTATATATTTGTGAGTATCTCATTTATTTTTCTCTCTCCAACAATATTAAATGCATATATTTCCGATAGTGGCTTAATCCACCAATTACCTGGGATAAGCTTAGCCCATGGAACACTACTTTATCAGAGATTAAAAATTTGATGTCATGCAGATATCTTTTTTTTTATTCATTTATATCATGGGTTTTGTTAATAGTTGTACATCCTTTTGGGAGGGGTTTTCTCTTGCTGGATGTGGTGCATAAAGGCCAGGTTCAAATTTGGCCTTTCAAAGGTGTGAGATGGTCAATACACTGAAATCCATCAGCATGGAAATAGAGTTTTAGCAGAGGAGAGATCAGAAAATATAACTAGTTTTGGTTTGATCTCTCTCATTTAGCAATTCAATAGGTTAACATTAAGGTATTATATACAGAGTTTAATATTGAGTTTGTAATGATGCCATACGCTCCATGCATGACAGTCACTTCATATTATATTCTGGGTGCATGGAAAAAACCCATAGGGTAAGGGAGGTCATTGACAGATACAAAAGAAATTGTCACCAAACGTGTAGGGCCTGATCTAACATGGCCAGCATAGCAAAATTTTGACCGCTGAACATAAAAAAAAAGCTCAAAATTGGAAAAAGTTGTTTTAGAAAAAACTTTTTTTTTTTACGTATATTAAAAATTGAATAAACAAATTGGTTGGAGAGAGAAATGAGATGTGCTATATATATATATAAACGTAATACGGGCAGAAACTTCAGTGTAAGTTGTTAGTTTATTTTGTTTTTATTCAAAAACAAGAAGGAGGGAGGAAAGGGTGATCTCAGGAGTCAGAGATTTTTTTCTTATATTAGAATATATATTAAAGTTCTGTTTCAATTTTATTTGTTTCTTGATATAAAATCATGGATGTAGGTAAAAATATAAAACAACTGCAGCATAGTGTGTAAGGGATAGATGAATATAGCAAAGGGTATGTCTCAATATCTGAATGACATGAAGGATGAAATATCACAATATGATTTTAGATAATCTAGAAAAATGGAAAAAAAAAGTCATTGGTTTGCTTAATCAAATATGTAGCATTGTTTGAAATTAGTTGGTTGCATATTATGCAGCTTCTACATTATAGAATGAGAGAAAACATATTTACTATAGAGAAAAGAATCCAAGACATTTGAAATAAAAACCAATGTTTCTTTCTACAATAATATTTTTCATTTTTAATAATAATGATCTTTGGAATTGTTTTAATGCACCTTTATGAAATAAGAAGGGCAATACAATATATGTTCGATTGTGGTATTTTTAATTTGAAACATTTTTATGGATTCTGTATTACAATATGCTGATAATTATGCTATTTTTTGTGAGTTCAAATAAATGATGTAAAGAAATTACACTTAATGTTCTGAATTCAACATTTAAATATTTAGGGAATAAATAATGCTTAAAAAAACTCAAGCTTTTCAGATAGTGACAGAAGAAAAATGCAGCATATTTTAATTTAGATATTTATCATCTTGAGAATGTAAACCAATTAAATATTTTGTTTATTATTTACAAGCTTAACAAAGAAATGGAGTCATGTGATTTATGACTATTTTTTTTATTGACTATTTATAGTCTTTGCTTTTAGTCTTAAGTGATGTTATATTGCTAAGACTTCTAATATAAGGTTTGGATGAAGATCTCTCAGCCCCATATAGCTATTTGAGTTAGATAGCTGGGTTTGAAGACATTTAGCTGTCTGAAAACTTCAGATTTTCTATTCAATAGTCAACTCTTAGATAAATGCTGGCTTTAGGTTGGTGTTTTTAGATCTAGTGTCTGAAGCTACTCTAGCACCTCTCTGAGGAGTGCCAAAAGCATGAAACCATTGGTCAGGGGATGGGGTAGTGGTTTTCAGATAGAGATATTTTAAATTCTTTCTCTTGCTAAGCATTTATCTCAAAGCTTGTTGAGCAATTAGCAAAGCTCTTTGTTTTTATCTACAAGCTTAAAAAAGAAGTGGTGCCATGTGATATATGACTCTATTTTTTTTTTATCTTGGTACTTTTATCAGAAAAAAATGGATGTAGATGTTGAGGTACAACACAAACTCCAGTGTGTTGCTGCAGCTTTTAACAATTCAAAAATAGGTCATGTTATCATAAGGAAAGTTAGCTGTATATGGAGCTGTTATTTTACCTAATTTATTGTAATGAATGCAGAACTTATATACCTTAGCAATGCTATATAAAGTCATTAGAAAAGTTTCATATAAAGACACTTTACAAAATTTTCAAATACATACAACAAGATCATAAAGCCAATCAATATGTTATTCAATTTTCTGGGTGTGATACTATAAAGAGTTTGCTTTTGGGTTGGACATGTAATATGAATAATCAAAGAACATCCTTGGAGGTTCTTTTATGGTGAATTTGAACATGGTTTTCATGAGAGGAAGACTCTGTTTACATTATAAGGATTATCTCAAATAAATGTCCTAAACAAATACAATATTGTTTGTTTCCATTGGGAAGACATGGAAAATGCAATATACTGAAGATCTGCAATTGGATATGGTGTTGAAAAATTTCAGAAAAAAAAGTTTTCTTCTGAAAAAATTAGAAACCAGAACAGCAAAACGTCAAATAAACAGAAAAATAAACTAGCATATTCTAAATGTGGGTACTTGTGATTCAAAAATTGGTTTGTACGATCATCACGATCATCACAAACACATCTCGAGTGTTTTTATTTTCTCTTTGGAATTGGAATATCCATAATCATTTATGAGTGGTTGCTGCAAGCATATGGGATAGTATTAAATACTAATTTTCAAAGATTTATTTATATATTATACATATCAAAATAAAACTTTAAAGTCTATATCTGGACAAATAAATAGGACAATCACTAACCTAATGAATAATTATTAATAAGACGTAATATATTTAGCTAAAAAAACAGTAATCATCATACTGTTGACTCAAAAATTGTAGGATAAATTGTAGTAAATATATTTACGAGCAGATAAATTACACAGACAGTTACTGGCATGTATTTAAAAAAAATTTACAAAATATATATACATTTTTTGACAAAAAAAAAAAAAAAGAGAGAGAATATTAAAAATAAAGCTTTGAAATCTGAGTGTGTTTTTTTAATATCAATATATTTTCAAATATTTATTTTGCGCAATAATTTATTATCAAAAATAAATTAGAATTCAGTATTAATATAGATAGCAAAGTGATGAAATAATTGTTATATATATAATTAAATGCTGAATAGTTAACGTCACAAGATTTTAAAATTAATTATGTTGCTTAAAGATTATGTTTTAGAAATTAGAAAAGCAAGTGAAATAAAGACGATGTTAAAATCTTCGTCATGTGTAAAAAAATCATTTCTTTTAATTAAAGAAATTTTATAGACTCCAGTATTTTAGGATGAAATATTAGTTCATTTCAATAAAAATTTTATTAACAATAAATAGTGATTACATACTAATAAAGGATAAATAAATGAATAAATTGTACAATAATATGATTATATAATGTTCTAAATGTCATCTGGCTAGATTATGTTATGAGAGCACAATGTTATACTCTTATGTGGTTAGGTATAGTGAAGAGATTCCAAGAACTTGTTTAATGGTATTAGCATTTTTAATATAGACATGAATATTTTCTTTTATAAATGACTATTCTATAATGTTGGGTAGATGGGAATTGATAATCAGGAAAAGGAAAGAGCAATTAAAGACCAGGTGTCAGCAAAGACTTTACTGGAGGCAAGGAGCTGGTCACGTTTCTTGATTTTTTTGAGCATTTGATAGAACAATGGTATGATTTGTGGTGGGGGTAATTCCATGAGACTTTTGCATCTCACTATCCATATGGAATAAAGGACAAAGGTAGAAAGCCTTATTATTGAAAAAAAACCATTATGAATGGCATTTTCGAGTGAGAAAATCATATCAGGTCTTATGTTGGAATTGATTATAATTATATCTTTCAGAGTTTTAAGTCTTGGGCACCGGTGTATAATATGGTCTATGGTTTCATCTTCACGAGCACACAGACCACATATAGGGTCAATGCTGGTAAAACCTCTTCGGTGATAAAGAAACCAATTCATGGGTAGCGCATTAAGATTTATTTTAATGATGAAGTCAAGGAATTTGGGTTCCAGACTCCATCTTTTGAAGTGTGTAATGAGTCTTTGATTGGTTACTTTTAGGCTGGTTTTAATGGGTTGTTGATTATAATTGATTATATTGTATGCTTCCCATAAGGTGATTTTTTGGTTAAGGTTAAAGGGTATTATCGGGTTATAAAGTCGTAGTTGTTGTATTAGGGATGCTATCCATGAACTGGAAGAGGGTGGAGGATGATCTGTCGGTGTAATTTTTTTAATAATGTTAGAGTATCCGCAGGAGAGGATCAGATTATGTAGAGTGTTGTGGGTTTTCTGTAAAATGATTGCTTGTATTGAGTGGAATGACAGTCCATTGAACCTGCGTGGTCATTGGATACCTCGCAAGCTAATAGCAACTGTCCTTCCTCTCCAGAGAAGTTTGGTGCATAATCGGTTAATTTTATTTTGAAACTGTTTAGACATTTTAACGAATGGAAGATAATATGAGATTTTTGGCATTATGATCATGTTGAGGAGGCCAACCTTTCCATATAATGAAAGGTATACTCTAGAGAGTGAAGTGGTGATGGCTTCAGTTGAATGGAGGATTGCATCTTGAATCTCTCTTGCCATTGCAGTTGGAGTTTTGTAGATTGGAAAACCTAGGTATCTTTGGGGTTTTGCAGAAAAGGGAGAGTTAATTTGTTTACCAGACATTATAGTTAATTATATAAAATTAAGAAAAGGATAATTTTTATTAATTGAGTAGAAGTCACTACAGTATAATTTTAAAAAGTCACTAGAGTGCCAGGAAAGAGATAAACAATCTGCACGAAAGACAATGCACTATAAAATGTAGCATCAATATATAGGTATTTCTTTTTTCATATGCCATAGCATCGGCTGGGATGCGAACCCACACCCGTCTGCAACCAACTACTTGCTTGCAAGGCGGGTGCGATGACCTCTCGGCTAACAACGCTTGACATATAGGTATTACTTTTAGAAAAAAAGGTAAATATAACAGAGATTGTTAATTCAAATATTGTGGCTGCAAGCAGTTAAATGTATTTTACAGAGTTAATTACGTCTGAGCTATATGCTGTATATATATCCAAATTATTTTTAAAATGTATTGTACTGAAGCAAATAGGATTATATTAAAAGAATATGAATAAAAGTCTGATACTGAAAAGCGCATCGGCAATCGTTATAAAATGTTTATAGCTTTATTGTATGTTTTCATAATTTATTGTCTTTATCCAGAAGTTCATCAATGTGAAAATAATAATTTATTTCAAATATTCAAATAAGATGGAGCATATTGTCAACTATTTAAATGACTATATTTATTTCATAATGCTAAGCAAGGAGCATCATTCTATTCTGGTAGATGAGTAGCATAGGCATCTCCTGATTTATATTTTGTTTTAACAACAAATGGTTCACCATTACCATAATCAGAATAAACCAAATAGTTGAAAATTGTCCTGTTCAAAGATGCAATTAAAAAAAAGCTGACAAAAATTGATGTAGTAGATGTCTTAAATAAAATATTAATGGAATTTCTCCTTTCACAATGATAGATTTAATAAACTCATAACAAAAAATGAAATAATTCATCCTTCAAGAATATTGAAAGTAATTCATTCAAGACTGGTATTAAAACTAGCAGTGTTCTTTATGGGTAATATTTGTCGATTTAAGACCTGGAAATTGTTGATAAATTTTATCAAATCACTGCATAATACTACAAAACAAAAAAATTAAAAAGTTTATGGAAAAATATAAGGTTATTATTAACACTCGTAAAAAAAAATGCATGCACAATAGCTTGGAAAGGCTGATCTTTAACGTATTACAAGGTTGGTTATTGTAAAAATAACATTTTTCTAAGAACTATTATTATCATTACTCACAAGATTTCCAGTAACTGATAAAATCAGAAAAAGTCATAGAAACAGAATTACAAGATTCTCTTTTGCATTGTTCCGACCCTAATATAAAAATAATGCTACCAGTAAATATTAGTGAATTTAAATCTGTCTTTGTTTGTCTTAAATCAAAAGATAGCAATAGCATATTTGTAGAGTTTTTAAAAAATGTAGAACCTAAAGGCAAATTGTGGCTGGCAAAACCATTCAGCAATATTATTCATACAGTAACTATTCCAAAAAATTTGAAATAAAAACAAAACTATTGCAGTCTTAGAATGGAATAAATCCTGCAATGATCTCAAAAATTATCAACCATTATCAGTAATATGTGTTTCCTAAAACCAAAACACTAATAGTTGAAAACTATCTACATAAGAGTAGGTTAGGTTTAGGACTGGAAAAGCTGCTGCAGATAAAGATTAATCTTCATAACTTATTTTGAAAAAAAGAAAATTAAACTTTGTTCAACTCCCATTGATCTAACCTCAGCTTATAATTCTATTTGGAAAAAAGTATGTGGAAAAACATTAATTTAATTAATAAAGTATTCAAGTTGTACTAAATGATGGTCAAAGTAGATACAAAGCTTTAGAGAACAATCTAAAATAATATTAATTCACTAATTCACTTTATTTAATGTTTTCATCAATAATCTTTCAGATATAGAAAGCAAGAAAATTATCTATTCTAATGATATTTCTTTGAGTTCACAAAAGAGATTCTTTACAGTATTAGAAAAGGTTATCAATAAGGTGCACATTTGAAAATCTTTATCAAACTATTACTACCTGTTTCTAATTCAACAAAGATAGTAGGATCAACTTTCATCTAATATCAAAAAAACAAAAAAAAAAATCTCACACATGAAAATAATTTTTTGCAAAAATAGACTGAAACAATCCTACACAATACTATTTAAAAGTAATATTCCATCATAATTTAACTTATTTTCCTCATTTTTGTATAGTTAAATCTAAAATACTTTCTAGGAGCAATATCCTTAGAAAGTCAGATAGTACTGCTTGGGTTGTAATGCAAGCACTCTACAGATAGATTTTTTGTCACTCACATATTCTATTAGTGACTACTTGCACCCCTGTTTGTAAAAAAAAAATGTTCACATTAAACTTCTGGATACATTAAACTTTTAGATAGTCAATTAAATATTTTATGAGAAATTACTGATATATTTAAGTCTACTCTTTCATATAATTGTTCCCCAAATATCAGAAAAGAAGTTGCCTCATAAAAAATGTATTCAAAGCTGTTAAGTATATTGGACTCACTAACTCAAAATATAAGTTTAGTTATAGATTTTTGATTAAACATCCAGAAAGGAGACTCATCTCAAATTAAGATCACCTTTCTCAATGTCTAATCAGAAATCTATAATTGAAATGGAATTCTTATGAAATTCCTAATAAATTTCTTGTTGCAAATCCAAGCAATGAAGCCAGTTGGAGTTGGTCTTTCCAGATTTTATAACAACCTTGTAAAACAGATTTGGCAACTTATGGTTGTTGAACTCATTTGTTTCATAAGTGGAACATAACATTCACTGACTTATGTAAATATGGATAAACATAAACTATATATATGGTTACTATGGCTGAATTGAATAATTTAATAAACTAGCAAATCTATTTCTAGACTGCATTTTTACAGGTTTGTTTATGATATTTTGCATATGCTAAAGAAATAAATAAGTAAAATTTTAAATATTGCAACTATATGTAATTTGATATATTCAACAATGCGTGTTGTTTTTTGCTATATATTCAATAATAATAATTATAAAAAAATTACATTAAAGAGAGAAAACAATTTATGTAAAAATTTGTTAAATTATGAAATATATAGATATTAAATACCTAGAGACAGGAGAGACACATTAATTTTTGTTTGTTCATATTTTTCTTGCCTTGTTTTTGTTCTTAAATTGTTCATATGATTTTAAACAAATTAAATTTATTACTTTTAAATTTGAAATCACTTCTACAATTATTAATTATGGATGATATTGCCTCATATATGTTGCAAGTTATATATTCCCAGAATAAACAATACAGGAAATTTGAAAAGATATATCACCCAGAGTGTGTTAAATTGCAAAGAAATTCCATTGTTATTAAAACAGGCAAAACTCTCCATACAGTAATGCCATTCAGTGCCAACCAGAGTAATCAATGGATGCCAGAAGGCTTGTGCATAAAATCCCCATCTAGTGCCTAGTTTAAACTCCATTGTTCTGATATATCAACAGCTTAAGATCTACTTTATTATTCATTTTATTTAAAATAAAAAATATGATACAGTATGTTTTTTTAATATTATTTTTATTTGGGGGGGGGGGATACAGATACAGTAAATGCATATGTAAGTATGCTCTATTTATTATTAATAACTACATTATTATTATTATTATTATTTTAAATTCCATTTATACTATAATCTTAATTTATGTTAGCATATTATATGCATAAAACATCTTTGTGTGTTGAAAAATACTGTACACTTGCAGTAAATAATATGTATTGTAATAAAAGCATATCGCCAATATGTTAATTATTATCCTTGATATAGGATGCATGCAAGAGGACTTGAATCATAATATAGTAGATATTGCAACACCACTATGTTATTCTAAATAACATAAATTATTATATTATATATACATTATAATACATTTTGATTATCTACTTACACTTAGATTTACTTTTAAGGCTTACTAAAAGTTGTAATCTATATCATGGCAATTTGTATAACTTTCTAATTTTCTCTTTTAACCCTCATAAATAAAGATCTTAGGTCAAAAATTTGTAATTTAATGTGTTCTGTTTCTTAGTGAGGCAAAGTAGCCTGTTTCTCAATTTGAGATATGTCTTTCTACTAGTTTTTATTGACTTTGGTAATTTGTTTACTGAAGTAATATCTGGCTAATATATATATATATACTGAGAACAGAAGTAGTACTAATAGAATTAAGTCCGATTGAGGATTAAACAACTTAAACCTGCTATAATTAATTATGCAA
This sequence comes from Epiperipatus broadwayi, assembly GCA_028023455.1. NCBI lineage: Eukaryota > Metazoa > Onychophora > Udeonychophora > Euonychophora > Peripatidae > Epiperipatus > Epiperipatus broadwayi. Next base: position 4,419,030 of record JAQFVV010012415.1, on the reverse strand, counting down.
ATTAGTTCAATTATTTTATTAATTGAAAAATATTTTAATTAAATTTTTTAAATTCATCAGCATTTCATGGATTAACTTATTCTAGATAAACAAATGGTAAAGCTCAGTACAGGTTAGTGAAATAATAACAATGTCAGAAGTTGAAACGAGGGATCCTGGGATCGATTCCAGTGTCCAGATTCTGAAATGTTGAATCCTAGGGTCAATTCTAGTGTTGGCATTTCTGATACTCAAACTTCTTATAAACTCATGGCAATAAAGTTACTCGAGAATATTAAATATTTAAAGCATAGTTCATATATATATATATATGCAATTTAGCTATTATTTCTGCTTATTTTTCAGGTTTTTTTTTTTTTTCAAGACGTTTTTTTGCCTACTATCGAGTACTTTTTAATTATTGTTTTTGTTCCGTCTATACCATTTATAGTAAACTTTCTAGATCGTTTATTAATTTACTTAGTTATTTTTAGAAACTCTCTACTTCAAACACTAGAGAAAGTAGTCTAAAATTTCTAATTTATTTAACACAGTATAATGGGAATAACTTCAGAAATTCAATTATACTTGATGTGTCTATCTACTTTTGTTTTCTTTACCTCAGTGAATTGTTTTATTTTTTATTATATAATTAATTTCAAATAAAATTTTAATAATTTTTATATTGCATATGACAAGTATTCAAAAATTTCAGTAATTATATTTGACAAATATTTGTTTAGAAAATTGATTGCAAGGAGAAAAATATATATTGACATTTATAAATTAATTTTATTACAAGTACGCATAATGATATGAATTTATTAAAGTATGTAACGTAAGCATACGATTAAGATGTGTTAATCAGATTACAATCAATGACAAACTTTTACTGATGATGATAAAATCACTTGGATTTATTAGCCAGTTGCTTAGTTATACTTGCTTTCTGAAGAGTATTTTAATATACATATATATGGATCTGAGACTTGGACACTTAACAAAAGAGCAATACAGAGACTTCAGACCACTCAAAGAAGTATGAAGAGATGCATGTTGGGAATAACAAGAAGAGATCGAAAATGCAATATATAGGTAAGAAAAAAAAGCAGATGTCACTGACCTCATTAAAAAAATTAAAAGACTGAAGTGGAGTTGGGCTAGAGATATTGTTAGAAGAGATGATAATAGATGGACAGTTGAAATCTTAAACTGGATTCCAAGAGATTGTAAAAGACCCAGAAAGAGACCACATGTGAGATGGATGGATGAAATAAGAAAGTGTGTAGGGGTGATGTGGAGAAGAGAAGCTAAAGATGGGAGAAGATGAATTGAACTTGGAGAGACCTTCATCCTGCAGTGGATTAATAATGGTCGATGATGATGATATACAGAAAATAAGTATCCTATTAAATTATTGTTTTTTTTTTACTAATAAAAGCATACTATAACTTACATTTCTATCCACACAAATATTTTTTATACCATGTTTCCCTGAAAATAAGACTGAATTTTATATTAATTTTTGCTCCCAAAGAGACTGTAGTGCTTATTTTTAAATATCTTTTTTTTTTTTTTTCATATACAAAAATCAACATTTAATCAAGTAGAAAAATGTACATGTATTCAAGTCTTTCTCTTTACAGAAATCCATAAGATTCTTATCCCAGGAGCTTCCCACAATTCTTTTCTTGTACTTGCCACAATAGTTCATTCTTTTTGCACTCATCTTATCTGGCAATCAAAATATTATTCCACTTAAATTTACCATTAAATCAAGTGTTAACTGATTGCAAAATAGGAGTGATAATAAAAATGATTACAATCAAGAATTGTTTGTCCACACAAAAGCAACAAAAAATGTAAGCACAAAAATCAGAAAATATTTCTATATTTCACATGAGCAGATTGAATACATCTGTTGTTATAACATATGGATATTGAATTACAATGATTCATATATGACAAAACTACATTCATCTGTTATCAAGTGTGCACATTGTAAGCACTTTTTAAATTACTTGTAATAACCCTAAGAACTTTTCTTTAGGAGAAAGATTGATGATTTGACTTAAGCTAAACCGATTATTAAAATCATTTTCACTATTTTTAAAAAATCTTTTTTAAAAAAAAAATGTTTGAGAAATCAAATTGATTTTTCTTTTATCTTAAATATTTAAAGGCTACCTTGATAAAACTCTAAAACTAAATCAAGAATTAATTAAATACAAATATGTACCTAAAAATTTGTCTGATATACTGATTTGTGGTAGAAATAGAACTATAATTTGCTTTTACTTCCTATAAATGTTAAAAAAGTCCAGAAATATACATTGATCGAAGCAAAGATTTTTCAAGAGTAAATCATGTAACCATTTAGTTTAAATATTTGATTGTTAATATTATTATTAAACCAATATTTGTCTTAATTCACTTTCCATCGTTTTTAAATAATCTCTACTATCTAAAAAATAACAGGTATGATGCAGCTAAAACACTGGAATAATACTAATATTGACAATAAGCAAATAGATATGTGACATAAGTCAGAAATGTATGATTACACATATTTAGAAAGCAGTAATTTAAATACCATTTTATTAATACTTAATTTTGTTGGAAATAACTATTCAAAATATTGTATTGTAACTATATAATTATATAAGCAAGTTAGTTATTTGTATTCAAAGCCTTGAATTATTAGTGGAAATAATACAAAAAAAGTAAAAATTCTGATGCTGGATTAATATGTTCAAATTCAGTGTTTCTCATTAATGAAAATAAATATTGAAAAAGTAGTATGGGAAATTGGAACATATCCCCAACATCAAATGTTTATTAATTGCTTAAGTTTACAATAAAACCCTTTAAATTAAATTCTTACTAAGTGCTGGTTTTGTTGAAAGTAAACAAGGAAAATATTGTGATATTTCATCTGATATACTATTCTTCCAATAAGGCCAAAAATGTATACAATTAACTTAAATCTGAGATCATTGAAATTATGTAGTTTGTGTTTTATTATCAACTCGTAGAATCTGGAATCTATGAAAATTAACTTACATAATATAAAAGAAATGAGCGGTTGCTGGATATGCAGGTGCAGGTTCAATGCATCTCAATAATGATGCCATAGCCGGAATCTTGCCTACTGATTTAATTCATCTCTTCCATATTGTAGTATCCACTCATTTATTAATTTAAGGTTTAATAGATGGTTATATTGTGAAGAAAATAGAGGCAATTAACACACTCACTACAAAATCACTAACTGTTATAATATCAATTTGGAGAACAAATATCCAACATACAAAACTACAACTAAGTTCCTGTAAGATCCTGTTTGCTATATACTTTTACTAACTACCATAGTAAAATAATTTATAATTGAAAAATAAACTCATTTTAAATATGAATCTAGCCATATTTAATTTATTTTAATCTTTTGTATATACTGCATTTATAGACATTTATACATGACATTGAATAAGGATGGCTGAGTCTGAAACAAAAGTATGCAACGATTAGTTTGATTTTTTACATTATATGGTTTTTATAGTTAAAATATTTTAAAAGAATATAGATAGCATTTTGAAAATTTGATACTATTTCAATCTCATGAAGATATCCTTTGATGTTAAAGGAAGTTGTTTTTTGAAGTGAATGATAGGAAACATATTTTGTTTTGTATATATATATATTGAAACAGTAAGGTCTGCTTTGCAGATCTTCATTTCACCTTTTCTCACCTACTTCCTACCCTCATACCTTAGTTTGAACCCCAATCTATCGTAGTGTGTCTGTAATACACTTATATACCGAAAATCCCACCTAATTTTAAACTATGAGCACAATGCTCGTATTATATATATAACTTATTCCCAAATAAAATAAAATATTATGAATTATGTATTTGTTCACATAATTTACATTTATTAAAAAGTAAGTTATATAAGTCGTAATTGCGCACACACTATGATATCCATTTTAAAACATATCAAAATTATAGATTGTTAGTTATTTTGTTTGGATCTATTTACAAATATATTACCGTCGTAATATATTTTGATTTAAAATAAAATTCATTTAGTAAATATTCGTTTAGTAGATAGATTCAAATATTACAATTTAAAATAAAATAATTTTCGTTTTATTTAATAAAAATCATCCCAAATATTTCTGTTAAAATAAATGAGGGACAATAGTTTAATTATATAAGTTATCTAAAAACAGCAGCTGTCCACTTAAGTTTTCTTTAATTAGTAGCAGTAATTTTAATTAAATCTAGTTTGTAATTCGAATGTCGACGAGGAAGTTAACAAAAGGAATTAATTAATGTTGAATTCCTTTAGACATTCGGATAGATTTAATTACAGCAGATAAGTCCAATAATTTTGTACACCCCAGGACAAATCTATTGTTAAATTATACTATAAAAAGGATGTTTTTCTTTTGTTCACCATTCTAAGCTTTCTAAGCTATTCTAAGCTCTGAAAGGTCTAAGCTTTTAAAGAATTCTGAGTTGTCTAAAAGTTTCTGAGTTGTTCTAAAATTCTAATAATTTGCTAACCTTGACATGTCCGAGTAGAGGCGTTTAAGATGGCTATGTCCCATCGGAATATCCAGCCGCTGCTCCATACCATCAAAAATTTATCACACGGATCCCGAAACTGCTGCTGCCGCTGCCAAATATGAACATTCCAGATTTTGCTGCTGAATTATAAAACCTGCCGAACATCTACCTGCAAATGCTTCTCCAGAGGTAACCTAAATTAACCCAAGAGCTCTTGTGATCACTAACTAACATGCTATAGCTATTTAACATTGTTTTCTTATATTTCACAACTTCATTATGTATTTCTTTCATGTAGTTAAATATACTCAACATTTTGCTCTATCCTTGGGTTAATATTTTCTATTTATAAAGCTTTCTTTTATTTTATTATGATAATGTGTCAGAATCGTCTTTGACCGAGTGAACTATTCCCTCTATTGAAAATAAGATGCCGCTATTAAGGCATATTTTAAATTTATAATTTTCCAATTTTATTGTCTTGCAAATCACTCGTTCGAGGGCGATTGTTTTCTTTAATGTAACATAATCACATAGTTTAAAATCTACATGTTATTGATTTTAATCTAATATAAGAGTATGTGCGAAGTCAATGATTAAATGTGTCCCCAAATGCATGATTGCGTATATAAATCTATACTTACTTTTCAAACCCGCAAGCATGCATTTTCTTATTTTAATTACCATGTTCTATTTTAATTATAAAGTTCATCATTGATGTCGAGAATGTGCGGACCCTTTTAAATGAATTTCAGGAAATTTGATTGGGCATTTCTCTTAATACAAGTAAAACCCATTTAGTATGTTTTTATATACACTAGTCTCGTATTGCTGGTACATGAATTGGTTGTTGAGACCGCTTTGTTTTTATTTTCCAAGGATTCTTTACACGGCAAAGTCCGTTCTTTCGCTCATTGCAATTTTCCAGGCAGAGGGTGTTCACAAATGGCACCCCTGGGAATTAAACGCAATCGTTACACAGTCGCTATGTTTCGGCTGTTTTCGTCAAAATACTTTCCTACGGGTTAACGGCGAGATGCCCTCCGTAATTATTCCGGATCTTCATATTGTTTCATTTTATATTTATTTTACAAATAATCCGTGACTTAAATGAGTCACACCCTCCAACTTTATAAATTCACTATCAGCAATACTGACCTCCCAATACAAATCTATTATTATTCTCAAATAAATGCTTTGATCACATTCCCACGTTTGCTTAGTAAGCTTTAGTCCGTTACTATTCTCGAAATCAATAAATATTTTAGAACATTTAATTTCAAATATTTTTCTTAAACTTGTCTATTTACTCAAAGCACCTCGCACATATTCCTATCTCGTCAAGCACATTATCGTAATGCTATTAGCCCGAGGAATAGAATATATTACTCTGTTTTAAAACCCTTTTGTCATTACTGAAATATAAATGCCAATAATTATTCAATACGCGTCCCTGTCTCATATAAGCAGACAGTGGTGTCTTATATATATGTTTATATAAATAAATTGTGTGCAATTATTTGAAACTAAATTTTATCTCTTATTTTATTTGATTCCTATCACTGTCTCGGTCTATATATATATATTTTCTGCATTTCTTTTATAAATCCATAGACGTTAATTAGCCACCCAAACTTATCTTAGTATAGAGTCTTTTGTTTCTCCCTGACCACCAGGCACCGGTAAAAGGTTATACTAGTTGTAGCATCAGATGCGTTATCACGCAGGTGGCGCTGTGAAATTTGGACTTTAGATTCGAACTTAGTATATCTAGAAGGCAACCCCTCCTAGAATGTTCAGTTAAGTGTCTGGGGTTTGAATTATGCAGTGTGTTAGCGAGATAGACGATTCTGACCATTACATAGTAAATTTTTTTTTCCGGGTCCATGGCTTGCCCAAACGTGGAGCCTCGAATATTTAAACACCCACATCCCTGTAGATCTTAATTATTTAAACACCCACATCCCTGTAGCTTAATTTTAGCATTTTGTTTTCGCATTTAATCACTCAAATCCTTTATATTTTGATATATAATATTTTTCAAACTCTATATAGTTTATTTGCGTGTATATTTCATGTATTTTGTTTGACTCGGGCATTCAATTACTTATCCTATATAATCAGAACTTGTCCAAACATGCTAGAGTGCGATACGAGCCATCTGTATTATTTGTATTTATTGTTTCACTTAAATCACGCTATGTATGCATAGCATAAATTACTTAAATATTGTCCCAAGTGAATATTGTGACAATCTATGAAGATATCAAATATTGTGAATATTGTGACAATCTATGAAGATATCAAATATTGTATTTTTCTATCAAAATAAAGTTTTATCGGTTCAACGCGCAATATAGCATAATGATAAATCAAATGTTGTAATCAATATATATAAAAAAAAAATGCGAATGTTTAACGAGTGCCCGTAGTTAAATGGAATAGTTATTAAAATTAATTTTGGGAAGCTAACAGTCTATGGATATTTTTAACTGGTGACATGGCGCCCAAGGGTAATTTCACTAAACGGAGTTACTTCTAAAATAAATTTTGTCAACAGGCTCAATTCTTTTGTATGAAATTTGTTTTTTTAACGCGTGTAAATTTTTCTTAGACCAAATAATGAGACGTGAATCGGATCAATAATTATGTCAATAAATATATATGTTTGCAAATCTTAAATAAGAAGGAACGAAATAATTATACCCGGATCTAGCGAATGTTAATATATATAAATAAAATTTGCTTGAGTTTAAAAATATATATGTTAGCGAAATATTTTTGACAGGTAGAATTTGAGCTTTTTATATATACGGGCAGTTAAAAATATATGTTGGCAGCAGATATAAGCGAGAAAATTTAGCAGTAGTAAGAGGGCAGTAGTTGGGGGTTTAGGTGATAAATATAAAAGCAGCAATTAGGCCGACAACCGAGAGGGAGATAGCCTATTAGCCATTAATAAAATTGTAATTAAACGTAATAATCGCAGAGATTGAAACAAGGAAAAATAATAAGAGTATTTTTTTTACCGTATTAGTTTTAATAAGCTCCACGTAAAACAGTTTAAACATTTTCTTTATCAGTACGGTACATTGTGTTAAAGATACATTAATATAGTTAGCGATAAAATAAAAAGTAATCATCATCATCGATCACGATAATCATTCAAAGCCAGGGATAATATGGACAACAACCACGCTGATCAAGAACCGGACCCATCCGGATTTCTTGAATCTCCTCCAATAAGTATGAGAACTGTCCAGCAAACGAGCCAGGGTGATTTCAATCGGAAATATCTGGAGGAATTGTATAGGAGAAGCGAAGAGAGGGCAAGAGAGCATGAAGAGGAAGCCCGAAGAAAAGAGGAAGAGTACCAAACATTTAACAGGCTGCTTCTCGACAAAATTGTCAAAGTGAAAAAAAAACAAAGGGCTCTCGAACTTGATATTGAAGAATGCTACCGAGAAAACTGGAAAGAGTACAGAACTACAAATCAGAGCTGTCAGCCCTTTGGCAGCAATCAACCAATTTCTCAAGTCAACAATAGTACAAGAGATGCAGCCTGCAGGACATTAATTTCAGACCTTAGGATTCAAACCCAGATTGATAAAATAATCACCATTCAGATATTTCGAGGAGAAGTAGGGGAAAATCCTCACTCACACTTGGATAGCTTGTGGGATTTTTTTTCTCTGTGTAAGATGAACTGTCGCGAACAGACTGTGATCGCTAGCCATTACTTATATGGCTATGCACGAGATTGGTGGGGCATGTTGACTAAAAAACCGAGCGACTTTGCCAATTACTCTAACACATTATTGAAGTATTATTGGAGTGAGGATCGGCAGAGCGTGATTCTAAATACGATTTGCCAGGAGAAATATGAAGCAATCAAAGAGACTTGCATGCAATTTTTCATTCGCCTGGTAAATCGATTTAGATCACTCACCGCGTTCAAGTTTTCAGATTCCTACATCATCCGTACAATCCAACTGAAGATGCCATTACCTGTCCAACGGCTTATGGTCAGCAGCAGGATCGAAGATGTGGAAGTCATGGCAGAATTTTTGATGACGATCAACTATGGGCCATGGAATCTCCACCGTCAATCAGAACAAAATATGATGGGAGGGAATACGAGACCCAAAAGAACTGTGTTAGCACAACCTCACAATGCTCATCCTCCAACAAAAGGAAGCCTCTTAGGGGATATGAACCCCATGTCAATGGTTATCCGAGAAGAGGACCCCACCTGTGGAGTTCCTATTGGTCTGTGTCCAATAATAAACATCGGAGTGGGATCCATTGAACTTCCTGCCCTCATTGACACTGGCAGCCAGATTTCCTGCATTTCAAAGGGATGGTTGCTACGAATGGAAGAACAGAGCGGATGTATACCCAGGTTACCATCCCGTCCCATCCAGATGAAACTGGCGGATGGGAAAAGAACCAAGACTGAAGCATACCAAGTATGGTTAGAGATAATCTTCAAGAAAATAACCATTGGGCACACTTTCCTAGTTATAAAAGGATTGGTCCATGATGTTATAATTGGATCCGATTTTCTGACCCAAAATAAGTGTATCCTTGACTATGCCACGAATTCAATCATGGTCCAGCAAGAGAAGATATATTTTAATGAAGCCGATGTCCTACCTGGAATCCAAGTTCAGTGTATGGAGGCCAGCATCGATGAAAGCACCATCAAAGATAAGGTCAAAGAATCGTCACTAGAAACCATCGAGAATCAGTCCCAATTGCATCAACTATTAATGGCAAGTCGGCAAATCTTCTCTCCAATCCCTGGAGAAATTAAAGGTTATGTCCACCGGATTCATGTGAAGGAGGAAACCCACTTCCAGGCCCGGATATACCCCATTCCTTTCCAATATCAAGACGAAGTGAGCGCTCAGATCCAACAGATGATTACATGGGGGGTAATTGAGAAAGGATCATCGCCATATAACAACCCATTAGTGGTTGTGAAAAAGAAAAATGGGTCTATAAGACTGTGTTTAGACGCCAGAATGCTCAACAGTATCACGATACCGGAACGGGATATCCCACCACCTGTACAGGAAGTTTTTCTCAAATTATCTACAAAGAATATTTTTTCCACATTAGACTTAACTGCTAGCTATTGGCAGATGATATTACACCCCCAAGACAGGAAATACACGGCCTTCCATCACAATGGGCAAACACATCTGTTTAAGAGAGTACCTTTTGGGCTCATAAACAGTGGCGCTGGACTAATGAGGTGCTTGGACCAAGTTCTATCCGAAGATCTAAAAAAAAAATTAGTGTGATTGAATGTATATGCTAAGTATTTTCCTATTTGTATGGTTTTTCTGTAAACATTTGAGAGAGTCTTGTAACAAGAACATCTAAGAAAACCAATTTTTGTTCTTGTTCTGATTCTACTATAAATTTAATTGAAGTGGATATGTTGTTGATATGTTTACAGAAAGATTATAGTAATGTGCCAATATGTTGTCATACCTTAAAATTCAGTTTTCAAGAATCTAAGAGTCCAGGTTCTATTCCCATGCTAATACTGTCAGTGGTCAGTCCAACAACACCTGAAGAAAAGAGGAGAATAAATTGTGCATATACTAACCTGTTTCCATTGCTAACAGTTGAATGTTTTGGAAAATTTAAATAAAGTTAATTTTTTTAAAGACATTCAATACTTAATATTAGATGCACACACAACTAAAATACCATCATCACAAATCTTTTTGAGTCATTATTTTAACATCATTTACTTCAGAAAAATATATTAAGATTTATTAATAATTATTTAGTAAACTAGAGATTACTTCTAATTCAATCATAATCTTTACAAATCAGGTAAAGATTAATATATCTGCTTTTTAATTAAACATATAAAATAATTCAATTTCATCTCTCTTTTTCTATGTTGTACTATTATTTTTAGATATATTTAAAATGTCCAGCCCCCCACATATTCTTGGAACATATAAATAAAGACATCAGAAAAAAATAAATGATCCTCAACATGCATTTCATATTAAATCAGAACTTTTCAGTTGGTTTAGGTCACAATTTCTTATAAACAAATGATAAGGACATACATAAAACATTGTGACCTAACCCGCATAAAATTTTTGGGGATTTGTAATGGAGAATTCTATAATTTTTAATATATAAATGAAAATTGTACATATAATTCCAATGTTTGTTTTATTATATAAGATTGACTTAAATATTATATAGTCATTAGTAAAGTTTATTTAAAAATCTTTTTGCAAAATTGTTTATAAATTTAAAGAAATTATATTTCTGCCTTATTTATTTTAAGTATTTTTGAATCTTTTTAAAAACAATTATTTTAACTAAACTTAATTTATTGCTGTTAAATGTACAGTAATCTAAATCAATCTGTTGTTTATTTACAGTTTGAGTAACAGTTCAAATATTTATCCTTTTTTTAAAAAATTTACTTATAATAGATCAACAAACACAATGTTTTATAGTTCCATTAGTCATTCATTTCACACTGCCATTTTGTGTTCACTCATTCATTCATCTTTGTGCAATTTCAAACATTGATACCAAAATATTTGGAAACCTATCATTGAAACTATATACATAAAATCATTATTATTATGAAATAAATAAAATTGCATTTTGACGAAATATGTAAACATAATATTTAAAATTTTAAAAAAAATCTATGAATTCTAGCTTTTATAGTGAGAGATGACAGTTTGGTCATAAATAACTAAAAGGTGCCATGAATAGCAAAAAAAAAAAGAATAACATTTTAGTTTTAAAATAAACTTTATTAATATGCCATAAAACACAATGATTATATTGACTTTTGGTAAGTTGTTTACATAACTAAATAAAAGAAATATTAACAATTATTGCTTATTAGTCATATATTGTAAGCAAAAATTATGAAATATATAATTTGTTATTTATTTAAAAAAAATTTTTTTTTTTATAAATGTATTGCATCTCATTTTAATGAGTTCCGTTATGCCAGTAATAAGTCCAGACTCCAAATAGCTGTGTTCAAGCAGCGTTAAAGCCTTATTTATGACTTTTAATTTCATGTACCCATGCAAGAATAAATAAACATGTATACATGCACACAATAAAGTGGATAGATTTATTTAAATATCGAAGACAAGTACTTCACAAAATTATAATGGAAGAATAAAAAATCGTGTACAGTTGAGTACTTGTTTATTGTTTCAATTTTGTTTCAAGCAATAAAATAATATCAAAATGAAGATATGAAGAATGTTGATGATTAGGATTACTTATATTACTTTTGAAGTTTTATCCAAAGTGTAAATAATAAATTCATTAATAAAATATGTTCATTAAAAACAGTACTATATACTATTTAAAAAATATCTCCGTGATTTTAATTATACATAAATTATTAAAACCTTGAATATCTAAATAATAATTCTGTTTACGGATTGCAATTCTAATGCAAGCAAGGCTGCTTTCTGATTTATGCATAACATTTTGAGTAATAAAAATATTGTGAATGCTTATAAAAATGTTTATATTATTTTAAAATATTATTTTTCTACTAATATAATTTGTAAGTTAGTTTCTGTTAGTGAATAAAGTAAAGTTGTTTTTTACTTCGATGTTTTTATACTGTTAAGTTGAATTACTATTTATCTTGAATGGTATGATAATGGAATGATAATGAAGAATATATATATTTCTTGAGCGATTTAAAAACCGATATTGTATAAAATTATTTATATATATAATATTCATAGAACTTTTATACTTTATTAAAAATTCATTCAATAATACTTTAATAGTGAAAATAAATTCCCAAGACATTGACATAAGAACAAAATGAGCAAAATGAAGAGAAATTATAATAGTAAAACTTTTAAGTCAAAAATTATTTTATATTTTTATTAGTTTAATAATGGTTTGGGAAATAAACATTGAATATTAAACAGGCAAAACTCTCCATACAGTAGTGCCACCTTCAACCAGAGTAATCAATGGATGCCAGAAGGCTTGTGCACAAAATCCCCATCTAGTGCCTACTCATCCAATATCACCAGACTAGTTTCTGTCTTGTGGCCTTCATCAGTGAGAAGCCTTGGATCTGAGAGCACTGCACATAGATCTTAGGAGCTAATGCAACCCTCTAGCAGCCACCTCTTATCTCTACTTAACTACAAAACCATGAGAATCAAATTGAAAGCACAATAATATTTTCAATCTAAGCTTAATAGCTTATATAGTCATATTGGTCTGAACTCAGTTCAGCACCCATACTGATGAAGGCCACAAGCCAGAAACTAGTCTCAGGATATTGGATGATCAGGCACTAGAGGGGATTTTATGCATAAGCCTTCTTTCTGGCTTCCATTGATTACTCTGGTTGTACAGGATGGCACTACTGTATGGAGAGTTTTGCCTGTTTAATAACAGTTATGTGCTAGCATAAGAGATGATGATCATGTGATGTTTAATGGTTTAACATTGAATATGCTTTATATACCAGTTAATGAAACTATTCATTATATTACCATGTTTTTTTACGATACTTCCAATATTTTCCATATCAAGTTACCATCTGCTTTCCACTCATCTAATGTTTCATTTTTTCAATTATTATTTTATGTGAACCTCTATACTCTATTTTTATAACTATCACATTTATTATAAACTTATTCACTATCTCTCTTAAAATGCGATACTTTATTTTCATATATCTTTAAGTTTCTCTTTGAAAACCTGGTGAATCTCAATTATTATGGTGATCATGATCCTGAAACTCTCCATTCTCTTTCCTTATCTTATCCTTCTCTGATGGTTCACAAGTTTTCTGTGTTCATTGAATTTAAAAATATGACTATAATGGCTAACTATCAATATTAAACCACTAGAATTAAATTAAAATAATTGGTTTGTACATAATTATCTTAGTCCAGTTATTATGACCATACTGGCTTCATAAAATGATAGCAATGTCAACCCATGTCTGATATTTTTGTCTTTAAAAATGGACAATCTCCCTCCTTCTATATGTGTAATATTTCTCAAGGCTGTCAGCACTTAGACAATCCCAATATTCCACTTTTATTGTTAAAAGGGGGGTTGCCTTGACAATAGTTTGATATTGTTGATTATTATCTATACAAAGCCAATAAACATCACATGATCACCATTTCTTATGCTTTCTCATAATTGTTATTAAAACAGGCAAAATTCTCCATACAGTATTGCACTGAGTGGCAATACTGTATGGAGAGTTTTGCCTGTTTTATTATCTATATTACTGGGATTGTCTAAGTGTTGGCTGGTTTCTACTGGTGATATATATATATATTAAATAAAATACACTAGAATAACCCTACAAAATTAAAAATGCTCATATAAAATTAAAAAATAATTTCTTTGCTATAGCAGCCAGTTTACAGCTTCTCAGGATGGCAGAAAAAACCATAAACTGGCTATGGCAAAGAGAGTTACTCTAGTGTATCTTGTTTATTATATTTATATCATTTGACATTATATATATATATACAAACATCAGGTTTAGCTATGGGTTCATCAATTTCTCCAACATTGGCTTCTATTTTTCTGAAGAACTTGGAAAAAAATTTTAAAATCAGCAGTTAAAAAAACATGTGTATGGCTAAGGTATGTTTGTTATTTGGCCTCATGGTAAGATGTTATTGATGAATTTTTAATTTTCTTAAATTATTTTACGCCAACATAAAATTTATTATGGAAGTAGAAAATAATAACCAACCTCCATTCTTAGATGTTTTAATTGAAATGAAGAAGAAAGATTATTTATTCCATTGTAATATAGAAAGCAAACACACACAGAAAAATATCTACATTTTTTTTCATCACCATCCAACATAATTATTTTCAGTGGCAAAGACATTGTTAGAAAGAACTAAAAAATTTTCTGATCCATAACTACTTTCACAGAGATATCTATGCTACTAAAAGGTGCTTTTTCACAATGCTCTTGATCACAGGATAGCTTTTTTTATATAATAAGAAAAAGATTTTAATACTTCAATAATTATAACTGTTCTGCCATATATAAAGAAAGTAACTGCTAAAATTGATAATGTTTTAAAGAAAAATAATATCCACACAATCTATACTATATTTAAAAAAAAATAATGAAGTATTTCCATGCCCTAAAGATAAGATTTCTTTGGTGTATATGAAATTATATGTGAAATTTAATTACATTCATGCATTGGAGAGACCAATTGTAGAATAGGCATAAGACATGAATAACACATTTTGGCAGTTAGATAAAAATCTAATTCATCATCTATTTATTTACACATTAAATTAACTAACCGTGACATCAATTTTAATAAAACACATATTCTGGCCAAAACTGAACAATATGACTAAAGATTGCTATGGGAAACTAGAAATTTTTTTAAAGGTCTAATTAGAGCATAAATGAAAAGTGTGAATTAAAAAAAATTGGCAATATTTAGATTGGAGAATAAAATATTTTTTAAAACTTCTCAACCAATAGAATTTGAGAATGAGGAGAAAATAACAAAGGTAAAAAAAATAACAATTTTAAATCTCACCACACATATTCTTATGATTTGAGAAAAAAAAAAACTCTGAGGAAAGTAGTTATTATTGTATTGAAATGTCAGCTATTTAGCTATTATATTTTTATTACATGGAAGCTCCAGGAAATAATACTATGAATTCATCATTTATCCATGAGAATATCAGAATTAATATACATATGACTTTTGAAAAAAGTAATCAGTTTGTGAAAAATTAAAAATATTTCAAGTCATTATACACTTTAAAAGTAATAAAAATATTTTAAAAATTATAAATAATAAAAAAGTATTAAATAATATATTATAACTTTAGTATTAAAAAAGGTTATATGGATGAATAAGTGACTGTAGGCTTCCTACTTCTAATTAAATATTTAAAAAATAATTTAAATTTAAACATAAATATTATTTATTTAATATTATATATTTATTAAATATTGTATATATATCATTTGTAAAACAGTTTGGAATATAAAAATAAATGTAATTTTTATTAAATTTAATGTTTATTTTCATTTAAGTGATTTATTGGTTGTAACTCTCAATAGTAAAATTCTAGAACTAGACCAAGAAAGCATAGCAATGGCAAATCACACAAATGATTGACAAATTTAATTGTGATGATTATTCTATCTGTATGAAAGATAATAACTATACTAACTGCATTGGTTAAACAGACTATGGTTTGAAACAAAGAGAGGATATATTTTTTTATTTAAACTTATGAGAAAGATTAGTTATTATACTTCTTAAAGAAATAATTAATATTAAATATGGTTCCATTAACATTAGGCAATAAATCACAAATAAATCATAGAAATGTACACCAACTTATTCAGCTTACAGAAACTAATATGTCTTCATAAATAAATTATTCAAATTTGTAAAAAGAGGCATACACTACTTCAAAATATGTTCATATGATAAAGTACTGTTCTGAGAACTTTAACCCTTAAGTATAAAATCATAAGATAAATTTAATCTTTTTATCATAAATAAATTATATTAAATAATAATGTCCTTCTGCTTCATTCTTAACCAATTCTTCATCACTTGAATATGAGGAAGACTGTTGGCAGTAGGATCTTGTGGACAAAACACATCCATTATATAAGATAGCATTAAATACTATAATTCATAATATAATTAGAAAATGTATAACACATGTTTTTAAATATCCCAGATATATTCAATTTATTATATTATCAAGTATATTATAAGTTAATGACCATTCATTCAATGTATTCATAGATTTAAAGTCTAATAAAAATTCATAGTACTATCATAAATACTTAATTTAGGTTTATTAAATTAAGTTCATTGCACAAAGTATTTTAAATTAATATTAGCAACAGAACACTTCAATTATTATTATTATTATTATTATTATTATTATTATTATTATTATTATTATTATTATTATTATTATTATTATTATTATTATTATTATTATTATTATTATTATTATTATTATTATTATTATTATTATTATTATTATTATTATTATTATTATTATTATTATTATTTATTAACACCATTGAACATTTGCAGGAGAGAGTATTTGATTTCAACTATTATCTTTGAGATCCCAGTGATTTCCATAACAACATTCTGAGAGAAGAAATTATTTATGAATTTTAAAACACTTGTGTAGGATTCATTATTGCAGGTAAATTTTGGTATTTTCATTTTATTAAGCAAAGCATTTAAAATTTACATATTTTATCAATTAAACAGTTTATAGTAAGTTCACAAAGACTTTATCTTGTGTTGGAAATGAAAGTATTCATTTATTATTATTAACATTCGTCAAAAGTGCATGTACGTTAGCTTGAAAGGTTAATCTTTAGTTTATAGTAAGTTAACTTTTATCATCCTACCTGAAGAGAAATTTCTTTCCATTTTCTGAGGAAAAGTAAATGAAAATCATTATAATAAAATAAAAATATGTTCATGCTGTTTTCCAAATAATAATAAATAAATAACATTATTGAATTATAAATTATTTTAGACAATTCTTTTTCTTTTGTAGAACTAGATTATCAATGAACATCTGAAAATAATTGCAATGTCAATTTATAGTTCTTATTTGAATTAAAGTCTTTATTCCATGTAAATTAATTCCAAATAATATTGGCATAGGAATATTATGAAGAAACTACTAAGAAATCAATAGCATTTTATATAATTTTCTTGCCAATCATAGAATTAAATATTTCTTGGCAATTTTAATTATCAAATAGATGTTCAATTTGTTTCTAAAATTGACAATTATTCTCCAATCATATTAATAAAAATAACACAAATTTTTAAAGTTTTCCAACATTGCAAAGTTTAAAATACTAGTCTAAATATTATACTAACAAATTATATTACCATTCCACTGGTGGTTAGAGAGATTTCAGTTCCTTTGTTGTTTCCATTCAGACAATTGTGTCTAAATAGAGATTTAATCCAACATACTGAACTGATACAAACTAAAGTTATTTTTAAAAAATACGTTTTTTTTTAAATTTGGTACAGCTTTAAATTCAACTGGTACAAACATACTTAAATTGATTGAGAATTTTGAAAAAATGAGGAGAGCCTAAGTGTAGACTGATGTCAGATGTCTGTCTCACCTTATTTATATCCTTGGTCATATGATCATTTTATTAGACAGCTTATTTACCTTTAAACTTACACGCACTTCTTTAATTAGTTTGAATCTTTGACCTATTTATTACCAAAGAATTGTTAATCAAAATTATTTAATTAAAATTTTAACTTTACAATAAATAAAATTTTGACTAGATGCTTGAAATTAATTAAAAACACTTTCTGGTTTGAATAATAAAAAAAAAATTATAAATGACCAGGCTAAAAATAAAAATATTACATAATTAAAAATTTACATTATCTTTAACAAACAAATATTAATACAATATTTAATAACATTAGTTATTACCATTTTAAATCTAGACAAATCTCAGAATATATTTTTAAGAATATTTAAACTAAATAACATTAAATAAATATTTGTTCACTTATTCAACTATTAAAAATTCTAATTTAATTATTAACTTTATTAAACTGTTTTATAATTAAATTATAATAATTAATAAAGCAAGTCATATATAACGTGACATTACTTTTTTTTTTGTATTGCATAATTAAATTAGTTTAAAAATATTTAACTAGCATATTCTGTTTTACCTTCAAAGTTAATTAAATATTGTAGCTTTAATTATAAACCAGCAAATCTAAATATAGGATTTGAACTTGATTTCCTAATTTTTAAAATTAATATAAACTTTCTAAAACATTTTTATAGTTAAACTAAAACTAAATGATCATTTTAAACTCTAAATTACATTTTTTTTTCATTGACATTACTAGCTTTTAAAATTTAAAGATGCTTAACATCTGAAACATTTATTTAAATTAAAATTCATTATTATTTAAGCTGTGTCAAAATTATTTTACAGCTAGATAATAAATAAATATTGATATAACAGATCTAACATATAACAATTATAGCATTATAAAGTATTCATAATAATTTACTTAAAGCAAAGTTAAGCTATAATTTATTTATTTTTTTTAGGTGTCTTGACACAAAAATTTAACTGAACATTTAGCTTCTGCCAAAGTTAAAGGTTATAATATATATAATCTATTATTCCATTAAGTATGAAAACAATCATAATAAATATGCTTTGTTTTGTTTACCATAATGGTAAAATAAAAGACTCAAGGGCTCAAAACTTTTAAATTAATAGACTTGGACAGATATATATTATACTTTTTTACATTTAGTTATCAAAAAACAACTATCATTTAAATATTAACACTAATATCACATAAATTTCTCTTATGCAACTCATATGATTCAAGAACTATTCTCTTTACTTATTCAAACCATTTCCTCTAAGCTTCAGTAATAAATGGACACTAGATGGCACAGTGCTACAATATTTCCTTCTTTAGATTAATTTTTAGCTTTTGCTTTCAACAGTGGAATTTAGGACTCAATGCAAAAGCTATTTATGCATATAAATACAACCTCTTAATCTACAGCCATCTAAAATATAAGAAGAAGAGTAAAGAAAATTGCTCCAAAAAGCATATGACCAAATACAAGAGAAAATCATGTAATATGGTTATGTTGTTAGACTTCCTGATTAAAGAATGGAAGAAGATCTATAGTTGGCATAAACTGAAATTTCTAAAATAAAAAAACTGATCTTCTGCCAGAAATATATAATTTTGCAAGAGAGTCAACTTGAATTTTAAATCTCAGTATTTTTAAAAATTTCAATATGCTTAAATAATATAAAAAGATAAAAGGTGGCTTCTAGAAGCATAGATACATTAATTCTATCTTTGATGCCTAGATCTTACTGATGAAATCAAAAACTAGAAATTGGTCAGGGATAGTGATATTATGAAAGTATACTATCTGGTGTCATTGGTTATTTGAGCTTATAAGAAATAGTCCTAGAATAAGATTAAGAATATTATATAGATAATTAATTGAAAGCTTGCATGTATATTGTAGTAATTTTGTGTAGATCCTGGCAATTTTGGGGGAAATTTTTTTTTTTGTAAAACAATAGTATGTTAATAGTTATATATTCTGTGCTCATAAAAAAAATATAAAAAAATAATATATATATTTAATCATTACTTTGAAAAGAAGATATAACTTTATATTACTAAAATCCAAAATATTTTTTAAATGTAGCCTTCATTCTTAAAAAATAGCTATTGTGTGAGATGAAAGAACTCTCTATACATAAAACAAAAAAAAGACTGTCAAATTGCTTTAATTAACCATTATACACAATTATCTAAAATTTTACATTTGACAAAAACAATTTAAAAAATAAATTAAAATTACTTAGAAAATAGTCAAATGATATTTAATTAATGACTCATATAATCTCCAAAATAAAAATTCTAAAATAAAAAACCCAAAACAATTCAAAATAGATCTGTAGCAAAGATAATCCATGAATTTTCTTTTTTATTTCCAGAGAGAGATTCAGTTTTGATTTCAAAGTCTTTTGATGACTAACTTTTTTACACAGTTCATAGTTAACTGTATGAGTCTTTGGTGAAATATTAATTCAGTTTTTATTAGTCTGACAGTTGTTTGACACATATACAATATTTCCCCAGTGTAAGTCTACAATAAGAAATACTATAAATTATTAAGCAGACACTTAGAACACATACAGATAATATATATAAAGAATCTCACAGTTATCAGCTATAATTTTATTTTTGATAATAAGAATATTTTATTTAATCATAAGTAAAAGTAACAAAAATGAAATGGTAATGAAAATAAAAATATCTTGATAAATAAATGAAAGTTAGTTAAGAATGTTTAAAAGCAAATTACTTTACATATGTATTAGGTAGTGATATAGCTACCATGAAGCAAAACAAATCAATGTGTATGGGCTCTTTGATTTTAAGAGAATTCATTGATTGATGGTAATTGAATTAATAAATTATGAAAAAAAGAATTAAGATATATATTACAAAAATTAAAAATGATCTTTTTGAAAATTTTGCATAGGGTTCCATACATTTTAACTATGCCTCCAAAAGCAGCAATTTTTTTGGTTACAGTAATTAAAAAAATAAAATAGTCTCTAAATAATCCACTGCAAAGCAAAAGCCTCTCCAAATCTGACATAAAAATAGTGAAAAAAAAGATATTATTTACCAGGTTCACCAATATCTAGGAAGCAAGAGTTTAAATAATTTTTATATATGTTTTACCATCTAAAAAAATGCAGTTTCATGCTTTATTACAGAAAGTTAATGAGATTGTCCATGACTTTGCTATCTAAAAAAAATATCTTTCAAGTTTTAATTAGTTGTAATTTGACTCCAAGTCATAAACATGCAGTTGAATGAACTACTATTACAACATAATGTTTTTATTTAGTTGCAATATGCATTTCGTTTTTTATATTCATGTGAATGCTACATAAATAATAATAACAAATTACTTCAAATTTAAGCTGCACTCCTTATTCAAAACAAAACAAATATTTTAACTTATTTCCACAAATCTCCCATTTCCCAATAATCAGATGTTTGCTTTACTTTCTATGCTTGTGCATAGTATTATGATTGTGGATAGCAGTTTATTCATGGATTCTCCTTTGCACTTTTCTGAATTAATCTAGTTACTATTTGATAGCAGCTACGTAGAATCATATCGTATCTGAACATATTTTAATTTTGAGGTTTTTTTATTATCGATAATCACTAATAATGGTAAACAGATTTACAAATAATACTGAATTTTAAAAAAAAAGTTATATTGTATTTTGAATAAAAAGTTATATTGTACACTGAAGAAATTGGAAATTGTACAGACAATCTAATAGTGAAGATGAAAATTCAAGTTCTGAAAATGAAGATGTTGAATATGAAAATATGTCTAAAAAAGATTTACAATAAATTAAATAGCTTATTGTATTTTATATTAGTTCCTATTTAAGTAAATAAAAATGTTTATTATTTTTTAATAACTATTATAAAATCATTTTTATATATTTCACCACGAGGGGGATTTAAAGTTGAAGTAATACAGTAATAATGATAATAACAACAACAATAATAAATATTTATATAATTTTATTTTTAAGCAAAGTAATTATTGGTTTTGTAGTATAGCTTATAAAAATAATACAACAACAATAGATACTTAAAAAGTATTTAAATATTGTTGATAAAAAAAAAAGCACTGATGTAATTAATTTGTTTGTTTGTTTTAAAAAAAAAAGATTGATATATTTAAAAATGAACGATTAATACTTGGACAAACTTCTAATGTGCAGTTATTTTTTTCGATTGATTTTCATTTAATTTTTTTCTTATTTAGAATAAGAATCTATATGTTGTCTTAAAAAAAAATTAATACATTATATGGTTTAATGCATTGATAATATCAGATTGTGGAGCTCAAAGCCATAAGATGATGACCATGTATTAACAAACAATAAACCATTCAATTAATTTTTATGTATTTTAATTATGTGTATCCTATAATTAGACTAATTCGTAGTTTTCCTCATTATATTAATTTAACTTTTTCAAAAATAAATTTAAATAACATTGACAATGCAAGAGCCTTTTAAGGTAAAAAAAAAAATACTGCAATGCTATGCTGAGGTGTAGCACAGATTCTAATGTGCTGTTGCTATCAACAAAAGAGAACATCTGACACAATTTATATAACTACTGAATCACATGAGCTATACACAGATCTGTTATTTATCGTATGGAAGTGAAAATTGAACTATTTATCAATGCAACATAAAATCAATAGAAAAAAAACATTTAAAGATTGCTCCATAGAGTTCTAAAAACACTATGCCAAATTATGAGGTCTATTAATAATTAATATGTTTTCTCTTGCTAAATGTGATATTATAAAATTCATTACTGTAAAGTCACAATTCCATTGGATTGTACATATGAAATGTATGAATAATATAAGAATTTCTGGGGGGGGGGGGAATGTATATTGAACTTGAACATACTTTTCACAGGAAAATTAGATCACTTTTACCATTATAACAATTATCTTGAAGACATGTTAAAGAAGTGCAATATTGCTTGTTTTCATTGGAAAAATATAGCTGGTGATAAAATTTAATGAAAAGCTATAATTAAACATGTTGAAAATTTTCAAAAAAGAAAATATGATGCAGAAAAAGTTAGAAGATCATAAAACATTAATTGACCAGCATGTTTTATATAAAGATGTTAGTGGTGCATATGGTTTATATAGACATCCCCAAATTTGTCTTTCTATTATTTTTTCCAAATGGTTGTAATCACTTATGAATGACTGCTGATGATGATGACAATGCAAGTCTATATTTATAATAAAACAAATACAAATATTTATATAACTCCATATCTAGATTCTAATATTATTATGTTTATAGTTTTAATCCACATCCAGTTTATATGTTATATTATAAATAATTAAATTTTATATGAATCTATAGTATGTGCACATTATATTTATAACATACATAAACATATACATATGTGAACTTAGCAAATTGATAGTTTTTTACTAAAAAATAAATAAAGAACAGATAACAAAATTCCAAATAATAGTATAGGCATATTCATTAAAAAAATTACAAATCAAAAAAAAATTAGAATACATAAAAATTAAATTTAATAAAATAGCCATACCATAATTAAAAGAAGTACACACTGTTTAGCAGAAATATTGAGAAAAGATTTAATGAATAAAGAGAATTAAAAATTTATTAATAATATATAAAATATTATACTAAATAATATTTATAAAGTGCAGATGGTATTGAAATTAAACTGAGAGACTGCAACATCTGAAGCACTTATGACTATCAATAGCCAATCAGATCATAAACACAGACAGAGAATTTAACAAGAAACAGGTGATTCCACCCTCTTCTTTACTTGTCTTTCTATATAATCAAGCCAGTCCAAAGTACTTAGATCTGAAAGCATGAATCTTAAATATTTTCACACTCAACTCACTGCAAGTTATAACATCGAAAAACTACTGCATAGTAAATCGAAAGATTTCATGCTGTATGTTTGTAATTTGAACTCAGTGAGTTGAGTGTGAAGATATTTAAGATTCATGCTTTCAGATCTAAGTACTTTGGACTGGCTTGGATATATAGAAAGACAAGTAAAGAAGAGGGTGAAACCACCCTTTTCTTGTTAAATTTTCTGTCTCAGTGTTTACAATCTGATTGGCTATTGATAGTCATAAGCGCTTGAAAGGTTGCAGTCTCTCAGTTTAATTATACTAAATACTAATCTTTAATATTTTTCTGATTTTTTTAAAAAAATATTTTATCTTTTTACATTATATATACAGTATATATATATAATTATATAAACAATGTGAACACAGACTTTCAAGCTCCCTTCAACTATCCACTATACACATAACCACACAAATGTGTAAAAGATAAATGATCTCCAACACACATATATCATACTGAACTAGCATTCATCAGTTGGTCCAGATCATCATCTCCCACATATATATATATAATCAATACTTGGTTTATATTAAGATAGCAAATCTTCAAACTTTAATGGACAGACTTCAATCTACTCCAACTCTTCAGTCATCCATACTATTAAAAATTTGATGATGGAATGCCCAAATATCTAAATAATGCCAATATGTTGACCTTAAATTAGTCTGACCTCTCAAGTATAGGACCATATCAATTTAAATATACAGACGAAGGATGGGCAGAATACAGGTTAAATTTGTAATGTTTGATTGAATACAAGTATAATTTATATACCTGGAGATATGAGTGTGTGTGAATAGCTATGCACATGATATATTCAAATAAAATAAAATTAATAATAACAGGACAAATATATTGGATTTGAATTTTAAAAAATGAAGAATGGTATATGTATATACAATTCCTTTGCAATAGTAACACAATCACTTATCATGCTTATGACCAAGAGTTTAATTCAATCCAGTTATAACCTGAAAATTAATTAGGGTTTTAAATATAGCTAGTCCAGATAATGATTATTTAATATTGGCTAAGATTTGGATATATAAAATAAAATAAGAATAAAAATTGCTCTTAGGCTATGACCAAATAATAAACCTTATTTATTATTTTTCTAGAGATCTATTGGCAAAACTTTTGCTCTAAATAAGCCACTTTGAATGCTGTTTTAACTTCTATAAACAAACTATATATATATTACCTCCCTATAAATAAATTATATATATTAAATCGAAGATTTTACAGGTTACAACTATAAATAAAATATTGTGGGTATGTTCATAATATAATTTATTAAAATATATTATTTATTAAAATATATTACTAATTAGTTTAATTATAGAATAGAAATAATTAAAATACTTTTAAAATTAACTGAGTGTTTTATTGTTTGTTAATTTATAGAGCCATGATCCTATGATTTTGAACTCCAAAATCTGATATTATCATTGCACTAAATCATATAATGCAATAAATATTATTAA
Organism: Epiperipatus broadwayi; assembly: GCA_028023455.1. NCBI lineage: Eukaryota > Metazoa > Onychophora > Udeonychophora > Euonychophora > Peripatidae > Epiperipatus > Epiperipatus broadwayi. The sequence goes on along the minus strand of JAQFVV010012415.1, from coordinate 4,393,844 downwards.
ATAATTTATTAAAATGATACATGCAACTTACTTTCCAATTGGAATTTTTTTTAAAAAAGTCATTAATTTAAAATACACCTGGGTCTCGTTTTACGCGATAGATAGGTTCCTCAGAAAACACGCGCAAACGAAATCGTGCAAAAATAGACGTAACTTACTTTGAAAAAGGGGGGATGCGGTCTGTGATTTTTCAAAATTCGCGTTGCGCAAAAAAAAAATAAGGAAATAAAATATGACTAATAAAAAATTTCAAATTTGAAAAAAATTGATACAAGATAAACTTTTTTTAACGATAATATTTAATTTTATTCAAAATAATATATTTTTATGCATAATTTACAGTACAGTAATTTACATTTTTTTATATACATTTTAATTATTATCGATATTTGCCCCAAAACACGTTCGTTTGCAAACTAGTAAAAAATCAGATTCTCATGTGATGTGATGTGATGTATTTGGCTTCTTCTTAAACAAAGTCAAGAATATCTCAGCAATTATTCTCACAAGAGGAAATACAACTAACACCAAGTTTACTCTCATGTTGTGTTAATGGTTTTCCATTGACAACGATGATGATTTTATTAATTGTTTATGAACTTAGACTTATGATAATAAAAAGACATTTATTCACCACTGCTGGGAAAAATTTAATTAAAACTAACAACTAAAAATTAAATTCTTATTTTTGTCTTTAATTTTCAATTTTGTTTAAAAATCAAATTTCGTTTTACATCACATTAATTTCAAGTCGCCCATAAGTAATTTTTAAATTGTTATTACTTAAAAATCAGATTTTAATTTTGTGCCCACTGCTATTACTGACCTTTTAAAAATAAACTTGTGGACACTAAATGATTAATAATTGATTATGTTCTTTTTTAAAAAGAAAAAACAGAATGTGATTTAAAATGCAAAATTAGCACGCACAATGTTTGAACAAATTTACTTTATAATCTTGTAAAATTTAATGTGTGTATACATAAAATGTGGAAATCATGATTTTAATTTCATTATTGCATAAAATCTTACTATTATAAAGTGCTGAAAATATTGAAATTACTAAGATGAAAGTAGAATTCCAATAATGTGCTATTACTTTCAATATAACATAAGTGCGCAAAATTTATTATTTAAAGTAATAGTGCATTATCGGAGGTCGACTTCCGGTGAAACACGAATCGCGTAACTTCAAAATCGTATTAAATAAGTCCGCATAAAAAGAGACCCAGGTGTAATTTCTCATAATTGTTATTTCTATTTTCTATTAATAGAACGTTCATTATAGTTTACAGCACCCTCTACAATTATTTTATAATATTTGTTATTCAGTTGATGACCAGCGTGAACTACTCAAAACATCGGTTTATATATATTTTGATAAATTAAACATTAATGTATCCAGATAATATTTCATTTATAAATTGTATATATATTTGAAGACTTAAAAGCATAAATTAGTTGTATTTCAGTATGTTAATAAATTTGTATTTAAAATAATAATAATAATATAAAGTTGTTATATTTTGAAAAACAAAAATGACTGATAATAAATAAAAATGTTGGATATAAATAAATAAATGACTTTACAAATAATAAATATAATGCAAGATTGGATCTTTTTTTTTAAAAACAAAAAAAAAGTAATGCCACACTTTTCTGAGAGAAAATTGTTGACAATACATAACTTAATCAATGAATATTTTTTGGTGCTAGTTTTAGTCTATGCTTTATCATTGATACAGCAACACAATACAAGCCAATTAATTGAAAAAGTATTGTATAACTTTTGCACATGTCATTAAAAAAAATAAAAAAACATATATATATAGCGATCAATACACAATAATTTCAAAATAAATACAATGAATAAATATGAGGAATAAGAAATAAAATTAGTGATAGAGTAGTGTTCACCCTCATCCACAATTTAATTCTTTATAAAATACTTTTCATTGCTAAATATATTATTTTGAGGATATTATTATTACTATAATGATGATGATGATGATGATGATGATGATGATGGCAATGACAATTCAATTCAATATCTATTTATTATGTACATTTCAAAATTTACACTTTAACAGAAATACACAATAAACAGAAAACAAAAAACAATAAGCAAATACAAATTATATGAAGTGTCCATATATATTCAATGGACCATTAGTAAGAATGGATTTCCATTCTTGCTATTAAAAAGGTGAGAAGGTTGCCTTGACAGCAGTCAGAGATATTGATTACTATATTTACTGTGAATGTTTAGGTTAGTGACTGGTTGGTATCTAATTACATCATTATCCCAGATTAGCTTTAGGCACTTTTTCGCTTATTATTTCTAAATAATACATGGGCAATTTAAAAGTATTGCATTAAGTAATGTTATAGATGACTATTTATTAGTCTGCATTATAGTGACATGTTTATTTCATGTTTAAAGAGGTTTATTTAAACTTCATTGTAACAATATTTCATACTCTAGTCAAGTTGCAATCTTTAAGTGTCCATATATATTTAATGGACCATTAGTAAGAATGAATTTCCATTCTTGCTATTAAAAAGATGAGAAGGTTGCCTTGGCAGCAGTGAGAGATATTGATTATTATATTTACTGTGAATGTTTAAGTGGTGACTGGTTGGTATCTAATTATAACATTATATATACATATATAGTCAAAATAAAAGTCATAGATCAATTCATAGATCACATGACCCTATCTCTTAAGCTTGTAAGTTACAAACAGTGAGGATTGCCAATTCCTCTACAAGCTTTATGATAATTGCTTAGCCAGAGCCAGCACTTAAAATATCTCTGTCAGGAACCCCTCCCCAAAACCTGACCATGGTTTCGTGCTTTGGCACTCCTCAGAGAGGTGTCAGGGTAGGTTCAGACACTAGATCTAAAAATACCAACCCAAAGCTAAGCACTTAGCTAAAAGTTATCTATTGAGTGGAAAATCTGAAATTTTCAGACATGTACATGTCTTCAAACCCAGCTATCCAACTCAAATAGCTATATGGGGCTGATAGATCTTCAGCCATGCCATATAGTAGTAGTCATAGCAATATAGAATTGCATAAGACTTTTTGGCAGAGACTATAAATAGTCAAAATAAAAGTCATAGATCAATTCATAGATCACATGACCCTATCTCTTAAGCTTGTAAGTTATAAACAGTGAGGATTGCCAATTCCTCTACTAGCTTTATGATAATTGCTTAGCCAGAGCCAGCACTTAAAATATCTCTGTCAGGAACCCCTCCCCAAACCCCTGACCATGGTTTTGTGCTTTGGCACTCCTCAGAGAGGTGTCATGGTAGGTTCAGACACTAGATCTAAAAATACCAACCCAAAACTAAGCACTTTGCTAAAAGTTATCTATTGAGTGGATAGCTGGGTTTGAAGACATGTACATGTCTGAAAATTTCAGATTTTCCACTCAATAGATAACTTTTAGCTAAGTGCTTAGCTTTGGGTTGGTATTTTTAGATCTAGTGTCTGAACCTACCCTGACACCTCTCTGAGGAGTGCCAAAGCACGAAACCATGGTCAGGGGTTTGGGGAGGGGTTCCTGACAGAGATATTTTAAGTGCTGGCTCTGGCTAAGCAATTATCATAAAGCTTGTAGAGGAATTGGCAATCTTCACTGTTTATAACTTACAAGCTTAAGAGATAGGGTCATGTGATCTATGAATTGATCTATGACTTTTATTTTGACTATTTATAGTCTCTGCCAAAAAAGTCTTATGCAATTTTATATTGCTATGACTACTACTATATGGCATGGCTGAAGATCTATCAGCCCCATATAGCTATTTGAGTTGGATAGCTGGGTTTGAAGACATGTATATGTCTGAAAATTTCAGATTTTCCACTCAATAGATAACTTTTAGCTAAGTGCTTAGCTTTGGGTTGGTATTTTTAGATCTAGTGTCTGAACCTACCCTGACACCTCTCTGAGGAGTGCCAAAGCACGAAACCATGGTCAGGGGTTTGGGGAGGGGTTCCTGACAGAGATATTTTAAGTGCTGGCTCTGGCTAAGCAATTATCATAAATTTTGTAGAGTAATTGGCAATCCTCACTGTTTATATACATATATGTTTGTAATTATAAGTTTAATTCTTTTCTAATATTCTGATCACAAAAATATCAACATTATTAAAAGTTTGATTATATAGTCTTTGCAATCTATTAATAACTGACTTATTTTACATTTATTAATTTTAAAAGTGTGCATTTCTCTTAACAGACCACTAATGGTATAGGATCGTATTATGATAGGTTATCAAAATGGTTGGGAAGGATGTTTAGGAAATATGTGAATAGGGAGAGTGTAGCTTTCATAAAAAAAAATAGTAGGCAGTTGGTGGAGGAAATTAGGGAAAGGGTAAAAAAATATGAAAGGTATAATTTGATAATGGTGAAAATGGATGTGGTGTCTATGTACACAAATATAGATGTAAAGAAAGCAATAGGGTTGGCAGTGGACAAGTATAGGAGGGATAGAGAGAAAGAAGTAGAAATGCCAGTAGAAGTGTTGGAAAATTTAATGAGTTTGTGTTGTAGAGATATTACTTTTCAGTTTAATGGGATTATTATAAACAGAAAGAAGGATTATTGATATTGAGGGGCATTAAGTGCAGTGTTGAGTGATATTTCCATGCAAGATATGGTAAAGGAGAAAAATGTACCAATTTTAATTAATAGATATGTAGATGATTTCTTATTGATATTTAATAAGACTGAAAGACAGGTAAAAAAATATTATGATAAGGTTAATAAGTTGGATAAGAAGTTAAGATTCACAATGGAATGAGGAAAAAATAATGAATTGGTGTGATGAAAAAAGAGTATAGTAAAGGGAAGTGTAAAGTGAGAACAGGGGTGTTTAGAAAGATGGAGAAGGGTAATATAGTGAATTGGGAGTCTGATGTAGATAAGCAATTTAAAATTAATGCTATAACATCAAGAGTATTTAGAGAAAATAATTATTGCAGAGATAGAGAAGATTATAAAAAGGAAATAGATATGATATTTAAGGAGTTTAGAGATAGTGAGTATCCAGAAAAGATAATAAAGAGGAGTATTGAGAGTGTAGAAAAGAAATGTAGAAAGGAAGAAGAGAATGAGAGAAGAGTAATTGAAAGAGATAGGAAAAACAAATATATAAGAATAAGTACATGATTATAGAATAGTTAGGAAGATTAATAGTATAATTGAAAAGCTTAATGTAAAATATAGAAATGATGTGAAATACAGAATAATAAATAAGAAGAGAAAAAATTTGATGAAGGTTTTGGATAATAAATATATAGATAAAGAGAGGAATTATGTTAATGGGGTTTATATGATAGAGTGTAAAAAGTGTAGGGATAAGGGGATTAGAAATAAATATGTGGGTGAGACAAAGAACTCTATATATACAAGGCTGAGGCAACATAGGTATGAAAAAAGTTCACCAGTATTTGTGCATATGATGGAGACAGGGCATGATTTGGAGAAGGAAAGTATAAAAATGATTAGTTTTGCAAATAGTAAAAGGGACAGGAAAATAAGAGAATCATTCTTAATTAAGAGAATAAGGCCTAGTATTAATAGAGAAAAAGGGATATGAACTTTGGTAGTGTGAAATTAAACAGTAGAAAAGTTTAGAATGATTTAAGTGAAGGGAAATGTAAATCTTGATAGGGTAAAGAATTAAAATTTAGGGTAATTAAATAATAGAAGTGGTTAATAGAGGGAGCTAGGTGATGGAGAAAGAAAGGAAGTTGGGAATGGTTAATAAAGAATTAAAAGTTAGGGTAATTAAGTAATAGAAATGGTTAATAGGGGGAGCTAGTTGATGGGGAAAGAAAGGAAGTTGGGAAGTGGTTAATAAAAAAAGATGGAGGAAAGATGAAGGTAGAAGGGAAGTTAAGGTAAAAATAGTTATGTTTGTATTGATATTAAATGTTATAAGATGAAAGTTAAATAAGTAAAGATGGTAGGGAGTATTAGAGTATATATGAGAAAGGGAATTGAGGGGATGGTATGAAGGTCTAAAATGAAGTAAGTAGGGTATAAATGAGAGTGTAAAAAAGGGGGAAAGAATGATTTTAGTTTGTTTTTTGATTTTTAATATTTTGTTATTTGATTTTTTAATTTTAATTTTTAAGTTTATTTTTTAATTTTAATTTTTTGATTTTGGGTTTTTGGTCTTATATATGTAATTAATTATGATAAAAATGATAATTTTTGGTATTAATTTTTAGATTAATGTTTTAATGGGTTTTAAGGGTTTTGTTTTTAATGGTTTGATGATAAAATTTGAATTGTTTTAATACATTTATTCACTTGTAATCTTAAAAAATAATTTAAAAATGATTTTAAAGAAGTTTTTATATTTTTGTTATTAATTTTTTTGTTATTTTTTTGTTATTGTTTTTTTATTATTTTTTTATAGTTTAGTTTTTATGTTTTGAGTTTTTAAAAGATTTGGGAAAATTTTGGTTGAAAGGTTTTGGATTGAGTTGTTTTTGCTTTATATTATTTTGTTTTATTATAATTTTATATGAGAATATGAAGAATAATAATTTTGATTGTATTGATATAATACTTGTCTAATTTTTTATGTTGTAGATCTGATGAAGACTGCTAGTACAGTCGAATCTGTTATAATAAATAAAATTATTTGCTTAAAGTGTTAAAGGAGTGTTGATGAGTTTATAGTGAAATATAAAAAGAAGTAAAATATAGAGGGAGAAAGAAGAAATGGATAAGAGTTATATAAGAAATATTAAGATCCTTAACATAATTCCAAAACATTTGAGGATTATTTTTAAAATTTTCTTCAAGCCTATTTAAATTATTATAATATTTTTTCACAATTTTTCCATTTGCTTACTTTGTATTTTGTTGCAATGAGGATGATAGGTCCATCTTGCAGTAGAGTGTGGACTACATGATCATACTCTATATATTTTAACAGAATAAAAAATTGCCCTACATGCTTATGTAGCATGTTATAACTAACATGAATAGATGATGATGATATAACCCTTATTATTGACCTTAAAGTTAGAGCACCATTTATATTAGAATAAAAATGAGGATATATTCTTCTTTTAGTACACCACAGATTTGGGAATCATTTGTAACAAATTGGATATGACAAATCCATAATAGAGTGATCCTGTTTAATTATGCCCTGCAAATTATGGTAACATTTTATATAATACTAAATCATCCATGCACTTTACTACTGTTACACAATGCTTTATTTGCCACCCTCTTTTACAGTTTACAGTTTTGTTTGCCAAGCAATCTTCTTCAGAACTTTTATATCTCCTAACTTCAATTGCTCTAACATTTATAATAGAATAAATGTGTCTGCATACTAACCTCTGTTTTAGTTCTAATTGTTTAGGTAGCATTTGTAACATATCGAAAATGTGCAATGAAAAATAATAACTTTAATATAACCTGAATAAAATATAACTGTCATTGGTCACCCTATGTAAATGATCCTTGAAGTTGGAAATCATTTATAACTAAATAAAATGTAATTCAAATGAAAATAATACTAATTTTATAATATCTGTAAATAATAATAGAGTTCATAGCAGAACAAATATAATATACTAAAATAAATTAATACCAATCAATAACTAAATATTCAATATTTAATTTAACCCTTTGTCCAATCACATAATAAAACAAAACACTGATGATAATTTTTATTATAGCACCATGAGTTCAAACAACACTTAGAATAAATATAAATAAACAAAATTATCATTTCAAATACCCTGAATATAATCCTTACTTAAAATGTATGAAAATAAAGCAATTAAATCAAATATCATTGTCCCAAAAGAATGATATATGTTTAAGATAGATTTCATTTAAAATTGAATGAAATCAATAATAAATCATTAAACAACTAAGTTCTAGTGTGCCCAATTAATCAAACATTGCTTATAAAAATGTAAACTTTTATTAAAATTTAAAGATGTTCATATTTAAATAAAATAATTCATAAATGATCAAAAAACAGCTTTAGTATGTCTTATAAATTTACAATGTTCATAATATCTAAATAGATATATGACCCAATAAAAAGTTTTAAACCCTAGTTTAATAAAATGATAAATAATATTAACTCACCGATGCTATATTCATTAATTTACTATTAGTAATCACACTATTTATAACAAGATAAAAGACTATAAAATGATAAATAAAAATTATATTAACTCAGCCATGCTCTATTCTTATATTGACTTTACTCTTGCTAATCAATCTAGTTATAATAAAATGAAATATTTAATAATAATGCAGTATCAATGAAGCTATTAGATAATCTTAAATCTATAGTATCCAATCATACCAGTATATAAAAGAAACAATATAATTAACTAATATCAATTTATTTTAAATTTCCTGTAACTAAATTATTAAAACTGTACATTATAACAATCAAACATATAAAAAGAATTATTAGTATTGATTATAATCAAGTATGAATATTAAAATTTAATAACTAATTGCATTGATGACCCAACTCAATTAAATTTAAATATAATTAAAAAAAATCATTCTGACTTATGACAGAACAAAGTATATTACTATCAGCTTTATAGATCAATGATATTAAGATCTTAATGATTAACCATGTAATCAATACAGTAGTTATCTAATCAATAATTTAGATAAAACATGCAAATATTTGATTATGATTACCACATAAAGTTTATATCTAGTGAGATAATAACTATAGAATTCAATACAAAAATAATAATAATTTAACCATACATACCTACTAATACTGAGGTTTAATTTTTAGATTATGAGATATAGTTATTTCATATAAATTTTATGACATAGAAAGTTTATCTTATCTCACTCAAATATAATTAATCTATCAAATTGCCTTGCACTCTTAAACAATAATTAGACAAATTTATTTGATTTAAATTAAATTTGAAAAAATATTAATAAATAAGTATCAATTATAATATTAAAAAATATGTATGATGAATAGACTGTAAACAATCAATATGGACATATACAATTTAATTTGAATGTACAATAAATCATCAATTAATATTAATTTATATTTACATGTATGATTGCCTTTAATCTATTTAACAACAAATACACAGGTATATATGTCTATGTATCACAATTATGTTGCAAAATGCTAATGATTTCTAAAATATAAGAATTTAATATATACAACTTTTTATATACTTTATATATATATATGTGAAGATAAATGTAAATATTTATTAATATGAATTTAAGAACAATATAAAGTGGCTATTGTGATACAATATTTTTAAACTTCCAATATACATAATATATTTGAAAAAAACATACAATCACTAAATAAAAAATTGAATATTTTTACATAGTGAAATAACAATTACTATACCACAAGATGTTAATTTAAACTTAGAAAAACATAGCTCTTTCACATTATAATGTTTGAATAGATCCCTTATTAACTTAAAACTATATATTATTCATTAATAAATAAATTTACATTTTAAATGAAGATACACACCCATATATATAAATACAAATAAATGACCTGAATAAAAGTTTTTAAATATTGTATTCCCAGTAAGACATCACAGTTCTGATGTCTATATTTCAAACTATAAAACCAATAGTATGTCTTTATTTCAGAGATATAATTTATGCATGAGAACTTTAAATTCAATGTACATTTTGTTGATTCCAATATTTTATGTATATATTCAAATTATTCTTTCAAATAATAATTATTTGTTTCATATGATGTTACACATACAAGTATTATTCTACATTTATTATATGAATACATATTCTTTCATAAGCAAGTATTATTTTAAAATAATATAAAAGAATAGATTCTAGTTTTTAGTTAAGATAATACGGTGGAAATTAAACTCATTAATATCTTAGAAAATTTTGATCAATCGATTTAATAAAATTATACAGATAAGTAAATATGACTCTTGTACATCTTTTCTATTTGCTTGTATTCTGCATTAAAATATATGTAACACCCATTTTAAAGGCTAAAATATGCTGATAGTTTACGTAATGAAGCAATTTTGGTGATTTTTCTTTTTATAATAAATTTGTCATTTCCTATGAAATATTATCAATAAGCTGCCCTGGTCAATAGGGCAGACAATATTGTTTTTTATCTCTCCATTTTGTTAATTCAATTATATACTTTTAAGGTAAATAAAAAATTCATATAAACTTATAAATGTCTCCATTCAATGCAACAACAAAAGAGATCATCTAGAGTTCAAACTTTCCAGACATATTTATAAGATTTTTTTATTGATATCAGTGTAACTATAGTAATCATATATATTCACTCATCTAAGTAATTTTGGTAGCATTCTTCTAATAAAAATTGTATTATTTGACTAATAAAAATAAATATTTTAAAAATATTATATACAGCCAAAATTTCCATTTTTAAAATACCAATAATATTTTTCATTTCAACAAAAAATAAAGAATTTGCACTACAGTTTCAACATATTACACTGGAAATATATTTTTATACATATTTCCTTAGTATATTATTATACAAATAAAAAGCACAAATATATCTGAAATATTAAATATTTATTTGTATTGTTCATTGTTTACTATCATGAATGCAGTAACAAAAATGAAACATATAAAAAATGAGATAATAATTTTATCCAAATCATATATTTTATTATTCGCATATTTATTTATTTTTTAAAGTCAATTTATAGTCTTACAAAACAATTAATAATAAACAATTTTATATTAATATTATTGTTGTCATAGCAACACGGTTAATACTTCATAATTTAACATATTCATTATACAAAAATCAAACAAGAAAAAAAAAAGACTGACATCTTACCACATACTGAAATACATCTCCAATTTCAGTAGGCACAACATATATATATAGCTTGGCAACTATAAAAGCCAAAAACAAGAAATTAATTTTATAAAGAGAAAGCATAAAACAAGTCAAACAGTAAAAGAAAAAATTTCTGCTCCCTCATTCTTAAAACAGTTCTCATACAAATGGTCAGTGAATAAGAGAGAGTTTTTAACAAAATATACTATGAGAAAGTCTTATTTTGTATTTGAAGCAGTAAGTAGAACTTCAATAAATAAAAAGTAAAATAACTAAAAATATATCAGGCATGAATTAAAAAATAAACACTAGAAAAAAGAATTCAAAAGCAAGATTTAACAATTTTTTTAAAAAATAAAGACTTTATAACTGAAAATTATGCCTCAAGCAATTATGTGGCAGAGCACAATCTGGAGCTAGAAATCCTGAATTAAAGCTGAAATCTCACTTGTAATGCTTATATATCAGATAAACTCCTGAGCAAAAAACAACTCCCTATTTACTAAACATAATTAAAGTTTAAACATTTGCAGAGATCTATATTGTCTAAGACTTTATTGCCAAAATAAATAGATAAATACTTAAAAATTATGTCTAAAAATGTCTAAAAGTATAATTTTAAAACAATTTATAAGCAGTACCAATTTTTTCATACACAATAGCTAATAAAATGGCATATGATTTAAAAAAATGAATGTCTTATATTAATTAAAGTAGGATAATTAAGAATGTTTTAATTGTTATAACAAATCTAATGATTAACATTTTCCAATTGTCATTAGATGTTGTTTTTTTTTAAACATTTTTTTTAAAATAAAAGTTTAATCATAATAAATTTTATCCATACACATTTCATAGACATATTTTCATAAAATAAGATTATTTTATATTCTATCTGATTATAAAACATTTATTTGGATATATAATTAATCATTTTATATACTTTTTCTTAAAATCAATATATATATATATTATTACTATTTTTATTTATATATAAAATTGTTTTTTTATATATAATGTTATTTAATCTTTTTAAATAATTTATATACATCACTTTTAAAATGTAAAATATTTATAGTATTTATTTTTGAAAAAATTAAATTGAAAAAAAAAAAACACATTTTTTTTAAAATTCCACAATGTTTTAAAAATGTAAATGAAAATTGAATATACATAAATGTTGTACACCCAGAGGCCTATCATGATCAAACAATAACTTGATCACTATTGGTAGTAATTTGTCATTTTTCTATATGCAAACGATTATTATATTTCTATTGATCTTAACCTCTTACTTCTATAATTTCTATTTTAGAAATATATATATATTGATAAGATATTTATACTTTTTTTTATATAACAAAGGAAGTGAACACGGGCCAGCTTGCTTGGAAGGCAGCTATGCTAACCGCTAAGCCACCAACGCTTGTGAAGTAATATTTAGTATACATGTTTTTATATGAATCCCAACATGAAATACTACAACATTCTTTATTAAGGTTGTGCCAAGCTATTGTAATAATATATTTAAATTGCTCAGTTATATCATTAAAACACACAAGTAGCGCAGATTAAGAATAACTTTTCCATTTAAATAATAAAAATAAATTATTTGTTTTTTATTTTATTTAGTTAAAAATAGATTAGTCATTGAGTCTGTACACTATCACTAAGTTAAAAAATACAAAGCAAAGTGATATGCAATAATTGATAATATATGCTTTTGATTAATCATATCAAACTTTTCCAGAAAAATGTTTGAATCCATATACCTTTCAAAAAATTATTTAATATGCAAAAATGTATTTTTTATTCATGTCATAATGTACTGACTGCATTATTTGTGTTTGCTGTAATTACAAATTAACAATTTATTTTCATAAGGATAAATTTCACATTTCTTCTATCTTCTTTTTATTTAATTTTAAATGAGAAATTATAATTGATTAAGATGATAAACTTTATTTTAGAGAATCATATGGCAGTATTAATTAATTAAAAATGCATGAAAAGAGAGCGTGAAATAACAAACTCACATTAATTGAGTTACAAAAAATTACTTAGGAGATTATTAATTAGTTTTAAAAAAATGTTACTAACTTTTTATCCCTTTTACTTTATTATATTTTTTGAATACACACTTGAGCTTAACTTTTTAATTAAAGCTTTAATTAAAAAAAATTAAATATCTATTTTCAAATAAAAATTAATTAATTAATTATATATAAACTTCATCCTACAAAAAAAAATGATACAGAAAAAATTAAACAATAGTTTCCCCATAGTGCTTTAAATAAAAATGTAAAACAAATCTTAAAACATAACTGAATTTGTAAACTCATCAAAGGGTATTATATTTTTTTTCTCCCAATAACTAAGCAAAGTTCAGAAATTTTTTCTGTAACCACTTTTTTCTATTAAGCAAAGTATGCACCAAATGAGTTGATTAGATGGATGATTGATAATGTGTAGGTCAATAAAATACACAAGCACCCATACCCAAAATATATATTTTTCAACCTAATTAAAGATATCAATACTTGCAAACAATGAACTCATAATTTGCATCTTTATTCAAAATTGATATGAAAACCAAACAATTATTTTCAAAGTAAGATTTAGTTTTTATTAGAAAAAACATGAGTCTATATATATACATTTGAAATATTGATTTAGTTTTTATTAGAAAAAACATGAGTCTATATATATACATTTGAAATATTGTTTGTAATGCAAATTTACTTATTTATAACAAAATAAATAATCACAATTATACATTTGTGAAATAAATTGAAATAATGCCAAATGTTTACAATACTACTTAAAATATTTTAATCAGTGCTAAAAGCTGAAAAAAATCAAACCAATCTTTTTGCAGAACCCATATTTCAGGCTCAACTGTTTCTATTCAACATTTTGAGATTTGATATTACTTCAATTGGTGGCATATATTCATATTGCAAATATTTATTTATTATATATTTAGGTATTGATTACATCATATATTTATATATATAAATAATTATATAATATTAAAAAGAGAATTCTTATGACTACCACAATGAAAATTTCTTATTAGAATTATTTAGATGCTTTATACTTTATACAATCTTCAACTAAACCTATAATAAAATATGTACATGTTTATAAACTTATTTAATATCTTTTTTTGAGTATTATTATTGTTTATTTATAAATAATATTTATTTTATTTATAAACAATTATAAATCCATATTATTAAACACATGTATGGTAAATTCTCCTCCAATTTTTTTAAAATTTTAAAATTGATCAGTTAGCCAGCAGTAAGATTATTGTTGTTTTATTGAGTCTATGCAGGATCATTAGACATTTTAAATAATACTTGAACAGTAACAAATATTTCAATACTTGTTAAAGTAACATTGAAGTGGACTCAATATCTCCAAGATGATAGAAAACATATTATAATGTTTTCCGTTTTGCTAGGCCTCTACACGCTAATATAAACTGTGCGCGAGTTGATCAAGCTATGTCAAAAAAGAGGAAAGTTGTATTTCTATTCTAAAAACATAGCTATATTTCCTGATCAACTCTGCCTATTAATTGTTGAGAATTATGCTATTGATGAAATCAGCTTTTAATTTATTTAATATGGGTGCCAGGACCTTTAATTCTAAAGATTCCGCTGAAATAGTCAAATAACGTCTCACGAATAAAAAAAAAGAAAAATACTTTTAAACTAATCGGTATTGCATCATATCGTAATGAGAATTATTTTTTGAGATTATTATTCCTGGGCTTATTCAAACATATTGGCAAAGGTAAATTACGTTTAAATCTTATTAAACTAATAATAAATTTAATAATAAAAAATAATAACTATTATCAATAACATACAAATGAAAATTGGTATTAGAAATATTTTTATTCTAATAGATAAAAAAAAAATATTTGAAGTAAATTATTTATCAAATAAATTAGAGAGAACACACTTAATTCAGACGTGAATCAATTAATAAAAAACAATTTTACAATTACTGTTCACTTCCAAATTTCTTCTAGAAAGTTCTTTACAAAAAATGAATGTCTCTTGTACAAGAAAATTAATGTCTCTATCGGGATTGTTTAAACATACTTTTAGAAATTGTTTGAAAATGTTTAATTTGGTCACAATCAGGAGTAATGAAGCATAACTTACCGGTAAGTTTTGTGAATTCAGTAGTAGATAACTATGCATAGTTTTTTGGATAGAATGAGCTCGGCCTTTTGGTTATTATTTGATCTTGTGGTCCATTCTCCTAGTCGGTCACGGAGTTTTTCCTGGTGTACATCTTTAGGCACGATGTTCGCAGAAGCTCCAGTTCACTCCGACATGCCGAATTATTTCAGTGTAGGGCGATTCTGGATGTATTATTGTTATCCAGGACTGACTAGAGAGACTAATAGAACAAGATGTTCTTCAAACTGACCTCTGCCTTTTATACTTGAGGCCCAGTTTTCCGACTTCTGCACATATCTTTTGTTTGTCAAAATATACGTTGATAATCTTATATATTCTTTATAAAATTTATGTAACAAAGTCTTTACTTTTTTCAGCAAAATTCTGCCATCTTTAATTAGTTGAAGTATTTTTACTTTCTCTTATCTAGATTGGTAATTTATGTCTTTTGTTTTCTCCAGTTCTACTTTTATTTCTAATTACATTAAAAAAATACGAAAAAATAATTTAACTTTCACTGTATGTTATTTTTTTTAAAAAAATTAGTCAAAAAAAAAATCTAAATTTACTTTTATTTTTTAGCTTTTACCAAATTGCCAATATATTTGCAACATATATAAATAAACGTTACAATATATAATGAAGGTTATTGTTATGCATATGTTGAAAAAAAAAGGAGTGATTAAAAAAATAACAATGGAAATTAAGCAACTTTCAGAAGTAAAATCTATTTTATTTCAAGATTTCATTGATCAATAGTAAACAATGTGATAAAATTAGATTTGCATTTACATCAGACTTAACATTAATGAAATCAAATAAAGAATGGAATGAGAAAAGTTGGAAAAAAAGAACAGCTGAATCATTTACCACAATGATCACAAGGGAATAATATGGTTCATTTAAACATTTTTAAACGAAAAATCAATAGACATTGCTCTCACAAATATATTCTGTAACTTGTTTAAATTTCTGAAATATAATTTACTTTACTCACAGCTAAAAAGTTGTAGTATTCAATTGTTCATATAATGGAACATCCAAACAATAGATTTATTATCTTGGAATTTAAACAGAAAAAATGTCTGATAATTTTAAGAAAGAGATCAAGACAATTCAAATAAAAATAATATTACAAATGGAACTTTGAAGAATGATTCTCTAAATTATACAACTGAGGACTTTATCACATTAATGGAACATTTTGGTTTAGTAAACTTCCAGACAATGTTTAGCCAAATGTACTGGTACCTATATACAGAATAGTTATACATTTAAAGTTAAGCTTCATAAAAACACTGAGCTGAAGGATATATCTTCACAGACAACCAATGAAAAGCAACATTGTGCATGATTATGAAAGGAATAAATCCTCAATATTATCCTAGACTGCAATGCACACAGTGTAAAGAGAAATTCATTTTAACACATTACATTGGTGTTCAAAAATTTGAAATATCAGGCACTTTTATATCTGGAGTCTAATTGTAAATATATAGCATTTGAACTCAGACTTTCAAGCCCCTTCACTATCCATACTATCTCATACTGCATGTGTGTGGTCACGTGTATCAGGAGTATGAGATAGGGTGGATAGTAAAGAGGCTTTAAAGTCTGAGTTCAAATCCCATATATTTACAATTAGTATTCAAAAATAAGCAATGAATTATTTCAAAATGAACAGACTGGAAAACACCCCACAGACCAAACAAATTGGAAAAGAAATGCAATCACTACAACTGATAAATCCCAAGCCAGAAGCACAAATGAAAAAAATCATCCACAATGCTGGCAATCACACTTCTGATTTTAACACAAGTAACAATGAAACCAATCAAACTGATTCCAATTCAAATATTAAAAATAAAACAGCTCCAGAAATTATGAAATCACTAACTCATTGCTTGCTTTTAATTAAAAATTTAAATACTTTAGCAAACAAAACTGGATGCCCATCATTTAAGAAAAGAGATTGTAAAGAGCAGACACCTGAAAAAGAACAGATTGAAGCTGATTACTATTTTTAAAAAGTCAAAACATATATTAGAAATGAAGATTCTGATTCCATATATTCTGGCAAAAAAACAAACAAATCCTATGGAGGAGGTAAGTGTGCCATCAACAAACACTTCAAACAAATATCTAAAGTATAACTTAATAACCAGTAATTTTCCATCACATAACACAATATTATCAATCTCTGTAATTAATTAGAGAAATAGATAACTTCCGGTTTGCTCCTGAGTACACTATTACAATTTTTTGTTATGCAAATGTGTTGTTTTCTCTAGTTAAAATAAATATAATAGAATTTTTTTCCATATATATATAAAGAAAATCAAAATTGCATCTTTTAACTTTAGAATATTAACTCCATTAATAAAATCTCTTCCTCTTAAATCAAAGGTATAATATTATTCAACCATATATTGATATTTTCTTATTTTTTGGGCTTTGTCAAGATCATTTGACTTATGTGGGTACATGATTTATTATTGAAAGTTAAGTCCTTTTACTTCCTTCAAAATTATGTACATTGATGTGTGTTTTATTATCATTACACTCCATCATAAAGCAATAGTGCTAAATGTAAACTTTGTTTACATTTCTTGTTCCAACAATTATAAATAGGTTAATATTAACATTAAATTCAATGCTTGGCTCCTCACTCAATCTCTGTATTCTTATTAAAGACTGTCTTATGACAAATTTGTTAAAAAATAGCTACATCTAATTTCTTTTCCACTTATGAGTAGGGATGGTTTCTTATCAAATAGTTCTCTTTCCTTTAATAGAGAAAGGCATTCTTTCATTCATCCCTAATCTAATCTTCTATTTCTCCTCAATTCAGTGCCTTATTAATCTTGAACTAAAAAATGCCTCATTCTTTGATCATGTAGTTTGTGTGATACATATCGATCTTTATTTCAATAATAAAAATGCAATTACAATTGTTTGTACCATTAGAATATTACTTCAATTCCAAACACTTGAATTTTTATTTTCAGAAATATATACACACAAATAAAATCTCAGTTAATTAAAAAACTAATTGTAATAACAATAATACTAATAAATATAATGGTAATTAATTATTACATAGTCTTTCAATCTGTAGAAGTACTTTCGGTTAATTCCTTAACCCTCCTCAACTGCTGTTAAATTTAAAAAACAAAATGGAAGCAAACTTCATCAACTCAAATCCTATGAATCCTGAATTTTAACATTAGCAACTTGTCTATTAATTATATTCTTTTAATTTTTATTTATTAAAATTGCCTTCTTAATTTTTCTTTTATTATGGTTACTCTCTTCATGAAGAATCTTATCACTTTCAATATCAAACTTAAATTTATATTTACATGTCCTTTCATGATCCAAAAAAACTAAAGCAGTTATTAAATCATGATTATTTTTATTTTTCACATGCTTATATACCAATTCATACTTCTTTAATCTTTTTTCAATACTGCCCTTGATTCACCTATATAATATGATAGCATACATCCACAAAAAAATTTAATATACAACATTACTTTTCTGCTTGACAGGTAGGACATTTTTCAAACTATTCATTAACTTATTAACATTATTTGTAATAGAAATGAATCATTAAACATATCCTTATATATATATCCTTAAAAAATTTCACTTGAGCATTTGAAATATATAAAATAGATTGATTGTAAAAAATGGATATCTATTTCATATATTTCAAATGCCCAAATAAAATTTTTTAAGGATATATATAAGGATGTGTTTAATGTTTCATTTTCTGTTACAAATAATGTTAATAAGTTAGTGAATAATTCTAGAAATATTATACCTGTCAAGCAGAAAAATAATGTTGCATATCAAATTTTTTGTGGATGTATGTTATCATATATAGATGAATTGAGGTGCAATATTGAAAAAAGATGAAAGAACATGTGAAAAATAAAAATAATACTGATTTAATGACTGCTTCAGTTTTCTTGAACCATGAAAGGACATGTAAATATAATTTAAGTTTAATACTGAAATTGTTAACATTCTTCATAATGAGAGATACCATAATATAAAAAAAATTAAAGAAGCAATTTTAATAAATAAAAATAAAATGAATATAATTAATAGACATGTTGCTAATGTTAAAATTCGGGATTTAAGGGATTTGAATTTATGACATTTGCTTCCATTTTGTTTTTTTTAAAATTAACAGCAGTTAATGAAAAGTACTGCAGATTGAAAGACATATAATAGTTAATTAGCATTATATTTATTAATATTATTGTTATTATATATATGCCTAAATAAACTTAGTAGCATTGAGATGGATCCAGGACAGTCCTGAATTGCATATGTGACCATTTTATCAAACATACCATTAATTACATTACCAAAGACACACCATCACTCCCAAGCATATTAAGCTTTGATAAAATTTACAAAAAAATTGTACAAACCCCATCTACAGAAAATGAACATCCATATTGCAAAACCTAAAAAGTTTGTGTAATGTAGAAAGAATCTCTCAAAGAATATCTGGCACTGAAGAAAAGGAAAAAATTTCTTGATCATTCACATACATGGTCATAGAAACTTCATTATATGGGTCTTAGCCACTGTCCCTCCATCAGAGTTCCAATAACTATTCAACAACAAACTGGAAAATAAGCTGTTTGGAGAATCTGATGACAGAAATAAATTTAATTCTATAGAATTTTCAAGGAAATTAGAGTCAATACCTAAATCCAATCACCCTGGTTTTTATAGGATACCAGACTTTGTTTATCAGCATCTAAACTATTTTACTTCTAAATATTTTGCAAATCTACCAATTTTCTTTCTAAAGAAATATATATGTACAAGATCTATATCCAATATCTCTAGTATCCTTTTTTTTAAAAAAAAAGAAAAGTCTTGACTTTAAAAAATCTAAGACAATTATTGATAAATCCATTGGCTATAAAAGTCTTAGAAAATGTTCTAAAAGATAAAATATAGCCTTACATCATACCAAGATTTTCTAAATATCAATTTGCCAAAAAAAGTTCAACCAATAATCAAGCAAAATTTCTATCTAGAATATTCATTGGCACAGTCAGAGAAAAAAGTAGTCAAGTGATTCAATTGAATACAAAATAAGCATTTGATATGATTCTTGGAGACAATCTGATTAAGACTCTTGCTGACACCACCATTCCAAAAATATATCTTTAGATTTTGATACAATTTGCTTTAAAGTAGAGAGATGCATGTAACTTTGAATGCATGGATATCATTTCCAATCATTCAAAATGTTCAATACCACAAGATTGTCCATTAAGTGCATCTCTTATCTCAATGTACATAAACCCTTTGTTGAAAGCCATTGTCCACATATATATATATATATTGTACCAACATTGTGTTGGCACATAATAATTTTGTTTAAAAAAATTATTAAAATAAAAATCTTTCGTCAAAGTAAACATAAGATTAAAAGTCTAAAAGTTTCATAAAAGAAGTTAAAGAGTTTTTTATTATTATTATTATTATTAATAAAAATGTAATGTGTAAAGTTTAAAAATATAAATCTCTTTTCATTCGAGTTAAAGAAAAAAAGTAATCTTAAAAACTAAATAATGAATTGATCTTAAATTATACATGTGCATAAATGTAAGCTTGTTAATAAAATATATATGTGCAAGAGTAAACAAAGAAATGATAAATGCGTGTATATGTGCGTGTTAAAATCATATTGAAAAAAACACATGAAAATAAATAATAAAATGAAATAAAGGAAAAATATATTTAAAAACACAGTGATGGCTACTAATTAAAAATATAAAAACAACACATTTGCAAGGCTACTAATTAAACGATCTCCAAAAACACGTAATTAAAATATTATCAAAGGAATTTCGACAACAGATATTGCTGGAGGATATCAAAATGACAACATGTCTCAGGTATAAATAGCCAATTTTCTATCAGACAGTTAGTCAAGTTAGTTGCATTTGAGAGAGTTATATCAGTCAGTTTATTATGGATCCAGAATCAAGAATGCAGTGTTAAAACCTCAGAAAACATACGACTTTCTCCAGCCTGAAGTCTGATGAAAACAGCCAATCTACCCAATAAAAGTGATGCCTGTGTAACAACCTAAAGCCACTCAATATCTAATTGTCTTAAAGAAAATGCCTCAGAATAATCAGCATCAAATCTCTACAAGAAAATTTCAAATCTAACCGGTTAGAAATACTTCATTAGAAACAGCAAACAGCAAGAAGTATCCACGTTCAAAATCCTAGGTAATAACATTTTCTTATATTCGTTTCTAAAGTAGCCATCACATTCATAAAACCTCATGAGTCAAGTTTTAAGAACACTATAGACAAACTATTAATATGTGTGTTTAAAATGTTGTGTGTATTCATGCATTAGTATATTGATTTCATTGTATTTTTTAATTTCAAATATTATTTAATGCTTTCTCCTAAGATAATAGTGTGTGAATTAAAAATGTGTGTGTGTTACATTAGTAAATAAGATTTATAAAATATTTAAAATTAGTTTTAATAAATTGTCTTTAAATTTAAAACATTATTTGTCGGTCAATTCCTTTCACCACTAATTGAAACCATATTTGTTATTGAATTAAAAAATAGAATGAGCTAGTTAAGGGATTTTTTCAAGTTCTGGATTATGGGCCTACTGTTCGAACTTAGTCTTAGACTAGCTGGTGCCTGGGGTTTACTCCAAAACAAATAAAGTGTTTAGATAGTGGGGGTTTGAATCTAGCAATCGAGGTGGGCCACGATCTGGAAATGTGATCGGGTTATGCGTTACATAGCTCGGTCTAATCGTGGGCATTATTGACAGCTCTGCAACTTGATGTTCAGTTCTGAGAACTATTTAGTAATGTCCATCATAACACTTGCAATCATTTAGGTTCTGAATTTCATGACAGGTGTTCCATTAAGCTCCATGAACTATTTGACTTAATCTGCAATTTGTAAAACTTTGTGAGCAAGTTTCCATGATTCCTTCACCATGATAAATAAAATCATTGTTCTCAGAATCCTCTGCTTTTGATAAAATTTATACAAGACACAACTGGTGGCATCAGATTATTGGACCACAATGACTGTGCACAGAAACTTTCTTGGTGCATGGCATATAATTAAATTATTTGGATTAAAACTTAAATAATTCATTTCTTATTTGACAAATGCAAATAATCTTTTCTGTGAGACAACCAGTTCCATTTGTAGGGAAAACACTTAACTTTCCAAACGTTAGTTCCAGTTTTTTCATTGATAAAATAACTCTCCCAAATAAGTCCTCACTATTTGCAGTTCTATGCATGTCTTTTAGTGATAGCAATTCCTCTTTGATATCAAACTCTGCTGTTATCCCTCAAATGATTCAGTTGATCCATTTTTTCATCACAAGCCAGTGAGAAAAACTGAAAATATCGTTCAGAATCCATTAGTGTATTTTCAATATCTTTTGCTAAGTTAGTCATCTAATCTGAAATACTTCTCTAACATAAACTAAAACTCTGAAAAAATTTGTCTGGTACCTCCATAGTGATCACCATGCACTCTTTTATAAACTCTCCTTTTACTTCAGATTTCAGCTTCTTTGAGATTAGCTTGCTTAACTGTGTAACTCATTTGAATAACATCATCTCTTTCACAATAATGCATAAAGAAAACAGCTTGCTTTGATTCCAAAACTGCTGAAAAGCATTGATTTTATCCAGAAGTAACATTTCATTGAGATTAGCACATATTTTGAACTATAATGCTGTTCCAGATTAGTTTTTTTCATTACTGTTAAAGCATTGCCACAAACTTGGCATATATATATTTGCCATTAACTTCAACAAAAAAATATATCTTTGTCTATTTCTCTTGGAAAGATTGACACTCTGCATCAACTTTCCCTTTTTTTGTGGTCACCATTAGTAGGATATAAAAGCAATAAAGTTTTAATAATTATCTTGAGATGTGTCATAAGCAATGAGATTATTTTGCTTTAGCACTATGTATCAAGATTATTTTACTTTGTAGTCACCACTTGCAGGATGTCACACCACTTAAGATTTAATAACTCTCCAGTATTTATCAACAGAGATGAGATTATTTTGCTTTGTAGTCACCATTTGTAGAATGTTACAGAATTTAAATTTTAATAGTTGTCCAGTGTGTGCATAACCAACAATTTGGAGCTTATTCAATATTTGCATCTTCAACTTATCTTAAAGTTTATAATGTTGTAAAAAAAAAAAAAAAGCTACTAGACTTATTAAAATTCAAGTTCAATCTGTAATTGCTTTGGAAAGCCTGAAAAATGATTTTCTGGAACTCATATGGCTTGCAGATTGGATGTTCTCCATTCATGGAATACATAATGCTTTGACTGCCATATTTATGACATAGATTCAAATTTCAACTTAGGATTTTTTTTTGTTAAAAAAAGCTTAGTATTTTTTTTTTCAAATTCTGGCAGCTTATCTGTAGACAAACTGAATAGCTATTCAACACTGGTCAGTAAATAGGTATCTAGCTATCATTAACTAGGAATTAAGATAAGAATTGAAAACTATTCAATTGTCTTATCAACATTTAGTAATTGACAAGCCTGATGTTATTCTTATATAAGGGGTTAGTAAAGAAACATTTGACATGCAATGATCTACTTACTAACACATTATTTCATTTTTTTTTATAAAATTATTTATTTTGATTGCCATTATTTAATATTTTTACTTATAAATGTTCTCTCAGGTAATTTGGATGACTTCTATAGTCAACAAAAAAAGTGAAATATAGTAATGACCTTGTTATCATATATTTATAATGAGTTAATTATTTATTTCATCATAAGTAAAAATATTATCAACATTATAGTAGTTATATAGTATTTACTTTAATGCTTGTATTAGAAGCAATAATTTCCTCTATTTAGTATACAATAACCTTTTGTAAACCTGAGTATTTAAAGAAAATGAAACAATATAAATCCATGTTTTTACTAAAGAATGCCAACTGCAAGATATTAGTTTAAGACGTGGATATTTTGTTATTACCTAATATCTATAGATTTCTCAACCTTACAGTGGATGCCAAAAAAGTAAAGTAAAAAGACAAACTTAATACTCCTAGTTTTATATAATATCTATATTATATAGACAATAGTTTTTCTTTTAGTCATGCAAAAAGGCATTGTGTTATATAAAAAAATAGAAATGTTCTTTAATAAAAAAGACTGTAATTAGTAACAAATATAAAATGGCAATGCATGCACATCATTTAAACAGTGTGTATAGTCTACTATAAGATTCAAGTTAAAGGTTCAAATCCTTGTAGTATACTATGGCTTATACCCTATGCAAAGTTACAAGTCAAGCTACATAGACATGACATTAGAACAGCAACTCTAAATTCTAAAGATACACGTTCATGTTAAATAAAAATTTATTTGGCTCTTGAGTAAAAAAAAAATGAATAGATCAAATATTTGTCTTAACATATATGATGATGACCTTTTACCTGTAATTGTATGTCTCTACCATCTATAATTAATTGTTGCATGTCTTTAGAAAAATGCAAACTTTCTTTAAATTTTGCAAATAAATGTAAGACTACACAAGTTACTATACAATACAATATTTTGGATGATTATTATTAGCATTAGCATTTTTTCATTGACAGCCTTTCTAGTGACTCTATTAGCAGGACAAATACATCTGGGACCTTTAGATTTGTGAATGCCAAAGAATTTACTTTAAATTCAGTTCACAAATTTAAAAATCCCAGGTTCAATTTCCAAACTAGTTCTGCTATTGATCAAACCATAAATACCTGAAGAAAATAAAAAAATAATACCTTTCAAAATGTTGTTTCATACTAACTTATTGCTATTACTAACAGTTGAATGTACTTGAAAAGTTTAATCAGATTGAATTTTTTTAAAAGCATTATGTATATATTAGTCAAAACAATGCATCTACTGTGTCTTCATTAGGGTGTTGTCACATACTTGTCTTATTTAAATTTATTTTTTCAAAAAAAAAAAAAAGAAAGAAAAATAATCCATAACTGAAATGAAAAGCTTATCTCTTTTTTAAAAAAATTCCACTAGTTTATGTCATTTCTAGTTGCGAAAATACAGTATTTTAATTCTCAATCATTTTTCATCTCTAATATTAAAATTTCTCATGAAAATTTAAATTGATGTTTGGCCTTTTCAAAAGCATTCTATGGATGTAAATAAAAATCTATATCTTTATCTGGATAGAGCTTGCCTAAATGATCTACATTTCATATCTTCCATTAATTTGAATAACAACTCACACAATTCTGTCTAATATATATGTATTAATCTCCATATTCCACATTGTATTTACAACGAAATGTATGACCTTCACCCCTAGTTGAGTTTCCGAGTTTGTCATTCTACAAATAGCTAAAATGACGGAGTTAAAAATTTATATGTAGTAAATTATTTCATAACGAAAAGAAGAAAGCATAAAACAATTTTTTTTAAAAGAAGTGACATAAGGTGATCCACTGGCAGCAAATTATATTCACATGTTAAATAAAAATACATAAATTAAAAGGCTTTCTTAGTTTTATTGTAAATGTAATTTAGTTTTCATATTGTAATTACACTATTTATCACGATAAATTCTTTTATATTAATAAATGACTTTGCAAACCCTCTTCTCTAATAAAGAAACATTATTTGTTTAAATACAGTTACTAATCCTATAAGGCTAAATTATTTAAAATAATTTAAATTATAATACTATCTCATTACAAATAGCACTATGATAATCACTTAATATTAATGTATTATTTTATTTAAAAAATTACATATATATATATATATAATTAATTAAAACCACTAAATCTGTTATTTTCATAATATTCGTTTTTCAACTTAACAATGAGTTTTCATCACAATTTATTGTCCTGTATGATTTAATGCAGTGGGAGAATGTTGGATTCTAGAGTATAATGTCCTCAGATTGATTCCAGTTCTGGCACCTCTGTGTTCAAAATGAAATTGGGAACAATAAAGCGCTTCTTAAAAATTATAACTTATTTGCATTTCCATGAAAATTAAAATTTTTGCATGTAATGTAAAAATAATGTTTTTGACTACATTGATATAAAAAAAATATATTTTCAATGAATTGACATTTGTATTTATAATTTAACAAACACAGTTGTTCCCTATGTTTTAATTAGGTGTTTTATTTTCACTTATATATATATTAAACCTTTCCATCACATAATACAGCTCTCTATTCTAAGATGTACCTCAGTCACCATCATCAATTTGTACTCACTATTTCAATTAATGATCAACTATCTGCTATAAAGATCTCTTTTAATAAAAAAAATTTTTTTTATCAAAAACATCTGCCATCTTTTTTTAAAGGCAGCTATTTTATAATACTAATAACATCATCATAGGATATTGACTTCATAATACTATCATTGTAAATTAACATAGTGATATTCATGCCAAAAAAAAGAGTAAAGTACAGTGTAAAGTTTATTCATTATATAGAATAATTATGTTAGATTACATAGTTAAAATATGTTTATTTATCTTATTTTCATCCAATATCCCTGAAAGTCTATACTTTAATTTATGACCCATTTAAGATGAACACAAATTCCACCATAAATAGCAAAAAAAAAATGCTAAAAAACATGCTTTGATGATTTATGTTAATGAAATACATCAATAATAAATTTTAAAATGTGTACATTAATTAAAGTATATTCACTTGATCAATATTTGCCTAATTTTTTTTAAGCACTAATTCTAGCTAAGAAAAAATTTCTAATCACCATAAATTTAAATTATCCCTCTTCCTCCAAATAAATGTAAAAAAATATTTCATGCATTATGCAATTAATAATTAAATTTATATGATCACATGATACTAATCATAAATTGAAGATATCAATTTTTATTCAATATTCTTGTAATTCAGTTTTAAAATATTCAAGATAATTCAGCTTTCATCCTGAACAAAAAAAAAATATATCAGCAAAATAAATAAATGTCATTCAATACAAACTTTGGCCATATATAATAATAAAGTATATTAATAATAAATTTTAAAAGCTAAAATATATTCAATTAATTAATTTTTGCCTAAAACTTTTTTCGGCCAAGGCTAAAAGAGTGTCATCGAAAATTTAAAAGATTTTTATTGAAAAAAATGCATTATGTAATTAATAATAAACATTGTTTTGTCAAATGATGCTAAATATAAGTTGAAAATATAACCTTCTTGTTTAAGTTTTCCTCAGTTTTTTCATAATTTGTATTGACATATCAAAAATAAGAGCGGCTTCCATCATGAAAATAAAAAAGTAACAAAAAGTATGCAAATGTCATTCAAAACAATGTTTGTCATGTGCAACAATAAAATTTCTTAATAATAAATTGTAAAATGACTATATTTTTAAAAAAATAATTTTTATTTAACTAATTTCTAATTAGTATTTTTCTATTTGATAAATTTAATTTTACTAGCAAACAACCATTAATCATTTATTTTATTAAAATAATAGTAATCTACTATCTATTTTTTATTTAATTATGTAAAGTAAATAAAATTGCTACAAAAAAAAATTGAAAATTTTATTCAAATAAATTTTTTTTTGTTTTATAATGGAACATAAAGTGTAGCAAAAATAAATTTTAAAATGTATATTTATATTAATTTTTTTCTGATAATCTTCATTATAATTTAATGAATTATAATCCAGAGAATAATATCACTCTCAATCTAGCTAAAAGTCAAAAGAGTAAATTGTAAATTGAAAAGTTATCTTTTTCAAAAATAAAATAAAATAGGGGAATTGAAATTTTTTATTATTATTATAAGCATATTTATCAACAAGTTAATACTTTTTTATATATTAATAATATACTTAGTAAAATGTTTATTTATTAGTTATCACTTTGTTTCTGTTTTAAGTTTTATATTTTAATCACACTTTTTATATATTTTGGATTTAGAATAACAAATTAAATTTTTGTCATAGATAATAATTATAACTGCTTGTGTCTTATTTGTGATTTTTAATTTACAAAGTATTTGGGAGAGTCAATTGAGTTCACTTTCTGGGGTAAATCTATATATTCTACTTCAGTAAAAAAACAAGCTGAATAGTCTAAATATTTCATCAACAGATTATCTGCATAAAATTAATATATACTTTCTATACAAATATTTTGCAAAGACATCTTATATCTGACAATTGGAAATTGTCCAACATTATTAACCATTTCTAAACCAGGGAAGTTATCAAATTTTACTAAGAATCTTACACTATTTCCCTCCTCAGTACTTACAAACTTTTTGAAGAAGTCCTTTTGGCAAGGCTATTACCAATCTTTAAACTACTTTATCTAAAGAACAGGCTGGTTTCAGACCAGGTTGTAACTGATGTGATCAGAATATCTCACTCAATACACTTATCAAAGAAGGCTTTCAACTCCATTACAAAATAGATACTGTACTCATTGATCTTAACACTACTTTTGATACTGTTTGAAGGAAGAAGCTGATCTACAAACTAAGTAAGCTCATCAAATGCAAATCTATTCTTACATTCTGAAAATATCTACAAGAATAGGGTGATTAGGATTATTCTTGGCCATATGCAAGTAAAACTTACTTGATTAATACAATCAATCACAAAGATCAATTATCTCCCCACTCCTTTTCAACTGGAATATTCATGATTTTCCAACTTCAAAAAAGTTCATCTATGCTGATGAAATTGCTCTTGCTTTCAGAGGCTACAATGAATCCTAAACTCTGATTTAAAACTACTTGATAATTATTTCAGTTATTGTTACCTTAAGACTAATCCAGAGAAATCAGTTTTCACTTGTTTCCACCTCAATAACAATCTAGTCAAAAAAAAAAAAAAACTCAATGTAAATTTCTGTAACTAGAAAGTTACAAATCAATCATATACAAAATACTTGGGAATTAAATTGAATCAAACTCTTTCCTTTAAATCCTATCTTACAAACATAAAGACAAGACATGCCACTAGAAATAATATCTCAAAGTTTTCAGGTACCACACTGAATTCTAATGCTGTCATTCTTAGAATTTCTGGTCTAGCATTCATTTACTGTGTGGCTGCATACTGCTCTCCAATACAGTGCTGAAGTGCACATATTAATCTTACAGATATTCAGATAAATAAAACCCTGCATATAATTTCTGGCACTTTTAAATCAAAACAGTAGAATGGCTATCTGTACTCTCAAATATCTCTTTAGCTAACTTCAGCACAATTTTCTAAACCTCTATTCTCTAAAACTCAAGGTAAAATCATGGCAGTCTTTTTATATAACTGCTAATTCCAGTAGCTACCCACATTGAATATCAATAGCATTTTGACTTATAATAAAAACAATGCCACCATTAATACTCATATCCTAATAGAGGATTTCTCCTTTCCAGAAAACTCTGGACAAAGATTAACCCAATCAAAATAAGCCAGGGTAGATGTGGTTATATGTTACAAAAGTGGAGATTTGTAGACTCTCAAAACTGTGAATGTGAAAAATCACAAATCATTGTTCATATTTACAAGAACTGTCCAATTTATCAGGCCCATGATGCCTCTTTTCTCTATATAACCTGAAAAATGTAGCTCTTGATTGGTTAAGAACTCTTGATATTGAATTTTGATGTGCTGATACTATATAGTAAATAAATTGTTGGAATGTAATTTAAATATTTTGTAGTCTAACAAATAATAATATACAAGATATTGAACAAATACCAAAATAATAATAATAATAATAATAATAATAATAATAATAATAATAATTCAATTAATTTGTTAATATTTCAACAAATAATAGTAATAATAATAATTATTATTATTTTTTTTTATTTTTTTTTTTATATTTGGTGCATCAACTAGGGACTTGAATCAATGATTCTATATTATTATAGCTTTGAATTATAGATTCTATATCATTACATATAACGACAAAGTGATGGCTAGATTAATTGATGATTCTTGGTAACAAGTATGTTGTTATGAAGATTCATATGGTGTTTATAATTGCTGGATTAAAATGAATATTGGCAATGTTAAATATGATAAAACCAAATTAGATGTTAGAAACATAAGTTTCTAAAAAAATTTAATCAATGGATTTTTAAAAAAAATATTTGAAAACATATATATATAAATAATATTAAAAATGATAATATGATTTATAGAGATCAATATTTAAATAAATAATTATTAAATTATGTTTAAAATAAGAGTTAAGTGGGATAAAATTTTAATATAGACATAATAATTATTTATTAAATCTGTTAAATGTACTCATTTAACAGATTTTACATCGAAACAAAAATGTACAGCTAATATAATTCACAAAACATTTGTAGAGTTTTTTGTACAGTAGTCCTAAATGTTCTATCATTTGTTTCAAATATATCAACACTAAAGTATTTATTATACAATCTAGGTAATCTTACTAAGGCTGAATTTTTTAATGTTTCACTTTTAAACTTTGGAAGGTTATACAAAATTTTTAATATTGTATCCTTTATCTTCATCTTAAATGATAATGTTGTTTGGCAACTTCTCACATCTATTATATTTGATGTAATTTTTTTAAGTATTTCATATCAGTATATATTCATCTTTTATAAAGTGCATTAACATCATATATTATTTCATATTTAATATATCTTAGAAATTTTTTATAAACTTTTTCCAGTACTAATCTGTTACTTAATTTACAAGAGTTCCAGATCAAAGATTCATAATTTAAAATAGGCAAAATATGAAACAAATACATACATGTATTTCTCTTAAACATTTTACAGTTTCTGATAATCAACCCCATTATTTTATAATGTTTTGTAATAATATATTGAATATTGTTATTAAATGTTCCATTATTAGTAAAAATAATATCTAAATCTTTATGACATTTTTTCCTTGAAATACTTTTTGAATTTAGCATATAATTTAACATACTTATAGATGATTGTTTAGAAAATGATATAACACAACTTTTTTCAATGTTAATTTTCATATAGTTTCTTACACACCAATCTTGAAATCTTTTGATATCAGACTGTAAACTTTTCTGATCATCAAAATTATTAATAGTTTTATACAATTTAATATCATCTGCAAAGCAAAGAATATTAAAACCAACTATATTCAAACAATAAACTGAAAAGAGAAGTGACCCAAGTATATTTCCTTGAGGTACTCCAACATTGCTAAAATATGTATATGGTTTTGTAGACCCAAAAGAAACAAAATTAGATCTATTTGAGGCAAAAGATACAAATTACAGCAGAAGTTCACAACTAAAGCCAATAATATGCAATTTACTAATTAAGCTGGAGTGATCTACTTGGTCAAAAGCTTTATTTAAATCAAAATAAATTACATCTAGCTGCAACCTGTTACCAATTGCATTTGCAATAGCATCTTGAATATGTACCAAATTAGTCTCAACAGATCTACCTAATATAAAGCCATGTTGTGGGTTTAGATAATGATCTAGTTAACCTATCTATTATTTTATTATACATACATTTTTCAAAGATTTTTCCACCTATACATAATAATGAAATAGGTCTATAATTACCAACATCATTTGATTTAAAATTGGTATTGGTATAACTTTTGCAACTTTCCATGAATCATTCTGCTGTAAAGAGATGTTAAAGATATAACAAAGCATTGGAGGTAGCAGCTCAGTACATCTTTGGAAATAAAAACAGGTAACATATCATACCCAAAACATTTTTTATTTTTGAGCTGCTTTATTGCTAACAAAATGTCATTATAATTTAGTGAATCAATAACTATCGAATTATTAGTTTTAAAAGCAGTAGTTGTGTAAGATTCAGATACCACATTCTTTCTTGTACATGATGAAAAATAGTTGGCAAAATCATCAGCTATAAGATTCCCATTGTCAAAAATGTATCTAATTCACTATATAAAATAGCAGGTCTATCCAATAATATTTTGTTTTTACTTTTTAGATCTATTTCAATCCAACAGGATTCAATATTATCATCACTAATAAAAATTTGAGCATGCATAATACATTTTTGAACTCCAATCAATGTATTACAACCACTTGATTCATTTACATATTTTCTATCACATCTGTATAAGCTATATCTATTATCAAATATATTTACATTATTAATACTCTCATTTAATCAGGTTTCAGTTAAAATAATATCATATTCATGCAATAATAGTTCAGACTTAAACTCAATTGTCTTAATCCTATGTCCACGTACATTTTGATAATAACAATGTAATGATTGCTATTTATTACATAACTTAATAGAAGTCTCTTGCAGATTTATATCTTTTGCTTGTCTACTACTTTCACCATCACAATCATCCAGTAAAATATTTCCATTTACTTTTTCAACATCATTATTACAATTTAATACTATATCATCCTTATGATATCATGAGCATCACCTCTCAAAGATTTCAAGTTTTCATAGTAGTAATAGTAATAAAAATAGGTTGTTGTAGAATAGCTGCTAAATCCCACTCGATGGCGCAATTATCACACTAAAATTATAAAATATGATCATTCACAGGCCGTTAATTATATTCATTTTGATGTGTTTTTTGTAATGTGAAAATAAAAACAAAAAGAAAATCGTCTTTTTTAAATATTACTTAATTTTAAATATTATTTTTTATTAACATATACAAATTAAATGATAATAATAAATGTAAAATAAAAGAAACAAATTACAATTTGATTCGTCTTTTTTAGTTTTCTTTTTAATAGAAAAAATCAATTTTCTATTGGAGATTTTTTTTACTGGGGTTACGGCTTTTTTTTGTTGTTGTTTACCGCTAGTTTTTATTTCAAATAGAATGATAACTAAAAGTAAAACTTGTTACGCTTACGTTTAGGGTTAGAATTAGGGTTAGCTTTAGGGTTAGGATTAGGGTTAGTTTTAGGGTTACTTTAGGGGTTAGTTTTAGGGTTAGTTTTAAGGTTAGGTTTACGGTTAAAATAAAAAATATCAAAATTGTATTTTTGTAAATTTTTTTTTTTTTACTAACATCTATAAAAATAAATGATAACAATAAACGTAAACTATATTCGACAAAGAATAACAGTAGTCGGAGAAAAGAAAGAAACTAAAACTTTTTTAAACAACGACAAATATATATATATAAAATGTTTATAATATATGCTTTTTATTACATTTAAAAAAACAGGGTACAATTGTACTTTTCTTACTGGATATTTTTGTGTTAACGCTTTTTTTTTTATTTCAAAAATATACACACGATACAATCTTAAAATGTCTCGTGGAATGTTATGAACAGTATGTTACTTGACTCATTAACCTAATTCCAAATAACTTTATACATATATCTCATCAACATTTACTACTTAAAACTTCAATACGCTACGGTGTAAAAAGTCTGTTAATTATTACTTTACAAAATCGGAACATTTCAATACTTTAAAATAAAAAAAATCCAATGAAAACAACATTTCCATATCCAATTCAAAAACACACACCCTCTCCCCAAGCTGTAATCATTTTTTAAACTGTGTGAATTTGGAAAATGTATTTGCTGCGTAAAACATACATGCTGTACTGTGACTCGACATAGCGGCCTGCAATCTGTAGCACAACAAAAAAGTTGTATTATAGAAAATGCAGGTTCGAAGGTGTCGGCCGCGGAAACGACATTTTTATGTGTTTTAGCGTGAAAACAGTGCCATCCAGTGGGATATAGCTGCTCATCGATAAGAACCTAAAAATAATAATAATAATAACAACAATGGCAACAACAATGAATATAATAGTTATTTTAGTTATTTTTTTCATATGTCAAATGTGTTGACCGAGAAGACATGGGCCAGTGCTTGGAAGGCCATCAGTTATTTTATTTTATAAACAAATAATAAATTCATTGAAGTTGTGAAATCTATTAATTACTGCTAAGATATATTGACTTCTTTATGCATTATAATATTAAATTATATAATAGTAAAATAAAATATTATTGCATATGCTTAAAATCAACATAAGAAACAACAAAGTTGAAAAAAATATAAATATCATAAAATATATATATAAAAAATTAAAGAATTTAATTATTATTAAAGTCTTAAGTTTAAATTTATTCATAAACGATAAATTTTGTTATATAAATGTTAAAATTGGCCTGTTTTCTTTTTTTACTTTTAAACTATTCTGCACAACATTTTGATTAAAATAGATATTATAACATTTACCATTAATTTATCATAAATATTTTTTTTGTATGCAAAAATCAGAACATTTCATTACATGATTTTAATTTCAAGTCATAAGTAGAAGGCATCCATTTATGGAGATGGATGTCTTTCTTTTTTAATAAAATAAACATTAATTAAATTATGCAATAATTTATTTTCAAATAATCATTTAATATTATTGATAAAGATGGGAAAACAAATATATGTTAGTACCTGAATTTTGATAATTTACACACTAATGCAGATATATATTCATTATTTGCACACACGCATGTGTAATTTCTTTTTCAACAGAATATTTAAATATGTAATTATTAATATTTAAGAATAAATTATAATATATTGTAACCTTTCTGAATAGCAAGCACATTCTAGTGCAACCTCTCCAAAAGATAATTGATGATGTGACACACTCTAGTTCAGCAAAAAGTATAATAATAAAAAAAAACAGGATGAGACTAATTAATATGAAATGTACCAATAAGATAATACATATGATAGACATCAGGGACGGTCACAAACATAGAGGTTTTAACATTGAGAAGCATATGAAATATACTCCATAATGGCATTGTTATTGTAGAAACTCTCCCGCCATTATCCTATTGTAATCATTAGGAAAATCCCTACAACACACAATGACTAACAATACTTCACTTATATTATTGTTAAGCTACTCTTGTAATTTAAGAAACTCTAAAATTAATAATATTAAAAACACAGGTTAAATTGATTTAAATAATTAATGTTATCCTATGAATATCTCAGAGATCACGATTATTTGTTTATAAAATATAATAATAATTATTAGCAGTTAGATAATTAAATAACAAGAGAGATTAATTACACTCACAGTTACAAACATAAACTAAACTCACTATTTGAGAATTAATCTAACCATAATAATAATACATTGAGACGAATAATAATAAATCACTTACTTTAAATTAAATAATTTATTAAATTTATAAACATTTACTCTTCTATTTATAACAATTACTATCACAAAACAGAATAATCCTTTAGTAATAATCAAAAGCTTTATAATTAACATCAATGTACTATTATCTAACTCAATTAAATACAATAATTATTTTAACATTTACCCATTCTATTTTATTTTTCAAAAACAAACATTAGAATTGATTTTATTAATTCCTTAGATTTGAAATAATATAACATTTTGAATTAATTCCATATAACAAATATGATAAGATTTTTATTATTTCATTCTTACATTAAATTACAATTGACTTTAAAATATTAATGTGACTATTGAAAATAATGCCATTCTTTTAACTTTGATATTTATCACAATGAGATAATTGTTTTATCCAATATTTATATTCTCAAAACACTTGAAGTCTTTTGAATAGATGTTTGTAATACTTTTGCCCCGCCTTATTCATTTTAAACTTTAAATAAAATTATCGCTATATAAACATACAATCTTTTGTGAAGTTCAGCTATTGAGAAAAAAAAAAAGAGAGAATCTAATCTAAGATCAGACCTTTAATTATTTTCCTGATGGTGTCACACTTATGACATTATTCAAGATATTGTTTATATATATAGCATTTCATTTTGGTGACTATTTTAACTCATTTCCATGTTTTTTTTTCTCTTAAGATTCAAATTTATCCATATTCTCACTCAACAAAAATTCTTTTCTAAAAAATCAGCAAGATGTTAAAATATTTTTTTAAATTTTATAAAAACAAATATTACAATATGTTTTTAAAAATAAAAAATATATAATTTTACAAATTAAAATATAAAATATTTAAAAACATATATTAAATAAAATGGATATTCCTTTTATCTATTTTTATATACTTCAGTCAACATTTTAAATACCCACTTTAAATAATAAATGTTTTAAAATAATATTTTGAATACATATAATTTAATGTTTTCACATACTTTAACAATAATTTAATATCCTAGTTGTTTATGTTTAAATCTTATTTTTGAAATATATGCAATAAATAAAATGTTAAATCAATTTATCAATAAGTATTTTATTTTATTATTGCTATTATATAAAACTATTTATATAGCTTTATTAATATATCCCTCACATAATACTTATATATCATTAAGTTTATTATATCACCTAAGAATAAAATATATATTAATCTTAAAATTTTGCCATGGGATAACACAAAATAATAAATTTTTGATACATCACTGCTTGTTAAAAAAAAAAATGCATTATTTAAAAACATTTAATAACAAGTTAAACTATTTTAATTACTTTTAAATTAATTTAGATGATCTTAGAAATAAAATAAAAGAAATAAGTTAACAAAATTATTGTGTAAATAACATCAAAAAGTTTAAATTTAAGTTACAATGCTATAATATATTGTAATGAGATGGGGATCAGGGTGCAAATGATGGTGGCCATACCTGGGGTGATAGCAAAATCATCATCCCCTCTTTGTACACAAAATATTTCAAATAATTAAATTTATAAAAAAATATATTTAAGTAAAGTAATGATATTACATATATTAAAATGAGAAGATATTAAGTAATATTAATACTCAAATATATAAGCAAGATATTAGAGTATAAAATATTAAATGAACATGAGATCATAAAATCTCCCAGATCAGCCCAATCAATTCCTTAGAGCAACTATGATTAACTATAAATAAACCAGCATTATCAATAAGTAAAAATCATCCTTCATCAAAAACAAATCAACAGTCCATCTTGTGACTGGATTTGAGCAATGAATATAAATTAACAGTCAATCTGGTGACTGGATTTGAACAACACTGGATTATCTTTTGCAGACTAGGATAACTATTGAGCCTTTGACACTTTGGACAATTATTTAAACCTAATTTGGATGTACCAACTTAAGTGCTCATCCATAAAAAATACATAAAAATCATAAACAATAATGCTGGGATATTAAAAAGAAGCTGATCATCACCAATGCTCTGGCCAGTTAGTACTATTAATGTACTGGCAATTTATAAACTCAATTTCTATATAAGACTAAAACCAGGATGATGATTGATCATTACTGGATGCCCCTTAATCACCAACATACATCCCCATTCATATATTCAGCCATTATACTCAAATCTAGCTCAGGGAACATAAGTTCAAGTACTGTTATGGTGACCAAGAGATGATGCAATATGAATTTTAAGAATTGAATATAAGTTTATTAATAACAATATTAAAAAAATGATATTTTAAGATCTTTAGAATAAGGCTATACATATAAATTAAATCTTGATTTTGATTAACATACTACAAAAAAAATATTACATTGTAGTTTACATGAAAGTTCAAGTTACTATATGGTGGTTTATGTATAATACACATATATGTGTGTACAGCCACACATTTTACAGTGTATAATGAATACATTTCAATGTGATGATTAACATAAAAACAAAATTCAATTTATTACATTGTGATTTATAGATTTCTTAATGAGTTTACATAAAATGCATACATATTTCAGCACAGATGTGCATTTTATAATTTACAGGGAATACATTTCACTTGATATTTAACAAAATTTAAAAATGATCACATTTTACATATGTGTTCTATTTGACATGCATTTGCTATATATATATGGACACAGAGTGCAGTACATTTGATGACCATATTTCAATCATCATAAAATAATAAATAGATGATTAAACTTTTCAGTTGTATAAAAAAAATACTACAAATAATTACAATTTTACATATATGTGTGTGTGTTGAGGCACAGACTGATGTCTATACATATATTTCATTTTTGTCAAAATAAAATTATTAATTTTACAATATGTAATTAATTCTTGATTTAACATATATGTTGTGCAAATAGGAATGTATATGCACATGACATTTATATTATAATTTAATTTGTTATAATAATAATATTATATTTTTCCTAAGTAATTCCTTTTGCAAAACATACATAAATTTCACACATATATGTGTGTATAAACAAAATATAGATATAATTTAAAATTAATTATCAGATTTTTTTTTCTTTAAAAAAAATATTATCAACTTTTTTTTCTTTTAAAAATATAAGTCAATCTTGACTAGATTATTGTTGATTGAATAATTAGAAATGTCTTTAAATTTAAAAATATAGATTTTAAATATTTTCACTTATTCTCTTGAAAAAAACAAATATAATAACATCTATCAATTAAATTTTCATTTTTAGATGTTTAACTTAAGTAAAATTATTTACTTCTTCTTTAAAATGTCATTTTTAATATATAACATTACTCACTATCAGCTATATATATATATGTTTATCTGTGCCTCTCTGCCTTTAGATATATCAGCATATGTATAATTACTTCACCCAGCTAAGGAATTCTCTTGGTTAGCTTGCTAATCTGGGTAAGCTTGGTTTATAGTCACATCAAGAAAAGAATAATTCAAGTATGGTTGGCATTCTCCTTTCTGTCTAGGGCTTGATGAGCTTCAGACTAGCAAACTATTTTCCAGAACACATTTGTACAGGCTAATTGATCCATTTTGAAGTTGACCCAGTCTTCAAATGAATCAAAAATCCAATATATAGAACCAGTAGACTGCTCTCTGCTGGATCTACTGACTTGACTTCGGCTACATCTTTATGGGAATTATTTTTTTTTATAACTTTCCAAACACCAACTCTGCTAGCCAACTGCTTCACAAAAAAATGAACACAAAAACTTATCCCCCCAAAATAATATTTTTATCCAAACCTTTTATAGTCTTGGATTGCTGTGGTGACAACACTAATTTAAAAATTAGGTGCTTTCTTATTTTCTGTCCTGCCACTGCTAGAGACGTCATTTCTGCAAAAATTGCAGAAAATATTCAGAGTAGGGGGCCAAAAAGCAGACGACACAACTTCTGGCCACTAGATGGCGCTGTTCACCATGCGTATGCACAGCAACAGCATGCCATGTGACCAAAAGCAGATGACGCAAAGTTATGGTTTTCTATATTATTCACACTTTCACATTACATGCTGTATTTATTTTAAGAACGTGGAGGCAAACTGGAACTAGCAAGCGAATGTAAATATCGCTTCTAAACGGTGCCGTTTTTTCCGCACATGGCGTGGAGAAACAGCACCACCTAGTGGGCTAGAATGCTGGGTAGTCACTGTTTAGCAGACGATGTGAACTGGATCGGTTTACCTATGGCTAACAGCGCCACCTAGCGGGCAGTAGTGCTGGCTGCTACTTGGCATAATGTTCCTGTGCGTACGCATGGTGAACAGGGCCATCTAGCGGCTGGAACTTTGCGTCGTCTGCTTTTGGTCACATGGCATGCTGTTGCTGTGCATACGCATGGTAAACAGCGCCATCTAGTGGCCAGAAGTTGCATCGTCTGCTTTTTGGCCCCCTACTCTGAATATTTTCTGCAATTTTTGCAGAAATGACATCTCTAGCAGTGGCAGGACAGAAAATAAGAAAGCACCAAAAACTATTTTTTTTCCTTATCTCTCTTGATTGGAAACAATTTTAATCCTTTCAAAAGCACTTTTAATTAAAAATCTACTTTGGACTTATCAAAGATTTTTAAAAATAGATAATAAAAATGTATACAAGCATTAATAAAAAGATTTTAAAAAATAAATCATGCTTGGTTTTTTTAAAATTCAGAATACAATATTAATTTATTTCGACCTTTTTAAATGTTTTAATTTATAATAAAATTCTATTTTAAATTCAGAACTATTTAATTCTTTTATTAGGATTATTTTATTCACCCTTTCCTCTTTTTCTTTTAAATTATAGCTCCATGATAAAAAAAAAATTCAACATTCTTTCTTTAAAACTTGTTTTTCAACTTATTTCTCTCCTTCATACACTTCCTCTCTGTAGTCTATGTCCAAAAAATAATAAAAAATAAAATAAATAAATAAAATAAAAAAAAAAATAACACAAATAAATAAAATATTATACTTTCAAAATAATATCAATAAAACCAATAATAATCACAAATACATTAAACTATAAAAAGAAAAGAAGTTAAAGATAAAAAAGATAATAAAGAATAAAAAAAGGGGGGAAAAGGAAGGAAGTGAAGAAAAATTTATATAAGAAGAGTATATTAAGGTATTAAAGAAATAATAAAGAAGGGAAGGAGGAAATAATTGATTTGAGAAATAATTATGGTTTTGATTGAATATTATTTTGGAATGTATTAATATTTTATTTATTTGTGTTTTATTTTTGTTTTTTTTTTTTATTTTTATTTTTTATTTTTGGAGAAGAAGAGGGTTGGGAAGGAAAAAAAAAAAAAATCAGGAAAGTAGAAAATATCTAAAATCTTTTGTCTGTATTTATTTCTACTTTTCTTTTACATTATATATATATATGCACCCACACTATATTATTGTTTGCCATATAACAGACCTGTTAATATATATATATATGATATAATATTAATTATTATTACAAGTGAATATTTTTATCTCATATTTCATATGATTAAATATATATAAAAAGGACATATTCAGGTTCATTTATCTATGATTCAAAATACTATTTTACCAACACTTTGGTTGGATTGCATCTGCCAAAAAATCCATTATAGGGCTAACAAGACTTAATATAAGAAGGTTAAAGGAGTTTTTTATTTGCTA
This sequence comes from Epiperipatus broadwayi, assembly GCA_028023455.1. Classification (NCBI taxonomy): domain Eukaryota; kingdom Metazoa; phylum Onychophora; class Udeonychophora; order Euonychophora; family Peripatidae; genus Epiperipatus; species Epiperipatus broadwayi. The sequence continues at coordinate 4,352,808 of JAQFVV010012415.1, read as the reverse complement.
ATGCTGATACTTTCTCAATAAACAGATTGTTTTTATTTATAAAAACATACATTATTATTAATTGGCAGGTACAATCCATCCAAAATGACAGTATAATATTACTATGAATTATACAAGGATGAACCCAGATAATATAATATTTATGTCTGTAGCCCATGAAAATCATTTTAATATACATATATATGTTAGTGGTGTGGGAAATAAGAGATAAGTATGGAATTTCTTTTTTATATAATTAATATTTTTTTATATAAAAGAATAGATTAAATTAATTTATTTAAAATTAAGTAAGGTCTTTTTGTTTTATTTTCCAAATTCTTCTATTACTTCATTTTTAAATGTTAGTGTGATTTGTAAAGCACATCTGTTAATGAAGATTTATCTATTGACAGTAAAGCCAATTTTGATAAATGCTTATGTTTTGTAAATTTCAGGCATAATTTTCTAATTCTATTCAGGGCTGAAAAAGATTTTCTATAGATATATTTGTGGAAGATATAGTCATCAATAAGATACAAAATAATAAATACAATTTGAGGAACGATAGAATTTAAACATGCAAATTATATATATTCAAAAAATGTATTAATACCTTTGCTTTTTAGACTATCTGAATTATAAACAGCTGTTAATTCATTATTTATCTTAAAAATCAAAATATTTACCAAAAATAAACTTTAACATAAGCATTTTCAGGAAATTTTATTTTAAATGTTTTTGACATTTTTGGATTAATCAAATTGAGAAAAAGTAAATTTGACAAGTCTTTAAACCACTCATCTATTTATATGAAAAGATTATTTAAAATTTCAAAGAAAATTCTCCTGCAATTTCTTTTTAAATCATCTATATTTTCAATTCTAAGGTGATTTTTTGATTGGGCATTACTCAATAATTTTCAAACTTATTCCATTTATAAAAAATAGTTTTTTAAACTTATCTGTTTTTAATAAACAATATTTAATATTATTGAATATACATTGTAAAATATTGTATAGAATATCATTCAAAGGGAAATTGACAGAAAAAGAAATGAATAAAAAAAACAATAGTTGAAATCATTTAAATATGACTAAGTACTATGAGATAAACTTGTAAATGATCTAGCTGGCTATCTATATTTTGATTTTCTCTTTAATTGACTCTTTGACACTGTTTTTGCATCATGAAAGAATATGGGATGTCAAGTTGATCAATTGAAGATTTCTTTAGAAAAATGGTAATTTATCTTAGTAATACTATGTCTTAATTTATAAATTCAAAGTGTAATCCAAAATCTCTCAGTATTAGTTTTCACTGACAGGTCTTTTGTATATTTTTGGCAAACTTTTATTTCCCTTTTCAATTTCTTATTGTGTTTTGAGAAGAGAGGGTGGAGGAGTGAGAGAGAGTTTAGGGGGAACAAAAACATGTTTTCACAGTTAATTCTTTTAATATTACTTACATAATATCAATTTACAAAATGTAAATAAATTTCAAACAATATTTTTCTTATTTTTAATTGAAAAAAAATTGATTTGGAAATTTTTATTCTTGTTTTTCCTTTAGAAATTGTTAAGTTTCTTCTTTGCAAAAGTGATGGTGGGAGGGGATAACTACAGCGTGGTCTTATAATTTATTCTAGTAATATTATATGACTTAATTTGTAAATTCAATGTGTATCAGAAATTTAGACCTGTAAAGAATTAAAAATTAAAAAAAAACATTTTCATGTTCTGCCATACATTACAATATTTTTTTTTTTACTTTAACTAGTTAGAAATAAATTTAAAAATAAACTTTGTGTTCTGCATTGATCATATTGTTTATTAAAATGTCTTTTATTTCAAAAGCATATGGAAACATTGAACTCAGAGATGGGGTTCATTTAAATTGTTGTATTATTATTTTTTAGATTTTAATTTTAAAAAAAGTAAAAATCCATTTAGAGATAACCTCTATAACGGAGAAAAAAGGGAGTATAGAGTGATTTTGCATTGTCCATACTTACTGCCAATAAATTAATTGGTTCAAAATAAAAGTGATGATGGCTTTAATTTTTTTGTAAAGTCAAAACCTAAATAAGTATTGGATGGGCAGGTAGTCCAAATCAATAAGAATGAAGTTTTTAATATAAACTTTTTTAAATTAATTTGTCGATGATATTGTTTCAAAGCCAGCCAGTTCATTTTCATTTGAAGTGTTTGATTTGATCTGTACTTTGTAGTGAATGTAGCTGACAATTGCTGTTTTTATAAAAGTACCCAAGACAATTCACCCCTCCTTCTCTTCTCACTTTTTTAAAAAACCAATAAGAAAGAAGAAATTTAAAAAATTTTAAAGACAAAATAATAAAAATTCCAAAACAAATCTGTTAGTTACAAATGAAAAGAGATTGTTTGAAATTTTACAATTAAATTTCCCATTCATTCAATATACTGAATGTTTTCTCTAGTGAATATGTTTGGAAGATTATGATCTGGCCCAACATATGTATGCTGGTTCAGCATGAAATATGTATATTGTGGATCATTTATCTTTTTCATATGTGTGTTATAATGTGTATTGGTTGTTTGAGATGACATGGAGGATGAATATAGAATGAAAATCCTAAGTTTAATTCTCTCTATTAACAATTAATTTTGTAAGTCAATATTAGGTATTGATGATAAGAAATCCAAATGAAAACTTAGAATTGAACTCTCCCCATCACCTCCATCTCCTCTTTTTTCACCAAAGAAGAATTTGAAAAAAAAGTTGTTGTTTTTTTGAAAAAAAACAAAAAAAAGACCTGTCAATGAAAAGTACAAAGAAATTTTATATTCCACATTGAATTAATAAATTAGAATAAATTGTGATTTTGTTTCAAAAAAATGTCCAGTTGATCAATTAGTCATCCCAGTATTTCTTCATGATGTTAAAGCAGTGATTAAAGGGTAAATTGAAGAGAAAATGCAAATATAGATAACTGACTAAATCGATACAAACAAGGCTTTTGTATCCCATTTGTTGACAAATCATTTCAAACATTTTTATTGAATCTTTTTGGATGTCAAATATGCCTGAGTCATTTCACTTACAGAATGAAATGCTGTTTCTTTTTTTAAAATTCTCTATCTAATTCATTAAGGATATTTTGTACTATTGCTGAAAAAGCATGCTAAATCACAAATTGTTCTGAAGATTTTACGTTCATTCATTTGTGACTTTTCATGAGTTTGAGACAAAGTAAGATTTAATATATAAACACAGCAATAAAAAATAGTTTTCAAACATTATTTATTTATCTTTGCTTGACATCCTAACAAATTTTTAGATATTGTGGGTGCACTATCATATATTTGTGCAATCAGCATTTTCTTACAATCATATTTCTTTTAAAGTTGAAATACACATTCCTTCAAAGCAATTAATGTTCCACCATGGCTGATTTCTATAAATTGTTCATGAAGTTTTTCATCTTATTCACTATTTGTACAGCATAGTCACAAGAAATAAATCATTTTTTATTTCATTAAGAATATAATTAAAAAGTTCATTTCTTAAACTATTCTGTATTCGATTTGAAAGTCAAAAAATAATACCTGCAAAATCTAAGTTATATAACAGTAGTTCATTATTTATAAATGCACAATGTCAATATAGCTGTATCTGTTATAAGAATAATCACCTTCCTCTTGGTTATAGTGCTATTCCTAAGTTACACCTTCCTACAATTAAACATTCCAATATTTTTTGAGTCTTTTTAAACTTTTCATTTTGAATTGGAAATATTTAACACTATTTATTTGTAATAGAATCAATAAAAACTGAATCAAATGTTTTAAATGAAACTGTCACTTTTAGATGACTTAATGATGATTAATGTCTTTTTAAAGCTTTAAACAAATTATTTAAATCACTAAAATCAGCTAATTACATTTATTTGTTTTTTTCTCATTAGAAAAAAGAAGGCATGATCAGTAAAATAATTTATTTCTTCTATATAGATTTATTTTTGTATTTAATTTTGATTTAGCTCTTATTGTCTCTATTATTCTTTCTTTGGCAATAAAACTCATTGATCCAAATGATCTTGTCAATAAAGAATCAATTATATAACGTTTATCAAAAGAATTATTCATTTTGAAATTACAATAAATTTATATATTATAAAAATATACATAATACAAGCAAAGGACAGATTGAAATATTAATCATATCTTACCAATAAATGATAATTTTGTTAAAAATACTTTTAAATAATATTTGAATGGCGAAAGAAAATTTATGATACATAATTAAGTTATTCAGAGTATGTAAAAAGATGCATAACCTGTTACAAATATCTTTGAACTACTATTAGTCCACCAACAGTACAACTTTATCTTGTATCACTGGATGAGTGCAAATTGATAATTGCTTTCACTAGAGGAAAATAAGCTATTTCTCATATATATGAAGTAGTGTCATCCCATAGTGATGACAATGACATAAGTTCTATATATCACATTGATTTAATTCAATCCATTGCGTCTCTGAGAAAAAGATATTATCATTGTGATGAAACTAGTAGTTTTATATATATGTCAAATGCGTTGACCGGGAAGTGAACCCGGGCCAGCTGCTTGGAAGGCAGTTATGCTAACCACTAGGCCATCAATGCTTGACGAAACTAGTAGTTTCATAACATTTGATGACAAGTTACAATAAATGATGAATGATTGATTTTGCTATTTTTACGTAAAAAAAATGATAACAGTAATAAAATATAAATAGGAAATTATTAAAAAACTTAATCATTAAAGGAATAAAACTAATATATATTTTTTATTGTGATTACGATTGATTTAACTTTGAATGAGGTCTTCTTTTTAATTTATATATTTCATTATCAACGTTAGCATTTTGAAAACTAAGCAAATATATTTGTTAGTAATTATAGCAACAATGAAAAAACAAAACAAAATGGTGAACGTAAAGGATTTTATTATTATTTATAAACATTAGATTTTAAAAAATGTTTTTTGAATAAAAGCAGACAATATTTTTATATAGAATTTTAAAATGAACTGATGGCTACTTTTAGAATACATAAAATATTAATAACTATATTTTTATATTGTTATTGAAATTAATTGTATCAATAAACTATTTGCCTGAAGGGTTGTGATAATGGTATTTTAGATTGGATAATCTGTTGGAATATTTCAACATCTACCATTAAATGCTGAATGTCTAGGAAATTTTAAACATTATTTAAACTTTTCAAATATAAACAAGTGTTAGTAATAACATAATAACATACACGTTATTACTACTTCATTGTTTTGAGTGGTATTATTCTTCGCTATTTTTCAGGTGTTGCTGGCCAGACCAGTGACAATGCTCAATTTTAAAGCAATGCTTTAATCAGTCAGTAGAAATTTTATATTCTTATCTATAAGGATCAATTCAAATTCTCTTGATTCCTCCGTTTTTTCTTTTTTTAAAAAAAAAAAAATACTTTTTTCTAAGAGTAAGGTTAATTAAAGACTTCCAGACATTAGATATTGCCACATTGGCTCGATTTATAGGATTTTTTGCCAATGTCATATGAGCATCTTCTTTGAATTTTTTTTTTTTTTGGCACCTTTTTTTTCTATCCAATGGTTTTGCTTTTTCCCAATCAAACGTGTTCATTAGTATACAGATGCTGCTACTTTAAAGACATCTGTTTTTTTTTCTTTTCTAATCATTAGTTTATCTTTCATTTGCTTTTCAACAGAGTGATTGGTCTCACCAATATACTTCAACATTTACATGGTATTTTATAGATGCAGTTTTTGATTTTCAGCTCAAGTTTAGGCTTCAATTGGGGTGTGACCATGGAAAGCTTTCTTCTAATGTTGTATTGATTGCATATTTTCTTTAATTTGTCTGTTATTCCTTCACTACAGTACTAATAATTGTTTTTCCTTTTGTTGTTTATTTTTATTGTCTATTAAGGTCTTGGTGACAACTGATAGATAACCATTATTCATGATAATTTTTTTCCCCAAAAAAATTACTAGTTTCCAGACAAACTTTCTTTGCTTTGTTCCTTAGTGATGATATAATTTCATGTTTTGTGTTTCTCATATGACTGGATGTATATGTTAAGTACTTACCATTGTGTGTTTGCTTTCTATAAACTGTTGTTTTGAGTTTGTCATGAGGGAATCTTGTGATAAGTACATCTAAGAATGTCAATTTTGTTTTTGTTCTGATTCCATTGTGAACTTAATTGAAGAGGATATATTGTTAATGTGCATCCAGAATGTCTGCAAATTCACTTCATCATGTGACCATATACAATACAAAAAATGTATTATCAACATAGCAATGTCAAACATTAAATGGAAATGGATCAGTATTTATGATTGTGGTTTCAAGCTCTTCCATGTAAATGTTGCTAAGAAAGGGTGACAGTGGTAAGCTCATGATCATCCCTTGATTTAGTTAGAAGAATTCTAAGTTGTATTGAAAATATGTTGTTATGCAGAATGCTAATAGCTCTATTATACTACAATACGTAGAATTGTTCTGGTTTGTAGATTATTATCATCATATCTTTTTCTTACAATAGACTATACTTCATCTCATGATACATTTGTAAATAAATTTTCCACATCAAATCTTACCAATATATCAGTCCTTTTCAATTACCAATGTTCTTAATTCTACAAACTACTTGGAATTGCTGACGAAGAAACATGTCTTTTATAACAAAGGAGTAAGCATTTTGAATATTTATGACATGGTATTAATGGGACATTGTCTTTATCAATATTAGATAGTTTATAAAGGGAAAATTTTCTGTAATATGATATTAATTTTTATTTTAGAATCTTTGAAATACCTGTGACTCTTCTAGAATAACTGTTGTAATTCTATTTATATACTTGCAATTGGATTGTTTGCCACTTTTTTGTATTAGTCTGCTGCAAGGAGTTTTTCTATTTTATTTTCATAATCAAATGTACTCATTATAACTGTAGTTTTACCTTTGTCATCAGGGAGAATGATTATAGATGTATCTTGTTTAAAAGATTTAATAGCTTTCCTCTCATCACATTAAATCTTATTGATATCTCTCAAGTGTTTTTTATCTCCTCAGCATAAGTCTGCTGCTTCTTCTAGAGGCAATTTTTGGGTGATTTCCTCAGTGACTACCATTATATCTAATAATGGAACAGTAGAAGTCTATGGTGAAGTTTTAAGCTTTTCCAAGAACAGATAATTTATCAACAGTAAGATATTTAAAGCAAAGATTTTTTAACTGATGGAGTTGATAGATTGTTTGTTACAGTATGACTTTTGATGTGCCCATGTAGATTTCAATTTTTTTTTATTCTTTTGTTTTCCATGTAATTTAGAATATGATCTCATATTGACAAACTCTTGTGAAGTCTTCATCAGTAAATTTATTTCTTAGAACACATTCTACATTTCTAATAAAACAGAAGATTTGATGGAAAATCTTTGAGCATTTATTATTTCTCTTAGTAGTGTCTCACATGTTTTTTGAATAATCTTCTCAGTTCTTTTAAAAGAATTGGAACAAGTCCAACATATTATTACATCTAAAATACCATCATCATAAACCTTCAGGCAAATTTTATACACTGATATGGACTCGATGCTATGTTAAACTTTAGACATTATGCAAAATTATGCTGAAATTGACTAAAGAAGAAAAGCATTTGACTTTCCTATGTAAATGTAAATCTGAAAGGATTCATTCTAAGAGTTTGCAATTAAAATCTCCAAATCTATCCAAGAGAGCTGAGAAGATTATTTAGAGAGCAAGTGAGGCCCTATTAAGAAAAAGAATAATCAATGGCTTATCAGTTGAAACCTTGCATTCCATTAGAAATATGGAATGTTTTTGTAAAAATTAAATTTACTGCTGAAGACATAACAAGAGTTTATCAAGCAGTGAGAAGATCATATTCTAAATTACATGAAAAAATAAAAGAATGTCAAAAGAAAAGGTTTATATATCTACATAGGCACATCAAAAGCCATACTATAACAAATAATCTATCAATTCCATTAGTTAAAAATTGTAGCTCTAAATATCTTACAGGTGTTGAATTATCTATTCTTGGAAAATATTTAAACTTCATCATTACTCCATATACTGTTTCATTATTAGATATAATCGCAACCACTGAAGTAGTCACCAAAACAGTGTGTTGGAGAGTTAAAAGTACTCTTGAGAGATATCAAATACAGAAATCAAACATTTCAGCTAATGAAAGGGAATGCATTAAATCTCTCAAACAAAATGTGTCTGCCATATTTTTCCTTGCTAACAAAGGTAATAAAGACAACTGATTATGATAACAAAATACAAGAACTCATCACAGCATGCCAATACAAAAACGTGGCAAAAATACAATTGCAAGTACAGAAGTAATACAAGTATTGCTACAAAAGCATCACAGGTATTTCAGTGATTAAGTAATTCAGAGAAAAGAAAATTAACATATTTAAGCAAAATTTCTCATTTTTATGGATTACCTAAAATCCATAAAGACACTGTTCTGTAAAGGCTTATTGTTAGTTCTAGAAATTCACAAATTTTCTCTTGAAATCATTAGTTCTTTGACATATGAGATACGGTCCTTCATCTGAGATTGTAAGCTCTTTGTAGAATTAAGAACATGAAAATTGAAAGAACTGACATATTGAAAAGCTTTGATGTGGAAAGTTAATTTACAAATGGATAATGTGATGAAGCGATGTCTATTACAAGAAAAATATTATATAATGATAATAGTCTACAGAGCAGAACAACTCTACTTATTGATAGCATAATAGAACTATTAACTTTCTGCATAACAATATATATTCATATCATGTGTAGATTATTAAGTGTTTGGTACACTTCATCAAGATATTTTGAAGAAATTGACAACTATTGCTGCTATTATAAAAATAGAAACAGTATTAACACTGTAAAATTTTAATTATGGAATACTTCATTAAAAACAAAACATGTTATCAAAATATAGAATGCTAATAAGTTAGGATAAATATGGATTAAATATATTACCTATTTACACAACAGATCACACTGGGATTTTCAGCAGAATATCTAATCTAAAATAGTTTAAACTATAAATTATTATTTTTGTATGTGTTTATATAAAATGAATTATTGAATCATAAAATTTTTGGTGTACATAATAAATATTGTTTTGCAATGGAGTTACAATTTGAAGGGCATTCTTTTGTGAATAGAAAAAAATGTTTAATGGGGGGAGGGTGACTTTTTATATATATGTAAATTTTTTATGCTTTGAAAATGCATGTGTTTGTTTAGTATACAAAAAAAATATATCATTACCAAAAAGAAGAGATTAAAGTAAATTAGGAAACAAAAATAATAATAATAATTTTAGTTCGTTTAAATAAAAGTATGTTTATTTTTTTTATTTACATTTAAAAGAAAATAGGTTTTCATGTACAAATATTTGAGTGTTATTAATGGAAGTGTATATTTAATAAACATTTACAATACTTTTATGAATGTAAATTAATATGCTTATGCTTATTATGATAAAAAAAATAGTAAACAAATTAATTATACTAATTAGATTCTGCAAAATGTTTATTTATATATTTAGCTATTTATGCTAATATAACTTTTTTTTTTTTAGTGTATTGTTCTTAACATGTTTTATACATTTATAAAAATAATATATAAATAGTAATCAACAAAGTTGCAAACTATTTTTTTTATATTGTCATTATTGCTTATACGTATTAATAAATTTTCGTTTTTGTTAAATAAATTAGTTTTTTATGAACATTAGCAATTAAACCATTATAGCCTTATTATGTAATTAAAAACCATTGTAGCCTTAACTATTTCACATTAATCTAATCCTTGAGAGTCTTTTTTTTATTATTATTATTCATGTATAAGCATTTCAATTTAATACCTTTTTTTTTTTTGGTAATCCAAATAGAGCTTGAATAAGACCTTTTATTTGAGGGAAATACTATTTCATTTAGTGTCTTTAAGCATGAGATTTGATTATAATATTTTTTTAATACTATTACTATATATGTATATAAAATTCAATATTTATTAACAAATTAAATTTAATAGCCACTATTTTGACTTCCAATCTATTTCTGTTAAAGAGATTGCTTTAGTATTTAACAATCAATTACTCTGGATTCCTCATAAGATTTCTAACAATAAAGAGGCACTTAAGTAATTTAAGCATTACATATATTTTTCCACTTAATGTTCCAATGATTTTCATTTATCATTTCAAGCTATATTCATTATTTCTATAAACTTAAGTTCCCACTTAAAAACATAAACCAAGTAGAAATTAAAAAGCTCAATTACTTTCAACTCTTTAAATCAAGGAGAAACAGTTGTACATTATTCAAAATCATTAAATCAATGTTATATACTAAAGGCAGTGTGATGTAAACATTTTAATTCAATAAGTTACTGATCCATTCAATTTTGTAAAGTTTCTCCCTTAAGGTGCATAAAATTAACATTACTGATTCTTGAATATGTGTCATAATGGTATATGAATTGGTCTCCAGGTTTACAAACTGGTTCCAAAACAGAACAGAAAGCGGATCTTTTTTTTCCAGATAGCTGATATATTTTACATAGGAGGTCTATTGCCAATGCATCTCACTATATAGTTTATTGGTTAATACAACTATCCAGTGCTTGGATGCTAGTGTAAGAAAAGCTTGTCATAAGTATGTTTTGAATCAAGCTTACTACTTTCAAGGACTGGCTTCATATTCATAGTAATGACATTTACATGGGTGGGTGCATGTACATATGTAAAAAGTTTATTCAAATGTTTTCAAATTATATAGCCCATTTTTTTATGGTGGAAAGCAGGTTTCCTTTTTATTCATGGAGTTGGGATTGTTAGCTATATGACAAACTTATTTGATCTTGTGCTTGACATCATTTCTCTCAATGCAGGTGATAGTGACAACTGTGGGCTTGAATGAGTGGCCCATTAAATTTTAATGATCAAGGAAAATAGACTTGTGCTCCAGATTTTTTGTAGCTCTTTTATAAGATATTTGGGTCATGAAAGCCTTATGGCCAGGCTGGTATGTGATTCACCACCGTAAATAGCTCTGCTTCTATCATGGAGGAATAGTGTGCATTCAGTGAGGGAAGTCTGTTCAGTAGGGGGGGGGTTATCTTTTGAATTGTTTATGAGTCTACTCATTGTGAGTGGAGTACAAAAGCTTATTTGATGGAACTGTGATAATATTTTGATTACATTTTTGGCTGTACATGGAACATAGGGGAGCAGTATCAATGGCATATTTTGTTTTAGAACATAATTATCCTTGTGAGAGCTCTATGTTTGAATCCAATACCACATTATCTATTTAGATATTTCTCAATATTGGCCTTGCAAGCAGATTCATGCTTACATAATGGTGGTTTCTGTAAAGAAATAAACTTGGCATATTTGTGTGTCTTGGGAGAAATGGATTTGAGGTGCATAAATTCTCTTATGTCTATTGGCTTGATAAGCATTTTGTAATTTAGTGCAGTGTCTCTCTCGGAAATTTACATTGAGGTATTTTAGCTCCTTTTTCTGATCTTCCCATTCAATTGTCCAAGTCAGTGTGGCTTTAGCCTTGAGTTTTGTTTTAATATTGTTGATTAAAGGCTCTGGGGTGCATATGAATACGTCATCAACTGAGAGTATTCTTGATGTATTTAGGGAGATCTTGAGTTTTGCTGATTATTGAAGTATATGCTCAAGATAATCCTGCTTATAGGTAAACCCATTGTCCAACTATTTAATATTTTATAATAGTGTCCATTAAAGAGGGCAACAATCTTTTGATCTAGACAATTAAGGCAATGCTATTATGAATTTGGTTAATTGAATTTAATGAGCTCAGATTTTAGGTGCTCAGTTATATCGAAGGAAGAAAATTTATATTTGACTCCTAGTTTTGCATTTTTGATTTTGTTTATGAATTTAAAAGATGATTTGATGACAAGTGATCTGCATCCTAGCTGATTAATGAGACATTAATTTCATCATTTTAATATTACTATAGTAATGTGCTAAGAGGGATATCTGGTTTATGTAATATTAGCAAACATTCATGGCAGAAGTACCTTCAATGGCTAGATTTTATAATAATCCCCTTTATTAAATTCATTATTGCAATGTTTATGCAAAATTTTTATTATGAAATTATCTTTTCTCTGTTCAATATTATAATCAAGCACAAAATTAAATAATTTGTTGATTTAAACTTTCATTTTCTCCATGAAATCGACTTTATTAAGAAAGACAAACCTACTTTCTTTGTATTTTTTTAGTCATATTGTGTGCTTGTCAAATAGAAACTGCTTGGTGGCATATATTTCCCTCCTCCAGATATCATTATTTGATTTTATTGGCTTGTGTCAAATCATTTTAGTGATTTGCTCAATAATTCTATCTATATTCAGGTTGTCTGTGAAATTTGCCTCTATGTCTGCAATTAGCTCTATCATTGGATCATTCCATTCACCTCCAACAAATCTTGGTCTAAGTTCTAATGGGGTTTTAATGTTAGCAGATGAAATCTTCTTCATTAGATTTACAAAGCTGTTATCTTCTTAGGGCAGAAGGATATTCATGCCTTGTTTGGCTGCCAGAAAAGCTATTCTGTGTTTAAATTTGTATTTAATTTTTGGGCAAGATTCTTACATATTGGAAAGACTAAATTTTAGCTGTGTCAATATTCTATCCTGGTTGTAAATTGCATAGTGGATTTTAATTCTACAACAATTAAAGATAATTCTTTGTTTAGCACTTGCTTGAAGAAAGTCGACTTACTGAACTAGACAGCTGATAAATTTGTCAAATTTTAATATTCTATTTTGGAGATGACTATCTATAATATACTGTAATTCATGAGAGTAGCAATTTTTCTTATGCAATTGTAAATTTATCTTTTGAGCACTTGAATGCTATTGTAAGAAAAGCTTATCATAAGTGTGTTTTGAATCAAGCTTAACACTTTTGAGGACTACTTATGGCTTCCAACTGCTTGAAAGTTGAATTTACAATTTACTGGTTATAATTATCCATAAAGCAAGTCATATATAAGGTGATATTACTTTTATAAGCTTGTATTTACAAAAATTGTAATACAGAGAATGTACCAATAGCTCAAACAATCTCTTAATTGATATGTGCAGTAAGGAAAATATTTAAAATCTCTATCCAAAATACTCCTATCCCCAGACCAATTGGTTTCAAGCTTATGGCTCACCTTAATGAAGAGCTAAAATATTCAGATGCTAGATCCAAAATATCAACTCAAAACCCAACATTTATTTTATATGTAATATTTAAGTAGAAACTCTGAAGTTTTCAGACATGAAAATGTCTTTTATTCCAGCTATCTAACTTAAATAGCTATATGGGATTGAACCAAATTATAATAGCCTCAGCATAGCCAAATTCATAAAGTTAAAATTACAATTATCCATAAAGCAAGTCATATATAATGTGACACTGCTTTTATAAGCTTGTATTTACAAAAATTGTAATACAGAGAGCATACCAATAGCTCAAACAATCTCTTAATTGATAAGTGTAGATCTGAATTTGGTTCAATCCCATACATCTATTTAAGTTAATAGCTGAAGTAAAAGACATTTTCATATCCGAAAACTTCAGAGTTTCTACTTAAATATTACTTATAAAATAATAATGGGGTTTTGAGCTGATATTTTGGATCTAGTGTCTGAATATTTTAACTCCTCACTGAGATGAGCCATAATCTCAAAAACAATCGGTTTAGGGATAGTAGGAGTATTTTGGATAGAGATTTTAAATATTTTCTCTTATGGCATCTATCAATTAAGAGATTGTTTGAATTTACTGGTTAGTAAAATAGTATATACTTATTCTTATTTAGAAGTTAAAGTCCAATTTATTAATCTGGCTAGTCAAATAAAAAGTGATGCACTATTAAGATATTAAAAGATTACATAATACATCTCACTAAAACATAAATAGTTTTTGATGCAAATGATAACTAAATGAGCAATGTTAATGCTTCAAACAATATTTCTATTTAATAAATGTGAACCATTAAAATAAAAACTGTTTTACTAAAAAAAAAAATCATAAGTAGCAATAATTTAATACATAATGATAAAAAAAATAAACAAAATGAATAAGACAATATGACATGAATAATGTCCAATAGTAGAATTCTAAACACAAAATGTATATAAATTGCTTAGTGCATGAAATTTATTAATGAAAAAGTTAATGCATAACTTTATCATCTTTGGTCAGGACAACTCCACTATTAAATAAAGAACTTTCCAAGTTTAATTCTATATTCATAAGCATAACTTCTCTTTTTAAAAACTTTTCTGAAAATTTCCTTACTTCACTTAATTATCTTATATATGTTTTCTTTGTATGCATCCATCTTAATTTCAATAATATCAATGATATCCTTGTTTCTCTCATTCTTCTACTTTGGTTTCAATCCCACCTTGTTAATTCCAAGATGCAGTACATATTTTTCAGCAGAAAATCATATAATGAAAGAATCATTTTTGTATATTATTGGAAATATATGATGATATAACAAAAGCAAAATTTTAACCTTTTAACAAAAGAATTGTAATTTTTTTTGTTTTATATATTATACACATTTTGAAAATACTGGTATTCTCATGACATATGGATAAACAATCAGAGTGAAATATGATTTTTCAACAATTCCATTTAATTAATAAATACACTAAAAAAACTGTAGAATTTGCATATATTTTTACATCGCTGTAGTGGCTAGCCTCAATGTTTTTAAAAAACTACTTTTCAAAGTTTTAGAATAACAGTATTGTACCTGCGTTGTTTGGATCATCAGTAAATATGGTGTTTGTGAGCTTTTTCTTTATTTCTATTATTTACTTATATTAACTAAAAATTGTCTTTTTTCCCAAATATCTATATAATTTTAGATGATTTCTTGGGATAAATAACATGAATTGAGTTCTGGATTCTTATTTTTTCAATTACAGAATAACATCAAATAGCATATGCCAACAAAAAATACATCAAACAAAGCATTTTATAAACTCAGTATATTCTTACCCCTTAGTCTGGATTTAAATCACAAATATGTAAAATCAGTCAAGTTAAAGATCCAGTACTTATTTGTATTTGACTAAGAATATCAACAAATGATATGTATAAAAATTACTATCATTCATCATTTTTATCATGTATAAATTCATATTAAAACATGAAATTCTTTATAAATAATAAGTTACAATAATCTCTTCTCGGTTTTAGCTAAAAACTTGCCATGCTCTATCAAAAGATAACTACAGTCAATGTCTTTTGCAGAAAATTGATTCTTTTAGAAAAGTAAATATAACTAAGACAAAAAATTCTAAGAAATAAAAACATCTTCATAAACAAAGTCGACAACATCAAAATTATAATTACCTTTTTTTATCATGCAGTGAGCACAATACTTAAATGATCAACACAAATTAATCTGGAATCATAAGAACTGAAATAAATATAACATCTCCATAAAAAGGGTTGTATATATCACATTACAATTATCTTTTTTTATTTTTACACTCAGCATACAGAATCATCTGATCAACACAAATGAGTATGGGATTTTTACCTTTTACTAAGGATAGCTAGAAATACATTTACCAACCACAACTGGATGGCTGTCAAAGTTGGCAGAAGAGTAATTCCAAATCTATTTGTGACCACTTGAACTTGAACCTTAAACCATGAGACTTGCAAGTCAATGTGGTAACTGCTATAATACAAAGTCCTTCTAAACTTTTAATACTTAAATGCACAGACATGTACAGATATTGGTAAAACAGTATGAAAATGTATAAAATGTTAATCAGTAATTATCATTTCTATTTTTAAAAAATCTGCTTGTATTCTATGTGGGATGAAATTATACATTAAGCTGTTTTATTATAAAAAAAATATTGAGTTCTCCAAAAACATCACAAAAAATATGACATATTATTTATTGCATATGAATATTCTAATGAAGTTCAATAATATTTAAAATACATACAGGAGAGAGAAATGAAAGATTTTTATCTTCATATTTTTCTACGCAATGTATTTTTTTAAAAAGTGCTGTATTAATTAGAGTTCGATCATCTTGATAGAGGACATTATTTTTGAAAGTGCTTTTAATACCACAGACTAAATTTAAACTAAAAAATCTTTAATTCATCTAAAATTGTGATGCATTTCTATAGAGTGATAATTGGATCAATGAATATCATGTTATGGTGGCCAAGTTATAATAGTTCTTTCACCATACTCACAGTTAGAGAAATGTATCTGGTTGATAAGTTTCATTTTAATAAAACAAAATAAAAACACATTAGATAAATAAAATATAAATGATGTTGCCCCAGATCTATGGCATTTATTGAGGCATCTCTGCCAGCCAGTAATGCTTGCAATATTACTGCTTTTGCATCAGAGTATTCATTTCTTTAAATAACTTTCCAGAAATCATGGCTGTGTTATTAATGATCTTCTAGTAATTTTATTATAAATTGTTTTGAGAAACATTGAAAAATGTGCATTGACAAGGTGCAGTACTTGATATTAATCTATATAGAATGTTTTTTTTCTTTTTAAAAACAAATTAACTATTAACAAATATCGTAAAGGACTGTGTAGTAAACAGATTCTTATCGGGAATAAATTCATTAGTCACTTTATTAAGATTTTTAATCCATCAATGTTTTTGTAGATTTGAATTTTATTATCTGTACAGATCATAGTTTCTATTTATCATAACTACACAAATCACTGTTGTTAAATTTCATATAGAAGGCAGTAAACATAATCATCATGAAGTACTATGACTTTTGTAGTGTCTATAAAAATCAAATCTTTCTGATCTTTTACTGTTGGATTTGAAAAAAGAGAATTATCAGAACCACATAAGTACTTTTTTATATCCCAGTTCATCAACTGTATGAAGTTATTTTTGGTTGAATATCAAAAAGGGGATAAAATTAGTTATAATATTGATCTACTTACTAGCTTATTAAATATATTCTGTGAAGAAATGTCTGAAATCTGGTGGTTAAATGTGCAAAAAAAAAAAAAAAACAGGAAGCTACTCCAAATCAGAAGACACTGAGAAGTTTACAATGAATATGCTAATATTTAAATGAATATCCTAAAATTTAAAATGGGCAACCCCTCCCCTACAAAGGGATAGAGTATTCATCTATAAAATGCTCTAATTCTAAAACAGTTATCAATAAAGTATTTTCATCACAATATTTAGGAATGATTTCAGTCTATTGGTATTAAAAAATACATTCAAATCGTAGGAGTTGTTTGTCTGAAACTTGAACATACTGAGTTTGTTGGATTATAAATAAGAACTAATCTTTGAAAAATATTTCTAAAATTTTCATATCTTTGTTAAAAAAAATTATATTTTTGGAAAGTATCATTTTTGTAAAATCGATAAATTTTCCACTTCTGTTTCTGGAAGATTATTAATGGATAACTAGTGGCAAACCATTATGTAACTATTTAATTTTACTTATTTTTTGTTTCTTTTATATAGGGATTTTAGAGACTTTTAAAAGATTATTTTTCCAAAAAGAATTATAAGCTGAAGTTGGTTGAAATAAAAAAGTAGTATTCGTTTTTTACTTTATTATAAAAGCTATTTTTCAAAGTGATTCAATAAATCTTCTTAACAATTCAATTGGTACTAATTTTCTTCTTTTCTGAGCCAATACCATATCTGGCAAAATGAAAATACCCACAGAAAAGGTAGTTTTCTAACAATATTTAGCTTTATTACTACCTAGCATGCTTTCAATATATTTTTACTATATCATATTCATGGCATATCATATTCATAACATATATGTCATGAATATAGTAAAAATATATTGAAAGAATGCTAGGCAATAATAAAACTAAATATTCTTTTAAAAAAACTACATTTTCTGTGGATATTTTTATTTTACCAGATATTAAATATTCTTAGCATAAATTCAGCCTACACTACTTGGTTTCAACAGTGTTCTGTTTCTGTTTTTTGTGTTTTTCTATAGTTATCTTTTCAGTAAGCAATAATTTATAATTATAGTTATTCTAGCAGTTTTTATTCATCTATCTTTAGTGAATACACTTCAACCTATTTGGAAATATCAATTCTGCAATTTTAGACATTGATACTCTATCTAATCAAACACTATTGTACTAATTTGAGTTCTTTTATGCCCAAGCGACTCTGGCACTCCTCAAAGTCTTAATATCAAATTCTGTAAGTTTCTCTAAATAAGAGTGTTGCTAGTATGTAACTCATTCAACATATCAAAAATATAAAGGAAATAAGAAATAGTTGTTTTCATTATTTTGTCTAATTCTTATATAAAGTTAATATAGTATTTTTAAAAAAACAATAAACGATGTCAAAATAATTCTTAATAACAAAATTAAATCCAATATTTACAAGGTTGAAGTGAATAAAAATAATATAAATGAAAGAATGAAAATTTATTAATGGATTTTAATAAAAGTCAGAACTTTTCATTGGGGGGGAGGGATATTAATTTAAATTTATAGAAGTTAAAACAACTTCTTAATTGCCAAGTCAGACGATTCTCTCTCTCCCTCTCTCTCTTTTTTTTTGTAGATTTAGTCAACTGTAAAAAAGAGGTATTTCATTAATACTGTACAAAGAAACAAACACAACCGAATAAAAAAATATTCCTTACATGATCTAACTAGAAATAGGAATTTCATTGTTTCATTCTAATTTTGAATTATTATACTAATAAATAACTTTTTCAATTGAGGTATTATAAATTACTATTGGCTTAAAATATTCTAATTATTTAATTTACTGTATTTATATATTGTGTTGTAGAGATAGCATATGGTATGAGTTGCAACCCAATCTGATTAAAACTTCAAAAAAATTTCCAACCAGCTTAAAATTTATTGTTTAGATAGCCTATGCAGTAACCTAGATAACAATTCAATACTGATTGACAAATGGGTCTCTAGATTATCTTATCTAGAGGTTAAAATCTTCACACATACATTCATCCCACCCAACCAGTGAAAGCCTGTTGAGTAATGTCTTTTATCTTCAAAATTCTTTAAGAAAGACTGTTGAATCAGTCAAACCTTGTAAGGCTATTTAAATACTGTTTAGTCTTAACTACATATAAATATATTAAAAGTTCAAAGCTAACTTAAGCTCTTAAAGCAATAGGTTTATAAGTAATACAATCACATACTTTTATCATTAGTTGTTAAATCTGCCACTATTTTCTATTTCTTTAATATTATTTGATATAACATTCCATATATAGAATGATACAATAAATTGGTATTTATGTATTAGTCCTGCAATGTAGAAGAGATGATACACTTTTTGATATTCATGATAAAGGTCTAACCTTGCAATCCATCAAATAAACCCTGTGGTCTCATTCAATCTCATCCTACAATGTTATAAAATTATACTTTCATTTATTGTCCAGATTTTGTTCAGACAAGTTCTTCTTAAAGTGTTTTTTATTTCAGCATTGAATTATTGTTTTCCAATTTTCTGATTAATACTACAATATTTTTCTTTTTTAAACAGTACAAAATGATGAACATTTGGATACTTCAGACAAGCAATGGTGTTGTAATATTCGAGGATGTAATAATAAAATAGGCCTTCATAAGCTAATGTGGTTGGAGGGTTCCAGAATTCCATTTTTAATGATGATCCAATTTAATTACAGCTATGGGCTTGCAAATTAATATCCATAGAATTGGGAGAAATAGAGCTTGGTTTAGCAGAAAAAAATGTAAAATTGGAAAAACCTAAGAAAATCATTGAAATTAATAAGAGCCTTTTCACAAAAAGAAAAAAAAAACAGGATGAATTCTTCTGGAAAAGTGGATATTTGATGGCAAGGAGACTGACAAGTGTTTCATCATGAGAATTCATGGTAGAATAGTGAATACTCTGATAGAAGCCATCAAACTAAGTGCGGATGAGAAATCAACAATTTATTTAGTCTGTTGAAAAGCCTATAAAACTGCTGAATTACGAGTTGATAGTTACTGAAGCATTTTCATTTGAATCATACTGAACGACATCAAAAAATTAGTCCACCACAGTGTAGTAATTTATAATTTTTTTTCTCGTTTTTTTTTTTTTTTTTTAAAAAATACATTTACTACTTATTAGCATTTCTAGTGAAGATTCCGTGCAGGTGTTATAATGCATAATCATGTGATAAGTAAGTCTTCATTTTGAGAAAAATAAAAAAAATTAGTTTTAATCTCCATTTTGAAATAAAATTTTATCTACTTAAAATAAAATACATAACAGACAAATTGATTGCTTCATTGTGACAATTCCTTTTATATATTACACAGTAAGTACCGTATGTGTGTATTTTAAGCATTGTGTAATTTAGTGATTGTTTTGTCTGTATTTAAAGTAACATTTGGGAACTTGCATAAAACTTTTTCAGATATATTTTTGTGTGAAATTCATATTTTTTAGTATTGTTAAAAATGCACTTTTTCAGATTTATTATTGTGTGAAATTCATATTTTTAATACTGTTAGATATTAAAATTTTTAGTATTGCTAGATTTAGACTAGTGCAATTACAATCGTATATTAGAACTGCTATGCCTGTTCACATACATATTTAGACTACTGATAACTTTGTAAATGTTATGAAATTACCATGTACATGTGATCCATTTTGACAAATTTATCATTTTTAAGTTTGTACAAGATCAAAGAGTACATGTTATTTGGTCAGATCACAATATTAGAAAGTTATCCAGTGAATTGATACAAATGGGAAAAAGCATAGCAGGTCTAATTCATGGCAGGTTTAAAATGTATGTACCAAAAATTTTGTTAGATCTTGCAGTTTAAAGTTTATAAAAATATATTCTGATAAAATTGAAATGATAAAAGTTTAATAGCCTTTAAATAACTGATAGCATTGCAATTTAGCTCTAGTTACAAGTGATGATCCCCCCAGAGTTACATAATAAGAATTCTAAAAAATACTTACCTAAAATATAACATACAAGTCTTCAAAAAATTACTGAAATAGTTTGAATTTGTGATTTCCTACAGTAGATCTACCCAAAAGAGACACTTTTCCCAATCTATAACAGCAATTTTGAATTCAAAGTAAGTCAATAAAATCATTGACTCTATCACCACTAGGAGACCATATTTCACCTCTATGTAAGGAGTATAGAGCAACAATGACATCTTTGTTGCCAGAGTGGTCATCCACCAGACAGTTGATCTTATGCTCAATGCCTGCTGTGATCAAATCAGTGACTATATTTATGTATCCTCAATGAAAACCAGATCTCCATTGAAAACACCCATTTTCTCTCAAATTCCCCTTTCCACATTGATGACCCACAATTGATAGAATTTATTACTAATCAAACTGAGCATACCTCCATCATATCTACTTGCACCAACAAACTATATGCCACTATATTAACTAAACACATACTTTCTTAGATGAACAATATACCAAGACAAACTTGATTGCACCAATTAAAGACCAACAACCAGACTCCCTTTATCTTAACTTTATACACAAGTCCCAAGACTATATTATTAATAAAACACACACTAACATCATGGACACTCTGAACTTATGCTTTTCACCCATTAATAACTTCCTTTCAGACTGTTCTGCCAAGAGGAAATCTGGATATTCACAAAAAACATGTAAACAAAAAAGTGAAAACACTTAGCTCAGAACTCAACCTAGCCAACTGCTCATTAGATGACTCAATATCTCATGGGCTACAGCCCAGATCATAATCACTCTCAATCATCAACTTGCAAATTACATATATAACTGAACCTAACTCTGAAATACTTTTTAGTCATGCTGATGCCAATCTATCCCACAAAGAATGTAACACTATCAAAGACAAAGTTCAGCCAGCTGTCAGTGGCAGCTTTTACTTGAACCCTAGCCAGCTATCCATTCCTAAAACTTAGGACTTAGGCTAATACTCTTTCGTACAGATTTCTCTAGTTGTCAATTTTCTCCTATTTCTCCTATATTATTAGATATGGTACTGAAAATATACTTTAACATTCATGGTTTAAATTCAGGCCCAAAAAAATCAACAGCTGAACACATAGATACAAA
This sequence comes from Epiperipatus broadwayi, assembly GCA_028023455.1. Classification (NCBI taxonomy): domain Eukaryota; kingdom Metazoa; phylum Onychophora; class Udeonychophora; order Euonychophora; family Peripatidae; genus Epiperipatus; species Epiperipatus broadwayi. Next base: position 4,330,581 of record JAQFVV010012415.1, on the reverse strand, counting down.
TTACACATCCACACCTCCTAAGCCTTCTAAAGACAAAGGTATATAGTACCTCTCAAATTGATCCAGCCTCCTATTTGTTCTAGGTTACTATCTAAGTACCAAAAATGTTGTGCTGTTTATAGAATTCATCATCACCATCAGAGAATACATGACTGATCATAATTTTTTTCTTTCTTCAAAATAATTTACATTGAATCCAACCTTACTCCAAAAATTCTAAAACTGGTCCCTAGAGTCAAAATTCTTTGACTTTCTTCTGAGACATAACTTATAGGCTCTATCCATATCTCGCTTCCTACAGTACCAGACTGTGCACAGCATTTGACTCCTACCAACTAAGATAAGAAAAAATAATGCAGCTTCATTTATTTCATATCTGCTCTGCACTAACACATTCTTGGGAAATCATATTGACCACATACAGGTAAATCACTTCCACACTCATCAGCATTCTTGAGATATACATTCTTGAGATATACAACAGAGACATTATCTTAGCTGTTCATGCAACAATATTTACTTTGTATGCTTTTTATTACATGTGATTTTTGTCTTGGTACAACACCCATCACCACCCATCTATTTTTTCCCAACTAGCATGAGTGAATGAGAGCCAGGGATAGTAAACTTCCACCTCTAGACATCTTTGCATCGATGTGGTCACTCCTAAAACACTAATTCTGTCTCTAACTCTTTACTATGACACAGATAAACACAACTTCACAACTCAATCAGATTATTGTCTCCCTCCGGACCCCTTACAAGATATAGAAAACATTATTTGATTACTTTTTGGTATATTAATAACAAACTTTCCACTTCAACTTTTGCTAAAACTGAATCAACACTTATAATCACAGACCACTAAATCCCCATACTATTTATAAGAAGAACATTTAATCAACTTTTTCCAAAACTGAAGTAATATTTACAATGATAGACCAATAAATTTCCAGATTACTTAGCAGAAAAAATATTTAATTTCTCCTTACATTGACCATTCTTGAAATTATGTATATATATAGTTTTTGGTTCCTCTCTAATTTGTATATATAATCTACCATTGATACTCAAAACTACGATTGAAGAATGTTTTTTCATTAATTGTACATACTTCCATTATCATCCCAACTGATGAACTTCCAATTATATAGATTCCTCCTAAATCTATATGAGTATATGGGTTTTCCCTCAACCTAAGATAACCTTTGAGCAATAAACGTTGACATAGTGAATCAATAAAATAACCATTGTATTTGAATAGTATTCATAATACATACCACGTATTAGAACAAGTTTTACTTACACATGTAAATGCTGCTACAACATTTATATTTGGTCATTTTTTCTTATGCATAAATACCCTGATGTAACATTTTTTTGCTATTGCTTTGAAACATTATCATCATCATCACTATTATAATGATCAACATTTTATCATCATTGTCATAATAATAATAATAATAATAATAATATTTTAAATATAAAAATATTTTACATACCTGGAGTCTAGATGTATTACAGGGAATTTGAACACAGACTTTCAAGCTCCCTTCAGCCATCCATTCTATCTCATACAACTGATACACCATACATATTTGATATTATTAATAATAATTCACATGACTTGGTGGTCACCATTTGCATTGCCTTTATCTTTGGGTAAATATTTATTTTTTGGAAATTTTACTATTTAATTTTTGGGTGTAAGAGAGGGGTTGTTTCTATTTGCTAATTTGTGTTTGTTCTTTGTATACATGTGGGTTATTTCTATTTGCTCAGGTGTGTTTGTTCTACAATGTAATTTATGCCTCAGATGGTGCATTTTTGGAGGTTTTAAATTTCAAACCCAGAGCCTTGTGAAACCTTAGACTAGGTGCCCACCACCTGATCACTGACATAGTGACCATCATTTGCATTGACTTTCTCATTAGCAACTACTTTCCTCCAAAGATGCACCCTCAAGTGATCAACCACCACCCAGCTAACCTTGATCTGACCCCATTGATTAAGTCCTATTCCTTTCAAATTTCACATCCCACACAGCAACTTCAAACACTGCATTGCACATTGAATCCATCAATTTCCACAGCTACCAGTCCAGCCCTGTCATGACATCTGTCTGTACACAACTTACTGGACTACTACCCAAAAATCAATCAAGCCTATGTCATCAGAAGCCATGCCCATTAATCCACCTGATCATGAAAAAATATATAACCAGAGAAAACACACTCAGATGTCATTTTAATGCACTTAATCAAACTAGCACTAATGCAATCTCTAGAAACAAACTCTAATATAATCAAAAGGAACTGCAAGACAATGCCCACCATACAGGCAACTAATAGTGACATAATAACCAAGTGTATGAACTTACAGAACTTTGCCAACAGAAACATTTACCAACAGACATGGAAACAGTGTCAAGATAGTAATGAATTTTATCAGTACACATTTATAATAAAGGTTGTAATGTATACATGTGTAATCCTTAAATCTTAAGTACAAAATCAATATAACTTTGTAATCCAAGTGAAGTTGAACCTATATCATGAAAATTATAGCAGGACACATGTAAATTTAGTAATATAAACCTATCCAAACAAATTAATCCCTTGTCCCATTTATGCGCAAAACTCCATTCACTTATGTAGTCGTATATATATTCAAGCCTGCACAGACGTCAATATGATCACTAATGTAAGCACATATATGTAATTCTTTTTAGTATGAATAAAGTTCCCTTTTGAAATATGATAATAATAATTAAAATTAAAAAATAATAATTTATAACCTTCATCTTCTACATCAATTTAAAAAATAGGCACTAGAACCAATGTTTTTTTGACTCCCTGATCAGACTCAACTTGCACACACTACCACCATCTTTATTTCTCTATCTTCATCTGCAAAATAGCGATCTATTCTGTACACTATGTCATGGAGCCAAGTAGACTTAATACTACCTCAGTGACTGCTGTTTACTAAGTTCCACAATGGCAAATTATGTTCAATGCATTCAGATGACCTACTACTTTCATCCATCACATCACTCAGTCTTTTCAAAGATCACACACCTCATATAAGGTGCAGTCACATTTATCCTATTTGCTTTCTGGTGCATGTGGTGCACCTTCTTGTTAGAAAACAACACCAGGAGGCATCCATCCACATCTATCAACAAATTGCACCAGCTAAAAGCATGAGACAATAACATGGCTTCTCTAAACATTTTCACAGCTGGTCATCCTTAGAGGGTAGTCTAGTTTATAAGATACCACCACAATAGGAAGTTTTAACAACTTTCTCAGATATCTCATATGCTTCATAGTGCACCTATGGGCATGAAAGACTATGTTCGAAATATTCTCATTGGAATAGTTCAATAACATAGAAGGCTGTTTAACAAGACCAGTCAAGATTCAGGCAAATTAATTTTCATTTAAATGATATTAACATTTTTTATATCCTATTGTAAAAAAAGTATCATTAATGGCAATCATTTATAATTTACTAATGCCCATAATTATACATCATGAAATAATTACATAAAATCTATTATTATATAAATGTACTGTAATCATCTGTTAGCAAGATTTATACAATAACCAAGGGAATAATTTAAACTCATTCCAGTATTACTGTAAGGCATGTTTCTCCTTTGTATACAGAAAAACTTTTGTAAAAAAATATTTGTAAAATCTATGTACCATATTTTTTAGTCAATAAAGTATATTGTTGAAACATAATAATAATAATAATGATAATAACAGCAGCAGCAGCAACTACAATAATAATAACAAGTTATTATTATATATAAAGTGGTTCTGCAGACATTCATCTACCAAATAACCCAGGTAAAAAAATTCCAGTTTACTTAAAATTCTTTAAAACTTTCATTTGACAAGATAAAATTCTTATCTCTTATTACAAATGTTTGTCTTCAATCACTTAAAAACTCATTTATCAAATTTTGTTTAAATTTATCATTCAAAATTTATAAAATATTTCTTTTGTTTAAGATAATTTGCTAATTAATATATTGACTGAATTGTCACATGCTATTGGCTGGTGCCAATTTCACTAAGACCAAGTTACAAAGTTCAAAGACAACCCAAGCATATGATAATGCTACTAAAAATAACCCTCAACAGATCAATAGCAAAAGTAATAATAGTCCTTCCTATAGTTGTTAATAACAAAAATAATAATATTTCAATTACTCCCAAGTCATCTCCATGATATTGAAAAAACACTCCTGGTAACATAAGGGAGCTGGAGCTTTATAACCAAGAATCACAATCACAAACCCTCTATACCTTGAAACACAGATATTCTTATGACAATCAATGAAAAGCTCAATAATTTGCTACCAGCAGGACTATTTGCAACTTTTAAAAAAAAAAAATCCACTCGGTCTATAAATTTTATCTTATACAGACATCAATGTTTCTCTATATAAATTTCCTAGGCAATTATTATTTGACACAATATCCTTGCATGTGCTGTGGGATACCATTGCACATATTGCTGATCATCCAAAACTCAGGTATTTAATAGTTGCGTTCTTTCAAACCACAGAGACTGATTTCAAACCCAAATAAACTCACTAACATCATATGATCACCACTTCTTATGCTTTCTCAAGCTGTTAAAACAAGCAAAACTCTCCAATCAGTGCAAGCCAGAGTAATCAATGGATGCAAGAAGGTGGTGACATTACTGTACGAAAAGTTTTGCTTGTTTTAGTACAAATAAAATCACTTGGAAACTTTGCCTTAATTATGTTGGATCCCAATTGCTACAACTGTTCACAGGGGTTCTCAAATACACCTATGTGAGATACACCCTTTAAGATTTCCAGCATATAATGCAACCATTTGGCAAAGTTACAGCTTTTCAACCCATATATCTGAAGAATACTCTTATACTCATCCCTAGTAATAGCTATAATTGCAATTACAACTGCACTATGACATTGATCTAAACATGATTCCAATTCAGATCCTTGATCAAGAAGCCATCCTATAGGTGTATATCAGAAGATTGAAACACCAGTGCTACTCCTGTTTCCAGCAGAATCATTTAGTTGTTCAATATGCTGATCTCTTGCCTTCACTTTCAGGAAAGTCAGTTGATCATCTATATCTTCAAGTCAACAAAGAACAGTCAACAACAAATTCTTCCATGATTACATCCATCAATAGCCAGGAGTTTATCCATGCACATACTACCTATCCTATAAAGTAACCCGCTCTCAATCCCAAATCAGACACATCACAATGACCATACTGTTCATATAAAAACCTCAGTATATATCATGGAGGGAATTTCTCCAAATTTACCACTTGTACCCCCCCCCCCAATTTTTAATGAAACAAAAAGAAAGCCTGGACATCTGGACAAGGCTTCAGCAACTTAAAAAATCACAATCAGATGATAAAGTTGAGTTGCTAATGAAAGACATGAGCTGTGTACAAACTAGCTATACTCCATGCAAAGTTAATGTCCCTTATCTGACCCCATAGAGCAATCTACCCCTACCTCCTATCATCAACAACAAATACATTCACCATCTGAGCTACAAGGCTTGTTAGTTACTGATCAACTGTCTTTACAAACTCATAATTATGTAATCAGACTTTTCTGAACACATTAGAGTTTACACCCACTCTGACTGATAACTAGAATTGATTACCTAAAACTCAATGATAAATGAAACTAAAAATTACTGCACCTAATGATCAATGTATCAACTTGGTATCTAAACTTTTTTCAATTAAAAAAACTGAAAAGCAATATATAACCTCATGTGCTTGGATTGACTAAGACCAAAATATACAATGGATCTCATATTGATCACACTGTTTACTTTAATAAACAGGGTTTCTATTCTTGCTCAAAGAACAACTGTTTCACAGGGGTCCTCAAAAACCCCTACTTGGGATAATGCAGCCATTTGGCAAAGTTACAGCTTTTCAACCCATATATCTGAAGGATACCCTTATACTCATCCCTAGTAATAGATATAACTGCAAATTACAATTGCACTATGACATTGATTCAAACATAATTCCAATTCAGATCCTTGATCAAGAAGCCACCCTATAAATATATATCAAAAGATTGACCACTAGGGCCACTCCTGTGTCCACCAGAATTATTTAGCAGAAACTATGATCAGCCATCTATAATCAGACACACCACCTTTATACTCATAATGACTAAGATTACATATTATTTACCTATTGATTAATTCTGCCATCTCTTCTCTCTGCAATAAGCTATTATAGGGCAGAAAGACAGTGTCAATCTTAGCTAAGAGACTTAGTTGCCCACCCCTTAATAATGGTCTGGCCTCCACAGCATCCAAGTCATTCTATGTCCAAAAAGCCATAAATTCAATTACATCACTGTGCTCAATCATTGTTATTAGTTATCCCTTCTAATAGACCTCCCTCTCTCCCAGCTTCATTTCTCATAACACTTTACCAATCAACCCTATTTGCATCCAACTAATCAAACTTCCTTCATGACTAATAAATACACATACTTGTAAACATATCCATTACATATTTGGAAGCCAACAAAGATTTTTATTCTCACATGCTTGGGATCAATACCTGTCAGCTATTCTTCTCCTTCAAAAGATGTTCCTAGAGCCTAAAGTTTTTGATTTCCTAGTTTGACTCAACCTACATGCATTACTGACATCTCAATTTCTCCAGTATCACCATGCACCTTATGCCATGTGTTAGACAAAACTCAACAACACCTCTTCTAGCAGTGTCAAGCCTTCAACCAAATCAGAACTTTCATTCTAAATATATCTATACAACAGCTAATTCAATCCTATAGAAAATACATTCCTCCACAGCACAAGCAACAATTATTTTATATCCCTTCTGGTGCATCACTATATCTTCGCTATTAGAAGACATTCAGCTACATTTATCAATAAGCACAACAAATCAAGGCCTAGGACAACAATATTCCATCCCCAGATGTTTTATGCCCCTGGTCACTACTTAAACAACCATCCAATCTATAAAAAGTCATAGTCCAATAGTAACCACCTTGAATAGCACTCAATGGTACCATCTGTTACCCTCAATATCGTTCACCTACCCAACTGCCATCAAGATCATCCATCACCAGATTACAGAATTTAATCCTCATCTCATCACCAACCACCAGCTATTCACCATATGCAGTTCTACTCTAAATTGGCTGTTTTTCATAGAGTACCATAACTTGATTTCATACCACATGGATATGTTATCTCCCTATTATACTACCACATTAATAATTACAAAAACAATAATCAATATTAATTTAGTGACTGTATATAACTTCAATGTGATGCCAGATTTTACAATCTTAAGCCACATCTATCTATGTTTGTTAAAGTCTTTAATGATTAAACTTGACATCCATCTCTGTATCCAAAACTAGTAGCAGTGTTTGTAAAAAAACATATCTTGTAACCTGATTAATGTAATACTTAAAATCAACCCATATAAAAAACCTGTATACCATGATTGCATCAGTAACACTTGTAATCAAAACTATGTACTTCTATGTAACCCAAGGGATTAATAAAGATTATTGTTGAAACAAAATAATAACAACATTAATAATAATTATTAATAATAAAATAATAATAATACAACACTAAATAAAAATAGTATAGACGTACATGGGAAGTTTGAAATTTTTTTACTTAGACATGGAATTTTTGCAATGTGAATTCACATTTCTTAGTTAAAAGATAAGAAATATTGTAAAAGTTTGCAAATGTGTGGAAAACAAACTTTTTTATTATTTATGTAAAATGTTTAAAGCAACAAAATAGTTTATGATCATCTTAATATTTTTAACAGAAAATATTATTAATTTGATTATAAAAAGAAGGGAAGATAATTTATTTTATATAAAGTTAAGAGTTGACCATAAATAATGAATAGTAATATTTAAAAATATTCAATTTTATTTAGCAGCTTAAAAAAAAAAGATGCCTATCAATGTTATAATAAGATTTTAAATGCTGTAAACAAAATTGATATATATGCATTGAAAAAAGCAGAATGTTTATTTGATATAGATATATTAAGCATTTTCATTATTTGCATATTTGTAAGTTGTTGAAATATTAAATAGTTTATGAAAAATATGTGCAAAAATAGATATTATAAAGCTTATACCTAAAAAAATATATATGTTAAAAAACATTTTTTATATGAATTCTTAATGTACATTTTATATTGCTGGAAGGTGATTTCATTATTTCAGATGTGAGTGCATTTATTTAAAAACTTATATTAAAAAATACTATATTATATATTTATATAACTGCTCAATAAAAGTATGTTCATCTTGGTCTAGCCTTCTTGAAAATAAGAATTCCTTAATAGTGTATGTATCATGTAATAATTATTATACATATATATTATAAATAAAAAATCCTTTATTTTGCTGATAAAATATGTTCCAGAGTTTAATATATAATAAAGATGAGACATTATATTTTTAAAAGAGATTTTTTAAAAAAACCTCTATTTTTTGATGAAATGTGCGTGCTGTAGAGATTATATAACGATGTGAAATTGCTCTATTTTTTGTAGCTAATAAAAATGTATTCTCAGATCTTATATATACTGTAGAATTGAATAATTCCTCTATTTGCCAATCATGCCACCATGAATAGGAAATGCATTCTTAAAAAAATTGAATTTCTTCACATTAGATATCTCTCTCAAATATACATACATAATTTTTAATTAGTTACATTCATGTTATGAAGTAAAGTAAACAAACACAAAAAACAACTTAAAAGCGTTGGAGATGTGCAACATATTCTATTTCTTTTACTATATTTATAATTAATTTTTAAAATGATCTAAACACGTGACTATAGGGAGTTAACTGAACCATTTCTTGTTATAATTTTAAGCCATTCCTTATTGTGAAATTATTTATAAAAAATAGATACCAAAAGAATTTTTGTGAATAAAAAAAAAATATTTTCTAGTTGTTTTGATGCATGGCCTATTGCTTATAATTATGTAATTTTGTTAAATACATTTTGTTTCTTAAAATTTAAAGAATCAGCATAATGTAGTGGATATATATATAATTTGAAGATGATGAAAATTAAAGATTATTGTGAGATTAGATTCAATTATTAAAGAGGATAAGGAAGTGCATATAAAAAAAACATTGTGGATCATTATAAGATTACATGGGTAGCACAAAATTTTAGGTATAAATCTAGTTTAAACTTTTGATATTACTACTTTAACAAGTTTATTAACCTATAAAAGCAAGTTTATTTCTTGGGGGTAGCTAGTCTTCAAGATGATGCTTTAACAGGTAATTTTATTATGTGTGCTATGCAATAGTTTTACCGGTTATTTTATATTTAAGCATCACATGATTCACCATCTCTTATACTAGCACAATTGTTTATAAACAAGGCAAAACTCTCCATACAGTAGTACCACCCTGTGCCATCCAGAGTAATCAAGGGATACCAGAAGGCTTGTGCATAAAATCCCTATCTAATGCCTACTCATCCAATATCCCCAGACTAGTTTCTGGCTTGTGACCTTCATCAGTGAGGAACTTTGGATCTGAGAGCACTGCACCTAGATCTTAGGATCTAATGCAACCCTTCAGCAACCATCTTTTATCTCTACTTAACTATAAAACTATGAGAATGAAATTGAACAATTATGTGTTAGTATAAGAGATGGTATTCTTGTGATGCTTAATAGTTTAACAGCAATCCTGCCTAATAGGATAGTGGTGGCTATGGTTGTTAAAGAGCCATAGACACCAAAATGTATGGGTGCTGAACTGAGTTCAGACCCATATGACTATATAGGCTATTGAGCTTAGATAGAAAATATTTTTGTGTTTTCAATTTCATTCTCATAGTTTTATAGTTAAGTAGAGATAAAAGGTGGTTGCTGGAGGGTTGCATTAGATTTTAAAATCTAGGTGCAGTGCTCTCAGATCCAAAGCTCCTCACTGATGAAGGTCACAAGCCAGAAACTAATCTGGTGATATTGGATGAGTAGGCATTAGATAGGGATTTTATGCACAAACCTTCTGGTATCCATTGATTACTCTGGTTGGCACAGGGTGGCACTACTGTATGGAGAGTTTTGCCTTGTTTATTTTATACTTAATTTATATTTACTATTTTTAATGAATTGGGGTGATAATTATTATTATATTGTTGCAACTTCTTTAAACAGTTATCTCTTGATAAGTATATATAATTTAATTATGTTAATTCTAAAAAAAATAATCTTAGAAGGTCCTGTATGGTTCCAGTGCTCAAACTTATGAACTCTCAAGCAATAAAACCATTTGATTTTTTTTCCTGTTCTGCATGGTTTATGCATTTGGTAGAGTGTCAGACTCTGGAAGTTAAGATTCTAGATATTGATTCCAGTTCTGGTACTTCTGATGGTTAAACAGTTTTTAATTTTTGAGCAATAAAGCCATTCAATTATTATTATTCCTCCTACTACTACTATTACTACTACCATGCTCCCCTGAAAATAAGATCTAACCAGATAATAGGCCCTTGCATGATTTCCCAGGATATTGATAATATAAGCCCTATCCCAAATATAACACCTAGTTAAGATTGTCAGCCTGATGGATGGATATCATTCTTCCATTGAAACACATAACAGACATATAGAATTATAAAGTAATAAATATAACATTCAAAATGTTTATATATGTACATTACAACTAGCATAAGAAACATTTCAAATTAAAGTAATGAAAGTATAAACAAATATAAATGTAGAATTTTGTATTTGAATAAATGTTACTCAAAATTATTTTGTACGCAGATTCATAACTATTTTAATAAACTTACAAACACAATTTTTCTTTTCATTTATCAATGCACCTTCATTCAGTCTGATATGAGAATTCCACTTTCATCTGATATCCAACTGTATATATTGTAAACAAATCAGCACTGATATTCAAAAAGGCTGAAACTTATTATTAGTGGCAATCTTAGTTCATAAATTAATCAAGCAAGCTTAAAGTTTGTATATCATTTTAAAATTAAGTACTACTAATATCCACATCATGCAAATAACTTTTGATATATTCTTTTATAATGAAAATGTTATGCGATATGATTATAATCGTAATTATGACATATTCAAGCAGTAGTAAAAGTTATTTACATGCTGTTGAAGTTAATGATGAATAAATTTAAACTTTTATACTTTAAAAAAATGTAGATTTTTGTATTTGAATAAATATATATTTTTGTGCATGAGAAAATAAGATATCCACTGAAAATACGTCCTAAGCCATCTTTTGGAGAGAAAATTAATATAAGATCAGATTTTATTTTTAGGGAAACACAGTACTACTACTATTATTATTATCATTTCTCTCAGAAATACAGATTATCTCATATACAATCACAAAAAGACATGTCATATAATATGTAAATTTCTACAAGAAAGATGGCTGCAGAAAGAAATTTGATATTAACTGAAAGAAGACTCTTAGGCCATCAGTATTACTCTATACATTCCTGGCATTACAGATATTATTATTATAAAATTATTCATAGATTTACTCAACATAAATGGAATACTCATCAACAAGAATCATTCAAAATGGTGTTTACTGGCTTCATGACAAAAAAAAAAGCTAAATTATAGCTGTTATTTCCAAGAGGATGGAAATTTGCCAGCCATAATAGAAGTTGTTAGCTGAAGGCAGAGAGTACTAAATATCCTTTGATTACAAACCTAGGCTGTATTTCAGTGACAACTTTTTAGATGCCTACAACTGCACATCATATCAAATGCAGGAAGATTGCATGTATTAGGGAAAGAAAAGTCAAATATTAAAAGGGAGTTAAATGAAAAGATGAAGAAAGAATTGATTTTAAAAATTGGGCTTACATTTTAAAAGACAAATGGAGTGGGATTGTTAATTCAGACACATAGAAAAAAAAAAGCTATTTGACTTAATAGAAGATACCAAATGAAGAAAATTAATTTTTATGCTTCAGCAAGTTCTCTTTTAATAAAAAAGTAAATGATTTTATATGAATGTGCAAAAAACTTTTGATCAGAACAAATAACATTTTAGAATTGAAAGCTAGAATTGATAAATAATTGAAAGATAAAAGGTCTGTGCTTAAATTATAATGGAAAAAATAAAAGAAGTCATAAATTTATGAAATTTGGAAAAACAAATTGTATATTATTAATTTTTTCTTGGAGAATAATGATAAGTAGAAATGGACATGAAACCATTCAAATGAAGGTACAGCAAAATTGGATTACAGTTTGACTAACAAAAATATGTCTTCCAAGATTGTAATTTCTTAATTGATTTAAGATAGGAAGTGATCATTCATTAATGAAATGTATGATACATATTATTGCAAAACTAGAGAAATGAAAACTATTAAAAAATACAGCATTAACAATTGACATTTCTAACCTTCAGTAATATTCAAATATATTTAAATAAAAATTTGCAAATTATTTTAAAATAATAATAAATTTTGATGATGGTTCAGACAACTATACAAAAATGGAGGCAAGATAATATTTAAAATAAGAAAGAATATGAAAACTTTTAAAAATTATCAATTAAAAAAAATTGAATATGTAATGTTTTATAAAATGGTATAAAAAAGATGAATTTTCAAGAAAAGCTATTGAGAAGATTAAATCTGAAAAGTGGACAACATATCTTAGCATTAAAAAGAAAGTTATTTGAGAAATAAATTTAAAAAATGTGGAACTATTACTAAAAAGGGAGAGGATATTATGAATCTGCAAAAAAATCTTTAAAGAATTATAAAGTAATAAAGAACAAAAAAAAAATCCCTTCCAATTACTACATCATCTGAATTAGATATGAAATTAAATCTATGATAAAGTGAAAAGCAAAATAAAATTATTATTAATATTTTAAAAGAATCGAGTGAAAAAATAGAAAAATTGTTGGTTAAGTTATATACAAAATATCTAAATGATAAAAATGTACCAGATGATTTAAATAATTAATATTAGAAAAGATAGATAAAAAAAATAAAAATTACAGACCCTTGGTCATCTATCAGTTCTATACAAAATTTTGAACAAGATAATTATAAGACATTTACAGAAAACTTTAGATTCTAACTAATTACAAAAAAAGCATCCAAGTATTGAAAGAGGTTAAAAAAGAATCAATAAAAGTAAATTTCTATTATGCGTGGGATTTATACATTATAAAAAAAGGCAATTGATTTTTTTAAGTCTTCCGCATGTGTTAAAACTTCAAATAATTAACATATAAACCTGGATATTGTCATATTTTGAAACTTTATCAAAATGCAACAGCAATGATTAGATTCTATAGTGATATTAAGATTAAGTTAGATGGTTATACTAAGATTAAGACTGGGAAAGGTATATGCTAGGGTGATAACCTATCTCTAACACTTTTACAATAGTTTACAAAAAGTAGTTTGTGGATTAAAATAAAAAACTAAGAATGTAAATGGAAATTAATTAAGTCATCTACATTTTTGAAGATGATGTGGTTGTTTTTGCAAGAAATGCTTTAGAGATTCAGAAAATGTTGCAAAAGTTATCAGATGAAAGCAAGAAAATAGAATTGAAGATAAATAGTAAAAATACTGAAGTAATGCTCAATGGATTTTCTTAGGAGAAAATAAACATTAATAAATTAGAAAAAAAGTTAACAGCAACAAATATTTTAGTCAGAATGTTGGTACAGATGGAAATATAATAAATGAAATTAATAATAGAATTAAAAATCATGGAATAGTTGGGGTAGAATTGTCTTAATATTAAAAAAAAATGTGCATATGTCTTAGAAAAGAAAGTATTTAGTAAATAAGTTTTACCATTTCTTATTTATGGATTTGACACATGGACACATAATAGAAAAACAGTATAGAGACTTTAAACCAATGTTAGGAGTAACAAGAAATTATTGAAAGCAATATAAGATATGTTAGTGGACAAATAGGTATCACAGATATCATTAAAAAGCTTAAGAAACTGAAATGGAACGGAATTGATATATTGTTAGGTGAATAGTTGATGTGTTAAATAGAATACCAAGATACTGTAAAAGAGACAAAAAAAAAACATGTAAGATGGATGAATAAAATATGAAAATTGCTGGTGTGATATGTAGAGGGAAAAGGTTTGAATTAAAGTTGGAGAGAGTCCTCTATTCTGCAGCAAATCATTAATAGTTGAAAATGATGACATTGGATAGATCACAATACATGATTGCCATTCTCATTGTTTGCAGACTTGGTATTTAAGTTTAAATCTTCATACATATCCTTGACCTCATTTAAACCTGCTATATAAATTTTGCTTTACCAATACATTACTTAATTCATATTCCACAGAAGTTGCCCTAACCATGATGCATAATTGATGGATTAATATAAACCCCTTATGACATTCATTATTTGGATTGGCCCGATATATGTTTTTTATCTGCTTTCTATTAATATAACTTGGAAAATTCAACACAGTTCACAAGTCTGAAAATAAAATTTGCAAAAAAAGTGTAATTCCACAAATTCTTATAAATTAATATGGCTAAAATGTCATGAGAGCTATGTTTTAGCTCACTTCTGTTTTGGTTCAATAGCTATTATAGTTTTTAATTTTTTTTTCTCCAAAAAATAATAACAGAATAACTTTAACAAGGACTTGCTATGATAAGGCTTTTACAGATATTAAATTTAATTATTAAAAATAAGTAAAAAAATTCAGTCTTGACTTTTTATTAAGAAATTAAAAAGGTATGAATATTTTTTTTTGAATTTTAAAAAGATCATAAAACTAATAGCTTCAATGCAATAATATCATCCTTAAATATATTTACTAAATCAGGGGTGTTTTATTTTATTTTCTTATAGATAAAAGTTAAACAGATAAAATGAATAAATAATTAATATGTGACACATGCGGTATTACAAAAAGGAAAAGAAAAAAGACATTAGTACTGAAATATTAATATAAGAAATCCAGTGATATATTTAAACTACAACTCAGAAACTGAATTCATTTAGAGTAAAATAAATATATTAAGCAGAAGTTATAGGAAAAAACATATCAAATGAGGACAACAAAAAGCTACTGACAAAATATTTAAGACAAGATAGACAATCAAAATTAGTAAATATTCAGAATTTGGTTACATGCCATGAAATGACAATGAATGAAAATGATTATAATATATTAAAACCCTTCCTATATCTTGAAAATCTTAAACAACACAGTACTTGTTCTAAAATTGTGTGATTAATAATAATTACAATAAAAGGAAACTAGAAAATTAACAGCCTAAATAAAAGTTACTATTTTCTAATAAAAGCTTTGGCTTATTTTATTTTTTTGTTTTTGAAAATAATATTATTATTATCATTAAACATAAGTAATTACAATATTGAAACCGTATTCAAATTTAACCATATGTCTGCATTTAACATTGTTCCTGCAGTTTTTAAAACTGAAATTCGCAGTTGTCAGTTTCAATTTAAAATAACATGAAAACAATACACTCTTTACATGCACAAATTCCATGGATTCAATTCATTTTTATTCTCTTTCAAAAAAATTAAGTTTTGTTTTTCTATGATAAAAATTGATGATTTTATAACGATTTTTCCCCATTAATACCTTTTAAATATTTTTATTTTTTTCTACATTCATTTGTTCCTACAGTTTAGTATTTATTGAAAAATGTACAGCAGATAATACTGAATTATTCAAATTATTCAAGCCTTGAAAGTAATTTTCCCATGTGTGTCTTAGAATGTGTGCTTTATTGTGTTTTTCTGCTAGTGATTTCTAAGAAGAAGAAGCAATTATGTTTCCAAAAAGAAACAACAATAACAATAAATTAGCATGTCATCATTGTTCAAATATGCAGGAACTGCCTTTATGAAATTTTCTTTTTTACCTGATCAGATGTATATAAGCTTTTACTGCTGAATATTATTCACTACAAGGTCTCAATGATTAATTTTACCAAGTTTCGAATTTTTAATCACTCATATGTATTTTTATTCAATTATCGTTTGATAAAAAATATATATGAAAAAATAATTTTGATACTAACAAGTATGCTATTAAATATAAAAAAATTCCAGGCTGGATACATTTCTACTGTGAATTAGTACATCATTTGATATGATAATATTATTTCTGGTAGATCACTTATGTACAGGTTATTTTATTTTTCAAAAATTACAATTTTATCATATGTCAACTTATTTAAATTTTAACAAAAAAAAAAAGTCAAATATTAAAAGTAAAAATTGCAATAAAATTTATAAAATAAAACCAATATATATATATGACTATCACAATGTGAATTTTAAAGTTGCATCTCAGATACAAAGAGAAGTGGCAGTTAATGAAGTTATTAAAAAAATCTACTGATCAAAATAGTATGAAAAAAGTTCCCTCAAAATCAGTAATGTGAGAATTTAAATAACGAGTCATATACAGGTAAAAATACAATTTCTAATGCTGACCAGAGTCTGAATACTAAAGCTGTGCTCTCAGTCATATTTCAATATTCAAAAAGAAAGTGCTGAAATGTGCACCTAAAAAAAGGCAGAAAAGTTTTTTCTGACTATGTAGTCTGATCATTGATTATATATCAAAAGTGCTCAGAGGAGATTTATAGCTTACTATATGAAACTGAGATAGTCAATGCATCTCTTCACTTAATTTCTTCAGAAGTGTTGAGTAACATGACAGTTTCATCCAATATTTAACTTTATGATGAGAAGAGGATGAATCATGAATAGTTCTAATGAATAAGTTATATTTACATGTTTATTTATATATTCATTCTTTTGCTGCATGGTAAAGTAACACTTTATTTTTAAGCACACATTTTATATTTTAAGTGGATCCTACCTAACAAAAGGAAATCTTTTCTGCAAAATTAAAAATATAAATAGATAATAAAAGAGCATTACTTTTATTTATATTGTGCATTGCATTAAATCATCATTCTTTTTCTTTTCACCTATATTATATACTGAATCAGTCATTTACTTATTCATCTGTGTCACTATTACTTCATTGATTATATGTATGACACCTATAAGGAAAGATGGTTATGGAGATTTCTAGGAAAAATGAAAAGTATCAATGATGTTTTATAATAATGAATTATCTTAGATAAGCCATATTATATATTAGTTTATTGGAAAATTTATAAGCAATGTGATGACTCTGTTAATAAAAATATAATTCTAATCTTTATCTATTAACATATAGAATTTAGGAAGAAATACAAAAATAATTTTCAAAAATATTAAAATTTTGTTGATTTTGAATGTATAATGACTATTTTTTTTTTCAAATTTATTAGTCCTTAGTAATTTATTATTCTAATAACATCATTTATTTTTTTCCATAATGCAAACTGAAGTTAACATAAAAACTGTGTCACAAACGTATTCCCCAAAAATCCAACATGGCTACACTTAAGAAGTTACAAGTTAGTTAAAGATACAATTTACTGTAATAGTTTTAATCTACAAATTAATCTTAAGATTAAACATTATTATGTTCTCAGAACTAGATAGCACCTAAAATTATTACATACAGTAAGTGACTAAAGCAACTTTAGTCAAATGTAAAACTAAGTATTAATTTGACTTTATAATTGAAAATGTTGTATTAAAAAATATTTTTATTACGAATCTTATACATATGATGCATTTATTGAATAGGTTGCATGTATTATTAATAATATTTTATATGTTTATGTTCGATCAAACAATTTTTAATTTTCTTCCCGACACAGTTTCAATATGTATTTAAATTTTATTACTTTCAATAACGCGTTGTTATGTTGCTATCATTTTTAATTTCTTACTATAAATATAACTATTAGTTGAATTTGTTATAAATAATAATACAAATATTGTAATTATATAAATAAAAGAAAATCAATTATACCGGTTACATAATTATTTGAAAAAATAAATTGTAATTTTATATTAAAAAAAAAAAGTTTCTTAAAAAAATAACAACTATTGTTTATAACTGTTTGCAGAGATAAAAAAAAAAAACTTCCAACAGTTACAAATGAATTATGGGAAATTATTACCAATCAGACAACATCATTAGTGACAAACTGATGAAAATGGCGGAAGCCATTTTGCTCTTTGCTAGCAGGCATGTGGCTTTTGAATTCTGTTTTGAAAAACATTTCTCATCACAATTTTCTTCAAATAAATTGGAAACCGAGCTAAACTTGGCTGGTGTTTTAATAGTGATTTTCTGAATAACAATATAACTTTAAGTAATAAAATATAATATTAAAAAGTATTTATTAAGTACCATCTCGTCTTATATATAAAAACACACATGCATATATATATATGTTAAAATGAAATGTGCAAAAAACGTTTATTAAATTTTCAAATAAATATACGTACAAACTAACAATAAAAAATGCGATTAAACAGCATATAAATATCGGTAATAGTTAACGATTTTCACTACTTTTTAGCACTTTAAGCATTATTACATGACTCATGAATTGAGATATATAGAGATTTTTGACACTTATTTATTATATAAACATGCACAAAGATGGCATGTTAATACTTATGGTTAGTGGCTTGGGAAGGTATGTAACAGAGTCCTAATAACAATTTAAGAGTAAATTAGGTGAAAAATAGTTTAAAACTTACATCACAAAGCTAATTAAGTGATTCAGGAATTGTTAGCAATGAATTTGCTATTATGCTAAAATATATAGAACATTTTATAATTTAAAATATTTTTGTTTCTTTTCAGGTAACAAGTGTTTTAATAAGCAGTCAGTCATGGATGAGCCTTTCATTATTTAATCAGCACAGACAGTTGCAGTATAAGCATAAACAAAGCAAGTGCCTGTTCAGCGTTTAATTTTCTTCATTTTCAAATTGTCTATTAATTTATTTTCTGAAGCTTTTTCAAAACATATTCAACAATGGAAAAGTTATTTACCACAAAGGACAATGCAGACACTTTTTTCTCAGATAATAGATTTTCACAGATAGTTAGACAAAAAGTTTTGCATTTTATTTTTGATTTATCTTTTGATTTTTTCCTACTTCATGCATAAAAACATTCTTTTATTATTACTGCTTTCATAAAATTTTCTAAGTTGTCCTACTCATTTCAGTCTTCTAGTACAAAATAATTGCTATATAGGATATAAGCATGATATATTGCATTATGTCTCCATTAGTTACTTAGCATTTAACATACATTTTGCCCAAATACTATATAGATAGAAATTGATTACTTTTTTTTTTGTCTTGAAATATGTTGTCCAGGTTTCTGATTCATATAAGAATGCTGTAATACACAATGTGATATCTTTTTTGATATTTTATCAAATGTAGAAATTGCTTTCCTCAACATTACATTTATGTCATTATCATAAGAATATATATGCATACATTTAAAAATTGTAAATGACAAAAAGAATATAATTGCCCGTGAATACCACAATTATCATGTTCATGAGAAAAGTTTAGACAATCTAATCTGGATGAAAATCATTTCAGGACACAATCACTATGAGTCTCAGAATCTGTAATATCAGCAATAAAAGAAAACTTGATTAAAAAAATATTAAGATTATTAAAATAGATTTTAGAACTATATTGTTTGAGCATGTTGTGTATCTAATATGTAGAAAAGCTTAAAGAGTTTTTGTATACTTTCACAACCACAAATAACATGTAGCATTCATAATTATACTCAATAATCTCTGTACATTTCTCAAGTGCACCATGTTTGTTTTGCAGAAAATCTGAGATGTTAAAAATTTATTTGAATTAGTTTAGATTGGACCACAATTTTTTAATAATTTTTTCAAACATATGGAGATTTGCATGACATGAATATCAGATTTGATCTTCATCCTACATATTATATACAATATTTTTTAATGTAATATCAGTTTGTGTGTGTGTGTGCAGGCAGGAAGATAGGTAGGTAAGTAGGTCAGTTGGTATACACACAAACATTATTTTAAATTCATTATTACAGAAATTAATATATATTTTTACAGAATTTTATGTATCTAAAGAGATAATAATGAACACAAGTAAATTAATGCCAAACAGAAGTCATCAAAAAAAAAAAACATGCATTAGCAATCTAGAGTTGTCTTAACTACTGTTATATGCAAAAAAAAGAAGGAAAAAAAAACAACAACATTAAAACATCACTGTCTTATGATATAAAAATATTATTATTACAACTCACATTTTTTATACATTCAAATTGCAAAAGAAGATGTATTCATTTATTCCAAAAAGAAAAAAACAAAGTCAAATTATATTAAGAGTAAATGTTAAAAGCACATCAAGTTTAAGAATAAATTGTGATGCTTGCTCACATAGAGTAATTCATTTAAGCAATTATATTAAAAACATTTGGAGAACTGGAAGTTTGCTTTCATAAAAAATATAGTTTTTAGACTGTTGCATGATCCATATTTACAAATTTAAAAAAATTAAAATTCAAGTTATATATTACCTCCACTTTTAATTTTCACTTTATTTTTTGTAAAAGTAATTAGTTTAAATTCATATATTATTTTCATCATCATTGTCATCATCATATTATTATTATTAGAAGAAATAAATATGGTTTATATATTCATGCATAATATATGCTAGGTTTTCGTCATTTCATATAAGATATTGCAATGACTTTGGATTTAGGAATACACCTATTGGTGTATCAAAAAGGTTAAACAGCCTAAAACTTTTCTAAGATTTGTGCTATACCTGAAAAAAAAGAAGTACATTTAGGAGTTTATAAGGATTTAAACAGGCAAATTCTCACTTTATTTTATATATGTTGAGAATATATATTTTTTATATCACTTATTTATTTATTCAATACAATATTTATTATTTATAAAATATTTGATAACTTTTTTAACATTATTATGTAAATAATTAAATTTACATGATAAAAAAAAAATTAATTTATGGGCAGATTTTTTTATTGGTTTCATAATTACTCTTAATATTTAGAGGATTGAGAATAAAATGTTTTAGTCAGTTTCAAAATCATACTACTTTTTATAATCAAAATATTTAATTAAAAAATTTAAAGTTGAAGTTTTTTAATTAAAATATAATACAATAAATATATATTTTCATTAATATATATATACTGGGGTAGATATTTCAGTAAGTTTTATATATTATTTTAATATGTAAGTTATTACTGCATAGATATAAACAGTTCATGAATAATTTCAAGATAATAGAAGAATCATTAATTTTCTATGAAGCAATTAATTAATGTTTATTTCTCTTGTTATTGTAAATTAATTTGCACTATTGACAACCTCTAAAAATGTATATAGTATTTTTGACTCTAGGGAAGAAAGAATAAAGAAATAAAAGAAAAAAAGTTAGGCTGAGTTTTGAAATGACTACAAAACCAATATGTGAGAATTTGCAAATATGCTACCTTAAATATCAAATACTGGTCCTACTCTAAAACTCCATTATAATAAACTTTAAAAATACATTTAACTTTTGTTGAATTAAAGAACTTAATTACATTTATAAAAGAATGAAAATCCAAAAGATCCCAAATGCAGATTTATTTATATGTATTTTTATATAAAGCCATGTGTAGTGTACTGTCATGTTAAAATACTATCTTTCCTTTAAAAACACACATCCATTTATACACTTTTCAAGATGATATAACTACCAAGTTGCAAAAAAAAAAATGTATGTGGGCTCAAGAGAGTGAGGAATAAATAAACTCAGAATTTTTATTTCACATGTTATGGATTTTTCGATGATATATTTTTATGTTTAAATCATTTTTACATCATTAATAAATGTTTAAAATAATAACAAAAGATTGAATGTTCTATAAAATGTATACATAAAACGTTTTTGATTGTATTTAATAGAAGTCAAATGTCATGCAATCTATATATATTAAATACATACATACTAGTAAAAAATAGTTTATTGTGTCATTTATAGAGTAAAAAAAATACACACGCACCTTTGTAATATATGATTGAAAACTAATAAAGATAAATGTTTATATCTTTTCCCAGAATAATTAGATTGCATTTTTGACAAAAGATCTTACCAAAAATATCAAGCCATTTTCAGAATTAATTACTAAGTAAAGTTGATTGGAAAGTGAAATTTATTAAATATATATTGTTTTTATATTGTTTCCACATTTCTCACAACTTTAGTTAGCAGTGAAATTTTTTTTAGTAAATTAAAAATAATAAAAGATTTCAAAAGAAATTCAAATTACCCAAACTAGGCTTAAACATCTTGCTATGGTAGCATAACAGGTAATGAAAAATGGCCCTGAGTTGGCTAAATAATGGCTAGGAAGAAACACTGTTAATGTGAATGAGTTTATTACTTTACTTTCTTTAAAAAGTAATTACACATTTCAATGTAAATGAAAGAAAGCAAAAATTAAAAATTTTAAAATGGATGTGGGGTGTTGAGACTCCCACCTTCAGTCCCAATTTTTATAATTATGGATTGCTGTTTAATCTTGCAAGATTATTTAAAAAGTTAAAAAAGCATTTTCCGATCTTTTTTTAGTACTTACTTTTTCTCACCTGTTTCTTACAAGCATCATAAGGTAACTGTCTAAAGCATCCCAATTGGGCCATGACGTATATTAAGTATACAATGAAACATCCTGCAAATATTCAATCTCTCAACATTAAAATTTCATTGCAGAATAAAGATTTCTTCAATAGAGGTAGTGAAGGAAAAAAACATTACTTACCCAATTCACAAAAAGATTTTCCACTGACTAAGAATAATGAAAGACTAACTGACAAAAAATGGCAGTCAACTACAAAGGATATGGGCTGCCTATCTAAAAAATAAACCCTAATCTGAAAAAAGTTTTATCCATCCTGAATCCGATTGTAAGCATGGCAAGTGACTATATTATATTTCACCAAAAAGTATAATCTGCAATAGAATAAACTGCAAATATAAAAGAGTTAAATTACAAGAGCAAATTCTTGAAGTACATGATCAGTAAAATAATTATTTTTTTTTAAAAAAAAGAAAAACCCTTAATAAACAATACAATATCTGAAAAACAATCTAACAAGTGAATACATAATATAATCTTCCTATATATTTTTTATAATTCCATAATTTGAAACAAATTATACAGCTAAAAAAACAATAGATTGTGGTATAAATTAGCAATTATAAAATCACCTGCAAATTTAAAAACAAGCTTACATTATAAAATAAAACAGGATATCAACTACACTTACAAATGTCATTATAAATAGCTCTGGTCAAAGTTTACCTTTTTAAAAATATAAATGGTACTTAAATTTTAAAGTATTATGCAGATATGTTAAAATGCATTATTAAATACTGCATCATGATTTAGATCACTATGTTTAAGTATTAATAATAAAGTAACATATTAATTATAAATATATTTATATATCATAACTCTACAAACCATACCAACTAAAGGGTGATGGAACACAAGAGAAGCTTTACAATTAATACTACCATGTTGGTTGCCAGAATCAACCATGTAATCTGAACAATCACCAGGCAGTGGCAGACCTACAGCAGTCCAATGCAAAGTTACAGGCACTGTATAAAATGAATTTTTAAAACACCAGAATATGAGTCCTCTTATAGATAATACCACAGCTAAATAGAATTATTAAAATACAAGGTTCTGTTTTATAATTCAAAATATTTCATCTTAGTTCTCAAGTAATATTTACTGAGGCTATAACCTCGATAATATGTGTATAAAATGCGATAATAGGGACCTCTACAGGTGTTTTAACCACAAGCTTACGCTATGGAAGAAAAGAGAGTCCCCTCTTTTCTTCCATAGCATAAGCTTGTGGTTAAAACACCTGTAGAGGTTCCTACTATCGCATTTTATACGCATATTATCGAGGTTATAGCCTCAGTAAATATTACTTACGTAATCAATGTGCATTTAATAAATTTATAATTACAACTTAGTTCTCAAGATAATTTGATCTCAAATATATGTTCTTTTTAATCTTAAATATCTTATGTTCTAGAAATATTGTATTTATCATAAATATAAGTTCATTTGCAAGTTTAAAACATCAGTTTATATTTTAAAATATCTTAATCTCAAATATGAGTTCTTTTACAAGTTTAAAATATCTTGAAGGGTTCAAATTCAAAATAAAATGCACTTGGAACAAAATGTTAATGGTATTACTTCTTAAAAAATATGATGATTATTATTATTAAAGTAAACACAGAATATTTGACATTTATTTTAATTTATTTTGGAGTTTTAGTATTTTAAGAAATTAGAAATGAAATTATATAATAATAGAATACTCAAATACTTGAAAAACATTTAAACACTTTACAATTATTGTAATATAATTATTTCACTTCTACTGACTATAAAATACAGAAATCTTATATTTTCTAGTGTAAATTTAAATATGTTGCCCACTACAGAATAAGTGCATTTGAAATGAGGTAAAGAACATAATATTTATCTTCTAAGAATGCAGATAAAGTAACGAAATAACTATTAAGCAAAATAAATGTGTAAATATTGTGTGACCATTGAAATGTACTCTTAAAATAATTATTAACACAAATCTTATTAAAATAGACTTTTTGATAAATAGATGTGCTTATGCAATGATATTATAATGACAATGAAACAAAACATATTTAATCAATAATAAAATATTTTATTTATAAAGTATAATGATCCACATAAAAATATTCATTTACAATAATTATTAATATTTCTTTTAATTTACTATCTATAATTTACAAATATTATTCACTAATATATTGGTGTATCTTTCTTGAAACCATTTCTATAATTTTATCATATAACTGATATTTACTACCCAATAGTTTTCTTATTCATAAAATACAATCTTTACTTCAAAATCCAATACCTGTAATGTAAAACAATATACCTCTATGCTTTTGTCCAGATCACTAGGAGATATTATACACTTACTTAATTAAAAAAGTATATTAAAATATCAGTATAGAAACACTTAATAAATATTAATACAGTAGTAATAAATATTATGCAGTATAAAAACATATATATGAATAATATGTTGGTGTGAGGAAATAATGATGCTTGACACTAATATATTTAAAGTTAAAAAGAAATATTGGAGCAAATAAATTGTAAAGCTGAATATAACCTGTGGATATATTCCAAAATATATTATAACATTAAAATTCTCGGCATAGTGGACAAGGGAAAATATAAACCAGCAAAAATATAATCGAACACATGGTACTATGAATAAGTGGTGCTGGTGAATGAATGAGCTACACTCTCTATCATGGAGTGGCTACATATGCATAAAACTAATATAATATCCACTTAAAATTGCTCAAAAATATTACTAATAACAAAAGGCATAGAGCTAATAATAATCAACATATGAGTAATTGTTCATCTCACATGAGCATACAAAATGACACATAATTCATTCACTAGATTTAAGATTATATGTATACTGACAAACCCATTTATTGCATAATGGTGACAAAACTTTATCTGTAAATTATTTAAAATTCTCATACACATACTGATATTTATATGACTTCCATCATAAAATACGTTTCATAAATATACAAAAGGCTGTTATACCTCTGGGTATAATCATTCATAATTTTAAATATTAAAAAACTCCAGAGTAATAAAACCAACATATAAAATAAAACCTTCTACTGTATATCTTAACAATTCCATCTCTGGAACCTAGTTGTACAAACATATTTATAATATAACTAATAATAATCACAATATAATACCTATAGTCTATGGTTATAATAATAAAATAATAATAATATGGGAGATAAGGATAGATTGATCTATGGAGTCAGCAAAGGGCATTCAGTTTGCAGGAGGGTATGATAAGTTTCTACGGAGTTCATGTTTAGCATCAACAGGTCAACTACATCTGGTTTTGGTTTTATAAGTTGAGTCTTTCTGAGGAGACATCCACAAATACACTCAACAGCTGGGATGGAAACCTTGTTAGCTACTGATCAACCACCATTATAAATTCATAATTATATAACCAAACCTTCCTGAAAACATTATGAATTTACACTCACCCTGATTGATGATTAGAATTAATTACCACAGAAATCCCTGATAAATGAAACTAAAAATTACTGCACTTAATGTTCAAGATAACAACTCAGTGTCTAAACTTTTTCAATTAAAACAGTAGATAAGCAATATACAACCTCATCTGCTTGGCTTGCTTGAGACAAAAATATACAATGTATCCCGTATTGACTCTGCTGCTTACATCAATGGACAGGGTTTCTATGCCTGTTCCTGGGACACATCTTCACCATCAGCTGGAATTGGTATTATTATTCCCATCTGCCCATTCTTATTATTTAAGATTATTTACATAGACTCAAATCTTTTGATCACCAAATTTCACAGCTATATTATAATACTAAATATTATATATATATTCTAA